>OY982971.1:22316075-23516075 GCA_963890685.1 Plagodis pulveraria
ATTCATATAAACCGTGATTGTATGTTGAAAAGTGTCCGATTACGCATAGAGGGGGCCCTGTTAGTGGTAATAAATACCCATTCAGCTGAATCAGTTCGTAGTATCGTTCTTACTGATAAAGTATCGTTGAGTGCGCAGCGAGTAGGGAGAACTGCTCAAGGGTTATCTAATCAATAGTACAAGTGATATTAAAAAAAAATTTCACAAAACTAGGATATAACTATCGTGGATAACTTTAATCTGTGTTATCATCTCTATAACCAACAAGATATATACCTAATAGATCTTTGTCAATATATATGAATGAAGGTAGGGCATTTTGCGAATGCCCGCTCGGCTAGCTACCAACCTTAAGTAGAAAATCTGTCGGCAAGCACCTAAAGGTGTGTTCCGGCAGCTGTCCTTGAGAGCCAGGCACATGAGACTAAACTACTATGTATCAAAGTGACGGATGCAGTGCAATTCGTGACTGATGGAATGCATCTGTTATAGGCAGAGGTTAGTCCGCTTAACATCAGGTGGGCCAAATGCATTCTGTTGTACATCTAGTAACCTCCGGCTATACATAGATATGGTAACAGTACTTCCCAGACCCCGGAAAAACTAGCACAAATTGTATGTAGTGAATGTAGTTTCCTGGTATATAGTGATTCATATTCAATACATACCAGTAAAGGAATGGGGTTTTGGCTTCTGCCTTCAAGACCTTCCGCCAGCTCCATCAGATCTGTCTCGAACAGGCTCTGCCCTTCAGGTATGTTCGATAATCTGGAAAATAGACACACACTCTGTTTAACGAAAATTATTCATTATTTATATCTGATAGGCCAGCCTTTGAGCACTTCTTCGATTTCATGAGCAGGCCTTTTGCCACTGCCTTGAAACATGGGGTATTTCCAGACTAACAAAAAATCAGAGGTTTTCAATTGAACACCAACTTGGCTTATCTTCCTCTGATTATTGGGCATTGGTGAAGTCTTCTAAACATGGCTTCATGTATGGAACTCTCCCGCTAGCATGATCTTCATCATCATCTCGGAACACAACGACCGAATTGTAGGGTTCCTTACCTTGCTTTAAGCATCTCATCGATGGGAAGGTCTTCTGGCACTTGCTTGAGATACGGGACGTTCCCAGCCAGCATGAACGACGTCACCATGCCGCTGGGACCGTTGCCTGGTGATCAAGGAAAAGTGGACGTTAGAGACTTACATCAGCGCTTCAAACAGATGATATACGGTCAAACGAAAAGATATCAGAAATGTTATTTAAAATTGGTTTTAAGATATGCAAGGTGAAAATTGGTTTTGTGACATGCAAGATGAAAATTGGTTATAAGATATGCATGATGAAAATTGGTTTTATGCAAGATTTAAATTGATTTTAAGATATGCAAGATGAAAATGCTGATCATTGTCACATTTTAACTTTTTTTTTATGTGTTTGTGACGGAACAAGCCCGAGGCCCCCTGATGTTAAGTGGACTAACCTCTGCCTATAACAAATGCATTTCGTCAATGTCGAATTGCACTGCACCCGTCACACTGAGACGTACAGTTGTTAGGTCTCATATGCCTGAAATTTCACTGGCTCTCAAGGACTGCTGCCGGAAAACACTGTTAGTTTATTTTCTACTTGAGGGTGGTCGCTAGCCATGCGGGCATTCGTAAAATGCCCTTCCACCATGCGGTGAAGTTCAAGCCGGGCGGTGGGGATCGAACCAGGGTACTGCAGCACGGCAGTCCATAGCTACTACCGCTCGGCCATCATTGCTTCGAAAGATATGCAAGATGAAAATTGGTTTGAGATATGCAAGATGAAAATTGGTTTTATGCAAGATGAAAATGATCGTTGTGGGATTTTCACTGGGAAAGGTTTACTTCGGGGTCACCATGTTGTCCCACTAGTGTCCTGTATCGATGAGTGTCCTATGTACCTTCAATTCGGACCATAGTAATACAAAAACAAGCCCTTGGCGGCTAGACTAATAGGCAAGATGTTAACTGTCAGGAGGAGCCTTTGAAATCCCCACGTTATATTCCTTGGTAATCATATCATGCAAGATGCAAAGTCGCGGGATCGTACCGGGCGGGTAATATTGGATAGACACTCCATTCAATATTACCAACCCGGTATAATAATGTCAACAGGGAAAATAGATCAGAATGTACTCGGTTTCCCAGTAGACACTATGCTAACTTTTGACCACTATCTTACCTGATGGTAAGTGATGATGTGGTCGAAGATGTTGTTGAGGCTAGCCTAGAATTACTGGTTCTCAAGGACAACTGCCGGAACACACCGTTAGGTGCTTGGCGACAGATTTTCTACTTGAGGGTGGTAGCTAGCCAGGCGGGCATTCGCAAAATGCACATACCACCATGCTATAACGACTGCCATCCTTAGACAACAACCGGGACAGACGGCTTAACGTGCCCTCCGAAGCACGTGCACGCTCAGTAGTAATGTAACTAGCGGTCACCCATCCAACTCCTGACCGCTGCGGACGTTGCTTAACTTAGCTGATCGATTAAGAACGTCTGAGCAAACTTCGCTACGAGCGCTTCGCGTAAACGCGGCGTGACGTCTTAGCATTCACATTGGACGATATCGCCCATTTCTATTGTTATTTCTATTATTCTGATTATCTACGATGCGCACGGTTTAAACTCATAACTAAAACACGCCTTATAAATAGGTAAATTTGTTTTTCATAGGGAAACCCACTTGAGTGTATCCACCTGGTATAACTGTGTCAACTAGGAACGGAGTTAGAAAATCAGAATGTACTCGGATTCCCGGTTGATATTACATGAGTAATATCAGAATCACCAACCGAGGGATGGATTTCATGGTGGAAGGGCATTTTGCGAATGCCCGCCTGCCTAGCGACCACCCTCAAGTAGAAAATCTGTCGCCAAGCACCTAACGGTGGGTTCCGGCATATCTTTGAGAGCCAGTAATTCTAGGTTAAGACTGTTAACAACTTCGACCACATCATCACTTATATTACCACCAACTTAACTGTGCAGTTTTCGAGGTCAAGGAAATCAACTACAAACTGTCACAATTTGAAGGAATGTTGTAGTTCTTTTTTTTTGCCGCCTGAACAGATAAGTTGGTGGGACTGTACCATCAAGTGAGATTGTGGTCAAAGGCTTACCTATAAGCAATAAAAAAAATACAGTGGACTCTGAGAGAATCAACGCTGCTTACACTAGTAACTAAAACACGCGAAAGAAATAGTTAAATTTGTTTTCCTTAGGGAAAACCGTTTTAGTGGATTACGTCAGCAAAGTCCATGATGATTCATCATCATTCAAATTCGAACAACTTTTCAATTATTCGACGCTCAATTATCTGGCACACGAGAAAATATGCACAGTAACAATCTTACCAATCTCAATAATGGGTCTTATAAATGTGTGTGTGCTAATAGGCTAATCGACTATTTCCGTTAAATAATCGATGTTTTAATCGACCGTAGATCAACACATGAGACCGATTCTCTAACCTCAGGATCAAACGGGATCGAAAATATGTATTTTCGAAGCGGTGATGGCTCAGTGGCATTGGCTATGGACTGCCGCGCAGCAGGTCCATGGGTCGAATCCTGCCCAGAGCTTGAGCTTCACCGCATGGTGGAAGGGCATTTTGCGAATGCCCGCATGGCTAGCGACCACCCTCAAGTAGAAAATCTATCGCCAAGCACCTAACGGTGTGTTCCGGCAGCAGTCCTTGAGAGCCAGTGAAATTACAGGCACATGAGACTTAAGAACTATGTCTCAAGGTGACGGGCGCAGTGCAATTCGTGACTTGTGACGAAATGCATCTGTTATAGGCAGAGGTTAGTGCGCTTAACATCAGGTGGGCCTCGAGCTTGTTCCGTCACAATAACATTAAAAAAAACATGGGTGTTGATGTAATTATAATAAAAATCATCAATGTAATTAAAACACGGGATAAAATAAATGAAGAACTGGCATACCAGAAAGATATGAGGCACAAGGGTATACGTATGCAAAATTTGACGGAGTTTGAACACTAGGTACTTAAAATATAACGAACTACGTTTGTGTGGGAAGCCCTAAGTGCACTCTAGCCTTAAAACAATAGGATAGGTACAACCAGTACATAAAAACCTCTGTAATCTTGAAGTCTCAAGTCAATACAATTGACCCTCAGCTGATTGAGTCTCATCATAAACATGATTGGTAATTACCCGTAAAAAACCTTATTATGATTGACATTGTGGAAGTTTCCATGGAAATATTTGGTATAGATAACGGCCTGATTTAAAAAAAATTTAGCTGTAATGTTTAGGTTTTCGCGAATATTACACCCCGTGCCCACGAACACTGCAAAGTGTTTGAAACGTCGGGACAAAAATAATGATAAATATACGCGATTTGAACCGTTTGAAAACAACACACCGTTAGGTGCTTGGCGACAGATTTTCTACTTGAAGGTGGTCGCTAGCCAGGCGGACGTTCGCAAAATGCCCTTCCACCATGCGGTGAAGTTCAAGCCCGCGGCGGGATTCGAACCATGGACCTGCTGCGCGGCAGTCCATAGCCAATGCCACTGAGCCATCACTGCTTTATGTAAAGCGATTTATCAATATTTTTGAAGTTAGTTAATTTTTTGGTTATTTTTTTTTTATGCGTGATAGGTTATCCTTTGACCACTATCTCACCTGATGGTAAGTGATGATGTGGTCGAAGATGTTGTTCAGGCTAACCTAGAAGTACTGGCTCTCAAGGACAGCTGCCGGAACACACCGTTAGGTGTTTGGCGATAGATTTTCTACTTGAGGGTGGTAGCTAGCCAGGCGGGCATTCGCAAAATGCCCTACCACCATTTTAACGTTACCTGAAACTAGACTCCCACCCCCTCCTCACCCTCCCTCATACCACAGTACGACGCGGCTGCAACTTACACTATTTTACTCAAATACTATTATCAAACTGAATGTCAAAGTTTATCGCAAAGTCGACACTTGTACTGATACAAAATTAAAAATTTAGTTACTATGACATATCATTTTAGTTACAAAAAATAACTCATTATAAGTCACAGTTTATCTTAGAATCGACACGTGTCCGTCTGTATTTGTATATTGTTTCAGTAATGGATACATTTTATCAACGCTAATTTAGCTGCAACCGGACCCCCAAACTTAATAGGGCTGTCACTTTGTTGGCACTGTCAAGACAGGGCTGTCACTCTGTTTTGTACAGTGAAAACTAAGCTCCTAAGAAATATTGATGCATCGATTTTCGGCACCTCTATTTACCCCCACATAGAGATGGCGACATAGCACAATTAGAAAGAAATGCAGCATTGATGAAATGCTTATTGATTTCAAGAACCACTAATAATATGCAAAATTGAAGCAGTAATGGCTCAGTGGCATTGGCTATGGACTACCGCGCAGCAGGTCCAAGGTTCGAATCCCGCTAGCTTGAGCTTCACCGCATGGTGGAACGGCATTTTGCGAATGTCCGCCTGACTAGCGACCATCCAGTAGAAAATCTATCGCCAAGCATCACGAGAGATGATGCAGGTAGTCAAATACTCTCTTCCATTCAATACGACAGCTCTTTGTAAAGCTCCTCAAGCTATTTATTTTATTTTTGATAGGTAAGCCTTTGACCATAATCTCACTTGATGGTAGGTGATGATGTGGTCGAATGTGTTAACAGGTTTAACCTAGAATAACTGTCTCCCAAGAATAGCTGCCGGAACACACCGTTAGGTGCTTGGCGACAGAAATTCTACTGGGTGGTCATACATAAATTTTGACAGCAGTATAAGACTACTACCACTCACGAAGGCACGGCCCTCTATATTTATTGAGTGTATACTGAAACAAAACACAAATATAGACTGACAAGTGTCGACTTTATTATAAACTGTGACATTCAAAATGGTAATTTATTGTAACAAATATGGTAATTTATGGTAACTAAATTTGTAATTTATTGTAACTAAAATGATATTTTATTGTAACTTAAATCTTTTAGTTACAAAAATGATATTTTTTTTATAACTAAAATTATACTTTTTTGTAATTACAGTAGTAGTAGGTTGCAACCCTACTGAAGGAGTCCGTTTGCATCTAAATTAGCGTTGAAAGGATGTATTAATTACTGAAACACAACATAAGTCTCAACTGACACGTGTCGACTTTGCGATAAACTGTGACATTCAATTTGATAATATTATTTAAGTCAAATAGTTTAAGTTGCAGCCGCACCGTATTGTGTTAGGGAGTCTAGTTTCAGCTAAGTTAACGTTAAAAACTTCTCATATCACTGAAACTCGATAATTGTCTAGAGTGAAATGTGTCGACTTTGCGATATGTGACTAGGCAGATATCAGGTCTTGGCCTATTTTGCATCCATCAAAATTAAAATTATTTATAACAAAAATGTTTGCCTTAATTATCTCAAAAGTATTTTAAAACTAGACGAATGTTTGCAATTTTAAACTTTGAGAAAGATAACATAAAAAAAAACCATCAAAATAAGCTATACTATTTTGGCGTAATATTCACTACATATTTTGTATTGTTGTTGTTTGTTACATACACACACTATCTTATTAATAGACTGTTGTGAATAGATCATAATGTATAAACACTTACTTATCTGTGCCGCTCAATTAGTTGTAAAAATTGTTAGCATACTACATACTCTTTGGTAATCCCACTTCTGACAGCATGTAACGATGTGGTATTTTATGGGTCACTCAAACGATGTATTTAGATAAAGTTTTATTTAATAATTTTTTTATTTAACAGACAAAAAGCAAAGCAATGACGAGTGACGAAGTATCTTATGCAATAGTAGGATTACCAAAGAGTATGTAGTATGCTAAAATTATTTACAACTATTTTAGCGGCACAGATAAGTAAGTATTTATACATTATGATCTATTCTCAACATAAACTTTTAAAAATGGTATTTTAAGAGTAGGGTAAAGAAAGTATCAACTTATTTAATCCGAGTATAAATATAGGGTTATCACACACATGCAGAATTTTTAAATTGGCCGCCTGTTGCTTGATTTTAATGTTTCGCTTCAGGTCAACGACACATAGAAATGGGACGCCTACTATTCATTACCACTTTAAAAAAATACTGTTGCCTAATGACCGGCTCATATAATTATTCCGTATATAGCGTGAATTAACCTTGGTTGGACGTTATCGACGTCAATCCACATTTTAATTGCCGCGACGAATGTACCTACTAGAACATTCTCTAGATATTTTCTATTTATATTAACAGCAAAAATGTCCGGTAAATTATTTAATGGAACTTGAGAACTATCTCACCCGATGGTAAAAGATGATGTAGTTGAATATGTTGTTTAGGCTACCCTAGAGTTGCTTGCTCTCAAGTACAGCTCCTGGAACACACCGTTAGGTGCTTGGCCACAGAATTTCTAGTTGTGGGTGGTGACTAGCTAGGCAAAATACACTACCACCATGCTATAACGACTGCAATAACCGACACGGGTGCCTTACGAAGCATGTGTACGCTCAGTAGTAATGTCACTAGCGGTCACCCATCCAACTCATAACCGCGGCGGACATTGCTTAACTTAGCTGATCGGTTAGCCGGACTCTGGACAGTGCCAATACGTTCCCATCATAAACATCAGGCGAAACGTCGGTGTTTCTGACACCCCATACTCATCAGGGTTCAAAACCCCTTCGAAGTTGTAATGATATATTTCACACGATTTATGCTATTTTTGAACTTGATCATATTATCACTGGTTGGTAAGTGCTGATGCGATTAAACATGTATGAATATTATTTAGTGACGATAGGTACAGATATCCTATTACACGGTGAAGTTTGATCGTGGTTGTTGTTAACCGTGTACATGTGCACACCCACATTGCATTAGTGTGCGTAAATGCCTATTTGCGCTTAAATAGTGATAGAGATAGTGTCAATTAGAGCTGTTTAGTGGATGTGTTTAGTAAAGCTGTTTAGTGCGAGTAGTGTCACTCTCGCCTCCGTCACAAGCTTATAATTTATAATTTTTATAATGCACGAACCACTAATTTAACTCGCAATTTAGAAAGAAATATAAAATACTATAATTTATAAAAAAAAATGTATTCTTATTCTTTATTATATATTATATTCTTATTCTTTAAATTTTTCTTATTCCTAAAATTTCGGTAAAATTTTTGACGTTCCTATTTTATATATTCTTGCAAAAATGAATATGTTAGAAAGATCTTCGCACCATTTTGCCATTAATTAATATATAGATGCCTACTGCATTGTATCTACAAGCTGTGGTACAAGCGTCTATGTACAAACTAACGCCTGTCCAAGTGGCAGGCGCCTCGGCCCCGGGCACACTGAGAGAAGGTGAAGGTGGGACATGGCTACTTGCAACTAAATAGAACGCGCTCCTAAACTCAAATACTAAACATCTGAATCGTCCATACCTGACTCCTGCAGGAATTCTAGGTGCATTGGAAGAAAAACATCATATACACGAGACCCGGCTGTAAATGGACGTTACTGTACGGGATTCGAGCTTAATAACTAGAATTAATTATGCACTCACTTCTGAGCACTGATGTCGCGAAGACGCTGTAAAGGTGGTCAAGTACACGATTAACTACCTTATTTAACTGGCTAGAATTACGATAGCTAAGTCATGGACTTACAAAACCAATCCACCTTCGTATTTCTTGAGTCTCAACAAGTTATTGTCCACAAAACCACGAATCAATCTATCATATAATATAAGGCGCCAACACAATGCTCGTGTCGGCGGCCCACAAGCCGGTCAAACACGAAGTTCCAAAAAGCAAATTACAAAGTATGAAATAACTTTTTGTTATCACCTTGATTCAAAACACTGCCCTCAGATCATGGTCGGATTTCCACAACTTATTTCATACTTATCAGTGTTGAAGTCGGTATCTTTTTTCCAAAAAAAATTATTTTTTTCGTAATTTCTGTATTGTATCAACCGGATCGTCCACTGCTGAACACAGCCTCATCTATTTAGGGGGTATTTGCCATAATCCCCACGCTTCACAGGTGGCAGTTCTTTAGAAGGCGCTGCTGCCCACCCTCCAGTATTTTTTCCTTACTCGCCTGTTACGACACTCACGGGATAATATGGGGAGGTGCAATTCAAACTCGGCACCCCGCGGGGATTTTGTAATCAAAAAGTACTGTTCACCATCAAAAAGAGTTGCAATCATTAATCTTCCAGGTATGCAAGTAAATGCACTTTCCAGTTAATTAACTTATAACTTACTACTCAACCGATTTTGATGAAATTTAAGTACGTCCACCTACGTAGTGTATAGCAATTACACTATCAATATCAATTTACACTTAACGGTTAAGAAAATAAATTAATAATGCCGCAATTCATACGATGAATACATAATATATCATTTTAAAGTCATAACAACAACTGATATTTTTAATTATTTCTTGGACCTGGAGTATTACTTGGAGTAAACTGTTATTGGACTTATATTTTTACACGACTGCCCAAAAAAGGAGTGTTATGTTTTCAGGGTTCATGTATGTGAGTTTCTTTATTCCACCCATCGAGATATTAATAACCATATCTCAATGGTTCCACCATAGGCGATTTTTGAATGTACATATCCGGGATTAAAATATAAATTGACCTAAAATTGTTTTAATATTTTTGTTTTACAAAAGTATATAACTTTTGATTTTTATATGTTTTTACTGAACTTTTTATTTAAATTAAATTGTAATTATTTATTTTAACATATTTTAAAATTTACCGTCATTTATATTCTAGATTTTGGCATAATAATGAGATGTATAAATTCTATGGGAGAAGCCACTGGCTCTGAAATACAGTAAACACTAGTTTGGAGCCAATGGATTCACAACTTACTTGTACCACATTGATATGTCAAATAAAGATATGTGTATAGTTTCTAAACGGCTTTACCAAAATGTATGTATGTGATATCATTAGATTAGTATTGATAGTACAAGTGACACTAGGTACTTAAATTTTTTTTAAAAAAGAACAATAGTCCTTGTAAATATTTGTTATTATTAAATATGGATTTCCGCAAAGTAACGCCTGAATCTATTTATTAGGTCCTTACATATGAAATTGGCGTTTTGTATGGGAGGAACAAAAAGTCGAATATTTTTTAATATAATATATTTAATTAATCAAAGTATGAACCATTATTTTCTATGCACTTTTGCCATCTCATAGGTAGTTCATTGATCCCTTTACTAAAAAAACCAGTCGGATGGGAATCAATAAAATCTTTGAAGGCGATTTGGACTGCCCCATCGGAGTTGAATTTTTTCCCTTGCAAGAAGTTAACCAAATTTCGAAAAAAATGGTAATCTGTTGAAGCAAGTTCCGGGGAGTACGGAGGATGTCTTAGACTTTCCAATTGAAGCTCTTCTAATTTAGTAGCCGTCTGTAGCGCAGTGTGTGGTCTAGCGTTGTCGTGAAGCAGCAGTGGCGTGGAGCGATTGACCAGCCTAGGTTGTTTAGCCGCTAGCTTTTCCATCATGGTTTGCAATTCCTGACAATAGACATCAGCCGTAATAGTCTGGCCAGATTTGAAAAAACTGTAATGAACAATACCGGCACTAGTCCACCAAACGCTTACAAGTAACTTTTTTGGGGTTAATTTTCGCTTGGGGCAGGATTTGGCTGGCTGGCCAGGATCTAACCATTGCGCTGAGCGCTTCCGATTATCGTAAAGAACCCATTTTTCATCACATGTAATGATTCGGTTTAAAATACCTTCATTATTGTGCCGGTTTAGTAATGTAACGCAGCAGTCGACGCGCGTTTGCCGGTTTGTTTCAGTCAATTCGTGAGGTACCCACCTTTCAAGCTTTTTAATCTTCCCAATTTGCTTCAAGTGAATTAAAACAGTTTTATCACTAACATCGCAGCCTGCAGCTAACTCGGACGTGGTTTGCGATGGATCCGCTTCCACAATAGCCTTCAACTCTTCATTATCAACTTGAGTCTCAGGCCGTCCACGGGGCTTGTTCTGCAGGTCGAAATTTCCAGAACGAAAACGTTGGAACCAAAAACGAACTGTGTTTTCTTTTGCAACACGACCGCCATACACATCATTCACCCTTCGAGTTGTTTCCGCAGCACTAGTGCCACGGCGGAACTCGTACTCGTAAATAATGCGATATTTAAGGTTTTCCATTTTGTAAAATGAGTGACGCAAACAGAAAAAAACAGAAGAAAAAAAACAAATGAATGACGATCATCGAAGCACAAATACATGAGTCTATAGCTGTACAAATTTGAATTTGGAATTCCTTACCAAAGAGGAGAAATTCGTGATTAAAGTGGCCAGTACGAAAAACGCCAATTTCATATGTAAGGACCTAATATTATGCGAACTTACTTATATTACGAGTAAGTACATAAAATATTGTGTAACCTACTTATATGAAGATAGGTACTTAATGTTTTCGCAACTTAGGTTTTGAATTATTTAAATTTTCCCGGTAGGTATATCTGATCTTTTGAACTACCCGGTGGGTAACCTCTATTTTTAGTCAAACAGCGGTTTTACCCACGAGTTGTGATAAAAAGTATAAGTAGGTAGGTATTTTATACTAGGGTATCTACAATCTATGGTTTATGGGTGACCGCAAGTGACATTACTACTGAGCGTTTCCGTGCTTCGGAGGGCACGTTAAGCCGTCGGTCCCGGTTGTTGTCCTAGGATGGCAGTCGTTATAGCATGGTGGTAGGGCATTTTGCGAATGCCCGCCTGGCTAGCTACCACCCTCAAGTAGAAAATCTGCCGCCAAGCACCTAACGGTGTGTTCCGGCAGCTGTCCTTGAGAGCCAGTACTTCTAGGTTAGCCTGAACAACATCTTCGACCACATCATCACTTACCATCAGGTGAGATAGTGGTCAAAGGTTAACATATCAGGCATAAAAAAAAAAAAAAAATCTCTTAACGAAACTTTAACCAATCTAAGCCGTTACAGAGCTGATGGGTAAAAAAACTGGCCAAGAGCGAGTCGAACTCACACACCGACGATGGTTTTGTATAGTTCGCGCAAATCTTTATGAGCCCTCCAAACATCGCGCTACTGGTTGCACAGAATAGAAGATTATGATACAAGTGAGCTAAGTTGCTCATTATACACGAGGCCGCGTGTTGCAGCTCGAGCCGCAGGCGAGGGCGTAAATCAGCTGAGTGTATAATGAGCAAGTTGCTCACGAGTTTCATACGCACTTTTTCAACACCCTTGCGAGGAAAAAATATATATATATTGCACAAATGCGATACAAACAACATACGAAAGTTATGGAAAATAGCGCGCAAGTTTTTTTTTTTGCGCGCGGCCAATGTAAATGATTTTTGATTACATATGAACCTCTTTGATGTTACAAATCTGTATTACCCGGTTAAATTGAAAATGCTCTGTTTACTCGCATATAATTTGCAGTTAGGTACTAACTTAACTTTGTAGGGATAATTCTATTACGCACTAGTGTATAATATTATTATGCACGAGGGTGTTATAGTTCGGTTTATGGCCCTAAGAACGATATAATAAAGCTTACTTTACGAGCAAGGGTGTTGAAAATTATATTTTAGGTGTCAGAGGGACGCGTATGGGGCTTGGGGACGGCGGCGCTACCCGCGTGCCATACACAGCGTCTCACACCCGCACCGTCTAGAATGTTTAGAAACCCAGTCAGAATGTATGCTTATATATAGTTGGTTAAAATATTAGGTCCTTACATATGAAATTGGCGTTTTTCGTACTGGCCACTTTAATCACGAATTTCTCCTCTTTGGTAAGGAATTCCAAATTCAAATTTGTACAGCTATAGACTCATGTATTTGTGCTTCGATGATCGTCATTCATTTGTTTTTTTTCTTCTGTTTTTTTCTGTTTGCGTCACTCATTTTACAAAATGGAAAACCTTAAATATCGCATTATTTACGAGTACGAGTTCCGCCGTGGCACTAGTGCTGCGGAAACAACTCGAAGGGTGAATGATGTGTATGGCGGTCGTGTTGCAAAAGAAAACACAGTTCGTTTTTGGTTCCAACGTTTTCGTTCTGGAAATTTCGACCTGCAGAACAAGCCCCGTGGACGGCCTGAGACTCAAGTTGATAATGAAGAGTTGAAGGCTATTGTGGAAGCGGATCCATCGCAAACCACGTCCGAGTTAGCTGCAGGCTGCGATGTTAGTGATAAAACTGTTTTAATTCACTTGAAGCAAATTGGGAAGATTAAAAAGCTTGAAAGGTGGGTACCTCACGAATTGACTGAAACAAACCGGCAAACGCGCGTCGACTGCTGCGTTACATTACTAAACCGGCACAATAATGAAGGTATTTTAAACCGAATCATTACCTGTGATGAAAAATGGGTTCTTTACGATAATCGGAAGCGCTCAGCGCAATGGTTAGATCCTGGCCAGCCAGCCAAATCCTGCCCCAAGCGAAAATTAACCCCAAAAAAGTTACTTGTAAGCGTTTGGTGGACTAGTGCCGGTATTGTTCATTACAGTTTTTTCAAATCTGGCCAGACTATTACGGCTGATGTCTATTGTCAGGAATTGCAAACCATGATGGAAAAGCTAGCGGCTAAACAACCTAGGCTGGTCAATCGCTCCACGCCACTGCTGCTTCACGACAACGCTAGACCACACACTGCGCTACAGACGGCTACTAAATTAGAAGAGCTTCAATTGGAAAGTCTAAGACATCCTCCGTACTCCCCGGACCTTGCTCCAACAGATTACCATTTTTTTCGAAATTTGGATAACTTCTTGCAAGGGAAAAAATTCAACTCCGATGGGGCAGTCCAAATCGCCTTCAAAGATTTTATTGATTCCCGTCCGACTGGTTTTTTTAGTAAAGGGATCAATGAACTACCTATGAGATGGCAAAAGTGCATAGAAAATAATGGTTCATACTTTGATTAATTAAATATATTATATTAAAAAATATTCGACTTTTTGTTCCTCCCATACAAAACGCCAATTTCATATGTAAGGACCTAATATTTTGTTAGTTTTCATTTTCGTTGTAAAGTTTTATTATACGTATATTTAAGCTGAATCTTCTAATTATTTACTTGTTATATTGAACGAAAAGTTATTAAATTATTGTATATATATGATATACAAATCATATCGATAACTTTTGATCGATGCTCTTCTAATAAAAGCACAGAAAATGTTAATGAGAAAAGAAAATCATAAATAAGTGTTAATTATGCACCACTTCGAGAAGTTATATATTATTATTATACAGGGTGTCCCGTAAGTAGTGGACCAACGGGGTGTGGGTGATAGGGGGAACTATTATCTACCAAAAAGAAAAAGAAATGTAAAGAGTAAAAATATATTTTTTTTATAAAAGTATAAAGTTTACAAAGAAACTTTATACGAAGATGTTGGTTATGCATAAAAGCTAGAGTAAAGCATTTCGAGCACTTAATGTAAGAAAAAATATGTGTAATAAAAGCTTTTCCATAATTAACAATGTATTTTTATTTTTTTGCAAAAATGTCCTTTGGTTTTGATAGTAATTAAAATAGGAAAAATACTTATTTAAACCACAGTGCTATACTTTTTTGTAATTGGTATGACATGTAGATGTTTTTAAAATAAAGTTTCACTAGGCTATAATACATTTTCTTTACACCAGCTTAGCTCAAACACCACATAGAGCATCTTGAAATGTAAAAATAGCACTAGTTTTATTTTTTAACTTTCATGCTAATGATAATTACACCTAAATACGATTTTAATTAGAAATACCTATGTATTCTTAACCGCCTAGATTAAAAATAACAAAAAAATAAGTGATAGATTTCGTAGAATTATAAAATGTGTGTACATAAGACGATAATTTCACCTATTTATTAAAAACAATCATTACTTTAAAACTATAAGACCTAGAACAATAATTTGAAGCAGTTTTATTTTAATTAATAACCCATCTCAAATTCGTGTAATTTTAACACTGTCCTTACGACACGCTAAGTGACGGTCAACACAGCATGCATTTTTCTCCAAGATATTCCGTAATTTTTTATAATTTTTTAAAATATTTTTATGTTTGTAATTTTGTAACATTCCGTAACATGTTTTTTTACTGCTTATGGTCTACCCTATGATCACAATCTCACGTGTTTGCAAAGTGATAGATGATTGAAGATAGTAAGAGAGTTTTTTTAATCGGACTGTGAAGCAACAAGCACGAGCCCCACCTGATGTTAAGCGGTTACCTCTGCCTACTACAACATTCATCTCGTCAAATGTGGCGGACTGCACTGGTTGTTAAGTCTGATGTTTCTGTAATTTGCTGGCTCTCAAGGACTGCTGCCGGAACACACTGCTAGGTTTACTTGGGGACAGATTTCCTACTTGAGGTTGGTAGCTAGCCAGGCGAGCATTCATAAAATGGTCAGCCATCATGCGGTGAAGCTCAACCCAGTGGTGGAGATCGATCCACGGACCTGCGGCACGGCAGTCCATAGCTATTACCGCCCTGCTATCATTGCTTCAAACTAGAACGGGTACTGGCACTCAAGGTACAAGGGCTGCTGCCGGAATAAATGGCATTTCATCAGATGAAGCAGTGATAGCTCAGTGGCATTGGCTATGGACTGCCGCGCAGCAGGTCCATGGGTAGATCTCCACCGTTGGCTTGAGCTTCACCGCATGGTGGAAGGGCATTTTGCGAATGCCCGCCTGGCTAGCGACCACCCTCAAGTAGAAAATCTGTCGCCAAACACCTAACGGTGTGTTCCGGCAGCAGTCCTTGAGAGCCAGTGAAATAATAGGCAAAATGAGACTTAACAGGTATGTCTTAAGGTGATGGGCGCAGTGCAGTTCGTCACTTGTGATGAAATGCATCTGTTATAGGCAGAAGACACCGCTTAACATCAGGTGGGCCTCGCGCTTGTTCCCGCACAATAACATAAAAAAAAAGATGTAATCGTGGTCAAATGCATGGGGAAAAAAAACTCATCGGAAGTCTCTTGTCTGCGCTAAGAAAATAAAAACACTCACCAATAACAACGACCTCCTTGTATATAACGTCTTCTGACAACTCGTGCTGGCATTTCACGCTGTCTTTCATTTTGTAATTTGTAATTAACGCCTTCGTCCTTACTTCCAACTTCAACAATTATCCTAATTATAATTTACAGCTGCACTGTTAACATATACTTAAATGCAGTTTAAATAAATAGTTTATATCACAAAGAGTTCACTCTATTATAAGTGTAACTGTAATAGCGTCTTGCTTTTGTCTAATTGTAATTACTGATTCTAACTCTTTTATAATTGTAATTACAGTTTCTAACTTTCTTATAATTGTAATTACAGTTTCTAACTTTCATATAATTGTAATTACAGATTCTAACTTTCTTGATTTGTAATTACAGCTTCTAGCTGTATGTAATTATAAATGGTTTAATGTAATAACAGTTACTTAAGAAATGCAATTGTCACTGAGCAGTTTAAAGTCTTACGGACTTCTTGTGTATTGTCTATTTAATTTTTTTCTTTCTTCGTCTGATATTTTTCAGATATTTTAATAATGTATTATTTTGATTTTTGTTGTAATTTAGATGAGCCGTTTTTGTTGTTGTCGAGGCCACGTTTCCAGATTGAATGACGACGCTATCTTAAGTCTTCTTTATATATCTGTAACAAAAAATAAATAGGTATTACATAAGATTGTGAAATAGTATATCAGTGTTGGGTACACGTGCATGCTAGCGTGCGACCGGGCGAGTTACTGGCAAGTCATCATTACTCATTAGTCAACAATCCCGAGCTCCTAGATACAATCCCCGGGGCAGAAAACTAGGTAATCTACGTTATTCAAAAAACACATCTTTTTATTTACAATGTTGTTTTTAAAAATGAGCTCAGTAGATGACAATAACCTCGCCAATTACACGTAACAAAATATTCTTCGGGAAGAAACAGATATGACGGGATAATCTGTCTATAGGAGTTGGAAGAGGCGATGAAAGGAAAAATGGGGCAGCAGAGCCTACTAGAACTGTCATTTTACAGTGTGATCACCAAGACGCCGGATTATTGGAGGATTTGTTCAACGGTGGACGTCCTGGTTATTGATGTGTATGATATATCAGAACACTTTTTCATAAAATGCTCTTGCTTATAAATAATATAAAACAAGGAGGTGACCTTGCTAAAGAATATGTAAAATACGATCTATCCTATCAATGTTTTATAGAAGGAAGCAGATTCCCACGACACTAGATTTTTGTCTTAGTGTGGGATCTCCATTTGTTTCAATGGTAATAATTTTAACCTGTAACTGTAAAGTGAAATAAATTATTATTATAAAGTTATACTGTTATCTCTGTGCATTCAAATCGTTCAGAAGCGACTACTGAACACCATCGCGCTTTTGAACTTCATCTCAACCGATGGTAAGTAGTGAGCCGAAGATTGTAAACAGGCTTAACTTAGAACGCACTGGCACTACAGCTGTCCAAATATATACAGTTAGGTGCTTAGCAACAGATTTTCTATCACCATGCAGCGATGTTCGATCCCGCGGCAAGACCCTAATCATGGAGCGCAGTTCATAGTCTGGCTAGAGCTTCACAAATAATTTCAAGCGATAAGCATACAATTAATTGTAGGTAACATAGATAACGTCGAGAAGAGACACAACACTTTACGAGGGCCAAAAGTTCAACTTGGTATCCGACAGAGGGCTACATTGTTGGTTGTTACATAAACATTTTATAAATAATTAATGCTTCATCATTTATACAAGTTGTCAGTATAAATTGTTTGATAAAATGGGCTTATAGGTTTGTGGACTTAGTAGCTCCGGGGGGCGATGAACTTAAAATTTGTGATTTTATTATAATATAATATGATAAATTAAAGTTATTAATGTATTTTATATTATTATTTAACTTTTTGAGAAGTGACAAGTATAAATTATTATTAATTATAGTTCATTATTTTGCCAATTACGTAATTCTATTTAGCGTAGTGGTAGGGCGGCTAGCTACCACCTTCATTATCCAATACCTAGCTAAGCGTATATAGTTCCAAACAATATTATTACAAATTTAACAAATAATTACAAAATTAACAAAAAAAAAACAACTTCATGAACTAATAATATATGCTTTAGTAGTAATTCAAATACTGCTCGTCAAATCTCATTGAAATTTATACGGGACCACATGACAAGCACCAGCTTACGAATGTAAAAAACATCATCAAAATCGGTACAACCGGTAAAGAGTTATGAGGTAACATACAAAAAACAAACGAATTGAGGAGATTTTATTTTTTAAATTCGGTAAAAAAGAAATTATAGCGTTCATAATAAACAAATATTATTTACACATGGACATGAAAACATTACTAATTTTTGGAATTAATTTGAAAATAAAATTGATTATATCTCTTTAATAAATGTAATAAACACTTTATGACGTTACGATTATGAGCCTCAATTGAATTATTATCTGCTACACAATTCGCTATCTACCAGATACTTTATCTTATCAGTCTTATCACGCAGTATCACACATTCGAACTTATCTATCGCAAAAACATTTTGAGTCACGCGTTTCCAAGAAATGTTCTATATCAGAAATATATATTTAACTTGTCTTCACAGGTGTATACAGGGTTATTGGTAAAATGCTAACATCTTGTTAGGGTTGACTTCTGTTAGTCCTAACAAACATTTTGATATGATTTTTTTTTGAAGAACTTTTTTGCCTAAAGCCAAGAGCGCCGCGGCTGCGACTGGACCTCGCCGCGCTCCCTTTGAATAGAGTTTTGAATATTTACATCGAGCTAAGTAATAAAATATATGTAATATTAAATTGCAGGCACAAGAGACTTAACATCAGGTGGTCCTCATGGTTATTCCGTCAAATACGCATAAAAAAACAAAAAAAATATATGTTATCAGTAATGCTTACAAATATAACTAAATTTTACGGATTAACATATTTAACTACAAAAACTTAAAATTAACTAAAAAAAAAAAAACTAATCCAATATTCCGCTACCATTAGGCAGTGTCCCCAAAATGCTCGCCGCATTGCCACGTTATCTTATCCTGTGTGCAAATTATATGCCAGCATTTTGGTCACAACAAGAGTCGACCAGACGCTTTGAGACGTCTTTGAATAATAGTTTGGCGCTCGGTCCCCACGGTCACAGCGTTTCGACCCCAAAAGGCACAAACATGTAACAACTACTGAGATTACTATATTTGCGTCAAAAAATAAAAAACAAAACTATAAAAAAATATCTCAAAATGTTTGTTAGGAAGCTAGCTAGTACTAGTACTACTAGCAGAAGTCAACCCTAAGAGGTTGTTAGCATTTTACCAATAACCCTGTATAGATTCTAAATGCATTATCTTATCTACTCGTTGTCAAGTATTATGACATTTGATATATTATATGTGATCGCTGACGTCATATCTGTATGTGGGATGGTTGTTGAATGTGGCGTGATGTCATTTATACATGAAATGTGTTCAGTCACGGTGCGCATGGGGTTTTAACTATAATTACTGTTTTGTACAGTTGCGATGAGGTTTGTAGTTGAAGAGACAACAGTCTATGGACATAAATAACTCGCACGTCAGGGATTCTCTATTTATATATCATATATGAAATATGATTCATTGATACTATGAATTTAACAAAAATCTTTATTTATTCTTTCCGTTTGGGATCCTAAATCCTAAACAGTCATACCTAGTTTTTTTTTATGGAATTGAGGTTGCGCCGCTGTCCAACTACTGATATTTTTATTTTTTATGCTTGATAGGTTAGCCTTAGATTACTATCTCATGGTGATGGTAAGTGATGATGCGGTTGAAGATGTTCTTCAGGCTAACCTAGAACTACTGGCTCTCAAGGACAGCTGTCGGAACACACCGTAAGGAGCTTGGCGACAGATTTTCTACTTGAGGGTAGTAGCTAGCCAGGCGGGCATTCGCAAAATGCCCTACCACCATGCTGTAACGACTGCCATCCTAAGACGACAACCGGGACCGACGGCTTCACGTGCCATCCGAAGCGCGTGCACACTCAGCAGTAATGTCACTAGCGGTCACCCATCCAAGTCACGACCGCGGCGGACGTTGGTTAACTTTGCTGATCGATTCAGAACGGCTAAGCAAACTTCGCTACAAGCGCTTCAAACTGGTTATGGAGGGGTGCTTCTATTCCTTCTATTCTAGACCGGCTACTTATTCTAATAATTTAATCATGGATTGCATTAAGCTGCCGGTCTTCTTATGGAATGGATCTACACCTTCATCTAGACTGGGCCAACCACGCAGCGAGGATTTTTTGCACTTTTCGAAGCCTACAGAGATTCAAAGACAGCTTGTCAGACCGGTACCTACTTACGGCAAAAACTTAACAGGAAAATAATATGTTTTTTACGTACCTACTTCTATTGTAGTGGTCAAAATGGTGGTCTAGTCATTGGTGATTCGGTCAATTGTTTTTGTAACAATAACTGCCTGCCTGTTTCAGAATGTTCGAGTAAGTTTCGGTTATAATACCCAGAACATAAAATAACTGAATGATAAAAATACAGTTATAACATGCAGCGCGTTTCAAGCTTTAACCGATGGATAGGCTAAATCGATGACTGTGAAACGCAAAGATAGTGTTTTATTTATTAAATATGATCTGGGTAGTACAACCGGAACTTACTCGAACATTCTGAAACAGGCCCTAAGTTTCACATACCTACCATTACATTTTTTTTTGTAATAAAATACGCACTACAGACACATGGTCCGTAGTCTTGTTAGATTCTTTTAAAGTTTTTTTTTATACATTGTCACACTCCACGCATCTTTTACTTATTTACAACTGAGATGTTGATTGTTGTAAACTTATGTTCTATCTTAAAAACTAAGTGAGTCTTTTTTACTCAGTTAACCTGAAGTATTTTTACTGAATTCAAAAAAAAGGAGGTACACAAGTTATTTTATGTTTAAAAGTATCGAACCCTTTTCCTACAATTTGGATATAAACTATCGCTTACCAGGCGATAGTGCTTTTATTCATTTTAAGGAATAAATAAGGGTAGCGACATCATTGCGAGAGTACCGGGTTTGAAAAAGCACTTTTTTTGATCAGATGAAAGTAGTTTGACGACTGCGCACCGTCCTCTGGTAATACAATTGGAGCACAGTTTCGGCTCGAACGAGTATGTTCCGATGACCGAGTGGATTAGGCATCTGGCGCGAAATCCGAGGACCCAGGTTTCGATTTCCACTCGGTACAAAAAATATTGTGCACCAATTTTTTCTAACTTGTTCTGTTCATGTAAGGTGTAACATATATTCCATTACGTAGGTATAACATAGTAAAATGATTGGTTTTTATTAAAATCAGACCAGTTCTGGGTAATATTAGCATTAATTATAATTAAATTAACTGATATTAATGCCTTTAGCGCATTTACAATTAATAATAGGCTAGAATCTGTAACTGCGCATACGGAAATCGTAAATAGTACTAGTTTATCAGTTTTTTTCGTGTAAACACGAAGCCCTTGGCACTGATTCACACAAAACCAACACAGTTGTTACAGAAACGACGTAACAACCATTCCTTAATAATGATACATGTGCCATTCTTCTCAGGTCGGTTTATAATGTTTTTTTTAAAGAGATTGCCTGCACAAGCATGTGGCCTTCCTGATGTTAAGCGATAACCTCTGCCTATAACAGATGCATTTCGTTACAAGTCGCAAGTGACGAATTGCACTGCGCCCGTCACCATGAGACATACAGTTGTTAAGCCTCAAATGCCTTTAATTTTACTGGATCTCTAGAACTGATGCTGTAACACACTGTTATGTGCTTGGCGACAGATTTTCTTCTCGGGAGTTGTAGCTACCAAGGCGAGCATTCGCAAAATGCTCTTATTTGGTGAAGCTCAAGCCGGCAGTGGGAATCGAACCATGGACCTGCGGCACGGCAGTCCATAGCTATTACCGCTCAACTATCAAAGCTTCAGAATAATAGTTTTAGATATCCGTAAGATAAAACGAGATCAATGAAACTTTACAGTGTTTACTGTCTGTTTGTGTAAGTTATATTAATTACCACTTTTATAATTAATTGAACTTATCAATATTTATAGCCATTTTATTCACTTGCATTTTAATAAAGATAAAAGGTTCACAAGCACTACTATGTCGTAAACAATTTTCAATAAGTTTTTGTTATCGACTTTTTTCTAACAAAGTGTGGACAGCCATCAGACGGACCATCTGTTTTATATCGACGGAAATAATAACAAAAACGTAAAGGTATAAACCATAATTACTACTGGCTCTGTGACCTAACGCTCACTTCAAGTTAAGGCTTGAAATACCTTTTTAAGGGTTCCGTACCCAAAGGGTAAAAACGGTACCCTATTACTGAGACTTTGCTGTCCGTCCGTCCGTCTGTCACCAGGCTGTATCTCAAGAATATTGATAGCTAGACAGTTGAAATTTTCACAGATGATGTTTTTCTTTACTCATATATATAATTTGATTGTTATTAACTTTGATCCATTGCAATTTGTAACTGGTACAAATAATATGATATATAACAAGGGGAAGCGCAGATGCCTATATTACAGGCTTTCTCCAGTCTAGCTTTGGCATCTGAGGTTCATTATACAACATTTGGCCTATTAGATGTTTGTATTCATTACGATTATAAATGCAATCTGAAGAAGATAACAGACGGACATCCGCTAGACAGCACACGAAAGCATCTTTGCCCAAGTTAAAACGCAGACGCTTCACTCACGCTCACTCAGCAATATACATTTACTCATACAATATAAAAACTGTTCCATATCGTCCTGCTGCAGGTCGTAAGAGGCGACAAAGAAAAATGCGCCGCATGAACAGCATATCGCTCCTCACGTTGATACATGTTGCTGTACATTCTACGCAGATCTTTCTTAAAAAGGTAGCGTTCAACAAGAGCATTACGATGGAGGCTATAAACAAAGTCAAATCTTTCTTCAAAATAGAACGAGACATCCCCCATCTCTTCCATGTGTCGTAAGAGGCGACTTAGGTTACACTGCGATCTCCAAGACGCCTGCCAAGCGTGGGGATTATGGCATATCCCCCCTTAATGTTGACAGTGGACAATTCAACTGATACAGTAGGTATACAGTTATTCGAGAAAACATTACTGCGCCGATCCCACAGACGTGAGACAAGGGCAGGGTAATGGTGATATAGCTTTCTTCTACAGGTATAACACGAGCAGTTCACTACTGTTAGCGCATGTAAACAAACAGATTTATTTATAAAACAACGTACAAACCACACGTTTACGTGTGACTTACGACTTTTTCCATTAGAATCATGTGGAACACGTGGATTATGTAACAGTGAAGCAACGTTGCGAGGTTTTTTGTAAATTGAAATCATATAAAATGTTTTTGTTGTTGATTGCTTATATTTTTTGATGATGTTATAGTTGTATTGTATTGACGGTTTGAATTTTTTAATTGAACCTAACTGACGTAACCAATTTACTTCAGCACATTCATGCGTTCATATCGACACGTTTGTATTGCCTAAAGGTGGTAGGCACACTGCCTGAACACCTTGTGTCTAAGCACCAAAATTTTACCAAATATGTTATTGGTTCACAGCATCAGAGGCGAACCTATTGAAATCTACCCAGCAAGGTTCCAGATCGTACTCAAAACCCCAAAAACATCCCCTACCCAGAAATCAAATCCTGGACATCGAATGAAAAGAGGTAAATAAATAGAAAACTCTATATTGTTTCTCCGAACATGCTGGGCATGTTGCCAACTGGTAGTGCATTGGAGAATTTGGACAATATAAAAAAGACTTGCTCCTGGACATTGGTTAATTATTACTTAATTAAATAAACAGCTATATGTAATTACGAAAACTGTAATTAATAACTGTTAATTAGGAGAGTACGATAAGTTAAACAGTAATATCATTTACCATCAAATTTATCGAAATCTAATTAAGTTTTATAAAAAGAAACACTAATAACACATAGTTAGTAGCATTAAAATACTTGTAATGCTATTTGTTATTAATTTGAACACTTACGAATCCGTCCCTTCGGTTAGGCAACATCGCACACCCAGTTTACAACGTGAAAAAATACAGTAATTCACATTACTGATTTTTATTTCATGTGGTACACTGGAAATATATACGTTAATGTAAATTAACGTATATATTTCCAGTGTACCACATTATCACTTTATGTTATACTCGTATGTGGTAAACTACAAAAAAGTCAGTAATTTACATTAATGTTTTTTATCTCATGTGCTACACTGGAAAAATCAGTAATTCAAATTACTGTTTGTTTGTTTCATACGGGACACTTGAAAAAATAAGTAAATTACATTACTGATTTTAGTAATAATTCAGTAATTTGCATCACTGTTTTATATTGCATGTGGTACACTGGACAAAAACAGTAATTTATATTATTATTTTCATCGCATGTGCTACACTGGAAAAAACAGTAATTCAAATTACTGTTTGTTTGTTTCATACGGAACACTTGACAAAATAAGTAAATTACATTACTGATTTTAGTAATAATTCAGTAATTTGCATCACTGTTTTATATTTCATGTGGTACACTGGACAAAAAAAGTAATTAATATTACTATTTTTATCGCATGTGCTACACTGGAAAAAATCAGTAATTCAAATTACTGTTTGTTTGTTTCATACGGGACACTTGAAAAAATAAGTTACTACTGATTTTAGTAACAACTCTACTTGCATATAGTTATCACGTGCAGGTCAGCTTTTTATTGATTTATTATTAAAAAAATCTCAATGTTGTTCGCCTCGCTAACTAGGTCGACTTTGATGAATGAGCGTACCAAACAGACTGTAAACAAAGATACTTTAGATAATAGTACACGAAGCATCATCAACAGATTCAAAAATAGACTTTGAACTAATACTCTTAGTTCAAAGTCTATTTCTGACACCGATGATTTTTTTATTATGATTATTATTATTATTTATTCTGATACTCTTTAAATTCTTTGATATTTAGGTGTCAAAATATTGAAAGAAAAACTTCAAAATATTCTTGAAAATTTTTAAAGAACGGTATACTATACCGAGACAAACTTATAGGATTTCATAACGAACATATTTATCAATTAAGCAACGTCGGCCGCGGTTATGACATGGATGGGTGACCGCTAGTGATATTACTACTGAACGTGTACGTGCTTCGTAGGGCACGTTAAGCCGTCGGTCCTGGTTGTTGTCTTAGGATGGCAGTCGTTCTAGCATGGTGGTAGGGCATTTTGCGAATGTCCGCCTGGCTAGCTACCACCCTCAAGTAGAAAATCTGTCGCCAAGCACCTAACGGTGTATACCGGCAGCTGTCCTTGACAGCCAGTACTTCTAGGTTCGCCTGAACAACATCTTCGACCACATCTCAGTTACCATCAGGTGAGATAGTTGTCAAAGGCTAACCAATCAGGCATAAAAAAAAATAGATCACAAAGCTTTATTGTTGTCATAGGTTTTCGCGATTATTACACATAGTAATTAAATAACTTCGAACGGTTTAAATCGCGTATATTTATCATTATCTTTGTCCCGACGTTTCAAACACTTTACAGTAATCGTGGTACGGGGAGAGTCACCCCGTGACCACGATCGAGATTTAAACCGTTCAAAGTTGTTTAATTACAAAGCTTTATTGTATAATGTCTACGGAACCCTTCCTAGAATACGTGATTCATCACAATCATATAAATATGCTCATTGGTCAAAGTCATTAAAACTGTCATATATCACGAACAGTTAGGCTACGTCATGTTCAAATCCATTTATTAGCATATTGAGTTCAGTGAGATTTATATAATCGTTACATTAAAGAAGACTGTCTTGTTATTGTAACCGTCATTTAAAATGCCAAAACAGTCAATTTATTGTGTATAAATCGTCCGAAGAAACTTGTTGACTTTAAAATTGATCGGCAAATAACAATATAATTTGACGTGATTACTGATAATATACTCGTGCGGTTCCTGACACGCGGATAACCGCCCGCGTGCGGATCTTGCCCGCAAGCGGGTTTTTTTTTTTTTTTTTTAATGCTTGATAGGTTAGCCTTTGACCACTATCTCACCTGATGGTAAGTGATGATGCGGTCGAAGATGTTGTTCAGGCTAACCTAGAAAAACTGGCTCTCAAGGACAGCTGCCGGAACACACCGTTAGGTGCTTGGCGACAGATTTTCTACTTGAGGGTGGTAGCTAGCCAGGCGGGCATTCGCAAAATGCCCTACCACCATGCTATAACGACTGCCATCCTAAGACGACAACCGGGACCGACGGCTTAACGTGCCCTCCGAAGCACGGAAACGCTCAGTAGTAATGTCACTAGCGGTCACCCATCCAACTCCTGACCGCGCGCGACGTTGCTTAACTTTGCCGATCGGTTGAGAACAGCTAAGTAAACTTCGCTACGAGCGCTTCAAAAGGCTGCCGGCATCCTATGATTTCATACATGTGTTTCCTATCACATGAGCAGCACGCGCTGTTATGAACGGACTTAGTTCCCAGTAAATGCTATGTAAGCAATATATAAGTTATATAAAACTGTTTTCCACATTTATCAAAGCAGTCGAACCTTAACTTTTGTCCGGTCAACACCTATACCTATTAATTTCCTAACTTTTTATACAAGTAATGCAGTGTAATTAAATTAGTTTTCAGTCAATTAGAAGTGTTTTTTTTTTAAAAAGGACCCACAGCGCGCCATCCTAACACGTGGATTGTCGAAACGCACTCCCTGCAGCGACAAACGAAATGTTTGTCCTGCGTGTGTAGGAGCGTGCTGTCACCCGCATGCGGACCGGACAAGGGCGGAAATACGCATCACAGGAAAAGAGCCGAAAACACTTGGAAAATATATAAATAACGATATCTAGTGACTATTCCGCCCATTTTTACTGTTAGCTGACATGATGTCACAAACGCCAAGCAGCAAAAACCAAGAGAGTTTTCGACGCCTTACGCTTCTCACACGAAGCATTCTCAGGCGGTCTTGACTCTTCGAGCGCACGATTAATAACCGTGCACTCGAAGAGTCAAGACCTCCTGAGGCGTTTGTGACGTCATCACGTCTGCTAAGAGGAAAATTAGGCGGAATCGTCACTTTATATACTTATTCAGTATTTGATTAAAATATTAATTTAGTGTTTTATCAAAACTTTTTTTTAACTTTTGTTATTAAGTATTCGTATAGATTTCTAAAATTACTATATTGTATTTTTTGAATATAAACTGAAAATACTCAGTATACAACAAAGCATTCAAAACCCTGAATAAGTGAGCATTCGCAATCTCACATCTAGACATTTTAGATTATTAGATAATTTACCTCAAGTTTTGCAATTTGTTTTCCCCATGGGCGGCAAGAGGTCGCTGCCAAAACACTTTTCCTTGTACGAGTAAGAGAGTAACACCGAAATAGAGCCTCTCATATATCTATTCGGTGAAAAAATCTACAATGTTTCCAAAATTTTTTTACCAACTCGAATTAGCCCGAGGCCCATCTGATGTTAAGTTGACTAACCTCTGCCTATAAAAGATGCATTTCGTCAACGACGAATTGCAGTGTGCCCGTCACACTGAGACGTACAGTACATAAGTCTCATGTGCCCGTAATTTCACTGGCTCTCAAGGACAGCTGCCGGCAACAAACCGTTAGGTACTAGGCGACATATTTTCTACTTGAGGGTGGTAGCTAGCCCGGCGGGTATTCACAAAATGTCCTTCCACCATGCGAGAAGCTCAAGCCCACGGCGGGATATATTCTCGAAAATTCTACATAATTTCTTGCTAATCCTGTCCATTCGTCGTACTTTTTAGGGTTCCGAACCTCAAAAGAATAAAACGGCACCCTTATAGGATCACTTCGTCGACCGTTTGTCGGTCTGTCAAGACCCTATTTCTCAGGAACCCGTGGAGATATCAAGGTGAAATTCATATCAAATACTCAGGTCTACTGTTCCTTGGAGCTGTGAAAATATCAGACTTCTAAGCCGACGCAATCAAAAGATACAGCCGTTTATGCCGCAAATATTCGACACTTGCAAGGGAATCAAAACCTACCGGGTACTTCCCGTGAACTCAGAATCTTGAAATTTTGTACGAAGCAACGTCTTATGGCACAGATAAAGGGAAAATTGGGTACGACTTTCCATTGACGTCCGACTAATTTAGGGGGGAAAGGGGTATGGAGAGAGGGGGAGGGGTGCCACCCTCCCCCATAATGTAACGTTTCTGTGAAAAAAATATCAACCACCATCCCGACGGACGGCAAAGGTAAACTGCCGTAAATTGCGAAAAGAATACATTTTTAGTCACATCGTTTAATAAAAATATTTTTAATAATTTTAAAATGTTATGGGTTTCATTTAGCAATAAGAATACCTTAACTTTTACTTATACACCTTTTTTTTGTATGGTTTGTACGGAACCCTCAGTGTGCGACTCCAATTCGCACTTGTTCGGTTTTTTTTGGATCATGATGAAGCCACTCGCCAGACAGGAAAAACATCCAACAAATCTAGACTAACAAAATTCACCGACAACAATAAATTAAAACAACTCATTTATGACTAACCCTGTTTGAAAGTACGTCTAACGATAAAAACAGTATTTCTGCGTACTCAATTAGTCTGGAGAGATTCTGGCAACATACCAATTTCTATGACATATGTCGACGGCGCGATTAAGGACAACTAAAACTATGATAATTATTTATTTATAGTTGTTCAGACATTGAAAGTAATTTTAGATATTAATCATGTACTTCTACTACACTTCACCTATATATACCGCAAAGCAGTAATGTTCACATTAATAATAATATACTTCCCCTACCATGTTTGTATATAAGAGACTTGTGTATAATATATAGATTCAGGCGTTACTTTGCGGAAATCCATATTTAATAATAACAAATATTTTTAAAATATTTTATGAAAACATCAAATTAATATTTTAATAAAACACTTAAAATATATAAATATATCTCGTGACAATTCCGCCTAATTTTCCTGTTAAGCCGACGTGACGTCACAAACGCCACGCAGCCAAACCGGAAGAATTTTCGACGCGTTTAGAAGCATCCTCAGGAGGTCTTGACTCTACGAGCGCACGATCGAGAATTCGTGATCGTTTCTCGATCGTATGTTTTTTGTATTTTTAAAGTGTTTTATTAATATATTAATTTGATGTTTCCATAAAATATTTTAAAAATATTTTAGACATAGACTTATTTGTGGCAAAAACAAACAACAAAAATAATATACAAACATAAAAATAAAAGTAGGTGCTAACCTACTTAAAGTTTTTGCCACAAGCCGGCCCCAACTCAGCATAATGCTGGTTGCGAACAACCAACGCTGGTCTTCCGTCGGGAACGGCAGGTGACGTCACGCACGGTATACACCACGTACAGTGAGTTTGATCATTACAGAGATAATATATACATGTACACATTCACAACAAGAAAACATTTATAAAGAGACAGTCAAAATTACACACTTAGTTCTTTACAAATATGCAAAAGTTAAAAATGGACCTTTTAAATAAAACAATAGAAAATGAAGCAAATTATTGCGGTTAACATTAGGACATAGGTGTAACAATAAATTAGAAATTATATTATGGTTTCACAGAAATAGCAAGGTTTGACAAAAAAAAGTAAATATTTGTTATTATTAGACTTGTGTATCTTTGTAAAGGCAATAGAATAAAGACAATTTTTTTTTTAAAAAGCTTAAATTTAAAAAAAAAAATTGACGTTATTCCAAGACTAAAAAGACCTAAGTATAAAAACTTGTTTGAGCACATTATATTGAGTTCTCATTGTTATGGGTGCCAAATCAAATATCTACACTAATGTTATAAAGAGGAAAGATTTGTATTTTTGTATGTAACAAATAAACTTAAACTACTGGACCAATTTGGATAAAATTTGGTATGGAAATAGTTTGAGACCCGGGGAAGGACATAGGATACTATTTATCCAACTGCGCAAAAAGAGGTTAATGGTTTTGCGCGATAACCGACATACGCGCGGGCAGAGCCGTGGCCGGAAAGCTAGTCTATACTAATTACATCATTAGAATCCTACATTATTCCTGATGAATATAGGCTATAGAATATTATCTAAAAAGTTAGAGATCCATATGAAAACTTCGATATATGTGAAAAAAAATATAGAGGACATCAATATCTACAAAAAAGTCGACAACACCATATATCTAACTATTACAGTTATGTCACAATAACTACTTTATATTTAAACTACAATACGTATGTAATTCAATACAAAAAAAAACAATTAGTGTTAATATACCTAGTGAGTGGGTAGTTTTGATTTATGAATTAAGGCAAGGAACCATTACTTCATAAATCATACCAGCCTCATGTGAAGTTGGCCTGGACAATACGTCAAATACCACACGGATATTTATTTCAGTCACATTAATGTCTATAAATGTTGTACCTACGCCTGTCAGTCACACACTCCAACAATTATGTGGTAAACATCCTCAGGTTCATCACACACCCTTTAAAAAAATTAATAAAAGAAATTAGTCTTCAGGAAAATGTCGTAAGCGTCGCCGTCTGGATGAGTACAACCACCTTTTAATCATTCAGCCGCCATTGTCAATGTTGAATTCTTCAGTTTGAAAGATAGGGAAAAGAAATTTAAAAATTCGCCCATTGGGAGTCCGGATTCGCTCTTAACAATGTCGCATTGCAACAGATGGTAAAATAAAATTTGTTGCTTTTGATCATAGCTTCAGAACTATATAATAAATCAACGTTATCAGTATTTATTGGTTAAATAGAAGGTGTGGTACAAATAAACTAGATTAAGTACTTACTTGTATATACTACCAGCGCTCATACCAGTTATCTATAAGAATAACATTATACTTTGTTCTTAATTGAAAAAAAAAACAAAACTGTATATCATAACACCATTCGTTAATAAAACAAATTACTAAATTAACAAATCTCAAAGTCTACCCACATTAATGTCATATAAAATTAACAAATTAATGTCATTTCAGTGACAAATTGTGTGCTATTTTTAATTGGCATTTTATTTTTGTCATTATTTTTATTATAAATTGTATGACAGTAACTATTTGTAAATTCTGTATAACTTTTTATGTTATTTTGGAATGTAAATTGTTATAATTACGTTGTTCGATCAATCAATATATCATTTTATTAGTGATATCTATGTACTAAGTATAACTGGCCTTGCCGTTCTTATGTAATAAATAAATAAATTTGTTGTTTGCCGATAAATTTTGAAGTCAACACGTTGCTTCGGACGATTTGTACACAATAAATTGACTGTTTTGGATTTGTAAATGACGGTTACAATAACAAGACAGTCTTCTTTAATGTGACGATTTTATAAATCTCATTGAACTCAATATGTTAATAATGATTTGAACATGACGTAGACTAACGGTTCGTGTTTTACGACAGTTTTAATGACTTTGACCAATGAGCATACAAAGTGGTGATTTTATATTACATTTATGTAGGCATGCATATGATTGTGATGAATCATGTATAGGAAAATGAAAAATAATGAAAATCTACTGTAATTATGAAGCAAAATAAGTTTTTTGCTACCGGGTGTAAAAAATGTGTACTAACCTAGTGTATTTTTATTGCAGATTCGCAGTGCGGGGATGGAGACGCAACTTGATATATCACACTCGATGGTATGATGTGATTTTTACTAAGTTTAGTACAATTTGTACGTGGTGTGTCAGGGCTAATGTTAACTTTTTGGTTTGTAAATTTATGTTATTTGCCTATATCTCTGTGAGTATGGCAACTATTGAGCTCAAACAAGCAGGAAATGATCGAGGATCACGGACTGCGTGAGTCGAGACGAAAAAAATTTTTTTTTTATTTCTGTTTGAAAGGTTCCGTAGACAATGTAGACATTATACAATAAAGCTTTGTGATCTATTGAAGTATATAGAATGACTTCTATTCGTATTTATTTTATTAAGGAATTTTGACGAAACAAGCACGATGCCCACTTAAGGTTACGCGGCAACCTCTGCCTATAACAGATGCATTTCGTCACAATGGACGAGATATACAGTTCTTAAGTATCATGTGCATTTTATGTTACTTGCTCTCAAGGAGTGCTGCAAGCACATTCTTAGATGCTTGGTGAGATGTTTCCTACTTGCATCTAGCCAGGTGAGCATTCGAAAAATTTCGTTGTTGAAGCTGAAGTGTCGGCGTTCTTAGACCGGCCGAAGGCCTTCGGCAAATCTTAGACTGACACCCTAAGACAACATCTAGGACCTACAGCGTGATGAGCCCTCTGAAGCACGGATGGACCTACATATATATATACCTGAGGTCCTGGACGTGGGTATCCAGCACAAATATTAACGCGGGAGAAGATGCAAACGGAAGCTACTAAGCTATAATAGTTGCCTGGCAGAGATCGCTTGCAATCTTGAAGATCATGATATCGTTACGCTTTTGTAGATAATTCTATTACGTAACAATAAAAATTATAAATCTATCTATGCCTACCTGCATATATACTTGTAATTTTAATGATGTTGTGTCATATTTTAATATGCAATAAAATATTTTTATTTGTAGTTATCGATATATTTATACGGAAGTAAAATATTTATAGTTATGTTCTAAAAACATTGCCACTATGCATCAAGTTTTTTTTTTCGGCAAGACTTAATTTAGAGAAACACGATCTCAACTTCTGGCAAAATGGTCATGAATTTATCGTATATCAAAAAATAGATTTATAACCATGTATTTTTTTATATTTATTGCGTCTTAAATTGATATGGAAATTGTATAGAATAAAAATTCAATTATAAAATTTAAATTGATGCAAATGAACGTAAAATTTAACTTTAAAATATGACATTTCAGAAGTATTCATTGAATTATAAATTAGTTCATATAATTGATTACTTCGGCATGGACCTCATTATCAAGGCTCTAGGAGCTGCTAATCGGATTTTTAACTGAAATTAACATTATTGGTACTGAATAACAAAATAAACAATTTATTCAGTACAATGACAGTTCATACATACTAAAAAATACAAATAAAAAGTAAGTTGACTTTTTCAGTGCTTTAAAAGCAAAATAATTAACAATAACTTTACACTCACGTTTATTACGATTTGATGTTACACATAGATGGCAATGTTCATAGGTTTTAACATTGTTATGTTTGCAATAACGCCTGCTATGCGGATTACATAACAAAATCACAAATATACGATAGGAAAAATTTAAGTCATGTGCGGGATTCGAACCCGCGTCCATCCACCCCTTGAGCCGGGGTATGCTCTAACCAATTGAGCTAACATGACATGACGTCATAACTCAAATCTTTCCTATCGTTCTTTAACCATCGTATTGGGATGGATTCATAGGTATTGTCAATAGAGTTTCTTAGGAAAAAAATAATATTAATAATATCTATCTATATATCAGCTGATAATATTGCATGGTGGTAGGGTATTTTGCGAATGCCCGCCTGGCTAGCTACCACCCTCAAGTAGAAAATCTGTCGCCAAGCACCTAACGGTGTGTTCCAGCAGCTGTCCTTGAGAGCTAGTACTTCTAGGTTAGCCTGAACAACATCTTCGACCACATCATCACTTACCATCAGGTGAGATAGTGGTCAAAGGCTAACCTATCAGGCATAAAAAAAATACACAGGTAGGAGGATAAATTAATCTATACAATGCGATTAAAATAAGAATAGGATCGGCCTAGCGCCATGTTGTTACGTCAAAACTAGAACTTGGTACAGTGTGCAAAAAAGAAATGATAAAACATGTATAAAGAAAATAAAAAACCCGACTGCCAATAATTTATTTTCGTTAAGTGTTTTATCGATCAATTGAAATTTAAACTGCCAGTTAGTATATTTATGGAATATTTTTTAAAGCCAATCTTTTTGATACCAAACACGATGGCTATGGAAAAAAAAATTATTGTTTTTCTCACTATATGGCGTCTAAAATCCACCAGTTTGTTTTTTATTTTTTATGTTATTTATTTTTACTCACATACATACATACATGAAATCTGTAAACTTAACACACGTTTATGTGGGCAGTCGTGTAAAAAAACAAGTAATCATAGGTAGGTAAAGGAAGTTGTAGGTGACTGTAGGTACAGCAAACACAGAAATAATTTGAACTGATTTTATTTGTTAGCAATATTTTGTACTTAGGTATTTTAATTTGAATCGCTTAGCTCTTCGATGCCGCATGTCCTGATGGCCCACTGAGTAAGACTCATCGTTATCATCGTAACGGGTAACAAAAACAAATATAACAATCACCAAAAACATATTAAACAGCAAAAAGAAAAAATGAAACAGTCAAAAAAAATTTACGAGAAGATCAATAAACACTCGGAAACGTGTCGCGTAGTAGCAAACTGTTGGAGAAATAGGACCTGACGCCCGCGTTTTCATCAAGCTAAAATGGGATGGGGTCTGTGCTGTCAACCTTAAAAATATGAATTTAATAAAATTAACAATTTCGGGTCACTCATTTAAAATTACCTGTAAATATATGGCACTGCTTTATTTTTAAGTTTGTCCTGCTGATCGTACTTATTATAGTGAATATGAGTGAAGTTAGCCGAGAGCCCGTCCTATTCTTATTTTAATCGCATTGTACATACAAACAAAATAAATAATATAAAAGCAAATTAAATATATTGCTGTCAAGTACGTGTTTAATTTAATATTGTTTTTTGTTCCATCCAGACGTTACCAATACGAAAGTCACAAAAATCTCTGGATTTCTAAGTTTTTTTTTTATATATTCCGCTTTTACAGACGAAGGAGGCCCTCTCCTGAAGTCTCTCCCTCGCCCGAAGTTATATAACTGAACACCAAGTTTAGAGATATGTTTTGGACACATATTATTATTCTTCAGGGAAACCCAATTACGGTCCACTCGGGAAACGAACCTAGAGCCTTGAGATCGTAAACGCTTTAAGCCGCTGGAATACATTTATAACGTCTATGAAATATGTACATTAACTTTATGTGAGGTAAAATATTTAAAAATATGGCGTAGTTTTGGAAAGTCGTACTAAAAATATATGTAATAATAACAAATATTTTTAAAATATTTTAAGAAAACATGAAATTAATATTTTAATAAAACACTTAATAAATATAAATATATATATCTAGTGACAATTCCGCCTAATTTTCCTGTTAAGCCGACGTGACGTCACAACGCCACGCAGCCAAACCGGAAGAATTTTGGACGCGTTGCGCTTCTACACGAAGCATCCTCAGGAGGTCTTGACTCTACGAGCGCACGATCGAGAAATTGTTTCTATTCCTCAGGATTAAATATGGATTTCCGCAAAGTAACGCCTGAATCTATTCATTATAAAAATTTAAAACTAGCGGGCCGCTAGTAGAGCCCCGGCATCGCACGGGTATTAAAAAATATTCTATAGCCTATGTTTATCAGAGATAATGTAGGATTCTAATGATGAAAGAATTTTTCAAATCGATCCTGTAGTTTTTTAAGTTTATTCGTTACATACAAAAATACAAATCTTTCCTCTTTATAATATTAGTGTAGATTCAACCTATAAAACTACGAAATGCAAAACCGTTTTCGTTGATTATAATAAAATTGATAGCTAACTGTAGACACTACTATCATGTTCTATGACACTACACTAACTTTTTACTAAAGATATACTAGAAATTTCGAAATAGGTATACATATATAATTTCTAAATAAATAGGTACAGTAAAAATATAACGCGAGTCCCAGCCGGGTACCTATTTATTTATAATGGACAAAACTCGCGATAGTTTTCTAAGTGAACATATAATTTCACAATATTTATAAAATAGAAACCTACCTTAAAACAGGATCACTATATCACACACAGAAAACATAGAGTCCGTAAAACATTGAAACGTTAACGACAAATAACTTCGGAAATTAAAACACTGAAGAGCTCGAGACACACGTGCGCTCGCCACAACGTTCTCAGACCGACTGAACTGAAAATATGAGCCGGCCGGCCGTAGCGAGTGCTGGCATTGACTTCCGACTTGCTTTAATTTAATCGCTTTGTTGGTTTGCATTGATCCAGTGCGCAGGCTATAGATTTTACTATTTTATACATTTTTGGGTACGCTTTCAAGTGATTTTTTCGAGATTTTTGTTATCATGACTGTCATCTAGATAACGGACACTATATAATCAATGCCTGTAGTTATATATTTAATATCATGTTAGGCACTTTTTGAAGCAGTGATGGCTCAGTGGCATTGGCTATGGACTGCCGCGCAGCATGGCCATGGTTCGAACCCGCCGCGGGCTTGAGCTCCACCGCATGGTGGAATGGCATTTTGCGAATGCCCGCCTTGCTAGCGACCACCCTCAAGTAGAAAATCTATCACCAAACGGTATGTTCGGGCAGCTGTCCTTGAGAGCTAGTAATTCTAGGTTTTTTATGCCTGATATGTTACCCTTTGACCACTATCTCACCTGATGGTAAGTGATGATGTGGTCGAAGATGTTGTTCAGGCTAACCTAGAAGTACTGGCTCTCAAATATAGCTGACAGAACATACCGTTTGGTGACAGATTTTCTACTTGAGAGTGGTAGCTAGCCAGGCGGGCATTCGCAAATTGCCCTACCACCATGCTATAAATACTGCCATCCTAAGACAACAACCGGGACCGACGGCATAACGTGCCCTCCGAAGCACGGAAGCGCTCAGTAGTAGTGTCACAATCTGTCACCCATCCAACTCGTGACCGCGCGCGAGCTTAACTTTGCTGATCGGTTGAGAACACTAGATGTATTTAGGAGTACGTGAAATTAGCTAATTACACGATAACGCATGTTGCATTTGTACTTGTAATTACATAATATCAATACCTACGATTAATGTCATTCATCAAATTGGTATCGGGTGCAGTAATTATTATTAAGTTTAATTAATTAGGCTGTAATTACGTAATTAGCATATGATTTCATAATTATTCTGTGACTATTAAATATATGGATGAGTAATATATTGTACTGTACTTAATGTATCAGCCGGATTGTCCACTGATGAACACAGCTAACATTAAGGTGGGTTTTCCGTAAGGCCCACGCTTGGCAGGCGACTTGGGAATCGCAGTTTAAGATATCAGTTCCTCGGAAGGCACTACTGCCCCAGTATTTTACCTTTAGTCGGCTCTAACAAAACCCACAGGTAGCGGGGTCACATTCTAGCCCAGCACCCCACGGGCATTCTAGCCCAGCACCCCACGGGGCGAACTTACTATGCTATAAGGATTTAGTTATCGTGACAATATTGTTGACACCAAACACAAAACGTATGAATAGAAGTCAAAATAATTAACAAAGGTTACAGCGGATATCATAAACAACTATAATAAAAACAAAAAGTAAAGATACAAGGAGGTAGCTTCGCGAAACTTGCTTTTTTGTAACGATTTTTGTTTTTGCTCTAGGTATCGTTAAACGGTCATACATGATACAAGTACCGAACTTGGTAATTATTGTGTAAAAACGAAATAAAAACGACATCCAATAAAAACCTGCTAACTTCTAATAAGACACGCGTTAAGATCTCTAACTTTTTTTTAATAAAAACATTTTTATGCCTATTTTTATTTTTGCAATGACGCCTTCTCCGCGGTTTACATCACAAAATTAGATACAAATTAGAGTCATGAGTTATATGTTATGTTGGCTCATTGTCGGTTTAGCCTTTGACCACTATCTCACCTGATGGTAAGTTATGATGTGGTCGAAGATGTTGTTCAGGCTAACCTAGAAGTACTGGCTCTCAAGGAGAGCTGCCGAAACACACCGTTAGGTGCTTGGCGACAGATTTTCTACTTGAGGGTAGTAGCTGGCCAGGCGGGCATTTGCAAAATGCCCTACCACCATATTTTCTCTAGTTGTAAAAATGTAAAAAAAAAACACACCAAATATATTGTGTGTTGGTAAGGTTTCAAGAACCATCGGAGTGCGCTTCCAACTTGCACGTGGCCGATACTTCTACACGTATCACGTAACATGATCCTTTCCAGTAACTGGATCAATGTAAATACACTACAATTGTATAGATGTGGATAGACAGGTCAGTGGTGCATTAAATGTTTACATTGTACTGTAGTTTGCTTCAATTGTACAGAACTATTCTATAATATTATAAACTCTACTATAAACAGTGATTGTTCCTGCATTATTGTACTGATAAGGTACTTGGGTCTTTGTATCTGTATGCATGTATTTAGATTACAATAACTGCTTTATAGCCTTCGAAAATGAATTGTAACAAACATTTTCATAATAAGAAAATTTAATGTCAATTATTTGAATGAATTTTATGTACTAACAATAATTTTATAATAATGTGCTATGGACTTTGTCTGAAATAAATGGATTTTATTTATTTAAATATATATATATATTATAATATATTTAAATAAATTATAATATATTTATAAATATATTTAAATATATATAAAATATATTATATATTTAATATATAAAACATACCCAATAAATAGTAAATGTTTACGTTAAAATTAGACATAGAAGCAATGATGGCTCAGTGTATTTGGCTATGGACTGCCGAGCAGCAGGTCCATGGTTCGAATCCCACCGCGGGCTTGTGCTTCACGGCATGGTGGAAGGGCTATTTGCGAATGCCCGCCTGGCTCGCGACCACCATCAAGTAGAAAATCTGTCGCCAAGCACCTAACGGTGTGTACCGGCAGAGCGAGTGAAATTACAGGCACATGAGACTTAACAAATATGTCTCAAGGTGACGGCGCAGTGCAATTCGTGACTTGTGATGAAATGCATCTGTTATAGGCAGAGATTAGTTCGATTACCATCAGGTGGGCCTCGAACTTGTTCCGTCACAATAACATAAAAAAAACGTATGTTTCTGATTATATAGTCAGTGAAGTTCAGTTTGCCCTATAGGCGAGTATGCACCTTGACCATATTATGATCCTCTATATATAGATGATTTTAATTCATTTATTTATTTTATTTATTTGTTAGGCACACAAAACAGGACAGCATCAATAAAATTTTAATAAGATTTAAAGATCAAGTTAGGCATTAAGTTGGCTAGGGTTGGCGCGATGCTGCTTGATACACCCCAAGTCATCAATAGTGCAGGACTTAGCGCCCCAACTAAAAATTAATGCTGTATCACACTGAGAGTGATTATCGAGTTGAAGTGGTAATGGGCAGGACACATAGTACGCAGAACTGATGGTCGATGGGGCCGAAAGGTTTTGGAATGGAGGCCATAAACAAGCAAGCGCAGCGTCGGAAGACCACCTACAAGGTGGACGGACGACATTACTAAGGAAGACGCTGGATGCAGGCCGCTTCCAACAGTTCTATTTGGAAATCTATCTATGTGTTTAGTACTAAGTACTAAACACCTGCACTAAACACTAATCAATGTGCAAAACATTTTTTTACCTAATAATGGGACCAACTTCAACACTCAAAAGTGTGAAATTGTAGAAGTCGGTACCATGATAGTTCAAAAGTAACTATTATCACAATATTGTGCGCATGGTACTGACATTTGACAAGTCATTTCACACTTTTGAGTGTGGAAGTCGGTTCCATTTTTAGATAAAAAAAATATAATAAAATATACCCTTTTTAGTGACCATTGCTACTTACTGGCCCGATTGTCATTCACTGTCAATGACTATATCATCAAGATAGGAAAACACTTTTCAGTTATTAGAGTGTAACTCAAAAACGGCTGGACCGATTTTAATGAACGCGCACGGGCAGCATCACCTTTCAAATATTAGGTCCTTACATATGAAATTGGCGTTTTTCGTACTGGCCACTTTAATCACGAATTTCTCCTCTTTGGTAAGGAATTCCAAATTCAAATTTGTACAGCTATAGACTCATGTATTTGTGCTTCGATGATCGTCATTCATTTGTTTTTTTTCTTCTGTTTTTTTCTGTTTGCGTCACTCATTTTACAAAATGGAAAACCTTAAATATCGCATTATTTACGAGTACGAGTTCCGCCGTGGCACTAGTGCTGCGGAAACAACTCGAAGGGTGAATGATGTGTATGGCGGTCGTGTTGCAAAAGAAAGTGCACAGTTCGTTTTTGGTTCCAACGTTTTCGTTCTGGAAATTTCGACCTGCAGAACAAGCCCCGTGGACGGCCTGAGACTCAAGTTGATAATGAAGAGTTGAAGGCTATTGTGGAAGCGGATCCATCGCAAACCACGTCCGAGTTAGCTGCAGGCTGCGATGTTAGTGATAAAACTGTTTTAATTCACTTGAAGCAAATTGGGAAGATTAAAAAGCTTGAAAGGTGGGTACCTCACGAATTGACTGAAACAAACCGGCAAACGCGCGTCGACTGCTGCGTTACATTACTAAACCGGCACAATAATGAAGGTATTTTAAACCGAATCATTACCTGTGATGAAAAATGGGTTCTTTACGATAATCGGAAGCGCTCAGCGCAATGGTTAGATCCTGGCCAGCCAGCCAAATCCTGCCCCAAGCGAAAATTAACCCCAAAAAAGTTACTTGTAAGCGTTTGGTGGACTAGTGCCGGTATTGTTCATTACAGTTTTTTCAAATCTGGCCAGACTATTACGGCTGATGTCTATTGTCAGGAATTGCAAACCATGATGGAAAAGCTAGCGGCTAAACAACCTAGGCTGGTCAATCGCTCCACGCCACTGCTGCTTCACGACAACGCTAGACCACACACTGCGCTACAGACGGCTACTAAATTAGAAGAGCTTCAATTGGAAAGTCTAAGACATCCTCCGTACTCCCCGGACCTTGCTCCAACAGATTACCATTTTTTTCGAAATTTGGATAACTTCTTGCAAGGGAAAAAATTCAACTCCGATGGGGCAGTCCAAATCGCCTTCAAAGATTTTATTGATTCCCGTCCGACTGGTTTTTTTAGTAAAGGGATCAATGAACTACCTATGAGATGGCAAAAGTGCATAGAAAATAATGGTTCATACTTTGATTAATTAAATATATTATATTAAAAAATATTCGACTTTTTGTTCCTCCCATACAAAACGCCAATTTCATATGTAAGGACCTAATATAAAAAGAATCATCAAAATCGGTTCACCCAGTCAGAAGTTATGCGGTAACAAACATTAAAAAAACAGACGAATTGAGTACCTCCTCCTTTTTTTGAAGTCTGTCAAAAAGGCCTTAGACGTAAAACATTGCCCACGCCCATAACATAACACATACTTACATAGGTACCGTCGATAATAGATGTTAAGCGCTGCGTGGCGTTTGCAACCCGTGATGTCGGGATATTAGTACCTGAAAGCAAAGTGTTCTTTTAGAAACGATTTGAAAGATACCAATAATTAACTTACTTTACGATATAGATGTGTTTATAATTAAGTGACCGAGGTTCACATATATCCTAGAAGCTGTGATAGCTCAGTGGCATTGGCTATGGACAACCGCGCAGCAGGTCTATGGTTCGAATCCCGTCTCGGGCTTGAGCTTCACCGTATGGTGGTAGACATTTTGCCAATGCCCGCCTGGCTAGCTACCACCCTCAAGTAGAAAATCTGTCGCCAAGCACCTAACGGTGTGTTCCGGCAGCTTTCCTCGAGAGCCAGTAATTCTAGGTTAAGCCTGTTAACATCTTCGACCACATCATCACTTACCATCAGGTGAGATAGTCAAATGCTAACCTATCAGATATAAAAAAACTGTGATTACATATTCTAATCACCTACATCAATTGTAATTAAAAAAAATAAGATACAAGTCATGATTGTAATTCTCACGAACTGTATACATGTCATTTATAATATTTAAATATGTATACATGTATTTTCGAATTGATCGAAACTTGAAATAATATCCGGTTCCCCGACATAGTAATTTGCAATATAAATGTATAAGTATTTCCTGTTGTGTCATCATTACTCATTAAGAATTCTATGATAATAATTTATGATAAATTACTTCATATACAGTTATAGTCAGTTTGATAAAAATTAATTAATAAAAAAAAATATAAATCTGCAACAGACTTAAGTAATTTTTTTTAACTAGTGACGGGCGCATTGCAATTCTTGACCAGTGATGAAATGCATCTGTTATAGGCAGAGGTTAGTCTGCTTAACACCAGGTGCGCCTCGAGCTTGTTCCGTTAAAAATATATAAGAGGAAAGATTTGTATTTTGTATGTAACGAATAAACTTAAAAACTCCTAAACCGATTTGAAAAATTCTTGCACCATTAGAATCCTTCACTACTACTGAAAAATTCTTCACCATTAGGTCCTGATGAACATAGGATATAGAATATTTAAAATGTAAGAGATCCGTATGAAAACATCGGTAATGTAACCCAACGTGTGAAAAAAGTACCTGAAAATCGTTATATCACGTACGCTGCGGAAATTGTTGACAATAGAGCAAGCAAAGTGATGTACAACAACTTTTTTTTTTTTTTTTTTTTTTTTATGTTATTGTGACGGAACAAGCCCGAGGCCCACCTGATGTTAAGTGGACTAACCTCTGCCTATAACAGACGCATTTCGTCAGCGACGAATTTTACATGGTCCCCTCACACTGAGACGTCCAGTTGTTAGGTCTCATTAGCCTGTAATTTATCTGGCTCTCAAGGACTGCTGCCGGAACACACTGTTAGGTGCTTGGCGACAGATTTTCTACTTGAGGGTGGTCGCTAGCCAGGCGGGCATTCACAAAATGCCCTTCCACCATGCGATGAAGCTCAAGCTCTGGGCGGGATTCGAACCATGGACCTGCTGCACGGCAGTCCATAGCCAATGCCACTGAGCTATCACTGCTTCTTTTATAGCGAACATCAATATCTACAAAAAAGTCCGGAATACTATATATCTAACTATTACAGTTATTTTTTTTAATATTGTTATGTTTGCAATAACGACTGCTATGCGGATTACATTGCAAAATTATTCATTTACAAGTATAAACCCAATTGCAAAATTGGTCTTGTTTGTAGTACAACGTAAGTGGTACTATATATATCGCTCCATCCCAATACGATGGTTAAAGAACGATAGGAAAGCTTTGAGTTATGACGTCATGTCATGTTAGCTCAATTGGTTAGAGCATACCCCGGCTTAAAGGGTGGATGGACGCGGGTTCGAATCCCGCACATGACTTAATTTTTTTTATCGTATATTTGTAATTTAACAATTATGTCACAATAACTACTTTGTTATGTGCTTAAATTTATATATTTTTTTTAAATACCCGTGCGAAGCCGGGTCGGGCGGCTAGAATATAATATAAGGGTTACCTTAAAAATATAATATGGGGAGTATATATAAGTTTATAATATTGGGATTACTTTGCTCGGTAGGTGGCTATATAATAGCCCCCTATAGAATAAATCCAATACGTGTGTTTTCATGGACAAGCCGTCCGTTCGAAGGTAAGCGTAATGTACGTCTGTCTCGTTCAGCTTGATACTGCACTGCACTCGTCATACCAAGACGTTAGTTCTTATGCATCGTTCGCTTAGCCATTTCACTTGCTGCAGTGTCATTCACGCCTAAGGACATTATTGCCGGCACACTACTACTTCGCATGGGTGTGATAGTTCTGCCTACCAGGAGATTATAAACGCGTGACGCAATTTTATTAGTTAATATATTTGATTACACGTGTTATCGTAAATTAATAATCAATGTTTTCGTCCTATTATTATCATAAATATTCTATTGTTGATAATTAATTAGATTAGATTTAGGGGATTACTAGCATAAACAGCTAAACTGACAGTAATAATGATGTATTGTCCACTAGTACTATTTATTAAAAGATACACTTTTGCACTTTATTATAATCTAATCTTCTACAAAATTTTATGAAATTTTGAAGCGCTCATAGCGAAGTTTACTTAGCTGTTCTCAACCGATCAGCAAAGTTAAGCAACGTCGCCCGCGGTCATGAGTTGGATGGGTGACCGCTGGTGACATTACTACTGAGCGTTTCCGTGCTTCGGAGGGCACGTTAAGCCGTCGGTCCCGGTTGTCGTCTTAGGATGGCAGTCGTTATAGCATGGTGGTAGGGCATTTTGCGAATACCCGCCTGGCTAGCTACCACCCTCAAGTAGAAAATCTGTCGCCAAGCACTTAACGGTGTGTTCCAGCAGCTGCCCTTGTGAGCCAGTACTTCTAGGTTAGCCTGAACACCATCTTCGAGCACATCATCACTTACCATCAGGTGAGATAGTGGTCAAAGGCTAACCTATCAGGCATAAAAAAAAAATGGAACAGGTACTGTTTAGATTAAATACCTGTACTGTACTGTATCAGCTGGATCGTCCACTGCTGAACACAGCCTCCCCTATTAAGGGGGTATTTGCCATGATCCCCACGCTTGGCAGGTAGATTGGAGATCGCAGTGTAAGATGGCAGTTCCTTAGAAGGCGCTGCTCACCTTCCAGTATTTTTCCCTTAGTCGCCTCTTACGACACCCACGGGATGATATGGGAAGGTGCAATTCTAATCCGGCCCGGCACGCCACGGGAGGATTAAATACCTATAAAATAATAGTTTGATAACAGATAATACTTTTTAAACTGTCACGGTCATTAAGGCGATCACCGTAGTGAAACGCGCACTTTTGGAATCTTTTTTTACTGAAACTATGAGCTCAAAATATGCGAAATAAATATATCGTAATCTTTAGTTCTTTATTTAGTGAGTTTGTTAATTCGTTTTTATTTGAACTTATTAGTTCTTCTGTAATAAATTGTAATCGGCCACCCGTTTTGGACTGTTTTTTATTTATTTAAAAGGATTAGTTAAAGTTAGGATAACAATTCTTTTTTTATAAAATAGCTTATACTATACTCTAATGAAATATGTACTTACTTGTGTTAAAAACATTTTTAAGAATTTTTGGCACAAAATTCCCTGGTGGCAAGAATAAATCGCAACGAAAATCAGTCTGCCCGCAGCGCTCGGGCCGTTTGGACGTGGGATCTGTGCCGTTCGTTACGCCATCATTTTAGTGCATTTATTTTACGAATTAATGCAATATTTTTTAACATAGGTTAGTTTGCAAGTTACACATTATTGACCCCCAATCAAAAAAAATATTGAGTGAGTACTTTTCATTATATTGATTTATAAAATCTTTATAATAAGTTCTTTGAGCGAGATGATAAAAGTTTAGACACGGCATTGTTAATTCCTATTTTAGTAGGTACCTAGATTTTTAACCCGTAGTACAATATTTCATTTTGTTATTTTTAGGGTACTGTACGTGTGATAGGTACGGTGATTTTATAGTTATATGATATTGATTATAATTATATTACTAACTAGAAAATCTGCCGCCAAGCACTAAACGGCGTAAGCCGCTATGTGTCCTTGGGAACCAGTCATTTAGCATGATGATAGGCCATTTTGCGAATACCCGCGTGACTAGCTACCACCCTCAAGTAGAATAACTGTCGCCAAGCACTTAACGGCGTAAGCCACTATGTGTCCTTGAGAACCAGTAATTTGGCATGTTGGTAAGGCATTTTGCGAATATCCACTTGGCTAGCTACCTCCTTCAAGTAAAAAATCTGTCGCCAAGCACTTAACGGTAAATGCCGCTATGAGTCCTCCAGAACCAGTAATTTTGCATGGTGGTAGGGGATTTTGCGATTACCCGCCTGGCTAGCTACCATCCTCAAGTACAAAATCTGTCGCCAAGCACTTAACGGTATGTGCCGCTATGAGTCCTCTAGAACCAGTAATTTGGCATGGTGGTAGGGCATTTTGCGATAACCCGCGGGGCCAGCTACCACCCTCAAGTACAAAATCTGTCGCCAAGCACTTAACGGTATGTGCCGCTGTGAGTCCTCTAGAACCAGTAATTTGGCATGGTGGTAGGGCATTTGGCAAATGCCCGCCTGGCTAGCTACCACTCTCAAGAATAACTGTCGCCAAGCACTTAACGGCGTAAGCCACTATGTGTCCTTGAGAACCAGTAATTTGGCATGTTGGAGGGCATTTTGCGAATACCAGCCTGGCTAACCACCCTCAAGTAGAAAATCTGTCGCCAAGCACTTAACGGTATGTGCCGCTATATGTCCGTAAGAATCAGTATTTTGCATGGTTGTAGGGCTTTTTCGAATGCCTGCCTGGCTAGCTACCACCCTCAAGTAGAATAACTGTCGCCAAGCACTTAACGGTAAATGCCGCTATGAGTCCTCCAGAACCAGTAATTTTGCATGGTAATAGGGGATTTTGCGATTACCCGCCTGGCTAGCTACCACCCTCAAGTACAAAATCTGTCGCCAAGCACTTAACGGTATGTGCCGCTATCAGTCCTTTAGAACCAGTAATTTGGCATGGTACGGCATTTTGCGAAGGTGCTTGGCGACAGATTTTCCACTTGAGGGTGGTCGCTAGCCAGGCGGGCATTCGCAAAATGCCCTTCCACCATGCGGTGAAGCTCAAGCCCGTGGCGGGATTCGAACCATGGACCTGCGGCACGGCAGTATATATGCATAGCCAATGCCACTGAGCCATCACTGCTTCAACAAAATTGTTCACACTGTTCTCCCAGAAAGATTCGAGTAGGTAGAAAAAGGTGTTTGGGAACAGTGTAAAGGGGATTTGGGTGAAAATGGTATGATTCTAGCTGTACCACTTTTAATAGCGGTAGGGTGAATCTTACATGGCGGTTTCAGTACGGTTATCTTTTGTATTGAGCGCATACCACGCACTACCACGTTCTCGCATTGTTACACACAAGCGTGTTTATCTCGATTCACACTCCAGTGTGGACAAATCACTTAAAACGATATTTATTGGGTGATCAAAACGAAGCTAGCCTTAAGTTCTTATACAACTAAACGGCAATGTTTGCGCTTCATGTTATATGTATAAGATGTACCTTGGTAATGGTCTAACTAAAATAATTCAAGCTATATTTGCGATTATTACTTTAAATATCTGAAATTTTAATACATACAAGTGATAGGTGACAACTTGGTTCTTGTAGTTTACATGTTGGCTTAGATTTTTGCAGACAATCACTGAACAATACGGCATTTTAATAAAAATAGTCTACTCGCACACTCACCTCGAACAGGTTTTTAGTAATATTTGCGGTGAATGCCGTGGACGCTGCATATAGGTGTCTCGCGTGCCGCGTAAGAGGACCTCTCTATAGATCTCTGTGGAACCGACTCATACATCTGAAAAGAGTGAAAGAACTTGTCGAAGTCTGTACCGTGAGCACAGTATTGAGATCATACTTTTGAATTGACACGGTACCAACTTTGAAAAGTAATTTCACCCTTTTCAGGAATAGAAGTCGGTTACATTTTAGTTTTTAAAATATAATTTTCACTTTTAAATTTAATCTCGTTTTAAGGACCCCATAATCTCAGCAATCCATCAACCAATTAAGCTCATACAGGTTCTTACTTGCAATTTATGTTACTATGAAAGAGGTATCTTTCTACCAAATTTCAAGAAGGTCTATCAGGTAATCAATATTTATTGACGGGGAAATATACAGTGCTCAGACCTCCACCTCGCTTCGCTTAGTCTATTAAATATTTCTATACCTACAAGTAATGATATTTTCTTACCCTACAGCGGTTCGCAGTAACTGCAGATAAAAATGTTGTTATATCTACACTTCTGTTCTGCCGCTTCTAATAGTTCACGAAGCTCTACAATTTTAGCGATACTACGCGTGGTACGGCGACTAGTGCTGCCGTGCGAATGAATATTTTTAGGAGTTGAAAGTTAACGCCCATTTCTTTTAGCTCCGCCCGAATAAGAAATTATTTTGATTACGGTCTTGGCCTTAACACTATAATTATTATAACAAACGGGATATTTACCGTGTTTTTGATTTATTTTGAGCTCTCGATATTTCAGTAGTGTTGCAAGCGCCATGATCACGAGTAAACTGAAGTCTATGCGAGTGGATGGTAGGCACTAAGAGCCGACGAACCGGTCTACCCTCTTTCTTCTACGTTTTTTTTGAGAGCTCAAAACTAATCAAAAACACGGTAAATATCCCGTTTGTTATGATAATTATAGAGATAATACTTCGTTGAATGCCGTTCTGTTCTCTCTCGGCGTATGATTTATAACACAAGAAAGTGTATTGGTCTGTTACATATTTCTCCCAAGAGCAGTCATAAACCCTAATAGTAATACGCACAAATAAGTACTTACGGGAAAATCGAAAAATCATTTCTTTAATAATTTCTCAGACAACATTTCGCAAATGAATAAAACAATAATATAAAGGGTTTTTCAACAAGAATTTTGTAAAACAACACAAAATAAACCAAAGAATTTAGATGAAGATGACTCAAATTTTTATTGTATTACAAGTTTAGCAATTACGAATGAAAAATGATATCTGGCAAATGTCCACCACGAGCACGCTGACAGATGTCGATTCTTTCATCAAAGTTTGTAATAACTTTTTGGCAAAATGGCGGGTCTATTTCGTTAATCACGTGACGGATTTTGAGTTTTAGCACGTGGGCAGCAGCGTCTTCCGATTTACTGCTATGCTATCTAAAGTATTTTCGAACCGATACAACTTAAGCCCCTTCAAGAATAGAGCATATCTCTTCAAAGGCTACCCACGCTTTGAGACCTCTAGTGTTGTGGATGTTCGTGACCGATGGCTATAGCTTACCACCAGGTGTGCGCTTGCTCGTTTACCCCCCTATACATTAAAGCTTCAGAGAACTTTCCATACAATTTTTTGGCCATATAACATATACATAGAAGGTTCAAACTCGTTTAAAACAAATTTTGCATGCATGTCCTTGAACCTAATATCTATGGTTTGCCAGTTTTTCGTAAATTGAAGTGTTTTCAAAAATATTTTAAAAATCGTTCTGTCTGCGAATTCTTATTAGATACAATGGATAGAATAAATGATAACTCGATAATAATGACTCGAATTATGAAGCAGTGATGGCTCAGTGGCATTCGCTATGGACTTCCGCGCAGCAGGTCCATGGTTCGAATCCCGCCGCGGGCTTGAGCTTCACCGCATGGTGGAAGGGAATTTTGTGAATGCCCGCCTGGCTAGCTACCACCCACAAGTAGAAAATCTGTTGCCAAGCACCTTACGGTGTGTTCCGGCAGCTGTCCTTGAGAGCCAGTGAAATTACACAGGCACATGAGACTTAAGTATTGTACCTCTCAGTGTGACGGGCACAGTGAAATTCGTCGTTGACGAAATGCATCTGTTATAGGCAGAGGCTAGTCTACTTAACATCAGGTGGGCCTCGGGCTAGTTCCGTCACAATAACATAAAAAACTGCCAATCCAGAAGCTGAAATATTAGCATGGATACATATGCAAAATTTGACATTTTGAATACTTGGTATTTAAAATATGACGAAACTACGTTTTTATTGAGAGCGTTACGTGCAGTCTAGCCTTAAATAAAACCGAATACCACATTTTTTTTTGTTTTTAGGTTAAGGCGTTGATTGACTTATATTATCAAAAAAATCTGCTGTTAATTTCTGTAGAACCAGATATTCTTGTCAAAAACCCCAAGAACACTTATGGAACATGACATATCCTGTACTAACATAGACTTAACAATAAATTATTTTTTTAATGAGCACTAAGAATATAACTCTTAATGAATGTACCAAATTCACAATCAGTTTTGATACACCTATTATTATAACCTTTACTCAAGTTTATCATTATTACAGCAATTAATTAACTTATGCGACTACCATTATAAAAAACTACATTGCCCGGCTACGTCCGTATATATCAAACAAAATATAATAGAATATTTGTTAAGTTCTAACATCGCGTATAACGGAATGGATTTTAATTATACAACGGACCAACATACCATATTCAATTATTGTCATTGCCGATCAGTTTCTAAAACTGCTAAATAGTTTTTGATAAACATAAGATGTTTTAAATAAAGTAAATGTTTTAAAAAACCTGAAATTATTTGACATTTCAATAGCTGTATTCGGTAGTGGCGCATCGCCATCGTACTGCTGCGTTACGATACATTCGCTCGCTCGGCTCGCGCATTAAACTGCTCCTCTCCTCGCTTCGCTCGACTACGCAACTATTATGTTTTTTTTCAGGCTATTTTCAGGCGTGAATAGAAGCGCAGTTCGTAAAAGTTAACTAAATTGATGAATTAAAATAATAGATCCGCTAAAACACCAACAGTAATGGAAGCATTTGATTAATCTCATCTGGTGGAAACTGACGGCGTGGTCTACGCTAGAGTACGTCTGCTAAGGTATTTATTTACTGTAGTTGAAGACTTCTGGATTATATCTATGAAGATAGGCGACTAGGGGTAAAATATCGGAAGGTGGGCAATATGGCCTTTTGAAAAAGTGCCACCTTCTACTGCGTCCCCAAGCCGTGTGCCAAGCGTGGGGATAATGGGTGGTTGTGGACGACCCGGCAGATTCAGAAAGTAACATGTTCATAGAAGTAATATATAGACAGACAAACTCATTATAAAATTGCGAGAGGAAAAATTATAGTCATTCGAACCCGCGCCATCCACCCTTATCGCCGGGGTTTGATATGTGCTCTGACCGCTAAGCTAACATGACAATGACTCATAACTCTAATTTGACGTCTCTTAACCATCGTATGGGGATGGAGAGTCACCTATAGTTTTTTATTAAAAGTTACGTTGTACCCACAAAAAAGATAAATTTTTGCAATTAACTTATTAGACGCTCTTCAAATGCTGATATTTTGTCAGTATCGGACCTCGTAGGAGTGAAAGAGAGGCAGCGACGGTGAAGTCGACTTTGTAATTTTGTTCTATCGAGATAATTTTAAGAAAACGTGTTTCGGCCTTTTCTTGACCTTAGATAATGTTTTTAATATTGTTAGGTTTGCAATAACGCCTGCTATGCAGATTACATTACAAAATCACAAATATACGATAGGAGAAATTTAAGTCATGTGCGGGATTCGAACCCGCGTCCATCCACCCCTTGAGCCGGGGTATGCTCTAACCAATTGAATGTTAGCTCAATTGGTTAGAGCATACCCCGGCTCAAGGAGTGGATGGACGCGGGTTCGAATCCCGCACATGACTTAAATTTTTCCTATCATACATTTGTGACTTAGATAATGTGCTCAAGATTAACTTATAATTTTCTTTCTGCTACAAACTAATAACATTTTGCTAAAATTCTATTCAAGTATAATTTAGCACTTTTTTGTATAACGCATGCTATCCGCATTATATTACAGACAAACTCACTTGCGCATCTATATGATATTTATAGCGTACGAATTGTTTATCACGTTGTTATGGGATGTCTCACCGTGACATTGTTATAAACGAAGATAAATATATAATTTATGTTGTCATGCGCGGATTCATTTTACGGGTTCCGTACTCAAAAGGCAAAACGGAACCCTCTCGGCGAGACTGTCTGTCTGAATAAATGATATACAAACTTGGACTTTGACATTTTGTGTAAAATGTCATATCAAAAATGTATGTTGAATAAAAAATCATTTAATTTATTTTCTTGAGGATAGGAGGACAGAGAAGAGACGAGAAGGTTCTCCTATCAGCCGGCCATCGTCTAGAAATCATTGAGAAGAAAAAAAATATTTTAAGGAAATACTAAATCAATACTTTAGACAAACACTTTAAAAATATATCTACTGTGTCGACTCTTTAAGGCCAGGTTGTACCTACTTAAGACATTTTTTAAAATCTGTAACTCGAATAGAATAGAAAATTTAGAATATATAAAATTATTTATATAAAGTTGAACATACTCTCCAGGAACGTACAAAGTCAAAAACGTGATTATGAACAATTTCTTCGATAAAAAAAAATGTCAAACATGACACCATATCGCTACTTAAATCAGGTAGAACTAAAAGATACTATCATGAAACTATGTGGAAGTTTTACCAATGGATAGAGCTTGTTATTTATTAGTAACGTTTGAAGGCACATTTTCAAATTTAGCTATAGTTTTTTAACAAGAAAAAATAAACTACAAATCTAAAGATTCAAGCTCTCGCGCACGTCATTCAGTACCCGCCTAGGCGTCATCGAGGTAGGACGCGTGTCGTTTTCTCCAGCAAAATTCTCCCCGACGATTACGAGCTAGAAATATTTATAAACAGAATTATTATTAGCAGAATGGTGGCACTGCAACATTTATGGTTATCCGCTGGCGTGAATCTTCCATCAGGCGAGTGTCTCGTACGTCATTTCAAACCATGCCAAATAAAAAAAATACTTTCTCGATGGCATTGTTTTCACGCGCCACAGTATAAAAAGTACAGTATGGTCACGCCCCAATTACTAACTGTGGGTGTCGTAAGAGGCAACTAAGGGAAAATACCGGAAAGTGAGCAGCAGTGCCCTCTAAGAAGCTACCTCCCTCCAGTAAAAAATCTGTCGCCAAGCACTTAACGGTATGTGCCGCTATGAGTCCTCCAGAACCAGTAATTTTGCATGGTGGTAGGGTATTTTGCGAATATCCGCCTGGCTAGCTACCACTATGTGTCAAGTAGAAAATCTGTCGCCAAGCACTTAACGCTATGTGCCGCTATGTGTCCTCTAGAACCAGTTATTTGGCATGGTGGTAGGGCATTTTTTAAATACCCGCCTGGCTTGCTACCACGATGTGTCAAGTAGAAAATCTGTCGCCAAGCACTTAACGCTATGTGCCGCTATGAGTCCTCTAGAACCAATAATTTTGCATGGTGGTAGGGCATTTTGCAAATACCCGCCTGGCTTCCTACCACTATGTGTGAAGTAGAAAATCTGTCGCCAAGCACTTAACGGTATGTGTAGCTATGAGTCCTCCAGAACCAGTAATTTTGCATGGTAGTAGAGCAATTTGAGATTACCCGCCTGGCTAGCTACCTAACCCTCAAGTAGAAAATCTGTAGCCAAGCACTTAACGGTATGTGCCGCTATGTGTTCTCTAGATAGAACCAGTAATTTGGCATTTTGCGAATACCCGCCTGGCTAGCTACTACCCTCAAGTAGAAAATCTGTCGCCAAGCACTTAACGGTATGTATTTTAATAGTAATAGTTAAAGGTTATCAACTGTGTTAGTTGCACTATAAGGGAATAGTCACAAGAATATAATAATTGAGTACTGGATTTAGTAGCAGATACCTAAAGTAGATCAACTGTTTTAGTTACACTATGAAGCTGATAGCGTGCGGCTGGGGACATCGACCTGACGAGTGCTGTGCATCTAAAGCGCAGCGCCGCGTAGTGTCCATAGCCTGCAACTCTCGCACGCTAAATTTGCCTACTGTGCAAGTACAAGACGGCCTTAACTATATTTTTAAATATATATAGGTACCACACGATCATTTATCGTGCGGTCGAAGAGTCAAAACTTTCAGATGACGTTTCGTGTAGATCCAAAACGCGTCGACGTTATGAGTCATAAATCATGTTGGCATTGCGGTCAGAGCATATAGGGTAGGATGACTATAACTTTTCCTCTCATTGTAATTATGTAGTAACAGTTCACATCACACATTCGCAGCATCACATACTGTAGCTGGGAGGTAGAGGACCTAGATGGCTATCTGAATCACCCCCATGTATGTTCCGCGATTTATCGTATTTTCGGAGTTATGACTTGTTTTTCAAATTTTCACCTATCGCCGAGTACGATGAGATTTTTATTTATGGTGACGTGAATTATTGCGGTAGATGCTTGATTTTTTTGTGTGCGAAGCTGATAGATAGGCCAATTCAGTTTGGTAGGTTTTACTTTGCTTTCATTAATTATCATGTCAATTAAAATTTTGCACTTACTACATTTAAATTTTTTGATCGAAGCCTTATGAATAATAAAATGAAATTTTCAGGGTAGCTACCTGATAGATAGAGCAAGTTTTTAAAAGCCAGACGGTATTTTTTTATGTGATTTTATTTTTTTAATGGCCCTTGAAGTTGTGAATATACTGGGTAATTTTATCTTTCTTGGCATTTGACTTTTTTTTATTCTATTCAAAGATCTAACGATGTTACCAAACTGAATTGGCCTAACTATCAGCTTAGCACACAAAAAAAATCAAGCATCTACCGCAACAGTTCAGGTTACCATAAATAAAAATCTCATCGTACTCGGCGATAGGTGAAAATAAAAAAAAAAAAGTGATAACACCGAAACTACGAAAAATCGCGGAACATACATGGGGGTAATTCAGATAGCCCTCTAGGTCCTCTACCTCCCAGCTCCAGTATATCACTACTTCTTGGGACACCTTGTATATATTTTATTAATTATCATCAATATTATATATACAGGCAAACCTTTGTGCTTGTATGTTTGTTACATCTTCACGCTCAAACGACTTAACCAATTTTGATGAAATTTAGTTTGGAGGTAGATGAGGCACTGGATAAACACATAAGATACATTACATCAACGTCATTCATCACGCGGTTATACTTTGCATCATCACACGGGTGTAACCGCTGGGCTAACCTAGTAATTTCAGAATAAACAAAAAACTAACAATATACGTTCCTTCGCAGTCAATTCGACTAATGACCGTGTATAAATATCTTATACATACACACAATAATATATATATATATATTGCTTTATCGATTTGTATTTGGTTTTTGTTGTCCGGTCATCACCATGGCGAAGAGATCGTCAACAATGACGAGGCACACATCGAAGGTTAAACATGTCACCACTTAATAGTACCCATTTCATCATATTTCCACCTTTATCCCAATCAAGCTGGGTCGGTATGTCTAATATATATATTATATACATATTTTTATTGCTGATAGGTAAACCTTTGACCACAATCTCACTTAATGGTAAGTGAAGATGTGGTCGAAGTTGTTAACAGGCTTAAATTAGAATTACTGGCTCTCGGTGGCTACATGCCGGAACACACCGTTAGGTGCTTGGTGACAGAATTTCTACTTGAGGGTGGCAGCTAGCGAGGCGGGCATTCGCAATGCCCTTCCACCATGCGGTGAAGCTCAAGCCCGCGGCGGGATTCGAACTAATGACCTGCTGCGCGGCAGTCCATAGCCAATGCCACTGAGCTATCACTGCTTCAAATGTAATGTGTGATAGGTATGTCTTGTGTTGTTACAAGTGTGCTACCACCATATCAAAATGAATGGGGGCTTGCTCATCTATGTGCATTTTAAGCCTTACTTGCCTTTTACGACTTTAAACATAAGGATACGTTTTTTTTTATTTATTTGTGACGGACGGAACAAGCACGAGGTCCGCCTGGATCCGTGCGTGTTCCGTCACAAACACATAAAAAAACGAAATGAGTGGAAGCAATGATGGCCGAGCGGGAATAGGTATGGACTGCCGCGCCGCAGGTCCCTGGTTCCAACCCCACCGCCGGCTTGAGCTTCACTGCATAATGGAAGGGCATTTTGCGATTGCCCGTCAGGCTAGCTACCACCCTCAAGTAGAAAATCTGTCGCCAAGTACCTAACGGTGTGTTCCGGCAGCAGTCCTTGAGAGTCAGTGAAATTTCACTGACCCTCAAGTAGAAAATCTGTCGCCAAGTACCTAACGGTGTGTTCCGGCAGCAGTCCTTGAGAGTCAGTGAAATTACAGGCACATGAGACAACTATATCTCAAAGTGAGGGGCGCAGTGCAATTCGTGACTTGTGATGAAATGCATCTCTTATAGGCATAGGTTAGTCCGCTTAACATCAGGTTGGACTCGATCACAGAAAATAAAAATTGTTTCGATGTTTGAATCTTTTTTTTTTTGTTATTTGAATGCTTTTATTGTAGTAGTATTTTGTTAATAAAGGCATACCGCCGGTTAAAACGGAATATATATTATCATTGTGGTGGAAATCCTACACCCTAAAAATAGTAATAAAATCTCAAAATAAGTAATTTAAAAAAAAACGTGAGTTTTTCATTTAGGCTTTTCTCGCAAACTTCTAAGAATAAAAAGTTATAGGTTGTGACCATGAATGAAAATGTGAGAGAGTGTTTAGAATCAACATGGTACCAACTTCAACAAGTTATTCCATGCTTTTCAGTGTTGATTTTAGGTATGAATTGTTTTTTTTTAAACATTTGTCACCCTTTTTAACCGGCTTAAAAAACATTAGGTTTGTAATTAGACTGATTTTTTGTGTGTGTTACCTTATAACTATTTCCAGGGTGTACCGATTTTTATGTTTTTTTATATATAAAAGCTGGTGCTTGTCATGTGGTCCCAATTAAATTTGAGTGAGATCTGACGAGTAGTATTTTAGTTATACCTAATAATGCGTGATTTAAATTAAAAAAAAAGTAGTGTTAAATTTTTTTTTCAGTTCATTGAGCGTAAATAAAAAACTACTGAACCGGTGTTGATTAAATTTAGGTCTAGCGTGAAGGTATGATGGTACTCTACCAAATAAAATAAAAATAACTCCGACAGCCATAAGCAAACTACCTCGTCGGTGAGGCGAGTCGATCAATATCTGGTCTGACGTCACAGCCTGACGGACGACATTGTCTCCTTAATTATGGGAATTGTCACGTGAGTTTGATGGCGTTTGTCTTGCTGGATAAATATAATAATGATTTTATTGAAGGGCAAGGTCAGACAAACAATTTGTTACTTATTATAGTAGTGACTAAGCAGAAATATGGAATTATGTTGTCATTGTTTTTATCGTTTATCAGCTAGCTGTTGGCCACTATCTCACCTGATGGTACGTGATGATGTGGACGTAGATTGTTCACGCTAAACAAGAGTTACCAGCCCTCAAGGAAAGCTGCCGGCACACGTCGTTAAGTGCTTGGCGACACAATTTCTATAGAGGGTGGTGATTAGCTAGGTTACCATAATGCTATAACGACTGTAATCCTTGGAAAATAGGGCTAGATCAAGACCTTAACGGATTCATGTGCCCTCCGAAGCACGAGCACGCTCAGTAATTATACCATTACCTATAGGTTACCCATCCCCCATCGCCAAGCCACCTGCCAAGCGTGGCGATTATGGCAACCCCCCATATTGGGGGAGGTATATATTTTATGGCAAACCCCTCCCTCTAAAATCAGGATGATGAGGCAGTTCATAAACTTTAAAGGAAAATTATAGCGGTTGAGATAATTTTATTACTTTAGCAGTAACAGTCGTTGTACTTTGAATAAATCATATAAAGTGACTAAGATGAAATAGTTGCTTGTTTATAATAAGTTAGGACTTACAGTGAAAACTAAATCCACAATAAAAAATCACCAAGCTCGAGTTATTGCAAATATAACAATATTAAAAAAACTTGTGTTATAATAATAACACATACGACGACGGCACCGATACCGATTTTCGAAAAGCGTTTGATAGAGTGGATCACACGCAAAATAGCTTATAACGGTATAAGAGGTAATTTATGGCGCTGGTTCAAATCATATATCACTAACCGTTGCCAGAAAGTGGTGATCAATGGCTTCGAATCGGATATGGTTCCAATTAGTCGTGGGGTCCCCCAAGGGTCAATATTACGGCCTTTACTTTTTATCTTATACATCAATGATATTGAAAAATGTTTTAAGTTTTGTAATTGCTATTTGTGTCGATGACCTGAAAATATAATATCATTCTATAAATACTTATTTAGACCACTAAAAATTCCAATAGGATATTAACAAAATTTCAGCGTATTGTGTTAAAAATAACATCGTTAAATATAACTAAATGTAAATCTATTATCTCGTATGACAAAAATAAGTAATTTTACATGTGTTATGTGATCCTAACCTTGATAAAGTCCAAGTCATAAAGTATTTATGAATAATATTGGATAGTAAGCTAATCGTTGATGTTAATATTCAACAAATAGCACGTGGTTTTAAAATGTTTAATTTCTGTCATCAGGTCTAGTAACTTCAACAAAGAATTAACGTATTTATTGTTATATAAGTCACTGGTTCGATCAGTTTTTTTATTTACATTTAAAATACGCATTACAGAGACATACATGGTCCGTACTTGTTGTATCTGTGTTCTAAAATATTTATGTAATCTGTGCTGTAAAAGAGAGATGGTAAAAATATATTTTTGGTTATGGTATCACATCACTTCCTTTTTGATGTACGGTTTTGAAAACGTGATAAAATTATAAGTGCAGTAAATTCCAAGATAAATATTAGTTTTATTTCAATACAACAGTACTCTTTTTGGAATAGTTTACATTTTAACATTCCGTTCCATTTTTTAGGGTTCGGTACCCAAAGGGTAAAAATGGGACACTATTACTGAGACTTCGCTATCCGTCCGTCCGTCTGTCACCAGACTGTATCTCAAGAACGGTGATAGCTAGACAGTTTAAATTTTCACAGATGATGTATTTCTATTGCCGCTATAACAACAAATATATATATATATATATATATATTTAAGGGGGGCTCCCATACAACAAACATGATTTTTTTACCGTTTCTTGCTCGATACTCATAACGGTGACAGGTAAATTCACAGAATATTTAGTTTTATGTTATATATCTTTAGATATAATGAATTAAAATAAAATCAGTTATTAAAGGGCCTCCCATGCAATAAAAGAGGTTTTCGCCGTACCTACCCAGCTCAATCGGACACTGCGAAAAGTGTCTGTAACTTGTAAGATTAGGTTACAGATAATGGTACGGAACCCTTCGTGCTTGAGTCCCACTCGTACTTGGCCTACTTTTTATTTTTTTACATTATCACACTCCATGCATCATACAACTAAGATATTAATTGTGGTCAACGAATTTTCTATCTTTAAAACTAATTTTAAGGTTTGATCTCAGTTGGAAAACGCTTTAGCAGTGCGGAACCTACAAATGTTATAGTAATGATATTGAAAGAATTCAAAAGAAATTCTTGGCAACAATCGTACTCTCATTTTTAGCTTTAGCAGGAAGAAAGGGGAGGAGATTAAAAAGAACAACAGAATCGTTCTATGTTATAATAACGCGCTACTACGGAACCCTACATTCCGCGTGGCCCGACACGCGTTTGACCGTTTTTGTAATTAATTTATACTTATATTTATATATTATTCAGCTATTCTTGTATACAAGTATTGCTCATTTATACTTGAATCATAGAATCGCGAAGCATTCAAGTTATAAGTCATATGGATAACCAGTATTAAAAGAATTACTGTTAGTTTTATACTTAAAATTTCATTTATTTAAATTTTATCTGTGTGTTATGTTTATATCTGTTGATTAGAAAGTCGTGAAAATAGTTCGAGATTTTGAAAAGTTCGTTGCGAAAATTGCTTAGCGGTTCTTAACCTAATTTAAGCAACGTCCGCCGCGGTCATTATTTGGATGGGTGACCACTACTGACATTACTACCGAGCGTACACGTGCTTCGGAGAGCATGTTAAGTCATCGGTTATGTCTGTTGTCTTAGGATAGCACTCTTTACAGCATGGTGGTAGAGCATTTTGGGAATGCCCGCCTGACTAGATACCATCCTCAAATAGAAAATCTGTCATCAAGCACGTTCCGGCAGCTGTCCTTCTGAGCCAGTAATTCTAAGTTTGCCTAAATAACATCTTTGACCACATCATCACTTACCATCAGGTGAGATAGTGGTCAGAGGCTAGCTAGTCAGCTATACATAAAACAAGTTCGAAACCACCTATGAAAAGAGCACCTAGTAGAGAGTTCAACTTAGGCCCAATTTCATCGATCCAGAATTATTAAAACGCTAATAACTTTGCAGGGTTATTAAACCTATCTCTCTAACGTCACATTTCATAAGTCAAGAACAAGGCTTAATGTATTGACTTAAAGAAATATTTATAAAAATAATAAGGCAATAATTTGTAAATCTATAAATTGTTTACTGGATATCCATTTTAAAACTAGACTGTTATAGATATAACTAAAAACGAATTGGAGGAAACAAAGCCAAGGGAGGTGACTAGTTTTGTATATACTCTAGTTTGATGAAATTGGACCTTAGAGCAACGATTGTTTCTTCTTCTTCTTCTTTAGATGGCTTAACGCTGCTTGACGTTATTCTAACGATTGTTTTCTTTTACGCATAATAAAATAGAGATAACATAAACATTCGTCGTGTATCACGATAATCATGATTTTGACGAATCATTTCCTAGTCATATAATCTATCAATACATCTTATCGTACATAATCTTGACAACTGTCATGTCTATGTCAGCCAGGTGACAATTACTCAGTAGAGAAATTAGAACACAGACATAATGTTACCAGGATGAGCACATATACTAACTAAACACAATCAGTGTTAATGTGACCGCTAGTGACATTACTACTGAGCGTTTCCGTGCTTCGGAGAGCACGTTAAGCCGTCGGTCCTGGTTGTCTTAGAATGGCAGTCGTTATAGCATGGTGATAGGGCATTTTGCGAATGCCCGCCTGGGTAGCTACCACCCTCAAGTAGAAAATCTATCGCCAAGCACCTAACGGTGTGTTCCGGCAGCTGTCCCTGAGAGCCAGTACTTCTATAGGTTAGCGTGAACAACATCTTTGACCACATCATCACTTACCATCAGGTGAAATAGTAGTCAAAGGCTAACCTATCAGGCATAAAATTAAAATAAAAAAAGTGTTGGTTCCGACACTAATGTATGGTAGTGAAAGTACTGTATCAGCCGAATCATCCACTGCTGAACATAACCTCCCCTATTAAGGGGGTATTTGCCATAATCCCCACGCTTGGCAGGCGGCTTGGGGATCGCAGAGTAAGATGGCAGTTCCTTAGAAGGCGCTGCTGCCCACCTTCCAGTATTTTTCCCTTAGTCGCCTGTTACGACACCCACGGGATGATATGGGGAGGTGCAATTCTAACCCGGCACCCCACGGGGTGAATTGAAAAAGCATAAAAGTAGAATAAATGCAGTGGAGATGAGAGAATTGAGGAGCATGATTGGAGTCAAACGGAGTGACAGGATAAGGAATAGTGTGATAAGGGAACGATGTGGTGTAGATGAGAATGTAGTGACTAAAATTGAGAAAGGTATATTACGATGGTTTGGACATGTGGAGAGAATGAATGAAATGAGAATGACTAAACAGGTATACGTGGGACAAGTGAACGGAAGTGTTGGAAGAGGAAGACCTAGGCGAACGTTCCGAATCAGATTGAAGACGTTATGAAAAAAAGGTCAGGTCAGGAGTCCCCAAAACGGACGCTTATGTACGAAAGGATAGATGTGTGCGAACAAGATATGAAAGGATCGTAGTCAGTGTAAATTTGTGGTCTCTACGGGAAAGAGGCGTGATTTTATGTATGTAAACACAGTAAAGGCTAAAGGGGCAATACCGCTACCATATCTATATCTACCGCCAAGCAGTAATGTTCATATTACTGTGTTCCGGTTTGAAGGGTGTGGGTGCTGGTGAAATTACAGGCACATGATACTTAACAACTTTATGTCTCAGTGTGATGGGTGCAGTGCAGTTCTCCACTTGTAGCGGTCAACAACTGTTATAAGGAAGGCCTCGTGCTTGTCCCATCACGATAGCTTAAAAAGAATAGTAAAAATCTCAAAATAACTAACTTAAACACGTATAAATTATTTAAAAAGTAAAAAACCTGACTGCAAATTTTAAGACTGTATTTTCATTAAATGTATCATCGTTCCATTATGATTAAAACTGAAGGTTATATAAATAAGTGGAATCGTTTTTTAAAGCCCTTCATTTTGATACACCACACGAAGTATTAAGAAGAAAAATCTTTTTTTTTTTTCTAACTATATGGCGTCTAAAATCCGCCATGTTGTTTATTTTTATTATGTATCTAGTAATACTAGCGCTATCGAGACGAATCTAAGGATATCTCAAACATTAAAATCGGTTGAGCTGTTAACAAGTTATGGTGGAATAAAGAAACTCACAAACACACATACATGAACGCTGAAAACATAACACTTTTTTGGGCAGTCGTGAAATAACTGATACTGCTACTTAGCTTAGAATCTGCCGCCAAGCACCTTACGTTGTATTCCAGCAGCTGCCCTGGAGAGTTCCCAGTTCCTGTTTACCACCTTCGACCACATTACTTAGCATCAGGAGATATTGTGGTCAAAGCTTGTCTATTCTTTCAAATAAATAAAAAATCGGAGAGACATTAACGGGGCTTCGTATAGCTCTTTGTTTGCCTTGCACATTAATTTTACTTTAATAACTTTGGGTACGGAACCCTAAAAAACATGTTCTAAATATAAATAAGAAGTACATTTTAATCAGGGGCGTGACAGTAGCACACCACTATCGGTGCACGTAGAGAACGGTGGAAAACCACTGGGACGATATCGCACCGCAATCGGGCCGATAGCAGCCGATGGGAACGGCCATTACCTCAGTGTAAACAACTTTACACGTTAGCCTACGAAATATATGGAAAACTACGGATTGTTGCTCTAAATAGGAAGCATGAAAAATGTAGTTATGAGACAGCGTCATGGAGGTACATTAGGCTGATTCTCGCCGAGACTTCTGACGAGCACGCAAATCTATCACTCACGCATATTCTCACTACTTTAGTACATATTATCGGACATAGTCAAGTTAGACCCAGTCTGAAAAAGGCTGATGATCACTGGCTGTGTTGAGGGTAAGAGCAGCAGAGGACGCTCGTCAACACTATGGACAGATGCGACTCAGGGTGCAATAGAACCAACCCTCCAGGCCACCGTTTAGATGGCGCAAGATAGGACCACTTAGAGAGCATTGGTGACGCAGGCTGCACGCCGTAATCAAGTCCCTCGTCAAGAGGATACGACTAAGAAGAAGAATCATTGCACTGTCACCGAACCAGAGGTGTGATTCTCTTTCAGTTCAGAAGCTTTTTGAAGCGGGCAAAAAACCAAGACTGTACAGATAACAGGTGAGCGAGAGAAGAGAAGGCGAGAGCCTATTTACATTCACGTTTCTTGGGTGTTCTCAGGACTTCTCGGCGAGAGTCTGGAGGCCGCATTGCAGTTGCAGACATCGTTCTCGTTCTGCTTGAGACTACACTGCGCTTGTTAATGCTTGTCTTTCTCCTAGTAATTTCACTTGTTATAATGCCCTTCAAGCCTTAACACTGAAGCATTTGTACACGATGCAGAATAGCTGACAATGCTGTGGTACCCAGAATTATGGATTCTTGCCAAAGAAACCTAATTAATACCTGGTATGAATTGACACCTACCACGCTTACTTTATTAATAACTGAAAGGCTAGCACATGACCATTATCTCTTTGATAATGTGGTCAAAGATATTTTTTAGGCTACCGTAGAATTACTGGCTCTCAAGGACAGCTGCCGGAACACACAGCTACACAGAAAAAAAAGGCTTCTTTAGCCAAGAATATACATTGTCTTAATTAATTCAAGAGGATGCTGTCTTACAACAAGAATATATTCTGAACTGTAAAATAATCGAGTCTTGATATTACACTCGAATATTCTTAGGAATATTGTTTTGACCCAAAAATATTTTCTTCATATAAAGTATTCAAATTATTATTTCAAGATAACGAAAACATTCTTCTAACAATAAAATAGGAATTCTTCTGTTAACATTTTATTTTCAAAATAAAATTTCTATATTCTTTCTTGAAATATTTTTAAATATTCTTGTTCGAATGTAAATAAGGTTCTTCACTTACGAATATTTACGGTAAGCTAATAAGTTACATTCTTTATTGAAAAACATGCACGATTTGAAATACGAGTTGTGTTATTTTAAGACTACCTTTTCTTCCTGAAAAATAATTTATTCTTTACGGAACGGTTTTCATTAAATTCATCGGGATACACTACAATTCTTCATTTAAGAATAATTTATTTTTACAAAGAGAATACAATATCATAGTTCAAGAAGATGAAGAGTTTTTATTCAACACATCAATAGTTTCATTATAAGCCACGAAATTAGAAGACATTTATTCTTTCTTTAAAATGGCTTCGTCTTTACGTACGGGTGAACAATAGTTTTAATTAGATTAAATTAGAGTTCTTGTGTAAAAAATAATTTGTTTCGTATTAAGAATATAGAGAACTTAATTAAAAATATGAAACAGTTTTGATATAAGAACCCATTTGTTTTGTTTTAAGACTTCTTAACTGGCTTGGAAATAATTTTATCTTAACGAAAGGTTTTCAATGCGATATTGTATTATTGTAATTTACTTTATCATTTCGTACAGATAAAGTTATTTCAAAGCAATATAAAGAAATCTTAATACGAAAAAAATGGGTTCTTAATTCAAAATTTTAATTACGATCTCTATATTCTCAATACGAAACAAGTAATTTTTAACGCAAGAACTTTAATTTAATCTAAATGAAGCAATTTTAACGAAAGAATAAAAAGTCTTATAATGAAACTATTGATGTGTTAGATAAAAACTCTTCATGTTCTTGAATATTGTATTGTCATTGTAAAAATAAATTATTCTTGTATGTGTAGGTGTAAGATGTCTTTATCTTGCTTTGAAATAACCTTATCTTTACGAAAGATTTTCAATAATTCAGCAAAAATTTACAATAATATGTAGGTATCACATTAAAGTTGTTGAAAATATTTCGTGGAGATAAAGTTATTTCAAAGCTATTTAAGAAGTCTTAATACGAAACAAATTGAGTATTAAATGAAGACCTCTTCATATATATTAATTAAGATCTCTATAATCTTACGAAATTAACAAGTAGTTCGCCTCGCACTGGAAACCGCGATATCTTGACACGCACTTGGCTGGTTTAGCTCATATTGGAACTTAATTATTTACCAAAAAATGGTACCGACTGCAACACTCAAAAGTGTGAAATAATTTGTTAAAGTTCCGGTGTAAATATACCAATTATCACAATATTGTGCGCATGGTACCGATTTCGACAAGTTATTTCACACTTTTAAGCAATTTTTCTGGCTCTCAAGGACTGCTGCCGCAACTTAGTTAGGTGCTTGGCGACAGCTTTTGTACTTAAGGGAAATGCCCTTCCACCATGCGGTGAAGCTCAAGCCGGTGGTGGAGATCGAACCAGGGACCTGCGGCACGGCAGTCCATAGCTGTTAACGCTCGGCCATTATTGCTTTCGAGTTAGGCCTAGAACTTTAGCCCGTATATCATGGATGATAATATAAAAGAAAGCATAATTTCCAGGGTTAAAATATCTAAGGTAAGAATATTTTCTTGGATTAAAATATTATGTAAAAAGAAATGTTTTGATCAGAAACATTTCTTTTGAGAATATTTTCTTGGACCAAGAAATCATATTTCAGAACCTATTTTAATAATGTGCTGCCAGGTTGATAAAAAAATGCTAAGATTATGCAAAACGTGTTCGAAACGGCAGCAGGAGCGTTGCAGTCAAACCAGAAGGCGCGAAGAAATATTTAGGAGGGATATCGTGTGTTTCTATTCTATTCTGAACTTAATAACCCGTTTTAATTTGTTTCATACTTGTATGAAACAAATTTAAATTGAATTAATTAAAAGGGCTACTTATAATTAGCTAAAAAACTCAATAGCTCTACGTAAAAATCGAAAATGATAAGTTAGCGCTGAAAGGTAGGTACGTACCACACGACCTCTTTCGGTATGCCTAATATAGGGGAAATTTACAATTTCAGTTCTTAGTAATTAACATTTTTTAAATTGCTTTTCAAAGTAATGTTTATTTACCACTGCGGCGGTACTAATTTTCTAGAACAAACTTCATAACATAAACTAAATCACTCCTTTCGCAGTAAATTCTACACTCATATCAGACAATAAACAAAGTAACCAGAAAAATTAGAATAAATTCATGTGACTTCCCAATATGTAATAAAATGCTCAATCACACAACGGCAATATATATTTTTCAATATTAATAATTTCATTTCAATATCATAATATATTATTTCCAGCAATCATAATTTTTTTTTTTTTGTAACAGTTTGTGTTCTATTTTTGGATTGGAATTGGCAACACTGAGTGGGCGAAAGTTCCGCAAACGTCGTGCATAGCTTGCGCTTCAAAAATTTCTAAATCCCATTGAGTTAATTGTAAATTTGTAATTAGTGTTATTCTCTTTGATCCTCAAATAGGTCAACAAGTGTTCTGTGAAGTCGTTAAATCAGACCGGCGGAAACCTATTCTTATTTATTGCGGCGACTTTTTGTACGTTATAATCTTAACTATTAGGTAGTTTCATGCAGATTTAGAAGTGTTCGTACATTATAATGGAAAACACAATAGAATTTCTTCAAAGCAATGGCGTTGATGATGCCACAATACAAAACTTCCGTGGTAAGTACCTAAACTTCGAACATGGACTCTACTATACCTACCTTTTTTTGTTTTCTTTTTTTTATTCCTGATAGGTTAGCCATGGACCACTATCTCACCTGATGGTAAGTGATGATGTGGTCGAAGATGTTGTTCAGGCTAACCTAGAAGTACTGGCTCTCAAGGACAGCTGCCGGAACACACCGTTAGGTGCTTGGCGACAGATTTTCTATTTGAGGGTGGTAGCTAGCCAGGCGGACATTCGCAAAATGCCCTACCACCATGCTATAACGACTGCCATCCTAAGACAACAACCGGGACCGACAGCTTTACGTGCCCTCCGAAGCACGTGCACGCTCAAAAGTAATGTCATTAGCGGTCGCCCATCCAACTTATGACCGCGGGCGACGCATTTTTAGCATGAGTATCATGTGTATTATAGAACCTGAAACGAGTGCTGCGGTGAAGTTTAATCTTTCAATGCTGTTCAAATTAATGTTAAAATCAAAACAGTATTTTTTATATTTTCTCTGTGAGGTAAAGCCACTGTTTACACACAAGCATCCACTACTGCAACACTCGAGATGAGGGTGAATCAGGGTTAAGTAATTATATTAAGTAGGATGTCATATTGTCGTGCTCTGTGTAACGGAGGAATTATAATATTAAGCTGTGTAAATATAATGTTATATCGTGCTTGTTTTTTCTTTAAGATTTATCCACTAGTGAGAGTGACCAGGCCAGTCCAAAGGCTACTTACGAAGAGCGGCGGCCCATAAAAACACTAGCGTTCATGATTTTATATTTCAAATGGAGATATTTGGTTACCTGCTCCCACCTAAAAGCAGACTGAACAGAAAGGTCAAGTTTTCAACAGTCGAATCAATAGAAGGGATCATTGTTAAAGAAAAGGTAATTAAAATGATATTTTCTAAACTATTTCATTAGCATCTGAATTTCATTTTGTAGATAAGTGATTCCTACTTTTACTTTTCAGTCTCCTGGTGAAGTTGAGCAGAAAATTAATAATCTCAAAACAAAAGCGGCACAGACAAAATTATCTGTTCAACCTTATATCCTGATGGTCGGACTGGACAACATTATACATAGTTGTGGACACCGTTAAGTATCAGTTTTCATGAGTGATTAAGTTTTTTTTTTTGCCATGGTTTCTAAACTGTATCATGTTTTTAACGCGTGTTATCCACCGGCTGCGTAACACTTGTACCTTATTATTAAACGCAAAATTTAACAAATAGTTACGTAATACGACTGCATCCTTAGATTTAGTCTGAAGTTTAGTTCAATAAATATAAAACTTATCTTTACAGATACCAATAGTGTTTTATTTAACAAGATATAGGTAGTGAACCAAAGAAACATTGTATTGAATAATGTTTAATTAGTGTTCAATCTTGATTCAAATTTGTTGCTCATTTTCAGTTAGACATGCATGTGGTAATTAATATATTATGTATGTTGTTAATTATTATATTATTTATTCTCGAAGCAAAAATCCGATGCATAAGCCAGGTTGCGATGCTGTAGGCACAAACAATTAATTTCAAAACAAATACAATCATTAAAAGTTTAATTAATAAAAGGTAAAAACTGCTTTATGTTTAGATTTACTTTTTAATATGAGAAGTATTTGTTTTGAAATTAATTGCCTGCAGCACCGCCACCAGGCTTATGCATCGGATTTTTGATTCGGGAATAAATAATAGTTTGAATCAAGATAATCAAAATGATTTACCAGAAGATAATAAATTCTACAGTCAAAACAATGTAAATCCTCATTGAAGAATTATATTGTTATTAGTATTCTAGAAAGAAAACTTTCCTATATTTCATATAAGAATATGATCTTATATCAAAATATTCGTATGTATAATTTGAAAACCAAGTAAACATTTTTCTTCCAATAAGGATGAGTATACTTGAATATAAAATATTTTTTCTTTGATTTGAACAATCGCATTCTTAATTAAAGATTCTTATTTTACTTACAAATATGGCTATATCTTGAAAGTGAAATACCGAATGCTTCGTTCAAATAAAGTCTTTTTTAAATCAAAAACACAAATTCTTAATTAAAGTAAATATTCATTTTTAGAACCAAGAAATCGATATTTGATTTAAATATATTTTTTTCTTAATTCAAGACTTAAATATTTTTACTAAGTTAAACATATTTTTAAATGAAGAACAAGATTCTTGTTTTAAATGCGCAAGGTTTTTTAAATCAAGTGTGTATATAATAGTTCTAAAAATCACGTTTTCTTGGATTCAGAACTAACGTTATGCTTACTCAAGAAATCGGTTCTTGCTTCAAACACGTATGGTTTTTTTAATCAAGTATTTATTTTCATGTTAAGCTTGATCCAAAATTAAGGATTTCTTGGATTCAAAACTAACCATATTCTTATTTAAACACTTTAACGATTTCTTCAAAGAAGAACGCAATTTATACTTTGATCCAAGAATATATTCCTGATAATATTGTGTTCTGTTTTCAAGAATATATTGTTTTCAATATATATGAATCACAAATATTCTTGAATCAAAACACACTGCGTTGGCTCAAGTATTCCTTTTTTTCTGTGTAGGTGCAGATTTTCTACTTGTGGGTGGTGCGTAGCCTAGCTAGTGGGTATTCGCAAAATGCCCTCTCACTATGCTACAAGACTACCATGACAACAACCGAAACCAAAATTTGTGCCCTCCGAAGCACGTACAAACAAGCTCAGCTTTCACCCATCCAAGTCATGATCGCAATGGACTGTCCTTGCCTCAGCTAATCGGTAATAACAACTAAGGAAGCTACACCAGCCACAACAGCTCAAATAAAAATAGGCGTTGACACGAAATGAATTATTATTCAATTACTTATATCTTGACAATGTATCTTGGTAATGACGATGGGAATCAGCAAGTCACTCCTCACGTGGGTTGAGACTTGAAACACCTCCCACACACGTTTTGCTACACATGCTATTGAAGTGGATAGCGTGAAGGGTATTGACTTCTAATTGTTGATGATTGCACTCGAAGAACAATTGAATTGGTTTTGGAGCTCTTGTTATTAGGTATTTTCCGAGTTAGTCCGAGGGTCTTATCAGTTACAAATATAAACTGTGGTTATTATTGAACTTGACCTAGTAATGTACCTATTGGTAGAAGTTTGAAGCGCTCGTAGCGAAGTTTACTTAGCTGTTCTCAACCGATCAGCAAAGTTAAGCAACGCCGCCCGCGGTCATGAGTTGGATGGGTGACCGCTAGTGACATTACTACTGAGCGTTTCCGTGCTTCGGAGGGCACGTTAAGCCGTCGGTCCCGGTTGTCGTCTTAAGGTGGCAGTCGTTATAGCATGGTGGTAGGGCATTTTGCGAATGCCCGCCTGGCTAGCTACCACCCTCAAGTATAAAGTCTGTCGCCAAGCACCTAACGGTGTGTTCCGGCAGCTGTCCTTGAGAGCCAGTACTTCTAGGTTAGCCTGAACAACATCTTCAACTACATCATCACTTACCATCAGGTGAGATAGTGGTCAAAGGCTAATCTATCAGAAATAAATAAAAAAAAAGATTTCATTTCTTTAAAATCTTTTGAGTATGTGGCAGCGGCCGGAAGCGCAGCTTTATTACTTTTATTATCCAAAATAGCAGCTCACTGTATGCGAGTGCGAAAATCAATCAAACTATCGTTAAAATAAGGTTCATTTCAGCAATCATGTTAATATTTTTTGTAAAAATTTAATCCCACAACTTTCACTTTTCAATGGCACAAAACATTACTAACACAAAAACTACAGGCTTAAAAAAAAGTTATCAAGACAGTTTTTATATTCTTAAAACTATCTTTTGGTGTAAGAATCGTTTGTTTTTTATTGCTGATAGGCTAGCCTTTGACCACTATCTCACCTGATGGTAAGTGATGCTGTGGTCGAAGATGTTGTTCTAGCTAACCTAGAAGTATTGGCTCTCAAGGACAGCTGCCGGAACACACCGTTAGGTGCTTGGCGTCGGAGTTTCTACTTGAGGGTGGTAGCTGGCCTGGCGGGCATACGCAAAATGCCCTTCCACCATGCTATATAGTATTTTCAACTGAAAATACTGATTTAGGAACTCTTGGGACCAGAGAAGTGTCTTAATAACGCTTTTCATACAAACGTAGTTACGTCAAATTTTAAATACCAAGTGTTCAAACTCGGTAATTTTTTTCATGCATGTCCTTGAGCCTAAGTTGTCTATGCCTATGTTTCTGATTTGTCAGCCTGTAAAAATGTGTATTTCCAAAATTTATTTTCACATTTAGAGATAAATAGTGAAACGATGAACTGGCAAACCAGAAGCATATATATTAGGTTCAAGGACATGCATTCAAAATTACAACGAGTTTGAAAACTTGGTATTTAAAGTATGACAAAACTACATTACAAAATCACAAATACGATAGGAAAAATTTAAGTCATGTGCGGGATTCGAACCCGCGTCCATCCACCCCTTGAGCCGGGATATGCTCTAACCAATTGAGCTAACATGACATAACGTCATAACTAAATTGGGTAGTACAACGCAAAAGTGGTACTATAGATGTCGCTCCATCCCAATGATGGTTAAAGAACGATAGGAAAGATTCGAGTTATGACGTCATGTCATGTTAGGTCAATTGGTTAGAGCATACCCCGGCTCAAGGGGTGGATGGACGCGGGTTCGAATCCCGCACATGACTTAAATTTTTCCTGTCGTATATTTGTGATTTTGTAATGTAATCAGCATAGCAGGCGTTATTGCAAACCTAACAATATTAAAAATTACGAAACTACGTTGGTATGGAAAGAGCTACGGAGATACCTCAATATCGTCAGGGTCGAGTACGTCGATTGGGATTCCAGCGAATTCGGTTCATGTCGGGATCTCGATGGATCGAGATGATATTCTCGAAACCCAGGTCGACTTACGTGGGACTGCTTTGGATTTATGGATCGAACCCCATCACAGGCTTCAGATTAACCACATGGCATTCTGCGAATTCTTGCTTGGCCCGGCGCACCCTTACTTAAACATCCCGGTAGCTTCCTAGACTGCCAGTAATTCTAGGCTGCAAACCTGTTTAAAAAAATCAACTACGCTTAGTAGACGGAAAGCAGACGCCAGACTGAAATTCTGGCGCCACGGACTATTTAAACATTCGTGACCCAACGTCTGTGACTGGGGCAACTGGCAATGATCAATTCCCTGCTACACACCAAGCTTCAACTCCTCGAAATGTTGCCTTATTCCCAGCAGCATAACGTCTACAATATATCCAATAGCCGAAGTGTCTATAGCAAGTCCATGATCTAATATGATCTTTATTAACAGGCGAATACAAAAGCTCGACAATACCTTGGATATTATGTCTATAATATGTATGAAAAAGTGTCTGGCCAGTTTCTTACTGCCCACACGTTAGACGATGTGAATAAGGTGTATATTTCCTTGAGTGTGTTACAGATACAGCGCGATACAGCCGTCTGTTTTACCGCCTAGACGAGTAATGAACTTGGCGCCGGTCCAGACATTATGCAATTGGCAATAGATGCGCTGATCTATTTTTGATCTTATTCCGCTTGGTAAATGACTAACAAAGATGTTGATAGTAATTATTCAAAAAGCGGTCCTAATGCGAGTCGGAGACGTATTACGAGGGTTCCGTGTCTCAGCAGAATATTCTACCTTGTAAGCTTAAGGTTGAACTGGCCGGTCACTTCTCCATACAAACGTCGTAGGGTGATAACTCCCTTATTTGAGATTTTAGGTCCAGACTTAAGCATAATACCAATTGATATCGTCATTATCAAGGCTTGTGTGATGCCAAAATTTTTAAAAGATAATTAACTTGTAAGTTATGTGCCTCGAAAACTTTATATGAAAATGTTTCGAGGCTCATAATTCTTTAGTTACTTATTTTATTAAAATTTCGGCATCATACAAGCCTAGATAATGACGAGATCAATCGGTATTATGCTTTATTTTGACCCTAAATCCTCAAATAAGGGAGTGATCACCCCACGACGTTTGTATGGAAAACGGGCCGGCCAGTTCACCCTTAAGCTGTAGTCGAGTCGAGTTTTAATATCGTAGCCTCAATTAGATGAAAAAACAATGCCCACTCGAATCGATTTCGATGCATACTGCCAGACAGGCAAATTACCTTACGCTGAAGACCATATTTTAAATTCGCAACTTACCAGACGTGCAAATGACCCGATACGCAAACGACCTGAATGGAAATCTCAATTGCCCAAGTACGCAAACGACCTTCATCGAAATCGCAAACGACCAGGTACGGAAACGACCACTTCCCAAAAGGTGAACTTTCATAAATGTAAAGACTCAAGATGTGTGGATATAATATGGAGGTAGATTAGGTGGATCAGTGGAGCAGACTGTTGGAAATATGGGCGTTTGCGTGTCAGGTAATTGTATGCGGTTTTATAATAAAGTTCCTAAACATATTACAACGCTCACAGAAGGGAAATTCAAGTTGCATGTGAAAAACATATTGATTAAAAAATCCTACTACACAGTTTCTGATTACATAAACGACAAAAATGCTTGGACAATTCCGCCTCCGCCAAGCTATTGCCTGTCACCTACATAATTTAAACAAATATTGTAATAACTCTTATATAGTATGTATGTAACACATTGTTAAAAGATGTTTAAAAGAATGGCCCCGAGTTTCTTGCCCGTTCTTCTCGCAATGGCTCTATACAATTTATTTGCTGAACGTGGCAGTACAATGTAGAATATTTCAATACTAAAATTTGTAATTGACCTTCATAAGAGCGTCGCAGACGCCTAAATTGAATAAATGATTTTGACTTTTGACTTTTGAGGCAGTATGCGTTGCAATATCTTACAGTTTAAGTTATGGTCATTTGCGTAACAGCACCGTGGTCGTCTGCGTTCCTGGTAATTCGTGATTGAAAAACTGGTCATCTGCGTATCAGGTTATTGGCGTTTCTGGCACTATACATAGAAATCTACATATCATACATATATTGGGCTATTTTGAGGTACCGTACCCAAAAGGCAAAACGGAACCCTTTTTATCTAATATCGCCGCTCTCTGTCCGTCCGTACTTCACGGGGATAAATTACAAACTTGTTTTTATAAAGTATTCTGAAGAATGTTGACCCAAAAATAAATATTGAATTTAAAATTAAATTATTAAGCTTTTAGGGGGCTCCAATACAAAAATATATAGATATACTTAAATGAATAAAGTAGTGATATCGTAAATTTTTGTGTGGGCTATCATATCTCTTAGAGCTCATTGCATAGCGTTGATATTTTTTAATGTAAAAATAAGGCATGGCTTTATACTATTTTTATAAGGGGTAAGAATCTGAAAAAAGTACATTGTTTGATCTAGTTTTTTTTTAGGTAAGAATATGTCAAATAGCTTCTATTACTAGCCACTCGGCGCCATCTATATTTCTCTCTGCTTCCTACTGCGCTTGTAATGACGGATTTACTAAGTCTTTAATATTAAATAAATAATATCTACAGAAGAAACAACACTTAATCACACCATAGCTCATAACGCGTTAAATTGTATTCTTAAAAACTTGCGAAACAATGATGGCTCAGTGGCATTGGCTATGGACTGCCGCGCAGCAGGTCCATGGTTTGAATCCCGCCCAGAACTTGAGCTTCACCGCATGGTGGAAGGGCATTTTGCGGATGCCCGCCTGGCTAGCGACCACCCTCAAGTAGAAAATCTGTCGCCAAGCACCTAACGGTGTGTTCCGGCAGCAGTCCTTGAGAGCCAGTGAAATTACAGGCACAATGAGACTTAACGCCCGCCGCGGGCTTGAGCTGCACCGCATGGTGGAAGGGCATTTTGCAAATGCCCGCCTGGTTAGCGATCACCCTCAAGTAGAAAAGCTGTCGCCAAGCACTTAACGGTGTGTTCCGGCGGCAGTCCTTGACAGCCACTATGTCTCAAGGTGACGGGCGCAGTGCAATTCGTGCCTTTCAACGAAATGCATCTGTCATAGGCAGAGGTTAGTCCGCTCAACATCAGGTGGGCCTCGAGCTTGTTCGTGTTCATAAAAAAAGGTGCTAGCTAGCTAAATAGGCATACGCAAAATGCCCTATGACCTTATCACCATACAGTAACGACTGCCATCCTAAGACAACAACTGGGAACGACGGCTTATCGTGCCCATCGAAGCAGGTTCAGTAGTAATGGCACTAGCGATCACCCAATCAAGTAATCAGTTTGCATAAGTTGATAGGTTAAGAACAACTAAGCAAGCTCCGCTACAAGCGCTCCAAAATCTTCCTATTACATAGACACAGGTGGATCTAAAACACTATGTTAAAAAGATAGGGACATCGTTTTAAAATCCGATATTTGAAGCGCTCGTAGCGAAGATTACTTAGCTGTTCTCAACCGATCAGCAAAGTTAAGCAACGTCGCGCGCGGTCAGGAGTTGGATGGGTGACCGCTAGTGACATTACTACTGAGCGTGTCCGTGCTTCGGAGGGCACGTTAAGCCGTCGGTCCCGGTTGTTGTCTTAGGATGGCAGTCGTTATAGCATGGTGGTAGGGCATTTTGCGAATGCCCGCCTGGCTAGCTACCACCCTCAAGTAGAAAATCTGTCGCCAAGCACCTAACGGTGTGTTCCGGCAGCTGTCCTTGAGAGCCAGTACTTCTAGGTTAGCCCGAACAACATCTTCGACCACATCATCACTTACCATCAGGTGAGATAGTGGTCAAAGGCTAACCTATCAGGCATAAAAAAAAAAAAAAATAAAATTATATATCGAAATGTTGGTACTAGGAATACATAACTGATAGGTACATGTACAATGTGGCTTTGTGTGTATCACCACAGTATAAACGCACACATACGCACATATTACGGTGTATTTCGTAATGTTGCGCCATATTTTGTAACATTCACATAGTGTACCCGGTACATGTAGAATATAGATATTGAACACTTTGGGTAGATTTCGGTAATGCATATCAGATTTCTGAAAACAATGGCTTAGTTTTTTATATTTTATGTATCTCTAAACACCGTGGGGTGCTGCCTAGAATGTCGTTCTGTTGGTATTTGGCATGAGGAATTAAGGATTTCAAGCGAAGAATTTTATTTTTCGTTTTTTTTTATGTGATTGTGATGGAACCAGCGCGAGGCCCACCTAATGTTAAGCGGTATCCTCTGCCTATAACAGATGGATTTCATCACAGGTGACGAACGGACGAACGGAACTGCGCCCATCACCTTGAGACATACCTGTTAGGTCTAATTTTGCCTGTTATTTCACTGGCTCTCAAGGACTGCTGCCGGAACACACCTAGGTGCTTGGCGACAGATTTTCTACTTGAGGGTAGTCGCTAGCCAGGCGGGCATTCGCAAAATGCCCTTCCACCATGCGGTGAAGCTCAAGCTCTGGGCGGGATTCGAACCATGGACCTGCTGCGCGGCAGTCCATAGCCAATGCCACTGAGCCATCACTGCTTCGAAATTGGATTGGAATTGGAAAAAGGATTGGACCATAAGAGCACCCAGTGGTTTAATAATTGAATCCTTGAGCGTAGCGAAGGTTTCAAAGGTATAAAATGCAAAATAACTTTGCTCCCGAGTAAAACACATATTTTATTACCTCCTTACACCATTACACCAGCAATGAAAATGCTAGTGCAACAAAAACTGTTTAAGAAATATAGTAAATTAGTGGTAATTAATATTCAACTTTGAAAATAATGAATCAACATATTATAAAATACGAAAATGAATTAATTTTTTTAGAACTGATGAAAAGGTTCAAATGCACTTTTCCACGAAGATTTTGAGTTAAAAATAAAGCCGAGCTTGTGAGACAATTTTTTTTTTGATTTTGAATTTCACCTTAAGAGAATTGTAATGGTTCTGTGTGGATTATTTGTGTACGGATGTCTGTTATAACTTTATCTTTACAAACATAAACATGGTGTATTTGCATGTATTGGAGTATTCTCTTCTACAATTAGTAAGTATATTATAAAACTGCTTCAATATTTATTACCTATGTGATTGGCGACGGTTTGGCAGAGGCAGCAAAAAAAACGATGCAGTTATACTAAAGCCTCTCCATTTGAATTGCCGATACTGGTAGTTATCGTCACAGCCTTGCGTCGCCATCATCGCTACTGACTAAAAATGACAATCCGAAATCTACCTTGACAGTATCTGTGAGCTATTGGGCGTTTCTATTCAATTTCCGTCCGACCTTGGCATCTACAGAATTACTTTACAGAATTTACATGTACTCTACTAGAATATATACACAATGTAGATGCATCGATTCAATCGAGTTACTACTTAAGTGACTTGGAAAGATATTGGACACTAATGTGTCAAGTGACATGAAGCAGTGATGGCTCAGTGGCATTGGCTATGGACTGCCGCGCAGCAGGTCCATGGTTCGAATCCCGCCCAGAGCTTGAGCTTCACCGCATGGTGGAAGGGCATTTTGCGAATGCCCGCCTGGCTAGCGACCACCCTCAAGTAGAAAATCTGTCGCCAAGCACCTAACGGTGTGTTCCGGCAGCAGTCCTTGAGAGCCAGTGAAATTACAGGCAAAATGAGACTTAACAGGTATGTCTCAAGGTGATGGGCGCAGTGCAGCTCGTCACTTGTGATGAAATGCATCTGTTATAGGCAGAGGATACCGATTAACATCAGGTGGGCCTCACGCCTGTTCTTTCACAATAACATAGAAAAAAAAAATTAAGTGGCTTGGAATGATATTGGACATGTTCACGAACGTTCCCGAAAATTGTATGTTTCATGCAATACTACAACAATTAATTAGTCCACTGTAAAGTACTCCAGGGTCAGGTACCAGGAAAGAGAGCTAGAGGCAGATCTCCCACTCGCTAGACTGATCTGATCAAAACGGCAACACTGTCATCCATATCAGAGTGCACGCGCAACGCTACCAACCGGCAGAAACGGAGAAGCATTGCCAGATCAGTGATCACTGACAAGAAGACTGAAGACGTTGAAGACCCACCAGGTACCACCATCTTATCAACCACGACCACTCTAAGATAATGTATAGATTCAGGCGTTACTTTGCGGAAATCCATATGTAATAATAACAAATACTTTTAAAATATTTTAAGAAAACTTTAAATCAATATTTATTAAACCACTTAAAAAATATATCTAGTGACAATTCCGCCTAATTCAGGAACGCCTAATTAGGCGGAATTGTCACTAGACATATTTTTGTATTTTTTAAGTGTTTTATTAAAATATTAATTTGATGTTTTCATAAAATATTTTAAAAATATTTGTTATTATTATACAACATTTTATTATAAAATATATTACTGCCCCGTTCAGCAAAAGGGGTATTTTTCTTCACCCTTTTTCTTCACTTTGAGAAAAACGGTTAATAAAGTAGTCTTTTTGTCATTCTACAGACGCGTTCTGAAAAAAGGGTACAGAGCCCATGAAATTTGTAACTTATGTCTATTATAAAATATTTGCAATATTTATTATTCGTACATAGGTGCTTGGCGGTGGCTATGTCAGTAGCGGTGGAATATCCCAAACATTTTTGTTATCTAACTAATAACCAATTTTATAATACATTCTTTTAATTAATCTTTATGTGAAAACTGTAATATCTTTAGATTTTTTAAATGAAATCGCGCACAATTACTTTTTATAAATAAATAGATTCAGGTGTTACTTTGCGGAAATCCGTATTTTTTTTATTATATTCTGTAAATAAATGATGCTGCGTTTAAATCCGAAACGCGTCGATTTTTTATTATTATTATTTGATATTAAATGTTTCTTTGTTAGCTGATTGGTTAGCCTTTGACAGCTATATAAACTGATAGTAACTGATAATGCGGTCCAAGATGTTTGTGTGGTTAACCTAAATAATTACCTGCTCTCAAGGACTGCTGCCGGAACACACCAACTACTAGCTACTTAAGCTAGGCGACCGATTTTCTGTTTAAAGGTGTTAGCTTGCCTGGTGGCCATACCACAGCTATAAAAACTGCCATAAGACAACAGCTTAAGAGGACCGTTCGCGGTCCGTATATCGTCAAAGCGAGATCTATCAAAAAGCTTGTTGTTTCATCTATTTTTATCTTTAGCGCTTGGCATTTAACTCTCCGTCTCACTCCGTCCCCCGCATACCTCTTTCCGCCACTTGGTTAATAAGCAAGTGAGAACGAGATAACATTTACGAAAAATAGTGTGCGTGATAACATTTACGAATAAAACTTGATTCAGGAATTACGTGTTTTTTCTCTCTAGAATCTCTAGAATCTCCATTATATTTGCAAGGTTTCCATCAAAATACGTTCTCTACTTTTACAATTAATAAATACATTCTGAACAACCAAAGTGCAGGTAAAACATGTGCAAAAAACAGATTTTTGGAGGCTTATATTGAAGCTGTTTCTCCAAATTTTACCCTAGTATGAGGCCCCTCAACCTTACTCACTGGGTTGCAAGTCCCAGGCCCCTCTAGCCTCTTCCTCTGCAACGCTATGGACCCGGCACCTAAGTAAATTCGTCTGGTGCACAAGATACCTATTAGCTCAAAGAAGAAGTTTCAAAGAAAGATTTGTCACAGCGCCATAATCACGTACGAGCGTTTGTATGAAAAGTAAGACGGGTTAGCCGCTCTGAAGCACGAGCACACTCAGCAGTAAATGCAGTAGCGGTCGCCCAGCTAAGTAATGACCGCAGCAGACGTTGCTTAACATAGTTGATTGGTTAAAAACGACTATGCAAGCTCTGCTCCGAGCGGTTGAAAATATTGTACCGACTCTACATATGAGTGTAGGAAGACGGTAAGATGGTGATAAATACTTAGTACAAAGCCTATTTCGTAGTCTAAACCAACAAAGAAACATAGACGCCTAGACTAGGTCAGTGCGCGGCAGCTGGTCTAGTCTACCTATTCAGGTCATAGAATACGAACGAGGGCAAATTATTAGTACCTAATTACTTAAGTATACGCATGCTATATTATGAGAATGATTGAAATACCATATGTCGAGTCTATTGCGACGCGTTTTTCGAAACATTCAACACAAATTCATATGTACATAACGAATAGATTCAGGCGTAATATTGCCGAATGCATGTTAAAGAAATATTATAAAAATATTTTAAGAAAACAATGGATTATTTTTTAGACATAAAAATATATCTCTAGTGATAATCACAAAAATATTTAATAAAAATATATTTGTATTCTACTAAATTAGTTCTAGGGTCCCCGTGGGGTGCCAGGTTAGAATTGCACCTCCCCATATCATCCCGTGGGAGTCGTAAGAGGCGACTAAGGGAAAAATACTGGAAGGTGGGCAGCAGCGCCTTCTAAAGAACTTCCATCTTACTCTGCGATCCCCAAGCCGCCTGCCAAGTGTGGGGATTATGGCAAATACCCCCTAATAATAGGGGAGGCTGTGTTTAACAGTGGACGATCCAGCTGATACAGTACAGTTCTAGGGTCCAACCCGCACTTGACCGTTTTGTTATTATTTATATTGAATTATTTGATTACCTGTAACAAATTCCTGATTTGCCCCTCTCTGAACCCGAAGGTTAGTACGCCCATGAATGTCATGTTGTATCTGTACTGTATCAGCCGGATTGTCCACTGCTGAACACAGTCTCCCCTATTATTAGGGGGTATTTGCCATAATCCCTACGCTTGGCAAGTTACGCTTAGTGTTGTATGTAGTGTAACAATAAAGAGTTTTTTTTTTAATTTACTTTATAGAGAAAACATTTCGATTTTTGAATCTATGTATGGAATGAATAAACTTAAAAACTACTGGACCAATTTTGATGAAATTTGGTTTGGAAAGAGTTTGAGACCCGGGAAAGGACATACGACAGATTATATTCAACTGTGCAAAAAGAGGTTAATGTTTTGCGCTATAACCGACATACGCGCGGGCGTAGCCGCAGCCAGAACACTAGTAAATTATATTTGTATAATATATAAGGTATAGAAATCCTCCCATTTTTAAACCAACTGAAGGATAGCACTTGTATTATGACAACATACTTCAAAATGTTATATTATGGATAATATCAGTTATGTTTAGCACATTATGAAACAAGTATTCATATTACAATTTCAATCACTTGCATTCAGTTTAAATAACTACCAAGTAGATATACAGAGTTATGTGATACCCTGTATAACTATTCTCTCTATTTTCATAACATAACTGAGTTACCTATTGTTATCTTTTCATCGGGTTTGAAAATTTTTAATAATCAATCATCAATTTTTTAGTGCGATGCTTTGACAATGTGCTGCGATACAACGCGCTTCTTCTGGCTGCATACATCAGATGCTTGTCCATTTACGATACACACACGATACAGAGACCAATAGCAGAAGTGCAAATTTTGTACTCTTTTTCATTTTAAAGGAAGCGTAAGCCTGATAGTATCATCATCAACAGCCACAAAGTCACCGTTGTACAAAGCCCTCCTCCGTTAGGGGTTTGCTATAATCCATCCGTCTTGGGTATCTCAGTGCGAGATGATGAATATCATATACAGCCATTGATACTGGCTTCCATGAGTCTACTAAATATTGTTTGAACAAAAGAAATAGCAACATGTAAGGATTTTGCAAATAACGATTCTAACATTGCAAAGTAATATTCCCATTTGCACCTGCTAATAGAATAAGGTGACAAAATTACAGTGCATTTATAAAATATATATTTAATTATTATAACTAAGAGGGTAGACCGGTTCGTATGCTCTTAATGCCTACCGTCCACTTGCATAGACTTCAGTTTACTCGTGATCATGGCGCTTGCAACAGTGCCGAAATATCGGGAGCTCAAAAACAAACAAAAACACGGTAAATATCCCGTTTGTTATAATAATTATAGTGTTAATGACTGTGACAGTTTAAAAACTCATATATATTTATTTTACCACAGGCTGGATTCTAACTCTAGACCGCCCTACCCTAATCTTTCTTTTAATTGTAACTTTATATCTGATCGGAACAAGTGCTTGATAAAACATTTACTTAGGTAAACGAAGTAATTTTTTAATTCACCAACGTAATGTAATGCTAAAGGTATTCGTTCATTTGGTAATGATGTCAACACCTTTCTGTATTACCAAATATGATTATGAAGCATTTTTGTTACATCCCTCAGTAGCGAAGAGCCAAATGCATCTGAGGTATAGCCTATACTGATGATATAGCCGATACAAGATAGTGGTATAATCGTGGCAAGAGGCTAAAACTCTTTTCTATTTTTTTTCTCTAATAATATGTTGATGTGTATTTGCTAAGCATGTGATAGTACTTGATGATTGTATTTAAGTCTCCAACCCAGGATTCAAATGCAGTACCTTGACATACAAGAGAGACACTTGACACAACACCACATAATTTCTTTTAACCCATCAGCATCGGCGATAATGATAACAATATAATTTCATTCATAACTGGGACATAGTGGTCCTGACAATGCCAACTTATTCATTATGTTTTTAATATGAAACAGTCAAGAACATAAACAACTTTACTTGGTCAATAACAAATGGCTTACCCTCCATTACAAAGTATCTAACCTTTGGGCGATAAGAATTTGGATTTTTTCTACTTTTGCTCTTAAAAAAATATCGTTATACCCAACTGCACATGCAGTACATAACCATGTAGGTAACGAGGTATGTCATAACCGGATTTTTTATGCACACTAAGCCTTATTTATATTTATCACTATGATGCATGTTCATTAGCATACTCTAAATTAACATATGGTTGTGTTACCAATCCTATATCATCAAACTATCATATTTCCAGATACTGCCACAATACTGTACACCTAGCTGTGAAACGTAGCAACAGACTGCAATACTCACCATGTAAGAATGTTCACGTGTTTATACGACAGCTTAATTCAGGATCGACATAAACCACCAACCGTTCACGAAAGTACTACGCTACTTTTATTAACAAAACCGAATAGGCGGACCATTACACAAAAAAGTTTGCGGCAACCTTTACCCACTAACTAGAGCTCGTAGAAACAGCCGTAAATCGATAAAATTCAACACAGAGCACGAGGTAAATAAATCATCAGACTGACATGCCCATATCGATTTTTAACACGTTACTGCATGACCCTACTCAGTTAAGGATATAAAACACTAAGACGATGACTTAAGGTCAATTTTAATTAATCTGAAAACTGCTTTTACCTATTTAGTCTAATTAAAAATGTATTGAAGTAACTTACCGATAAATTCTGGTACGAAAAAACTTCACAAAATTTAGGCCCGTATCGATAGTTCGGCTTTCGCAGAGATAACCAATGAGGATACAATTACTACGTGATATAACTTAGGAGTAAATATAACTTTTGGTTGAGGTTTAATTGATCAAAATGACGCGAATCACATAAAACTCACAAGTTTTCAAATTTTGGTATCCTTTCCGAATCCGCAACTAGAAACCTACTCAAGAATCTCAAGATTGTATTTCGGGTGCGTTCACAGAAATTACATCATAGACAAAATCCATCCATTAGAAACCATAGACTAAGGGCGTGTTCCATTAGTCGCTAAGAACGTTAATTTCGATAATTTTGATCACATTCTGCGTCTGTGGTTGTGATCACTGTGATCGTTTGTAACTGTTCTCCCCTGTTCCATTTATGATAAGAACGCTAAGAATGCCACTTAAATTTGCCACTTCTGTCACTTTTGACATTAGATGTAGGGAATTCAAACTGTTCCAGTAGCCTCATAGCGTTTATGGCGAAAAGAACGCCAAGACCCATGTGGAACAACTTTTTGGGAGTGATGATCGCTTTTAGCGTTTTTAGCGAATCTAACTTCAAATGGTATGCACCCTAAGTACTGCATGAGTTGATGGTCCATACACTATTTAGGAAACCCATATATTATTACTTCAACAATCTCATCATATCAAAATAAATCAAAGTCGGCGTCTTAATGGTTTCGAAGACAAAGACCTATCCATATTGTGGGTTCGCGTGGATTACTGTGGCTAAACTTTAGTTTACGCTTGCCTCTATAGGTCACATAGCGGTGATATGGAGACTACCTTACTTTTCGAGCACCTTGCTAGAGGAGCTGATAAGCTCGGTGAGCTTCGGCAGAGTTAGTTGTACTTGGAGATTTAAACGCTTACAATATCGAGTGGTTGGGCTCCAAAGCTACGGATCACGCCGGCCGTACTGCTCTCGATTTTGCTATAGCGTATGGTCTCTCGCAGTTGGTTAACACACCAACCAGAATACCAGATGTCGAGAACCATACACCCTCTTTATTGGATCTGATGCTGACTTCTCAACCGGATAACAGTTGAAGCGCCCCTAGGTTCTTCTGATCACTACCTGGTACGATCTAAGGTAGCTATCGTGCGCAACCATCGTAACGTGCCTCTTGGGAGTCGTACGGCGTGGCACTACCAGTCTGCTGATTGGGATGGACTGAGAGAATTTTTCTCGTCCTACCCTTGGAGGCAGATTTGCTTCTCCTCGGAAGATCCAAACGTGTGTGCAGACTCCATCACTGACGTCGTGCTTCAGGGTATAGAATGTTACATTCCTAAATCTGTTGTGCGCGTTGGTGGTCGGAGCCGTCCCTGGTTTAATAAGTCTTGTGCTGACTCATCCGGTCATAAAAACGCTGCTTATAAAACCTGGACTGAAGCACTTGCGCGTGAAGATCCGTATACGGCCGAGTTGAAAAAGAAAATGAATGCTGCCTCCAGATCTTATAAGAGGACAATCGCTAAGGCAAGGTCTGAGAACATCAGCAGAATTGGCGACCAGCTAGCCATTTTTCCCTCAGGAAGTCGTGCATTCTGGTCTCTTGCTAAAGCTGCTAAAGGTAATTTCTACCAGACCTCCTTACCAGCATTACGTAAGCCGGATAACTCTCTGGCTCACAGTGCTAAAGAGAAAGCCGACCTTTTGGGTACTCTCTTTGCCTATAACTTGACACTCGACGATAGGGACGCAACAGGTACGTTTCTCGCAGAGAGCGGTACGAAAGGAACTTTTATCCCTTGATGTGCGAAAGTCAAGCGGGCCGGATTTTATCTCTGCTATTATCCTCAAGTCATGTGCTCCTGAGTTGACTCCGGTGTTAACACGCCTTTTCATGCTCTCCTACTCCAAAGGATGCGTGCCGTCTTCGTGGAAGGTTGCTGGAAAGAAGGATCACCAACTGATCAGTGACCAACAATACGGTTTCCGTCATTGTCTTAAGGGCAAACCGCACTACTGCGGCACAGCGTGGCAGCGAAGCGGCGCGGCTTGAGAAATATTAAATTGTATGGATCTCTGAAGAGTCGTGGAATACAGTTTTTTTCAAACGGGCCACATTGCTATAGTGAACGAAAAAAGTCGCGCTACTTTTTTATCCAAAAATTTAAAAAAACATTATCCTTTATGTTAGTAATGTCTTAAAACCTATGTTAGGTTTGTCTAGACATTGAATTCTCCATAAAAATTGGTATATATTATCACACTAGGTATATTTTAATTAGGTACAATGCGTTACGTACACAGCCAAATAGCGAACAAAATAATAAAACTTAACTATACAGTAAAAAGATAGATTTTAGATAGACCTAGATTTTAGAGTCAAGCATGAGTTTCGCTCACACAAATATCTGTTATCTCAGGCGCTCAATGAATTATTTTACTGTATGTGCAATAAGCAGCTACCTACTGTGCATACAATAAATACGAACCAGTTGTGTGACGGTTGTGTGACGTGTATCAGTGAAATTACATATGTGTGCGCTTTCGCACTACAAAGGATGTTCCTTTTTTTATAGCTATACAATTATGTTATAAAATATTTTTTTAGAATGTATATAGTATTTTTTCTGTGATTTCACCTTTAATTGTACACAGCAGATTATTAATGAGGGAGTAATTATGAATTGAGAGGTTTTTTCGCCGTATACGTTATTGTCTCTAGGTACAAGTAGTTTTCTATTTTTATGCTTCTGGTGAATTTAAAATGACTTATACGAGATTAGATTTCTGTTCAGAAGTACCTTTCCTTCGATTACCTAGATAGTAAAGAAAGCAACACTGTATCAGTTTTGCAATAACAAACACCGCGTATTTTTGTCAAAACAACTGTATATTTCGTAACAATTAAGTAATATCGCTTTAAATGAGTAATATTTTAATAACTTATTTGCAATAAAGAAATGAGTGATACATATATTAATAAATACTTTAATTTTAATTATAATCATAATTATTTTTAATATTTACTTAAAAAAGTAGCAAATTCCATTGACCTATATATACTAGACATCTCAAACGAAAATAGTCGACCAGTGCAGGTATGCCGGCTGGCATACTCTCCTCCACACGCAGCTGGGCACCTGTAGAGATAACACGCGCTTTACCTTCGAAAATTGTGTATTCAAAATACAAAATTGATAACACAATTTTATTTATTTACTTTAAGTACATCAGTATATCACTACTTCTTGGGACATGTTTGTAAGAGAACGCAATGTACAACGTATTTTTATTTTTTATTTTACAAATTGCATCATTTGTGTGAATTTACTTGTATTACCTGTTTATTATTGTTTTTCTTTATTGACGGTTACCGTATCAAGCTACGTATTGGCATTATGCTTCCGTGACGTCACACGCTGTATCAGAGATCAAGACTAGCGCTGGCTTTATTCAATTAAAGACGTTTAGCAATACATTTATTTATATTTTTGTTCATTTAGTAAGTATTATTGTATATCTTGTGTTTTAAGTTTAGTTTCATATTGTTTAGTAATTTATATCTTTATTAAATAATTTTCATTTCATTTCAATGCAAAGCCGTGCAGATGGTTTAAGAATGTTGTGCCTTTTGTGTATATTAAGGGTATAGGCAGCAGTTTGATCTATCACTCTCCCGTATGCCACTTTTCAATATCCTTATTCCATTTCAAGCTGCGGCTGGCTACCAGCCAGCAGTTGTAAAAACAACTCGTTAGCTACCGTATATAACAAAATTGTTGGTTACCCATAAAATGCAGTTAATAATGATTAATTATCCGAATGTGACCTATAAAGGTGGCACTGTGTATAATTTTAGGTACCTAATATAATAATCACGACATTTAAGGGTCATTATAATTTATAATATATTTAATTTTATTTGAATTATTTTTATTGACTTTTAATAAAAAAATATCATACTTACATTTTAATAATTAAAAAAATATTGTTTATAAATCAAACTAATACTATAAAACACCTTCTACGCATGTTGCTCAAAATAACTTCATATATTAGATATAACGATTCAAGCCTTTCTTCATAGGTAAACGTAACACGTTACAAGTAAAATGAGTGCAAACATCGAGTACAAGTCGATTTGAACTATATAGATATAGTACGTTAGTTTTACGTGTATGATAAAATATGCGTTACTCTTTCGATTCAACGTACGCTTACATGGTCGCGCATTTGCGTTACGCGTTACGCGTAACGCGTGACAAGCCACTAGCGACGACCAGCAGTGTTGTGTAACAGTTATAAGCATAAAATGCGGAAACTCAAATACTACTCGCCAGATATCACTCAAATTTAAATGAGACTTGACAAGCACCATCTTTTAAATTAAATAAAACCATTAAATTCGATAAATCCTTTAAAGAGTTATGAGGTAACACACAAAAAAAACACAATCAAATAAGAAACCGTCGGAACAAACCTGTGTCTAAATTCGAGATCATGTTGTCAAATGTTTCGAAATGGGGTTGACTCATAGAGAAAAGTAATATACTGGCTGAACTTAGTCCAATTTAACCCTAAGAAGACACAAGTTTGTGAGTTTACCGCTAAATTATCCCCCTTTGTCATATCCCTCCGTTTTGAAGACACTCCTCTTGCCACTTCAACTAGCAAGGAGTACTTGGCGTCGACATATAGAGCGTCGTTCAATATCGATGTCACTTGGAAGATAAGGCTAAATTAGCCTCTAAAAAGCTTGGTATGCTCGGAAAGGAGAGACGTCAGCCCATCGCCTGCAACTTTATAAGGCTCAGGTTCGGCCTCACATGGAGTACTGCTCTCACCTCTGGGTTTGAGCTTCTCGCAGTACCAGCTTCTTCCATTTTTTTTTTTTTTATTTTTTTTTTTTTTTTTTTTTATGCATGATAGGTTAGCCTTTGACCACTATCTCACCTGATGGTAAGTGATGATGTGGTCGAAGATGTTATTCAGGCTAACCTAGAAGTACTGGCTCTCAAGGACAGCTGCCGGAACACACCGTTAGGTGCTTGGCGACAGATTTTCTACTTGAGGGTGGTAGCTAGCCAGGCGGGCATTCGCAAAATGCCCTACCACCATGCTATAACGACTGTCATCCTAAGACAACAACCGGGACCGACGGCTTAACGTGCCCTCCGAAGCACGGAAACGCTCAGTAGTAATGTCACTAGCGGTCACCCATCCAACTCATGACCGCGCGCTTAACTTTGCTGATCGGTTGAGAACAGCTAAGTAAACTTCGCTACGAGCGCTTCAGAATTCCATTTGAGCGCATTCAACGCCGCTCTGCGTCTTATATTTTTTGAGATTTATGGGGCGGCGCATCAGATAGAATACAATATAAACGCCAAAGTAATTTCATGTCACGCGTTTTATGGTAAAAACGTTGCAACCTTCAAAGGTTTGGAACGGTCCAGTTGTGACAACCGAACGCTCTACTCGAAGGTTGTGAACGACGTTAGAGTGAAAAGTTGCACTCCGAGTGCGCTCTAACCAAGGTTCGGAACGCACCCCAATTATTATTACGATAATGATGTAAGTCTGTCAATGTCACAATTTTTTTGAGGTTATAAAACAACCGGTCGTTCCATACCTCAGGGTAAGTTGCAAAACAACGAAACAACTACACTCTGAGCCTCTGAACGCACTCCAGTAAAGCAGCTATTAATCTGTGGGCACAACCTCCTGTTATTAATCTATGGCCATAACCTATTGTCTTAAATCATCATCTCCGGATTCTCCGGTACCGGCAAAACCCAAAAGTCCAAAACAAGTTTTTTAAACAACCAAAAAGTTGCTTTCTTTCTAAGGAACCGGCGTATGTAACGTCTATAAACTAGATACAGAAATGAGTTTAAGTGCCCGCACTGCTCGTTTAGCACGCGAAGTGAAAAATTTTGAAACGAAACCACCGTGGGGGATAACATGTCAGCCCGAAAAAGAAGATATTTACGATGTATTGTTGGTCACCTTGCTTGGTCCTAAAGGCTCTCCATACGAAAATGGTTCCTTTAAACTGATTGTTACAATCCCACAGAGGTATCCCTTTGAGCCACCTTTGTTGAAATTCACGACTCCTGTGTACCATCCAAATATTGATAAAGGTACCATAATAAGTTGATCTTGTCTGGATTATACTTTATGATTAACTTATAGTAATCTTGTATACTTTATAAGTATACAATTTGGTGGAGCTGTCATATCAACTACACTTTTTTTTTATATTAACGAATATTCGAAGAAAATATAAAATTAAAATTTTCGAAATTACTTAAAGAGTATATTTTGACTATTCCGTCTAATTTTCCTGTTAGACAAGAGGTCACGCAGCCGAACTGGTTAAAATTTCGACTTCTACATGAAGCCCTAGGAGGTCCTGAAACTTTGAGCACAAAAACTTAATACTTCCTTAAAATATTTTGAAGATATTTGTTATTATTAAATATGGATTTCCTTAAAGTAACACCTAAAACTACACATTATAATTTTCTTATTTTTTACCACACATAACATTCGAGGGCATGACGTCAGAGCTCAAAGTCAGTGACCTGAGGTTGAGATCACTGCCTTTGAAATTATATGATAGAAAGGGAAAAAATTACCAGTTTTCGTCCACTGCTTTGTTTTCCAGTTGCTGACCCCAACATTTCTATAAAAATATCTGATAACAATTGTGAACTTTTAAAAATCTTACAACTCAATTTACAAGTTGAACTAGAGTCTATATCAGAACGCTTGGTTGGTGCGTTACATGATCAAACAGCTGGTCTATGTGGCTTAACAAATAAGCATTGCAATTGAATGGGCAATGCTGCCAGCATGCTGGGCATGCTGTCAACTAGTACTGGGCTGGAGCATATGGACTGCGTGTGAGTCTGACTTGTAGGTTCTCAAAATGCTTTCATTGTAGTGGATGCAGGGTTGTATTATTTTGTTATTAAAGGCATAATGCAGGTAAAAAAAGAAAAGTTCAACTATAGATGATGCTCCATCCCCATACGATGGTTAAAAACTAAGGGATAAATTAGATTCATATGTCATGTTGGCTTAGCAGTTAGAACATACACCAACTATAGGGGTGGATGGCGCAGGTTTATTCCTGCACATGACTATAATTTTTACTTGAAACAAAGTATGATTTAAAATTCTTTGTATAATTGGTAGTCTGCAAGACGATAAAATTAATATACTCATATAATATTGTGCAAATAGTAGTGTTAGTTACCACCATTGTCATAAAATAATTCATGAATCTGTGTGTAACAATAAATTATATCATGCAACTTAATATTTCCAAATATTTCACTACACCGAAATTTTACATTACTTAAAATATCTTTTCTAGGAGGCAGAATATGCATGGATATGCTAAAGATGCCACCCAAAGGTGCTTGGCTGCCCACAATCACTTTAGAAACGTTACTGGTATCACTACAGACCCTTCTTGCAAACCCTAACCCAGATGATCCCCTGATGATGGATATTGCAAATGAATACAAGTACAACATGGACCAGTATTTGGAAAATGCAAAGAAACATACGGAAAAATATGCTGTTTGAACAAGCACAACCTTACTATGGGCGTTTGTTGAAGAAAACAAGTTCTGAATTATTTTTTTAATCTCATACATCACTGTTAATGGTAACAGAATTGCATTCTAAGATGCCTTAATTTGCATGCTTGTGAAGCTAACGGGTTAATGCATTGACTAAGGTGCATGATGTAACATAGAATGGCGAGTAGGTGTAATTTTCATATAAACTTGTAACCAAACAACCAATCTGAGAAATTTATGAGTGAAACAACAATTATTAAACCTTGGCTTCCACCCATTCATGGTATGTTAAAACAACCTGATTGTACCAAACACTTACAGTAAATGAAATGTACCTTATTTTCCATCCATAGAGAGACAAATTACTTAGCATTCCATGGATACCATGAGGGTGCCGGGTCCATAGCGTTGCAGAGGAAGAGACCAGAGGGGCTTGGCACTTGCAACCCAGGAGTAGGGTTAAGGGGCTCCATAGTGGCTGATTTTATCCGAAGGTGAAAATAATATTTTCATTGATCATACACACTTTGATAACTATGTATTAAAATCTTAATAACAGTATTGATTACAGAAATCTATCTCTAGAATCCAGACCATTGCATTGCCATCAAGTGTTTTATTTATGCATTTGTCCATATATTTAATGAATTTAGCTTTCACTTTATATTGTATTAACCAGTAGTAAACATTCAATATAGATAGAGAGAGCTCAGTCTATTAAAATAATCTACTAGTGACCTATCTAGAGCCTAGCTAGTGATATGGGTGTTTTTAATTTATGTTGCTGATAATATTCATGGTAACTTAATACTTAAGAGCCATTTCACAAAACCACGCTACTGAAGTTTAGGTAAATGCCAGCGCATCGCTTACACAAGCGAAAGAAGTGACGACGGAATAGCGTGACTGTGAGTAACATATTTTGATACTAGCGCTCATTAATGAAGAAATGTAAGTTGAGAATTTAAAATTGTGTGATTGGCATGAGTAAATAATCAATTTCTTGTCGATTACTTGCTAATGTTATAGAAAAGCAGTAGGCATGTACATTAAATAGTCAACCTACATCGTGAATCGTTTATTTACATATCATCCTTGATGAATAAAAAATAGATATGTTTGAATCATTTATTGTAACAATAAACTTAAATAATTAAAAAATTATACGGCTTAAAATTATATAAATATTTGACGTAACGGCATTGGTTAAAAGCTGCGGACTAAAAGCTCTTTCTTTTAAATTTTCCAAAAATTGCTATTTTCCTCGTTCACACTCTTCAGTATCTATAACCAGTCGTTAACACTGTCTGCCATAATGACCATGCATAGGATTGAGGTTTATTGCTTAGTAACAACCACAAACGTCCCATCACGTTTTTGGTTTTCCATTACTTAAACATGTCACCCTCATATTCCCATACCACAACATATCACCTATACCATTAAAAAAATAACATTTTCATCCATTTAGTTTGAGTAGACCAAACAGCGAAATGTAAATATATATTTACAGATTTTGAGGTTTTCTGCTTTTAAATCGAATATCTTTGATGCAATCTATAATCAACATATATACTTCTTGGTACCAATGCAATCCTCACTATATACTCTTATGCTCACTATTTCCTCTATGGAAAATAAATGATAATACACCTTTATATAGAAAAAAACACTGGAAATGGGGTTTGAACACACGACAAAAATGGTGGGAAATAGTAATTTAATTGCTATTTTTATTTTTTCGTAACTAACTCACCTAGAACTTCGATTCTTCTTTTAATATGATACTTTACTATTGTTCTTTAGCCATGAATTGTTTTAGATTTTTACGCCAAATATTTTAAAGTAACAAGATTAAAACAACCCAATTGTTTTAAGAACTTTGGCGGGAAAACTGTATTGGAGAGCAATATTTTTTTCTGAAAAACTATACCACCGACGGCTTTGGTTCTTCTTTGATACTATTATTTACATGTAATTTATACACCTGTATTATTTCAGATTTTTTGGTTTAGAAGTTTAAAATTGGTTACGAGATTATTTAATACGCAAATTTGCATCGGTAAGTGTTTGCGTTGCAAAATGTATCGATTGAAAAATGACTTATACCTACATATGCAAAATTGCGGTTTTCTAGGTTTATAACTGTTGACGTAGTTACGAGATTAATATGAAATGACGTAATATTTTGGGGCCAAAATGTAATTTGTGCTGGTTTCAGATTTCATCAAAATATTTAAAATACTTCCGTTATCTCAGAAAAATATGGATTTTTTCTTGTATGGGAAAGGATGCATCCTTTTGAAAACCATTTGGATTATGAAAGTCGGACTTACGCAGATTTTATGGTAAATTTGTAAATACGACTATCGACCGCTAACTGGTATCCCGGTTTGTACAAATGATGGAAAAGCCGGGAGGCCTTATTGTACAAATTAGGAAAGTAGTTTAATTTCCAGCTGAAGCTATCGCTGTGTTCACATAAAGACATTAACTAAATCCAAAAATATTGGAAATCAATTATTCGCCTGTCATCTTATCCTCCTAAAACAAAAGTTATAGTGAGTTACTAATTTTAACTAGAATAATATAAAAACTAGCAGACTAAAAAGAAGAAGTCAACAGTAGCATTTTTCCATAAGGCTGCATAATTGTGACGTTTCCTTTTTTTAACACAGTGGATGAACAGAAACTAAAGATGTAGTTACTTAACATGACAACAATACTTATATTATGGACAACAAAAATAAAGTATAGTTTGTTACTTAAAAAAATAAGACATGATCAAAACTCTGTGGTCGCACTATACACTTGCGTCTAAGCGTTCCGCGTACGAGACGTCAGAGCAAGGCAAAACGAACACAGGTCCTACCTCGATGGGCGCTCGCGCGGTACTGATCGCCTCGCGCTTGTACATTTCAATTTATGAGCATTTCGAGTTATATTAAATATTTTTTCTTGTCTAACAAAACAGAGTTAATATCACAATTAATTAAAGATCAGTTTAATTAAAGAATGAACTTAATTTTCATATATTTGGAATGATATATGAAATGAAATTTGATGTTTGGAATTACACTTTATTAAACGCAATATTATCGTGGTAAAATCCTGATATAATTCGTGGAAATTGGCGCAAGATCTTTATTTTTTTTTCTATAATGACGATTAATTATCGATATTCTAGTACACTATGTGTCAACAGGATTATATGCCTGATGCACAGTTATTTTTTTTTAGTTAATTTGATGAATCTTTATACAAGAGATAGAACTCTGAATTTGGCTATGTGTACTTTAATTCGTAAAACAAGGTGCGGGAGATTGGTCACTACAAAACAGTTAAAGTTATGTTTGTAAATCTGGTACATTAACTGAAAAGAGAACAGATTATTCTATTTTTATCAATTATTAAACAACTTGTAAATATTTCCTATGATAGTAAATTAAGCGCTTAAAATCTTCGTATACCGCATTAAAATGTAAAATGCCTCTTAAGATGATAATTTTCTAGCTATTTTTACACTATCAGTGATACTATAACTTAATGAGTAAAGGTGTCTTTGAGTATAAGCCATGGTAGTTAATTATCTGTATTAACAATGTCATCAGTAATCATTATTGTATTTTTTGTTTTTCTACCAACTTGGCCTGTAAATAAGTTTTCGTAGAATTCACCAAATTAATGGACCAATAAAGAACATTCTCTAACTATGAAATACTCAAAAATGTTCAACCTCCTCTCTATTTTAAGATCATAACACCTTTATTTTAGGTACTTTATGACATAAGTGTGCACATAAAAATATCAAATTTGGTTTGAATTCTAGACAATATATTTTACAAAACATAAGAATTCATACTAATATTATGATAATATAGAAAACTTACAGAACCAGGTTAAAGAAATCTTGCTTAATTAAATATATTTTATTATACAGTAAATATAATGACTGTTACATATTGGATATTGTAAGTTGTGACTTAGAGAAAAATACTGCAAATGGCTAACATTCCACCACTCATATTGATGTTGCTACACATTATGTGCATAACAGGACTCCTTACCATCTTATCGCCCGTATTACCTGAAAAGTAGCACCTTTAGTATATAAAGGTGCTACTTTTCAAGTAGAGTACATATAAGGAGGGTTGGCGTTAGGAAGGCAGGCAGCCATAAAACAAACCAAAACTTTTTATAATCATATCCTTGTCTTCATAGCATAAACATATTTTTGTTCTTTTTTTTCTTCGGAATGAACCTCTTTGCAAATCCAACAAGACAAAGTCCATTCCAAAGGCAGTCTTATGAAAACATACTTTTAATTTAAACGTATGTTTTCATTATCAACACAAACAATACCAATAAGACTACATACTATAAGAACATATTAAAAGTTTTAATATGTTCTTGTATTGTCCTTTGTGACTCATGTGACATGGTTGTTTGACACCACATAAGTGGGAGCAGTGTACTGAGATGATGAGAACTTTCAAAATAATCAAAATATAGGTCCATCTTCAGCTGTGAATATGGAGGCTTATTCCAGAAATCTCTTAGCAAAAAAGTAATCACATTTATTCTAGCACAAAGCCCAATATTTTAATTTCTTTTTTGTGTTGTGAAATATCTACAGTGCCAAAGATTGAGTAATTCTACATGAGCATGAATATCTTTGACTGCATCATTTACCATCAGGTGAGATAGTGGTCAAAGGCTAGCTTTATCAGAACTCTTTTCTATTTTTCCTATAAGATAATGTACCATATTGTGTCTATTCTGCTGAGTCCATGATATTTATTTACATCCTTTATTTCAGACAGCAACATATTCAATAAATGATCTTAATACTAAATTAACTGCTGTTTATCACTACCGTTTTCCTCCAACCTTTGCCACTGTTCTCTCTCTCTAGCAAGTATCATCCAGGTAAGTCCTGCTAAAAATACTATTATTTAGACAACCTAATAGATAGGATGACGAGATTTATGCAATACTAATATCTATAGTAGTATTGCATAAATCTGAATGTTAGAGCACAGTATTATACAACATCACATGAAGCTATACAATGATTCATTTTCTTAAATAGCATTGAACACAGGTATTTAAGCACAAACTACTTATTAAGAGTCAATATCACAATCAATGAGGATAAAAAGTGAAGTGACCGCGGCAGACATACCACAGTCAAGATCCAGAAGAATTGACAAAGTCATGGACCAACAGCAAGGCAGTCCATAGCTATCACCGCTCAAGTACCATGATATATGTCTATTCTTTAAAATAATTTATGATCAATAGAAGTAACACACATTTTTCTGCCAGTGTCACAGTGCATTCAATGACTAGCAACTAATAGATTAATAACTAGTAAGACAGTTATTATTTTATAAAATAGCTTTTTGCAACATTTGAAAATTATAGATTTCTGTACACATATTTGCTATTATAATCTTCATGAGATTATTAGTTTATCAACCAGTATCTGTACTACTATCATCACCGGAGCTCACACTCTCTGTGTCGGATGAACTACTATTCCTTTTTTCTTTCTTCTGAACAACTTTATCACTTTCCATCTTCACATCTTTCTTTTTTGACTTTTTTGTGTCACTGGTGGTGGGTTTCAGTGTTTCAGTGGATACTGTGGTCACCATTTTAGATACTGTCTGCGTTTCTGACGGTTTGAAATCTTCATCATCATCAACTGGACGCCTGTTTGCTGCTGAGGCCGTCATTGCCACTTTGTAGGCCTCAGGATACTGGGTACTGAAATTTGACAAGGGTTTGTAAGTAGTGAATTTGACCCTTAAGTTCAAATTCACTACTCACTACTGCTTTGAGGCAGAATCACTATGGTGATTACTCAGTCAATATGGTGGTACTCACCAAATAATACATTTGTTAACTTAATATATCAACTAGTGGCCCGCCTCAGACTTATATGAGTTTTAACAAAAATTTCAAAATAAAACTACAATTTTGAAAATATGCTATAGCCTATGTTCATCAGGGATAATGTAGGATTCTAATGGTGAAATAATATTTTCAAATCGGTCCAGTAGTTTTTAAGTTTATTTGTGACATACAAAACTTTCCTCTTTGTTATATAAGTGTTGTGGGGTCTCTAGTCAGATTACAAGTGTATAAGATTTTTCTGTTAAGATATTCCTTGTATCAGTTTTTAACCAGGAAATATATCTGGGTGCCCTTTATTTTGCCATGGTTTAGTTCTTATAATAGGGAGCACCCTATTATAAGAACTAAACCATGGCAATATAAAGGTGCTTATTTTAATTTCTGCTTACCTACTTTACAGGGCTTGCAATTATGTTTTGAATGTACAAGTACAGCTCTGCGGACTATTAATTTAATAAGTTAAACTAAAGCATATTTACCTAAGTTTAGTTTTAATTGCCCGTATTTTCTTGAAAATAAACTCCAAGTCTTTCCTCATCTCCATCAGAAGCTGTGTGTGTTTCTTAAACTCTGTGGAGGCTGCACGGAGACGGCTTGCTGAGAGCTGGTTGCAGTTTGTTAGCATTTCTGTTGTTTTCTCAAATCGCTGTAGCCTGGACATAGTGTGAGCCGGATTATTAGTTTATCCTTAAATAATATAATCTAGGAAAATGAATGAGAGAGAAGCAAGCCCTAAAACTATCCTACAACCTGAAAATTGTGTGGTACACTTTACTGAATAACTATCACGCCTATTAATTTCTAGTTAATTTTAGATAGCCTGTCATCATAATTATAGTGTTCAAGATTACAGCTCAATTCTAGAACTTTTGAGTTTAAGGTCATAGTTTTGAAGGGGGTAATACAAGGCTTGTACATTACTTGATAAGTTATTAAATCGTAGCTAGTTACTTGAAATTATTCGTCTAACTTACATGTTTTTTTGTGCACGAATGATGGTTTCTACGTCCGTCTGATCGACCATTCCAGCTAATCCTTGCACGAAAACCTCCGGTGCAGAATAGTTTTGAAAACATTCTATTGAGAAATCACTCTCAGGCGTATCGTTTGCCATTTCATTTATTTTTGTTTCTAAAAAGGAAATGTTTTGTGGAGCACCCAGGGAATGGATGGGAGCACCTAAATGTCGAACTCTAATGTCAGTATTGTCAGTGTCAACTGTCAATGTTGTATATATAGGGTATATTCCATTTGTCGCCAATAACGTTATTTTCGATAATTGTGATCACATTTTGCGTGTATGGTTGTGATCACTGTGATCGTTTGTAACTGTTCTCCCTTGTTCCATTTACAATAAGAACACTAAGAATGCCACTAAAATTTGCCACTTCTGTCACTTTTGACATTAGATGTAGCGTTTATGGCGAAAATAACGCCAAGACCCATGTGAAACAACTTTTTGGCAGTGTGATCGTTTTTAGCGTTTTTAGCGAATCTAACTTCAAATGGTAAGCACCCATACAAAATAAAGTTTTTTTTATCAGTTCTGCCTTCCTGTTCATGACAAAAGCGAATGTGACGATGTAATCACCATTTCGTTTCAACGAAATCGCGCCAACGATGGTCCAAATGACGTCAAGGGCTGACGTTCACTCGTGCAAGCCTTCGACCACGACTTTTTGTCTTAACGGGGATACACGCCGTTCCAGCACTCCAATCGAGTTTATTTTGATCATACCCGTTCCGAGCGACCAGTCAGAGCTAATTGTGCTCTACCTTGCCAAAATTTTAATACCTTTTGAATATAGCTTTGGCTAGCTGATAATGTGACAGATTTTACAGTAAACATTAAATTCTGTTCATGCTAACACAAATTATTATTGTTTAACTAGGTACGTAATGAGCCCAATTTCCAAAACTTGCAGAAAATTATACCACCAAGCAATTTCATATTTTGACAGTAGCTATTATAGATTGTTCCAGGAGCATCAATCAAATGTAGCTCAACCAAAATTTGGCCTTGCAGGAACGCACCCCATAGATTAGCCATTTTGCGATTTAGACGACCACGTTCTTCTTCTTCTTCTTCATAAATGGCTCTTAACGTTACAAACTGAAATCACCGTGAGGGGGGAGGGAGAGGTGTCAAAACTAAATTTTTTTATATGAATGAGCGCTGTGAGCGATGTCACCACTATTACGACCGTTCCGAATTGTTGAAGCTTTGTGAGGGCTAGCGTTTATTTTACCTGATTCTAGAGGTGTCATCTAGTATTAAGTAGATTAAGATACATTTGAGTTTAGTTTTGTTGCAGCGATATTAACTCCTTGGTTTTCTAACAGATGGCCTTAGTAGTACAGTAACATTCTATCCAATGAATACAAAATTGTTATTGTTCATTTTTTATAAGTTTTTTTTTATGTTATAGTGACGGAACAAGCCCGAGACCCACCTGATGTTAAGTGGACTAACCTCTGCCTATAACAGATGCATTTCGTCAACGATGAATTGCACTGTGCCCGTAACCTTGAGACATAGTTGTTAAGTCTCATGTGCCTGTAATTTCACTGGCTCTCAAGGACAGCTGCCGGAACACACCGTTAGGTGCTTGGTGACAGATTTTTGACTTGAGGGTCCACCCTAGCCAGGCGGGCATTCGCAAAATGCCCTTCCGCCATGCGGTGAAACTCAAACCCGCGGTGGGATTCGAACCATGGACCTGCTGCATGGCATTCCATAGCTAATGCCACTGAGCCATCACTGCTTCGCTAGCTTCATTTAGATATGAAGTTAAATTACTATGTTTAAAGCACAAATCTATAGGTATGATAGTTTATTAGTAAAGCGTGCCACAAAATGTTCAAGTTGAAAATTTTATGGCACATGATAGCAGCGGAAATAATTTTAAGTTATTTCGGCGCAGAGATTCGAGGTGACCAAATTAAAAGTAAGTAAGTCTACCTATTCTTACTATCCTTACTCAGAATAACCACCTGCCTACCCATATTGTTGCCATCGGGAAAATGCTGTTGCGCATACCCACCCACTGGGGAGCAGTTGCGTGATGTTGGGGTTAATAGGAACCCCACTACTGACTAAAATTTCATGGTGTTCCACCGTCCTCGATAATCGTTTGGTACCGGTAGCGTCAAAACATAATAAGATTGGACTGGTTATCGTCAAAAATAATTAAAAAAAATTCACCAACGACAGATAAATTTAAACGCTTACATCTCGGAAACTATATGAGATTAATGGGGTGTTTTTTCTACCTCAACAAGTAGTAAAAAAAACAAAACTTGAAAATGTCGTCTGCCAAGTAATATTGGACGGCATATCTTGGTAAGTGAATGAGTTAGGTAAAGGTGGTTCGACTTAATGTCTTTTTTTTTTTTTTGCCTGATAGATTAGCCTTTGACCACTATCTCACCTGATGGTAAGTGATGATGTGGTCGATGATGTTGTTCAGGCTAACCTAGAAGTGTCATAGGGAATACTACCTAGTCAAATGACACTACTAGTCCAACGAGCACATATCATTGCTCACACTGAATTTTGAGTATTTTTCGTACATTATGACCGTTTTTAAACTTTTTATGGGATTTGGAGTTAATAAGACATAAATCAAATAAGCCTTAATTACTGTTTAATTTTATTTATTTGACATAACTCATCATAACTGTTTTAATACAATATCCCACTGCAAATTAGTGCACTCATCGAGTTTTTGCTAACACCCAATTTTTTATGTTTATTTATGATTAGGAGAATATATATTAATCAGGTTGCCTATCAAAATGTGGCCGCTAGTATTTTTAATTACATTATTGCTGATTGATTTTTGGGAAATTTTGAGTTAAATGTCGTCTGCATCATGGCAATATATATAAAGATTGATTGAGAAAGATAGTATTCAACGCTCAATGCCTTAAAAGCATCATACAGCTGGCAATCGCTATCCTCGTCTGAGAAAACATATGATGTTACAGTTCGACCAACTTATCTGTTCAGGCGGCAGAAAAAAGAACTACAAAATTCCCTCAAATTGTGACAGTTTGTAGTTGATTTCCTTGACCAATAGCACCCTCGAGAACTGCACAGTTAAGTTGGTGATACTATACACGCTAACTCTCTTTCATTCTAGTTTATATATTTACCATTTTCAACAGCTAGCAACCCTTATTTGGGGCTGGATGTAATATGGCAACCATAAATAATAATATTTTTTTTTTTTTTTATTCTTGATAGGTTAGCCTTTGACCACTATCTCACCTGATGGTAAGTGATGATGTGGTCGAAGATGTTGTTCAGGCTAACCTTAAAGTAATGGCTCTCAAGGACAGCTGCCGGAACACACCATTAGGTGCTTGGTGACAGGTGTTCTCCTTGAGGGTGGTAGCTAGCCAGGCGGGCATTCGCAAAATGCCCTACCACCATGCTATAACGACTGCCATCCTAAGACAACAACCGGGACCGACGGCTTTACGTGCCCTCCGAAGCACGTGCACGCTCAGTAGTAATGTCACTAGCGGTCACCCATCCAACTCATGACCGCGGGCGACGTTGCTTAACTTTGCTGATCGGTTGAGAACTTTGCTACGAGAGCTTCAACAATAGCTTTAATTTGATATATAAATCATAAATGTACGTTATGAACGTATAAATGTATCGAAATCATACCTGTTTACACCTGGCTGCGAAGAGGTGCGGCCAAGTGCACAACAGCAACCGTGATTTTTCAGAATCTTTATATATATTGCCATGATGTAGACGATATATTATTTAAAAAACAAGTGAACGAAATTTTTTCCCACACATGAATTAAAAATACTAGCGGCCACATATTGATAGGCGACCTGGTTGATATATCACCACTATGAACCTAAATGAAACATGATAGGTATTGAATGGATGTCATAAGTTATATTCGCTGCCGCGATGTGATTGATGTTCGATTTTGTTCGAATATTATTATATTCTCTCTATATTCTCCCAATCATAATTATACATAAAAAAATGGTTAATAGCAAAAACTCGATGAGTGCAGTAATTTGCAGTGGGATCTTAGACTATTTGTCCTGCAACGCAGGTCTCTCTAAGGTTTCTTTCATGTTTCTGAACGTAAGCATTCTGGGCCTTTTCTTGGGTTCTTTGTTAAAATCTTTTCCCCATCGCTTTTTTCGTCTTCCTCTGCTTTTTCTATTCTTACCTTTCAATCAACATATTATATCCAGCCCAGCGCCATAATAATTAACCCTTCCAGACAACCCATTTGTACGAGATATTACATTAAATAAGGTAATACTTTTTAACAGACTAAATTCAAACTTAAAAACTTTAAATACCTACATAGAATTAATTAGATTTTTTTACCCTGTAATTTCTCTTGCTACAGTACTATTCAAGCTAAAACACTGTATTTTTTGAACACTATTGCTTTGGTACTATTCACAGTCTCCCGCCTTATGTGAGTCAGCGCGGTCGCGTGTGTGTATCTCTGTGATCGGTGACTCATCGTTGTTGAGGACAATGGCCTCAAATGTTGTGAAATGTGCTAATTGCAATGTTGTAATTAACGAACTGTTGGCATTTTTGAGCAATGTGATAGACTTTATGGATGAAGAAAGCATAAATCAAATGGTGACAACGTCTTTCTCAGCTGAGGATATAGTGAAAGCGAAGTCGTTGCTGTTTGACTCGGTTCCAAACGGAAAAAAGATGCCAATTCGTCGAAAAGAAGGAAAGAAAAAAATGAGTCAGGACCTGAATGACATCATTGTACTCATGAAAAGCACTCATGCTGAGATTTTCCCCGTATTTGTTGCAAAAGACCTATATTTGTTAGCGTCTCTTAAATAAAACCAGACTGAACATTAGTGTACACCACAACTTATATTATAGATCTCACAAATTCACATACTTATTCGTTAACTTAATTTAACTTAGCTACACGTCTGTTATCGCTGAACGCCAAAGCAAAAGTGAGCTGCACTGTGAGCACCAACGACTCATTCCCTCTGCGGCGGATATTACGCGACTATCTTGTCATAGAGAAAGACTATCGGAAGCAAGTCGTTGACGCTACAGTGGTAGTTTTTAATCAAATCCATACTCTTAAGTTTTCTCTTCGTCCCTAAGTGCCAGATAGATGGCGGTAGTGATGCCATTTTTCGCTGGCATATTAATTATTGCTATAGCTGGCGACAACATATTTAATACCTAGCGTCAATTTTGAGAATATTGACGTTTCACGGTTTTTAAAAGACATCTCAAGGCTACAGAATCAGTTTGTGGCTTTAGAAAATAAATTTGTGTCTTTGGAAAAGTTTGATCTACTCAAAAAAGAGGTCGACAATATGCGGGAAGTATCTTCACTGCATAATTCACATGAAAATGTAAATACAAGAAGAGGGGCGTGCTTACAAGATAGTACGTTGGATAGTGAACCCATTGGCCTGCAATATGTGCCTACAAAGTCGTCCCAATCTTTAGAAACGTTAAATTTCAATGAATACTCCAAAGCAAAGCCATCGTCGTGCACAGTAGATAACGGTCATAACAGTGTCAAAAAGACTCATCAAAATATGACTGTAATCAGCCCGCGCATGCAGGCAGATGGTACGTGTGAGGAGAACAGCGGCAGAACCAGATTAGGAAGCGACAGAAAGGCGTGTACGAGTGAGACAACGCTACGTACAGAGCGCGTTGAGACTACTGAACGTGTTGTGGTATCGTTGCCGAGACCGGCAGCTTGTGCAAAACCGGTTAATAGCATAAATAACAGTGGGCGATCAGCTGTTACTACCGCAATAATGAGTGATGATAATTTAACTAAGCCACAGAAAACAAAAACTGCATGGGTGCATAATTTAAAAAATGACCATGGTAGTAAGGCAAATTCTGAGTGGCAAGTAGTACAGAAAAAATCATCTAAAAGGTATAAACTAATTGGTCAAAAGGGGCGTGCTTCTACAGACCCTGATGGGAAATTTCGAGCGGCTGAAGTCAAAGTGCCTTTATTTATATCTAATGTTAGTAAAGAGGCGAGTGAAAATGACATCATTAGCTATATAAAAGACAGAACAAGTGAAAGTGTCTCTTTAAAAATGATAAATATGAAGTCAACAAAGAAATATAATGCGTATAAACTGTATGTATCTAAAAATAAGTTAGATTTGTTTCTGAATGATGAATTTTGGCCTGATGGTATTACTTTTAGGCGTTTTGTGCATTTCATGTACGAAACGAGATCGGGTGAGCAAGTTAAAGTTAATTAAATATTCTTATTATGGACAGAATGAATAACAATGACTTACTAGTATATGATACGAGTATAAATATATTTAGATTTACTAGTTTCAATTGTAAGTCGATTAAACGATCGATTAATAGTGTTAGAAGTTTGTGTGAAAAGTCTAATGTAATTGCACTTCAGGAAACTTGGCTTCTTCCGCACGACATTCCATTGTTAGGTACTAGTTGTAATAACTTCGAATACACAGGAAAGTCGGCTGTAGACACGTCCGCAGGTATGTTGATAGGGAGACCTTTCGGAGGCGTGGCTATTCTATGGAGAAAGAACATATTTGAATCTGTGTCTGTAATTAACTGCAGAAATTCCCGTTTAGCCGCTATTAAAGCTACGCTTGGGTCGTTGTATCATTGTATTTTCTGTTTACATGCCTGTAGACGTTCCTGATAATCTGCCTATATTTACGGAAGTTCTGGGTGAAATAAGTGCAATTTTAGCTACTGACGATGTAGAATGTATATTTTTATTAGGCGATTTTAATGCCCATCCGAATGAACCTTTTTATAAAGAACTCAGCTCATTTTGTTCAGAACAGTCTTGGATCTGTGCAGATGTGGAAAAACTCGGAGTTGATTCAAGTAGCTACTCTTTTATTAGCGATTCTCATGGAACCACACGTTGGTTGGATCATTGCGTTGTGTCTCTCTCCGCTTGGAGAACAGTTATGGATGTAGGTATTGCACAAGTTGCATTTGCCTTTACATGTTTACTGTAATTTACAAATAAGTACAAAGTGTTTAAGAAATGATCTACCTCGTAACGCAATTGTGTGGGGGAGAGGGATACAAAGCAAATTAAAAGATACCATGATATATGTAACAGCAGATTACGTGACATTGATTTACCCCAAGAGTTAACGGTATGTAGTTATGAGTCTTGCAATCTAGTCGAGCACCAATGTATTATAAATGATTTATATGTCAAAATTGTCCATATTTTGTGTGACGCAGCTGTAAAAACGAAAGAAAAGCTGTGTGATAAGCCTAGGAAAAATAGAGTTGTGTGCGGATGGAACAATCATGTTAGGGAGGCGCATAGGGTGGCCAGGCTTAAGTATCAAACATGGGTTCTGTACAATAGACCAACTACTGGTATGATATATGACCAAATGTGTGAATCTCGCAGAATCTTTAAAGGACGTTTAAAATGGTGCCAAAATAACCAAGAACAGATTAAGATGGACATGATAGCTAAGCAAAGAGCTACGAAAGATTTCGGTAAATTTTGGAAATCAACCGGCAAGTTGAATACCAGGCCTGGCCTCCCGGTGTGTGTGGATGGCAAAAACCAACCAGGGGAGATTGCAAACATGTTCATGGAACATTTCAAGGTGCGGTCTCCACTGGGTCCGTCCACTATGACAGTTGTCTCTGAGCCCGTCAGCCGGAGAGAGGAGTCGCTGCTTCGATTCTCAACAAGCGATATAAAAAACGCTATATTGAGAATGAACAGAGGTAAATCTCCCGGTCATGACGGGCTCAGTATCGAGCACTTGAAACACGCGGGGGTCCACTTGCCGAGGGTTCTGTCCTTGTTGTTCTCACTTTGCATTAGCCACTCATACCTACCAGCAGATCTGATGAAAACTGTAATAGTGCCCGTCATTAAGAACAAGACAGGAGATATATCGGACAAGGGGAACTATCGTCCTATCTCTCTCGCGACGATTGCTGCTAAGGTATTGGACAGTATGCTTGACTTGCACTTACAAAAATATTTAAACCTGCATGACGCACAGTTCGGTTTTCGACCCGGTTTATCGACGGAAAGTGCTATATTAAGCCTCAAGCATACTGTGCAATACTACACAGATCGCAAAACCCCGGTATACGCCTGTTTCCTTGACCTCTCCAAAGCCTTCGATCTTGTGTCTTACGATGTTCTTTGGAGAAAACTCTATGACAGGGGTGTGCCGGGGGAAATTCTGAATATATTTATGTATTGGTACAATAACCAAATAAATAATGTCAAGTGGTCAAACACTCTTTCTGAATCATACAGGTTGGAGTGTGGAGTAAGGCAGGGAGGGTTGACTTCTCCTAGGCTCTTCAACCTGTATGTAAATGACCTCATAGTCGGGCTCAGCAGCATGCGTGTCGGATGTCGGGTGGGAGGGGTTAGTATTAATAATATTAGCTCATGGTGCTGCTGGGCCCGACTGCGGGAGCTATTGGAAAGATGTTGAAAGTATGTGAGTCCTATGCAACAGAGCATGGACTCCTTTACAATGCAAATAAAAGTGAGTACATGGTCTTTGGGGCCGCTGGTAAGTATCCCGAAACTGTACTTCCAATTACCTTAAACGGCTTGAACATCAAGCATGTTACGATGTTTAAGTACTTGGGGCATTTCCTTACCAGCGACCTAAAGGATAGTGTAGACATAGAGAGAGAGCGTAGGGCTTTGGCGGTCCGTGGTAATATGTTGGCTCGTAGATTTGCCCGTTGTACTGAACAAGTTAAAATCACCCTTTTTAAGGCGTATTGTCAAGGTTTTTACACGGGCGGTCTATGGGTCAACTATACGAAAAAGTCGCTGGATGCTCTACGGGTTCTGTACAACAACGTCTTTAGGATGATGTTGGGACTACCCCGTTTTTGTAGCGCCTCAGAAATGTTTGTTCAGACTCAGACTGATGGCTTTCAAGCAATTATGAGAAAGAAGGTAGCATCATTAATGAGACGAGTGCGGGATAGTAACAACAGCATCCTGAGGACGGTGGTGGACAATCCATGTTCTCCCTTTATAAAACATTTTGTGAGAACGTTGGTCAGACAACCTATCTGTCCATAATAAGCGTTCGCATGAGATGTCCTATTTAAGTGTGTGTAACTTTAGTAGTAGTTTAGTAATAATATTTTTATTTAATTTTAATTTTGTGTGTACGAGTATACTAACTTTAATATGTAGTTTTATATATTGCTGCTAACAAAGTGGATTTATTGTTGTCCGAAATATATGAATTTGAATTTGGGACAGAATATCTGGCACTGCTGTGGTACCCATCGAAACATACTCTTGCTAACACCAGGTTGGTATCTAATTAGTTAATTACTCAAATTAACATAAGGCCTGGCATGACATAAGATGGATCTGAATGTTGTGAAAAAGAAGAGGCATGTGGCAAATGTGAAGACTGGTGTGTGGTCTAACTTCAATGACAGAGAAGGTAAATCAGAAGAAGCTCGAAAGTACTAACTGTGAAAAAAATAATTGAAGAACTTGACGTGGCATAGGCATGTCATTGAAGTGTGCCAGTAGCTGTTGAGAACAATACTCTCGAAGTTGTTAACCATACAATTTACCTAGAACAGATCGGTAGAATCTATCACGACAAAGAGATCGACCAAAAATGATACTCGGATGAGCTGTATTCCGGAATTACGCGATACCTTTAATTGAACATCTCGCAGAGTGAAGACCAAAGACTTCTACCATTGATTTGGCCAGTTATGGCTTCGATACGTCCTTATTGTGGCTCTTTTAGACAAGCTCAAGAGTTATTCAATGAGCTACAGATCTCTGTAGCTCATTGAATTACTCCGTTCAATCAATGAATCAATGGACTATGCTCGGAGTTTGTGCTATAAAATCCGGGATGAGGAAATTCTCCGAAGAACCAAAAGTCACCGATATAGCTTTCAGGATGTGCAAGTTAAAGTACAATGGGCAGGCCACACTGCTCAACAATCCGATGAATAAAAAAAGGTTCTCGAATGGTTACTACATTACACTAGGATTTGAATCAGTGATGGCTCAGTGGCATATGGCGCAGCAGGTCCATGGTTTGAATCCCGCCACGGGCTTGAGCTTCACCACATGGTGGAAGGGCATTTTGCGATTGCCCGCCTGGCTAGCGACCATCCCCAAGTTAAAAATCTGTCGCTAAGCACCTAACGGTGTGTTCCGGCAGCTGTCCTGGGGAGCCAGGACAGCTATATAATATATATATATATATATATATATATATATAATATCCATTCTAGGTTAAGCCTGTTAACACCTTCGACCACATCACTTACCATCAGGTGAGATTGTGGTCAAACGCTTACCTATCAGCAATTAAAAAAAGGATACATAAGAGTTGGTAGGCCCCCAACTGTAGGTTGTAGGTGAACTAACGACACCGTTATCGATGGACTACGTGAAGAAAGCTATGTGTACAAAACTGTGTGAGTAGTGTGATGGCAAAAGTACTAGTAGAAGAATAGTCATGTTGTGTCGACCCCATATATCATGAGATTAGGACAGAAAGAAGAAAGTAGGATAATTACCAGATAAATAAAACATACATAATAATTAGCATATTTAATAAAGGTATCACGGATTAACCTGACCTAGCCCTTGCACATCCAACTCGAATGGTAATCCATGCTTCTCCACGTCAGGTTTCTGATTTCTTCTTATATTATACGAGTACCTCTTACGATTCTTTGATTTTAGCTTCTGCTGCAAGGTCATAGGTAACAGTCTACTCTTCCGCTTTTGCTGTTCTGGAGTGTCACGTTTGGGTACCAATTTCGCATGACTGGATCTTATATAGTCTCTAATAGCGTTACTGTTATCAAAATTGTTACCGTTGTTAACTAGTTTTAGTATGTTGTCTATATCGGAAACGTCGATTACTATAGCATCTAGATCATCGTTTATTTGGTATATTTTGGCAGCTCTATTATGCAAGCCGTCGTAGATTGGTTCTGGGTCGTTGCTTCTAGCACAGTTTCTGCAACAGCGCAGGTAATCTCTGTGACCTTCATCTTTAAATGGATCCGCTTCACTTATTCTAATATATCTACTTTTACCACATGTTTTCTTACAGCAGCGCAGATATTGTCGATCTTCTTCTTTATTATTCTCATTTGAGTCCACGTTGTTGGTTCTAAAGTATTTACTTTTACCACAACGCTTACAGCAGCGCAGATAAGCTTTGTCGTCTTCTTCGTTTGTGGTTCTATACGATTTACCTTTTCCGCACCTTTTAAAGCACCTTAAATATGTATTATCATCATCATCGTCATCATCATCATCATCATCATCGTATCGTTCATTATCTACAACGTCGTTGACATTTTTACCCGTCGTTAAAGCAGTTTCAAGATCATCTAATAACTTTATGACATTTTTATCAGCTTTGTCGTTTTTATCGTTATAATCAGTATAATCCCAACTAATCGGACTACAGTTGGGTCCTTTACAGCCCAGTTTGGGGTCGCTAGCTAAACCACCTTGTTTATCCTTACTTAAAACATTTCCGAGGTCGTTCAAAAATTTTTCGATGTTGGCATCATTAGTGGCACGATTTTTTCTATCATCGCTTACATAATCATCGTTGTAGTTACTATTAAGGAAATATACACTGGCCTTGGAGTAATCGCGATTTACATCACAGGGTTCTCCAGCTCTTCCACATCCACATCTCGTCGATTTGCCTCCACAACCACATCTACCTAACAAACAGGTGCCATCGACCGCAGAAGTGGGGTCTTCTCTTTCACCTGTTCTCGCGATAGGCTTTGAGCGTCCTATGTTATTGTGTTTGAAAACCAAATTCAACGTTTGTATATTTGTGTGATCATGTTCGTTATTCATTTTGTGATGGTGTGGGTGAACGTATCTTACTCCCTGCTTATTATCGGAGCCGTGACTTTGAACATCTTGGAGTATTTTCTGAATTTGGTCTAAATCCTTTCGTGAAAATTCTTCATCATCAAATTTCGTCGAAGTGACCACATTTATTATTACGAACAGAAAAGAAATTTTGAGGATAAACCGTTTCATTTTAAAAAGAAATTTAAGTATTGGCTAAGATTCAATATGCCATTCTGTTATCTAATTGGAAATTGCAATGAAGGTAAGGATGCAGAACGTTGGGTTTTAATTAAACCAAGTATAATTGGGCGTGTTATTGCTTTACAGTAATTAAATTTACATGATATCCTCCCCGATTCTATCAATTTGATGGTATGTACAAGAATGATTGATTATAATTCCATTATCTAAGAATTGAGCTTATAAGTAGTCTAACAAATTGTTTCATACGCTTTGATGGTGAGCTGCATAAACTACGTAATTTTGATCGTAAATATGATTACTTACAAGCACTATCGGGTTTTGACTGAAAGTTACATTGATAAATTATTGGAGCACAACATACCCGCGTCCTCCGATTTCCGCCGGAAGCCTAAACCATACGGCCGAGGACGTGGGTTCGATTTTCGCTCGGGATCAAATAAATGTGTTCCAATAATTTATAAGTGTACGTAATTTAAAATAAAATGTAATTATAATATTTTGATTTTTGCAATGACGCATGCTCTGCGGATTACATTATAAAATTACAACGAGCGGACAAATTTAATTTTAGTTTTTCAAATATTTTTTTTATAATTTCGATCGAGACTGAGTAGTTGTTTTGAGTAGTCGCCATCGTGCGCTCGTAGAGTCAAGACCTCCTGAGGATGCCTCGTTTTAAAGCGAAACGCATCGAATACTCTTCCGGTTTCGCTGCGTGGCGTTTGTGACGTCACGTCGGCTTAACAGGAAATTAGGCGGAATTGTCACTAGATATATATCATTTTTATAAAGATTTTTGTAAGTGTTTTATTAAATAATTAATTTAATGTTTTCTTATTATAAATGGATTTCCGCAAAGTAACGCCTCAATCTATTCATTATCATATTATTATTGAAAATGTTGTATTATGTTTATTTAATATTGTAATTTATAAACTGTGGACTGAATGACTTAATGTATATTTTGTGACCATATAAGTTTGATTATGATTAATTATTGTAAATGGTATGGCCGTTATAATAAATAAATAATTAAATATATATTTGTATACATTACATAACTTTAATTTTTCCTCTCGTAATTTTGTAATAAGTTTTTTTGTTTTTGTTGTGACGGAACAAGCTCGAGGCCCACCTGATGTTAAGCGGACTAACCTCTGCCTATAACAGATGCATTTCGTCACAAGTCACGAACTGCACTGCGCCCGTCACCTTTAGACATAGTTGTTAAGTCTCATGTGCCTGTAATTTCACTGGCTCTCAAGGACTGCTGCCGGAACATACCGTTAGGTGCTTGGCGACAGATTTTCTACTTAAGGGTGGTCGCTAGCCAGGCGGGCATTCACAAAATGCACTTCCACCATGCGGTGAGTAATATTCTCATTTAAATTTTAATGCCAAAAAAATATCGAGTCGTCTCTGTTTTAGTGGAGAAAAACGGGAAACAGGAAACGTCAATTTCGTGATTTTTCTTCATATACCTTGACCGCATCCTTCCCTCTTGACCACTAGGCTACCGAGGATGGTTCGACTGAGCTGAATTTTGTGCTTTAATTCTATTAGACCTAACCGTTATATATGTTACGGCTAGAACTCGAAGCGCGGCTACGTCTAGTTTTAGCCGGTTAGAACTAGCTGTAGCTATTTACTCTTTGTTAAATCTGTTATAAGCCGGTTGTTTTCAGGTAGAACTATGTCTAGCTGGTGTCAATCCGGCTAGAACTAGGTCCAACCAAACCTTAGTGGCTGATACTAGTTTTTTTTTAATGTTATTGTGATGGAACAAGCGCGAGGCCCGCCTGATAATAAGCGGTATCCTCTGCCTATAACAGATGCATTTCATCACAAGTGACGAACTGCACTGCGCCCATCACCTTGAGACTTAAGTCTCATTTTGCCTGTTATTTCACTGGCTCTCAAGGACTGCTGCCGGAACACACCGTTAAGTGCTTGCCGACAGATTTTCTACTTGAGGGTGGTCGCTAGCCAGGCGGGCATTCGCAAAATGCCCTTCCACCATGCGGTGAAGCTCAAGCGGGGTTCGAACCATGGACCTGCTGCGCGGCAGTCCATAGCCAATGCCACTGAGCCATCATTGTTTAGCCAATATCATGCCGGCTACAACTAGATCCAACCACTATACTTATTATAACTAACGGGATATTTACCGTGTTTTTGATTGGTTATGAGCTCTCGATATTTCGGCACTGCTGCAAGCGCCATGATCGTGACAATGACCGTGACAGTTTAAAAACTCATAGATCCAACCAATCCTTGGTGGCTATTACTACCTTGGGTTGAAGTTGTTCTACTAGATTATTTTTATTTCTAAAAGTCCTGAAATATAATACGGCTCTCTCTACAGAAGATGATATAAGAAACGTATGGAAAAAGAGGCACTTTTTATTGCCACATTTGGTTTTGCAGTGACATCTTTTACAGCTTTGCCCACCAGACGTGAATTGTGTGTCGTGGATTTTTATAAAACACTTTGTAGTTCTGTGTCTCGTAGTAAACGAAATTGCAAGAGCTATCAAAAGTTGTGTTTTGATAAATAAATTACGGTTATTATAAAAAAAAAAAAAAAATTTTTGAGGCCACTACCAGTCCTTGAAATATTTCAAATTTGCAATTTTTTGCGGTTCCTAACATACATTCAGGAACGAGTGAGCCATAGGTGATGATTATCGACCGTGCCAGAAATAATTTGCCAGAAGTGACTTAGGTTGCGAACTGTAGCAGAAAAGTGGAAAGCACTAGACTGCACGGAAGGTCGACCACGCGTTGGACTGACCAGATTAAGTTTTCCATCGGAGGTTTACTGAACCAGTGCAGCAGAATGACCACCAGCAGGTAAAGGTGGCGAACCATCGTGAGGCACATCACATCTGCCCCTGCAAGTTCTACTACTGCATAGCGATCACGACCTCTCTGTCAAGATTGTACCGGATAAGAAGAAGATACACTAAAAGTAACACAAAAATAACATTAAATAGTTTTTATTGAATTTAAGTGTACATAAATGAGCCAAAGCACGGTTTAAAATAGTAGATAGGCAAATAATCCATGGCAACTTTAAATTCGAAACTGGTTTTTGTGTCCAAAATTAGGCATTTCCGCGCGAGATTTTAATCTGTTCCTAATGAAACCATCACGAGCTGTAGCGTCCGTGGTGCTTTGAGAAGCCTCTTTCACTAGATTCACATTTTGATTCACATTGTTCATCGTTTGAGACGTCCTTGCCAAAATATTATATGAATGTAATCTTGCGCACAGAAGTTAAGCTTTGGTGCTCTAAATACCCTGCAAGAGTTTCCCTTTTCTGGTTTTCTTGCCTTTCATATTTTGCGTGATGCAAGCTCTCGAATATGGTCTCTAAACTCTATCGTCGAATAACATGGCAGTGAGCAAGTTTTCTGGGTGCGCAACAAAAGCGTTTCTTTCGATTATTCAATTAACAATAGGTTTTTGACTATTAGGCAAAAATCGAGAGTACGTAACCATTTAAAAAATATGCTTGGCTCCTTCTTTAAAATTTTCTTTAAGTTTTGCTTGATGAGGAATCAAACAGGAGCGTAAACTTTGACCAAGTTGTTCACAAGCATCCGCAAATTATCTGACGATGATACAGTACTTACGTAAAGTCTGTGTATGCGATTGGCAGTAGTGAACCATCTCGAATGCGCCATTTTTTCAGGTTAGCTCGCCAGCTCAAGGGAACAGGAATCAGCTATCACAGTATGGCACGTTTCGTAGAGATACTTTTGATCCGTGCTTAGTTCCTTCACAATATTATCAGGTAATTTAAGAAAATTTCCAGCCACGCACAGAAAACGCTGGAGGTTTACTTTTACAAACAGCTAGCTGCTTTCCAATAGGCCCTGTATATTCTTTTGGCTCAGCTATGCTACCATCCAGAGACATCAACAAATGGCGAAGCGGTTATTCATTTACGTGAAGCATACATATACACAAGTTCTTTATATGATCCCAAAATAGAACAGGTAGTCTCACTTCGTCTTGAACCCATTATTTTATTGTAACAAACACCAATTTTAACACAAAGAAGTGCAAAGCGATACCTTTCGGCAATAAAATCGTAATAGAAGTGAGACGAATTGCATCACAATAGAAGTAGAGAGTTGAAGAAAAACAAGTCAAAAGTGAGAGTTTGCGAGTTTGATCCAAACCAATTCCTATCTGGAAACATCCTGTCGTTGCCTGCAAATCACAAGTCAGGGTTCCACTATAAATGATATAAAAAAAAAATATGGAAATAATATACATATAATATAATAGACGACATTGACTAGTGAGATATTTAAGTGATATAAACATTTAAAAAAAGTCTGGTAGAACCCTCAAGTTTTTTTTTTGTTATTTTTACGGTAATCTAAAACTAATAACGCAATTTTTGAGGGGTCTTGTGTAGCGAAAATAAAAAAAAAATTATCGGGACACCCTACCGCGCACACCGTAGCACATTTACATATTATCTAAGTATATTCACACCTCTAACTACCTACTGTCTACAAGATATTTGTTAGTGTTATGGTACGCTTTACATAAGTAAGTTTACAATTCCTTCATGCTGAACACGGCCTGGGTACTAGCTACGGTAAAATATGGATGAAACTGACTCAAATCAAAGAAATTAACTGCTGCTACTCGTATTAACGATTTCCCGTGTTTGCGCGCCGCCGCCGCCGCGCGCCTCGCTTTGTTTTTGAATAGAATAACCTAAATAAGATTGTTTAGATCGATATTGGAACTCAAAATTTCGCACCATGTGAGTAAACCACTTGGCCACTGGAACATGCTCGTTTGAGCCAACATTTTAAGCACTAACGGTTTACTTGAACCATTTTAGGGGACGGTGAGTGGTCATCAACCAGACTACTAGACTTCATCTGATCGAAAGAAGTGCTTTTTTAAACTCTTAACTCTCTCAATTATGTGGTTATCGTTCTATATTCTAAATATTTAGATTACAAGTGCTACCGCGTGCTAAGCGAAAATCACATTTACAATTTGTTAGAGGACTTTTTCTGCTCTAATAATTTGATTACACAACTATAGGCCACAAAATTAAAACCTACACTAGTCCTGGTGTTGTTGTCGGGTGTATTTTTAGATAGGGATAAGCATATGAAGGTGCAGTTGTGAATCGCTAGTAGCGTACCTTGCTCAGATGTTCTAACCGATCAACTAAGTAACTAAGCAACGTCTGCGATCATGATGGGAGAACGCTACCGGCATTACTCCGAGCTTCAAAGGGCAAGTGCCGTCGGTCCCGGTCGCTCACCAAGGATGGCTGCCATTATAGGTATATAGGGCATTTCGCGAATTCCCGCATGGCTAACTAGCTAGCACCCGCAAGTAGAGGATCAGACGCCATGCAAGCACCTAACGGTGTGTCCCGTTAGGTGCTAAAACCCGCAGCTTTCCTTCAGAGCCAGTAATTTTAGGTTAGCCTGAATAATATCTTGGACCACAGCCTATAAGCTTTATTAATAATAATAAAATATAAGGGATAAAGAGATATCGAAAAATATATACTAGGGGTGCCATGTCACCTCCCCATTTCTTCCCGTGGGTGTTGTAAGAGGCGACTAAGGGAAAAGTGCGCTAACTGAGCAGCGTGCCACTTCTCACGTGGATGTGAGTAGGATGTTGTGTGCATTAGACGCACGACAGGGCTGTATACCATCTTAGAGCCTGCCAGGTTTTCATACAATATGTTCTTGTGTTCCTGTCTTATATGTTGTTAGCGTAAACATAATATTATTAATATGTCCTTATGTTTCGTCCAGTGTGTTAGAGAAAACATTTTGTATGACCCTGAATCTGTGCCCTGTGAATGGCAATACGCTCGCCCCCTATTACATGGGATCAAAACCCAATTGGCGAAACGTGGGTACACATCAGCCTACCCCTTCAGAGAATACAGGCGTGATTAGTATTTGATCTATGTCCACATATTTGTGTATATTATAGATTGAAGAGGCGTGTAATTTATCCACGAATCCACATGTAGAGCCCGCATGTGCATCCTAGTGAACGGAGCGTTCTTTCATGTACTAAGGGTGCGTACCATTTGAAGTTTAATTCGCCAAAAACGCTAAAAACGACCACACTCCCAAAAAGTTGTTCCATATGGGTCTTGGCATTATTTTCGCCATAAACGCTATGAAGCTACTGGAACAGTTTGAATTACCTACATATAATATCAAATGTGACAGAAGTGGCAAATTTTAGTGGCATTCTTAGCGTTCTTATCCTAAATGGAACAGGGGAGAACAGTTACAAACGGTCACAGTGATCACAACCATAGACGCAATTTGATCAAAATTATCGAAAATAACGTTATTAGCGTCAAATGGAATATACCCTAAGGCATCATCATCGACAGCTATAAGTATCTACTCTTTCGGGCTGCGCCGGCGCAGCTCACACTCGCCAGTGCAGTGTTGTCGATCGCGCGTGTGGTGAGTGCTTAACTATGATAAGTGTGTATGTAATAATTGTGTGAAAATTTACACAAGGAATTTAAAGTTACCGGCATTGTGAGTGTGATGATATGAGTAATTAACCCATTGGCATCGGCGATAATGATAACAATAGAATTTCATTCATAACTAGGACATAGTGGTCCTGACGATGCCAACTTATAAAAAGATTTTATAGTTATCTATTCTATGCTTATATTTACTTCAGAGATACTTAAGTCCCGACGAATGATGCATGATGTTTAATCAATTTCTTGTCAATGTCTGGAAGTCTACAACCTTGCGATTTTCACGGCATTTCCTACCTCGCACTGCCACAATTTGGAACCAGCTGCCAGGTGCAGTATTTCCGAACGGATACGACTTAGGGGCCTTCAAGAAGAGAACATATTCCTTCCTCAAAGGCCGGCAACGCATCCTCGAGACCTCTGGTGTTGCGGATGTTCGTGGGCGACGGTGATTACTTACCACCAGGTCAGCCGCCTGGTCGTTTGTCCTCCTATGGTATTAAAAAAACCTATACATACAGAATTTTATCTTATTTTTACGCGCGGTTGCCTTTATTAACAAAATATTGTGCTGTAGTAAGGAATAGGAACAGGATGTAATAGGAACTATGTACTTACAAACACTACAGCTACTGCAATAAAAGTTTTTAGACAACCTACAAGTCATTGCAGACTCACAGTCAGTCCAAATGCTGTTTTTATCTCCCGCATACGCTAAGAGGTACTTACGCCTTACGTATTGTATGTATAGATTTTATTATTATAAGGATTGATATAATTTAAGAATTTTGTACCTTTAGGTACATAATTCTTTGTATGTACCTACTTACACTGAAAATAGGTATTTTAGTTTAGTTAGATAGGACGAGGAACCAAACGACGAAAAGAATATAGGTAATACCAACCTGCAAATATCGATCTATGCAAAAACAGCTTGTAAACAAGATCAGGATCTTCGCATACACACACACACACACTTTAGGCACCGTACAACGTACGGGAATCGAACCCGCATCCTCCGCTTTCGCGCCGATTAGTTCGGTTTAGACATCCGGCTCGAAATCGGGGGATGCGGGTTCGATTCCCGCCCGGAGCATAACATTGTGTGTTCTAATAATTTTTAAAATATGATTATCAGTAAAAAACCTGAACGCAAATTATTTTCGTAAAACCTTTTATTGTTCCATTGAAATTAAATCTGCAAGATATATATTTATGTGTCGTATTTTAAAGCCTTTCATTTTGATTTGATACCGCACTCACGGGCAATAGCCAATCCCGAATCTTCGTGACAAAAGAAATGAAGTTCTTTTATTAATAAATGTTGTTATTACTAACTCAAGAATATCGAGGTTAACTTAAAAAAATTACAATACCAGATTATACTAGTGGTAATAAGTATCCATTGTTTTTTATAGCGTATACAACATAACGTTATGGCACCGAAATATCGTTGATTTACGTATTCACGGTGATCACATAGCGTACTATGCTGCCGCAAATTCAGGATGATTAACACTCCTTAATAAATCTATCTACACTTCATACAAAAAGTCTTCATCATTGCTCTCTAGCTCACATCGACTACCTTGACAACTTAGCTTATAAGCTTTTGATAAGTCAGCACCGTTGTCACTGATTGCATTTTGGAGCAAAGCGTCTCCAAGACCTTTTAAAACTGTATTTATTTCCTCTATCCCCTCACCTATCACATAGTTCTTGTCACCGTAGCTTTTGTACTTTTCATCATTTTTAATATAACAGTGTTTTCCTTTACATTGTATATCGTGTATTTTAGAATCTTTTAACATATTATTATTAAGGTCTACTAGAAGATTCATATCATCAGTTTCTAAGTTACATTTACCTCTTATGCAAAGTAGGTTATAAATATTAGGATTTAATCCTGTATTACACTGCTCATTTTTACAGTTACGTAGTCCATTTAAAGCATTTCTTATTAAAGCGTCTTCTAAGTTTTGCAAAAATCGTATAAGATTTGTTCTATCTATATTAAATGATATATTGATATCTTCTTCGTTATTATTGTCATGAGAGTAATAGTTGTATCCATCATTTTGATTTAAAGTATTGTCTTTTTTAGTTTCTACCTCAACGTTATCCAAAACATTATACATGTTTTTGATGTTACGCTTCTTGTTAGATTCTATATCGTTGTATTTAATTTTATCAGCTTCAAACTGACACTGATCACCTCTACAACGTACTTTGTAGTATACATTATTAGGATATTCATCGGTTTGCTCTATGACTCTATCAAAATACCTTACCAAAGCTTCTTCAATTTCATCCAGAGTGTCCGATAGGTAATTATTTACCAGATTATCTTTTGCAAGCGTATCTGTACTGTGGTCATTGAAAATATGCACAAATTCACACCTGTTCTTTATGCATATTAATTTATAAGTTTTACCAACATCATTTGCAGCACAATACTTTCCACTGCACGCGAAAACTTGATTTAAACTCTTGTAAGTTTTATAACTATTATTTTCCATTCCAACTACTTGGTTGCTTTGGTAAAGTTCACTTAAATTGCTTGCTTTGTGATTATTATACTTGTCTAAGAAAACATGCAACACTTTTTTGTCCTTCATTTTAGACTCATCCATAATATCATCTTCAATGTCATTGCGACTTTCACTGTCACCCTCATCTTCCTCATTCTCATTCTCAAAACTATTTTGATTATTATTTTCTTCTTCGATGGTTAGTTCTGATTCTTCTGAATGGCTACTGCCTCTGGGACGATATTTAGTATCATCATAAACACCTTGATTGAAAGGTTGAAGATTATTCAGCAGTGCTTTGATTTGGTTTATATTTTTTTCTGTTAAGTGTCTCTCTCTGACGTATCTTGGTATAACTGAATGTATCGTTACAATTAGGATCAATAGGAGAGAGTAATAATTAAAATATTCCATTTTGAACAACTTTGTTTATGTGATTCTCCTTTATATGCCCTATTAGGTGCCTCTTAATAAAGGTACTTAATTAAACATGTTTCATAATTAAATATTTGATTGGAGCTGTTAATTAAAAATATTAATTAAGAAATCAATATAAGTAGTTATTTATAAATCCTAATTGTGATTGATATTGTTATAGTAGAAACTAAGTCACAGTACTAATTAATAACAAAAAGATCTTAATGGAAATCAAATTTTAAGAAATATATCAGTAGTATATATAATATATAGGCAAGCGTTCTACTTGATCATTATGATTTATAAATTTTATTACTACCTACTTTATTTAAAAGCCTTGCATATTATTTTGTAGCATGTGTCAAATTGTAACGATCCACTATGCGTCTCGTTCAGTCCACAAATATAGAAATGCAATAATTTACAAAAGACTAAGTCAATCCAAGGCAGAGGATAATAGGATCCTAAAAAGAACTGAAAAATTCTACTATCATACAAATTATTAGTTAAAAATTAAACTAAAGAGGTTTTGTACAAGAAACTACGTAACCTACTTCAAGGAAAGAAAGAATTTAAATAAAATAACTTGTATCGACTACTAAAGAGGATTTTTGCGAAAGAAGTAAAATTAAAAACAAACGCGTGACGTTGTCAGGATGAAGGGGAAATGAAGGCATTCCTTGCCTTTTTCTGATTCTTTTATGTTCGTCTGTCGTCGAAAAATCATCGCCTGGTACAGTTGCGCCCCGATATTCTAGAAGTCGCGTACGGGAATCAGTAATTATTGAGGTGAGTCAATACCTACAGATTTGTTCCGCGTACATTTCATTCTAGCTTCTGTATTGAGTGAGGATCTACAAAGGAAAACGAAGTGTTATCCGTGGCAATGGATTGAACCTCACTGTGTTGACATGACCCTATTGCCATTTATCTTCGATCCTGGACTTTGAGACGATTCAGGGGTCGTATTCTTGCTCAGCAAGCGACCAGCAGTCTCCCGAAATAGTTGTATTCTTTTCTCTGTATATTGTGGCAAGTCGAGGAGTGCCACGACCTCACTAAGCGGTGGCTGAGATTATAAATCAATTATGGAGGTCTATCTTTATATATGTGTTTATTCGCACCTGTAGGTATCACTTCCCGGACTCGATTCAAACCCCCTTTGCTAACCGAAGAGAGTCCACCGCACACATGGGAGGCTCGCACCTGGTCACATCTTCTTAGATCTCCGGAGCCGTGGACACTCCAGTTCGTTTCTCCTAGGGAACCAGCTAGAGGGATAGGTATGGTACAGAATGCCTGACATACTGAGTTCTCTTGTTAGGAGCTGATTCTTTGGCTAAGGAAGAGGCTTACACTACACGTTTAAATGTAAATGTGGGAGACGGGCCCTAGCTTTGCTTAACACTTTAGCTCGAATGTTAGGAGACTGTAGGCCTGGTAGGTTAGGCATATTTACTAGGAATTCAAGTTACAGGTTTTAGTTTTGGGAATATGGTAGGACACTATCATTTGGCTTTTAGGAAGGTTTTGTTATGCTTAGCTCTCTACAATATGAAGTTAAAACTGAGCAAATGCTTTAATGTTCATTCTTACCAGGGGTCCACATGTGAGAATTATGGACAATGTAGTGTACGGATTGCTATAAAACAATAGGGAGAGGAGGATAGGGATGTGTAGTTCATTTATAGGTGATGCTATAGGGATTTTAATATTTATAAAGTCTTTTATAAATATTATGATTTATTTAAAATAATATTATATTGATTTAATAAATTTATTGGAAATAATTTGTTAAACATACAGATGAAGCAATATTTGTAAAACTAATCAGCCTAGAGCAGATGTCTAAAGGACATTCTTGTCTTATCATATTGATATACCAAAAATAATTTAAATAAGAGTTAATAGAAGAAATCAGTAAATATGGAAACAAATATAAACAATATAAATTCTACAAACCAACTAAAAGATCAAAGTAATTTGTCTAAGGACATTACTTCCTATTTTAATAAGATATAAATAAATTTGAATTAAATTAATATAACACTCTAAATACTGAAATAATCTACCTGGATGAGGTATTCAGTTCGGAGACATTGTCTGAAGGATAATATATATCTACTTCATCTCGTAAATTACAATATTTGAGTTTGCTGATAACATTGGTCATTGGCTGGAGACATACGCTCCTTGGATAGCTTGTAGACTAAATATTACGGTCAGAGCAATCCATGGTCACTGGTTGATATTATCACTTGTACATCGCGACAGTTAATTAATATACAACAACTAACTCTTTGCAAATCCCGAAGACATAGATCTGTCTGATTATTACCTCAGAGTAGGTCAAATATAATAATTACCAAAAATAATTGGCAATTCATAAAACAAACAAACAGAAAATATTTATCACACAAAATAAAAGTAAGAGATACAATAAATAAAATGATAAAACAATATCTAAAGGCTAAGCCTAAAGTTAAACGAAGCTCTAGCATTGTGTTCCAAACTCCATCGACACAAAAAACAAGGAGGGGTTAAAGCTAAAATGATAAACGGAGATCGTTGACTTAGTCACAAAGGGGCCCCTTAATCCGGCCGCCCAGATGGTCGAAAGCCCATGGGGTTATTCTAGCTTCATCCCCTACAATGTAAATAATCCATAGAATGCCTACTAATCATAGAATATTAAATTCATATAATTTTGAGAAAACTTCACACAATTATATAAGTTACATTTCATACAGAATCTATGGAAACTATTTACATTTAGTTCTAAAAATATATTATGTACTTTATAACAACATAAATATACAATTATATACTTCAGAGAAAACTTCTGTCACATACAGTTGCAGTACATATGGAATCTATGCAAACTATTTACATTTAGTTTGAAAATTGTATATCCATTATTACTACTCATCATTATTAATAATCTAATTTTATCTGATTTACCTTATGTTATAAACATCAGTTGACAAAGCACGAAAATTTGTTATATAATATTTCTTAATTTTTAGAATATTAGTTATGTTCAATTTATTTCATCTGCCCCGAATCAGAGGACTTTAAGGCAATGGTTCTTAAGGTTTAGTTATTTTATGCATTAAGTAATAGATAGCTGAGAATATAAGATAAATAAAGTCATTTAGTGATAACTGGATTTACTACTACTGACAAACTTAGGATTGTACAAGCATATAATTAATCATTGGACAATGGCATGTGAATGCAGAGTCCAATGGTTCCGAATGTCAATCTTCAACTGATAGAGCACAGCTGTCAGGAATGTTAGAATCTTATTAGGAAACTTCTGCTATATTTATTTGTATACTAGGATGTGGCTGTATAGTTCTGAACTTATAGGTATCTAGCTTGTCTTAGCGTCCCGAAAAGAATTTAGGTTACTACAACGGTTCATAATGTATGATTCTACCATTAAATTGGACGATCACACTTTGGCCAAATCTACTATCAGTCCAACACTCAATAATAGGTATTGTAGGTTCCTTGGTTTGTAGGTTAACAATAAATATATTCAAAATAAGTTTAGGATAGGGAGGGTTTCTTTACAAAATCTAGAGTATTATATTATATATTATTATCTTCGAAGATGAACTTGTCTTCGTCTGAGAAGGGAGGGGCCTACTTCATGGTCTGTAGCGAGCTAAACTCCTCTCTCAACTCAGGATTTTAAACCTTAACCACAGAATCTATCATTAGGCCGGGATTCGAACATTTTGTGTGTGACGGATATATAGATAATGTATTGTTATAGTGTACCTGATGGGATAGTACCGACCTAATTACTTTAATAAAAATTTAGATGTAAGTGATCGTCATTACATAAATGTGGAAAGTGTATGAAAATTAAATGTACGTACTGTTGACTCACACTCAAATAAATATTCTCCCAGAATGAGGCAAAAGTCAATTATGAGACAATTTTGGTGAGTATGTCAAAAGTAAAAAGTTCAAAAATATGAAAATTTTAATATTGTTAGGTTTGCAATAACGCCTGCTATGCGGATTACATTACAAAATCACAAATATACGATAGGAAAAATTTAAGTCATGTGCGGGATTCGAACCTGCGTCCATCCACCCCTTGAGCCGGGGTATGCCAATTGAGCTAACATGACATTACGTCATAACTCGAACCTTTCCTATCGTTCTTTAAGCATCGTATTGGAATGGAGCGACATCTATAGTACCACTTGCGTTGTACTACAAACAAGATCAATTTTGCAATTGGTTTTATACTTGTAAATCATGACGCAACCTTATAATTTTAATATTGTTAGATTTGCAATATCGCCTGCTATGCGGATTACATTACAAAATCACATATATACGATAGGTTTTTTTTTTTTGGCTCAAGCGGTGGGTGGCCGCGGGCTCGAATCCCGCACATTACATACATTTTTCCTATCGTATATTTGTGATTTTGTAATATGAAAATGTCTTCTGCCAAGTGGTCGTAGTATCTTGGAATCGGTAAGAGGTACGTAGAGAGCGCTTCTACAAATGTCTTAGAGATTGGAACAGTGTTTCTATAAAACCTATTGAAAATTGAAGGTATCGTCTTCCAAATGATACTAGTAGCAGTAACTGAGAAATGGTTATAGTGCAGTGATTGCACAAATGTTATAGGGGGATAAAAGAGGATTCCTACAACATCTGTCAAATATTTCTTTCGTTTGCTAATAACTATTGGAAGCGATATCGCAGTAAGAGACAATTAGGAAGTGCTTGAACAAACGTCATAGGGAATGGTGTCTCTTATACATTGTTTGACATGTCTCAAGTCATTGTTTGAAGCGCTCGCAGCGAAGTTTACTTAGCTGTTCATAACTGATCAGCAAAGTTAAGCAACGTCGCCCGCGGTCATGAGTTGGATGGGTGACCGCTAGTGACATTACTACTGAGCACTTCCGTGCTTCGGAGGGCACGTTAAGCCGTCGGTCCCGGTTGTTGTCTTAGGATGACAGTCGTTACAAGTTAGTGGTAGGGCAATTTTCGAATGCCCGCCTGGCTAACTACCACCCTCAAGTAGAAAATACCAAACACCTAACGGTGTGTTCCGGCAGCTACCCTTGAGAGCCAGTAATTCTAGGTTAGTCTGAACAACATCTTCGACCAAATCATCACTTACCATCAGATGAGATAGTGGTCAAAGGCTAACCTATCAGGCATAAAAAAGAAAACATTCATCCACCGTTTACAAAACTATGACATTGAGTTTTGATACTAGTAAACTCCGTCATTTAGCTACGATACCGCCAGTATTATTGATAGATATAAGGGCGAGAAATGACACAAGCGTACACCGTGGTAACTGGTTTATTACTGCCGGCCACCCAACCGCCACCGACGGCGACAGCGCGGCAAACATACACATCATCTCCTCTGGCATTATTTTGAAGACCTGGTAATACATAACATTTTATTAAAAATACTGTTTGTAATTTACCAACTTCCTCGGTCGTTTTGATCGTCCAGGCGTGCTGCCTACTTCCGGCTGGCGTTCATGTTCCGGCTTATCAAAATTCAAACTACTAGTACTGGCTGAACGCCTGGAATCAACACTCGCGTTTTCTAAAGGAGAGATTACAATATTACTCGTCTCTTTACAAGTCTCTCCATCTCCCTCCCCGCCACTCTCAGCGTTGACATTAGAAACATCCTGATCACTAGAGGTCGACGGCAAACACGGCTCGTCTACTACCGTTACTTCATAGTCCATCTGCAATGAGGGTGGCGAAGAAGGTAACAAGCTAGTCATTGGGAGAGGTAACTGAGGCGGTAATAGCACGGAAGAAGGCTGCACAGATTTGGGTGATTCATCCGGACCATCACCATGATAAACATTACTAATATCAAAACATGATTTGGTAAATTTTCTTATTTGATCTATATGCCGTACACAAGAGACGTCATATTCATCAAAGTAAACATCAAACATTCTATTACCTATTTTATTAGAAATCTTACCTACCATCCATTTAGCCTTTCGTGCAGTGAACCATTTTGCCCAGACAAGTTCACCAATCTCAAAAGTGCGGGCTTTGTTTAAGTTACAATTAGCTTCGGAAACTATATGAGAGTCATTAATTGTTTTGGAAAAAATTAAATCCAATCTAGATCTTAGGTTTCGTCCAAACATGAGTTGCGCAGGAGTCATGCCCGTAGCACAATGTTTTGTATTTCGATACTCGAACAAAAAGCCAATCAGTTTGTTGTGAATTTGACTTAATGATAGGTTCCCTTCGCTTAATATACATTTTATCATTTTTTTACAGTTTCGGACCGAATTTTCGGCTAAACCATTACTAATTGGATGATAGATAGGAGAATTGAGGTACTTAATTCCATTATTGTTACAAAAATTGTGAAATTCCGTTGAACTAATTTTAACATCGTTATCAGATACAATAACATTTGGAACTCCAAATGTAGAAAATAAATCTTTCAGTTTTGCAATAAGTGCTCCGGTGGAGGTGCCGCAGTTCATACGAATGCATTCCAGCCATTTACTCTGCGCGTCAATTACAATTAAATACACCGCTTGTCCTATAGTCATGTAATCAATGTGAATACGGTACCAGGGAGTCGGCGGGCGCGGCCAGGGCGCGGGCGGAGCTCGCGGCGGCGCGCTCCGCACGCTGGCGCACGCGCTGCAACTACCGATCCATTGTTCTATGTCCGCGTCAATACGTGGCCACCAAAATCTACTTCGAGCCGAACTTTTTGTTTTTACTATGCCAAAATGTGCTGAATGTAATTCCTGTAACATGGCTTTTCGATATTTTGGCGGAATCACTATTCTGTGACCGCGGAATAAACATCCATTGTTTACCTCTAAATCGGTTTTACAGAGATAATATGGCATAACCGATTTACATGTAAGTTTACGCGGCCAGCCACGGTTCATATAATTAATTACTGTATTTAGAACCTTATCTTCCGCAGTGGCTCGTTTGATGTCATTGAATGAAACCGGTTTCGTAGTAGCGTCCAGAAACAATAGAGGAATAGGCATGTCTTCCCCTACTACATCCGTATCACCTGTAGATAACGGCAAAGGTGCTCTTGAAAAATAGTCTGCTACGAGATTTTTCTTTGTATTTAAATACTGAACGGTATAATTGTAGGCAGACAACATGATTGCGTACCGTTGCAGGCGAAGCGCAGCCGTTATTGCTATTCCATCTTTCTTACCAAAGATTGAAATAAGAGGCCTATGATCCGTTCTCAATATGAAGGGTTCCTGACAACCATATAAAAATTGATGAAAACGCTTTACACCAAAAACGATAGCCGTCGCTTCTTTTTGAATTTGGCTGTAATTTCTTTCGCTTGGGGTCAAAGAACGTGATCCAAATGCTATCGGCTTTTCCGAGCCGTCTGGTTGAATATGGGCGAGTACGGCTCCAAGGCCTGTCGGAGAGGCGTCTACCGTGAGTACAAGTTGAGCCTTGGGGTCAAAGTGCGCCAGCACGCGATCTGAAGCCAGCTCGTACCGTACGGCCTGTAACGCGCGCTCGTGTCGCGCTTCCCATACCCAACTCGCTCCCTCCCGAAGTAATTCATGCAATGGACTCAACATCGCAGACGCGTTAGGTACAAAATTCCTATAGTAGTTGACTACACCGAGGAATCTCTTTAATTCTAGCGTATTAGTGGGAGTCGGAGCTTTAAGAATAGCTTTCACCTTATTAGGACAAGTTCTTAATCCATTTTTATCAATTGTGTAACCCAAATAAGTCACACTTTCTTGAAAAAAAGCACATTTACTTTTTTCAAGCCTTAATCCGGCGTCCTGCAACCTATTTAATAATTCACGCAGCCTGGCCAAATGAAGGGTACTATTTGGCGCCGTTAAGCAGATATCATCATACCAGTATGCTACGCCTTCGATGCCTGCGACCAATGTTTCTATAGTTCGTTGGAAAATAGCAGGTGCATTGGCCAATCCATATACTAGGCGGGTATATTTCATAAGGCCTTTTTCGGTGTTTATGGTGGTTAGGTTTTGAGAAGACTTAGATAAAACCAACTGATTATATGCGTTACTTAAATCAAGCTTTGAATAATGCTGCCCCCCACCAATTTTAGTAAACACTTCATCAATATGAGGCAAAGGATATTTGTCAATTTTCAAATTTTTGTTTAATGTACAAGAAAAATCTCCGGCTATTTTTATCTTGCCGTTATCTTTGAGTACTGGAACGATAGGTGTTGCATATTCAGAGAATTGAACGGGAACTAAAATTCCTGTCTCAATAAGCCTTTCTAATTCCTCATTTACCTTTTCCTTGAGAGAAAACGGTACCGCGCGTGGCTTAAAAAATTTTGGCACAGCATTCTCTTTTAAATGTAAATCAACCTCGAATTTATTAAAACAGCCAAGCTCATTTTTCCAGAGATCTGGAAATTCGTTTAAAATCTGCTGCACCTCCCCGGTTATATCAACACTAATGTTATGATTCGTACAATGGGATACAAGACTTATATTAAATTGTTTCATAAAATCACGACCCAACAAAGGCGGCCCACCTTCTTTAAAAACGTAAAATTGAACGTTACGTTTCATGTTGTTATATGAAACTTCGCATGTAAAGTAACCAATTGGTGTGACCTTGTGCTTAGTGTACAGGCAAAAAACAAGATTGGTTTTCAATAGCCTATAATGTTTAAAATGTTCGAAATAAAACTTTTCAGACATGACACTACGTCCAGCACCACAATCTAGTTCCATAGAAAAAGTATTGGAATCGACGGCTACCTCCACTTTATAAGGATCAAAGTTAACATTGAAAAGATCACATTCCTTGCAGTCGTGTCCGTCACTTTGCGTTTCCACACTATTAAGCACTATATCTTGGGCTTTTTTAACACTGCACACTTTCTTAAGATGTCCCTTTTCACCACAATTTTGACATCTGTAGTTTTTAAAACGACACTTATCATGCGCGTGATTTTTCATTCCGCAAACAGAACATCTGTATCGGTCACCTTGCGTCGGCACGACGCGCACCGAAGCTGTCTGGGCCTGTGCCTTCCGCTCGCCAATACGATACACCGTCTCTTCTTTGACGTGATGGTCAGCTCCGCTACAGGAACGTGCAGCACGAGCACACGCCGCCTGCTGTGCTATCTCCAACGCTTTGGCCAACGTGAGGGATTTTAAGTCCTGTTCGAAAAGGCGGTCCTTCTCCGGGCCTGCACTCAGACCCAGCACAAACCTGTCCCGTAGCAACGTCTCCAACTCGGTGCCAAATTCACAGTAGACGGCGAGTCCTCGCAAGCGCGCCGCCCACTCTTCGACACTTTCACCCACTGATCGCACGGCTTCATAAAACTTCGCCCGGTCGGCAAAAGTCGATCTTTTGGGTTGAAAATGTCCGTTTAACACCGACACTAGCTCCTTCCACTTCACTACTTCGAGCTGTCGAGGATGCACGAGGTTCTTAACGAGCCGATATGACTCGTCCGATAAATGCGTGAGTAATACTGCGCACCAGTTTTCCTCCGGTATACTATTTAACTTTATAAAGTTAGTTATTTTCCCGTAGAAAATCTCCCATTCTTGACATTTATGATCAAAAATAGATAAACTGCCGATAAAGTTTGCCATTTCTTGCACACGAGGGTAGGAAGCACGTCGCCAGTTGATAGATATAAGGGCGAGAAATGACACAAGCGTACACCGTGGTAACTGGTTTATTACTGCCGGCCACCCAACCGCCACCGACGGCGACAGCGCGGCAAACATACACATCAATTATACTACAGCTAGCCTCAGTTGCGATCCTGTCCATACAACACCGCAACCTACGGCTGCTTAAATTGAAAACGCTATTTACGCTACATTTTAATTTTATACACTTAGAATAGTAAACGGACAGTTTGATTTTAATGCTATCCAAATAAAGTATTCTATCGATCTATATAAACAGCTGCAATCTATTGTCGGATTCACAATCGAAGCAGGTGGTATCTATCTCAATTCTTTTAGTTCTCTCCTTCCATTCTGTCGATGGCACTAGAACTACATAAGGGGATCGCTAATGTATATGGTAAGAAATTTAAAAATATACATTATTTGGTTTTCCAACTATGGCACTTGATCACGTAATTACACGAGATTAGCAGAAAATATATTTTTTTTACAATATCGTTATGCATATCCTTTTAAAACCATCATAGAAGACGTTGCGACCAGCCACTAAACCAATTACTGATCGAAAGAAGTGCCTTTAGTGGCTCTCGGAGCTGTAAACATCGCAAATTTGCCCTTGTATAACTTAAAATTAAATAAAGGTTCTCTGCGCATGCTGCTGGGGGAATGGATAACAAAACCCAAAATTAATAGTTATATTCTGAGAATTGATGAAATTAATTTTATACGACACAGTAAATTTGCTTTTCTTCGTTAATATATGTATGAATATAAATTATCAAACCTGCTCACGAAATCTTACAAGTATAGGTTGAGAATGGCGACCTGTCTAGGAGTACGACCTGACATATAAAGCATTTTGTGTAAGTTAAAGCAGCGACGCTTCGCTACAACTTTGTTCTCGCTCGGTCAATAGGGGTTTCTATTTGATAAGATCGTTAAAATTATTGAGGCGTTAAAATTGACATTCCAATCTAAGAACTGTATCACAGTAAGCTCCATATATATATTGTGACTGTGTTACATTAAAACATTTTGTTGGTAAAACACAGGAAAACTTTTAAAAATTAAAAAAAGCTGAGGTACAGTACTTTGGAGAATACAAAGTAAACGAAAAATATTCTAATGACTTAAAAGAAATAACAAAAATCCAAGTAACTTCCTGGTTATATGAGTACCTACATGTAGTAGGTCTCAAAAATTGTCTCGGTGGGTGGTATCTACTGTCATATACTCTGCATTTTTTAAATGTTATGATTAAATAAGCCTGTATTTACCTTTTTTATCATTTAAAAAACTCAAGTAAGTAGGTATTCCATTCTAAGGTTGGCTGGAAGAGATCTCTTTAAGTGATAAGTCTGACCATACATTTTTGTAACATTTGTGGTGTACAATAAAGAATTATTGTATTGTAAGTGACACTAACATAAGAAATAAGCTAATGTTTCAGAATAAGGAGAGCAATGCAGTTTTAATCATAATGAGGACTGTGGCACTGCAATTGTCATGGGCAGGCGTGACGCATAATATCAGGCGGGTTACTCATCCGTATATAATTTAAAAAAAAATATATATTAGGCGAGATGCCGCAAAGTGATGGTCAAGATAATTTCACAATCACAACTTTTTTGGTGATAAGATTATTGATACTTTGGTAGAAGATATCCAAAAGAAACGGGATCCTTTAAAAAACAATGTCAAATTTTATTTATACCTTAACTGACTGAGCTAGTGCAAAAAAAAGCAAATCACTACATGTAGTCCCCATATCACCTCCGCCGTGGCGTGCCGGGCCGGATTAGAATTGCACCTCCCCATATCATCCCGTGGGTGTCGTAAGAGGCGATTAAGGGTAAAATACTGGAAGGTGGGCAGCAGCACCTTTTAAAGAACTGCCATCTTGTAAGAAGGGCCGCCTGCCAAGCATGGGGATTATGACAAATACCCCCTTAATAGGGGAGGCTGTGTTCAGCAGTGGACGATTGGGCTGTTACAGTATACTTGATAGGCTATACTTTGATAAATATGTCATCTGATGGTAATTAATAAGGTGATCGAAAATGTTATTTAGGCTAACCTAGAATTACTGGCTTTCAAGGACATCTGCCGGAACACACTAATATGTGCTTGGCAACAGATTCTCTACTTGAAGGTGGCAGCTAGCCAGACGGCCATTGCCCTGTCACTATGCTATAAGGACTGCCATCCAAAGATAACAATCTACACTAACGTTTTGACGTGCCCTTCGAAGCACGCGCTCGCTTAGTAGTAATGGCATGGGTGACCGCTAACCCATCCAAATAATGACTGCAGTGGACGTTACATAACTGAGTTGATCGGTTAGTCAAATGAAATTGAATTTGCTGATAAAATCATTTTAATCGGAATGTCTACACCTCAAACCATGCCTACATCTTAAATTAGGATGGTTGCCACTCCTGAATAAATCAATCTCAATTTCATTTAAAAAGTCTTCGTCGTTACTCTCCAGCTGACATTGACTCCCTTGACAACTTAGCCTGTAGCTTTTAAATAAGTCAGCCCTATTGTCACTGACTGCGTTCCTGACCAAAGCTCCTTCCAGATCTGACAAAACTGTTTCAAGTTGTGCCCTGTCCTCTTCAATGTTATCATTTTTATCACCGTAACCGTTTCTGTCATCTACTCGAATGTAGCGCATTTGAGAAAACTTTTGAAAGTCTTGTTTAAGGGCTCCAAGAAGTTTCTGATCATCTGTGTCTAAGTTACATCTGCCTCCTATACAAATTAGGTTATAAGTTTTGGGTCTGATTTCTTTATCGCAATGATTGTTTTTACAATAGACTTGTCTACTGACGAAATTTCTTATCAGAGCTTCTTCAAAATCGTGCAAAACTATTGAAAATTTTGCTTTATCTTCGCTGTTGGTTCTAGAGAATTCTTCATCATCGTCGTCGTCATCTCTGTCATAATCATTTCTTTCTACAAAAGTTTTGTCTACAAAATCTTCTTTACATTGATTCTTATCATTTCCCTCACACCGCAATTTCTTTTTTTCTGAATTGTTTTTTATGGCATTTTCAATGTTATCCAATATATTGTAAATGGTTTCTAAATCGAGATTTCTGTTACGTTCCATATCATTATTTCTGTTTTCTTCAGCTTCGAACTGGCAGTTGTTCTCTTTACAACGTATTTTGTAATACAAATCATCGGCATCTTCAGCACTCACTTCTCTTACATTATCAAAATACCTTATTAGCGCTTCTTCGACTTCATCCAGAGTTTCTGTTAAGTATTTGTTTTCTTGGTCATCTTTTGGTACAGTACTTTTATTATCTTCGTTTCCAACTTGTACGAATTCACATCTGTCCTTAAGACATAATAATTTGTATTTTTTATCACCTTCATTCATTGCACAAAATCTTCCTTTGCACATAAATTGTTGATTTAAATTTACTGATGGCTTTTTATCACTCATATTGATGTCTTGGATGTTTCGATTATTTTTGTCTTCCTGAATACCATAGTGCTTCTTATCCTTATTTAAAAAAACAAGGAACACATCTTTCTTTCCTTTTTTCTCTGAAAGGTTGTCAACTTCTTTATTTTCATACGGTACAGTATTATAACTTTGGAGATTTTCACTTTCTTCATTGTTATTATTATAAGGTGCATTTTCTGGTTCATTTACTTCTTCATTTTGACCATCTTTTCCTTCATCCTCCTCTTCTTCTTTTCCTTGATACTGGTCATCTCCTTTCTCATAATTATTTTCGGAACCTTTGCCAGCTAGTTCCGATTCTTCAGAAGACCCATGATCATCAGGCAAATTTTCCGCATAATTTTTATTATCTTGATTGGTAGTCGGTGCCAAGTTACCCAACAATTCTTTGATTTGGTTGATGTTTTTTCCGGATATATTTCTCTCCTCGAGATATCTTGGAGCTGCTGCATTTATTGTTAGAGTAAGGATCAGAAAGCAAAGATGAAACTTTTCCATTTTGACCACCAGATATTAGGTGAATTCCCTTTTTATAGACCCAATTAGGTAAACTTTTTTAATGAAGGTGGTTATTATCACATGTTCAATAATTAGGCATGTAATTGCATTGCTGTGCATGAAAATATTTTTGTTCTTTTAATTACTTGACTAATGAGATATTAAAAAGTTATTGTTGTTACCTAAGTAATTTGTAATCTTGCAAATCTAATAGTAATTTGCAAGAAAATATTATATATGGTTTTTCGTGTGTCATATTCCGCAGTTTGTTATCTGTTTCGCTAGGAAAATTTAATAGTATTTTATTATAGGGCCATGTAAAATAAGTGACTACATTTGTCACTTCTATCATAACATGTATATATTTTCTTAATTTACATTATTATGTTTATATTTATATTTATACCAGTCGATGACTATGATGAATAATCCATATATTTGAACACAATTTTTAACATACTTTAATTCGTAAACATATTGGTGGCATTTTTTTATTATAGTGTGTTCTATTTTTCGTAATGATGCCAGCAATTATCATTTTATTTTAAAATCGTTTTTTATATGAAATTAGTTCGATTTGTAAACAGTAACACCCATAACGACATTATTGTGTTATACCTGTCAACAATAGAACTCATTCAAAGACTAATGGCATTTCAATATCGATTATAGCCTTTAACGCCATCTTAAATGATACGAAAGCAAGAGGTTTGTTGTGCTTGTTCAATTTTTTTTTCATTTCATATTTAGCTGTTATATTTATATATATATTATATATTATATATCACTCGTAGTGTGTAACGTATGAGATAACAGAATTTATGTTTCTAATACATTTTTTACAGGTTTTTGTTTCCAGCTAGCCTCGTGTGGTAGGTCATGTTGCGGTCGAATACGTTGATTAGGATAACCTAGAATTACTGGCTCTCAAGGGCAGCTGTTGGAGCATACCATTTGGTGCTTGGTGACAGATATTGTACTTGAGGGTGGTAGAGCCAGGTGAGCTTTAGCATGGTGAGTAGCGAGAGACAGGCGCGGGGGCGTCTTCTCTCGCATTGCACGTACTCACCACCTCCGTCGGGCGGGAATGGCCAAGCATTCCTGGTCATCCCCGGGCCCCTCCTGCTGGGAGGGGTGTGTAGGCCCCGCTGTAAAAGCGGGCGGTCGTAGAAGGAGGACTGGACGCAAAGGCTCTGCCGGTCTCCCAGTCCTCCTCCACCAAACGATGCTGGAATGCCGCTGGGTTGTTTAGTGGGTATACCGGTCGTCTACCGGAGAGTCCCACATACCCCCTCCATCCCCCGATGGAGGGGCATGCGTAATGCATTTTTCCCAGCGTCAAAAAAAAAAAAAAAAAAACTGGGCTTTAGCAAAATGCCCCACCATTTATGCAAATAAGTATCTGCGAAAAAAATTACGTAACCGTTCGTTGAACGAAATGTATTGTGTAGGTATAAGTTATATACTTTTGAATTAATACAACTAGGTCTCTGAGTCGCTGTTCACTTCAAGTCAATAGTTAATATGGTGATAAAAGAAGAAAACATATAAAAAAAACATTATTATACTTTACTTATAAAAAATACTACAAGCAACTTAGATGTATTTGAAGTCACAATCATCGCCAGAACAAAGCAGTTTATCTGTCTCCTCTATATTATTTCCAACATTACGATTTTGTTCACATCTTTGCCTGAAATCATTAAGTCTGTCTTCAGCATTTTCTAGATAAGGCATGTATCTGTCAACTGCGCTAATGAAATCTTCATCGCAGCTTCTCTCGTTAAATTGATTCATCATATTATCCGTATTTAACATAATAAATACAATGTTCGTCTTTACTTTAGTCTCGCTATCTGGATTTTCTGGGTCTTCTTTGCCTTCATTTAATTTCTGAGACATTTTGGTCATAAGATCATTTATTTTTTCCAAGCCTTGTTCCATTTTATTGTTTAATGGAATCCCTAATTCAGTGCGTTTTTCGCTGCCATCGTTATTTTGATCCCTATCAACTTCATCTTTTTTATCAGTGTCAATCAACCTTGATTCGTCGATAATATTTTGCATAGGGCTTCCTTGGATATTCATTAATTCTGGCAGTAATATATCTTGAATTGTGTCCATTAATTCTTCCATTTGCTTGGCTTGCTCTTCTGGCATATCATTTGCACCAAAAATTCTCGGCGGTGCAGCAGCATTTAATGCTATATTAAGAATAAAAAGGCAACATTGAAACGTACGAAACATTTCTTATAGATTCCTAAAATATTAACGAGATTTGCGCAGTTGGAAATAAATGTTTAGGATACATGTCTTATAATTAGGCATGAAATGAAATATTTGAATTTATTTGAAAATACTTAAAAGTAATTTGCATTTCATATTTTTTTTAATTGATTGGAACCTACTCTCTTATGTATACTGTAATGTATCAGCTGGATTGTCCACTGCTCAACACAGCTTCTCCCATTAAGGGAGGGGTTTGCCATGCTTGGCAGGCGTTTTGTGGATCACAGTGTGAGGAAGCGATTCCTCAGAAAGTGCAGATGTCCACTTTTTGGTATATTACCCTTATTCGCCACCAAGCTTAGCTCACCCAGCAATGGACAAATAAGGGAAATAATCCTTGTAATAGCGAATTTTGGTATAGTTGTAGGCAAAGGTGACTTAAACAACATACTAAAAATACTGATGAGTGGGGGTGAAGCTAATGGGGCAAGGGGGTATAGATAACAAATAATCGGTGGCCCATGGCATAAAAGGTAGTATAAAATACTATTCCAAAAACCGCTTTACACGTATTATTTCCCTGTTCTGTAGTTTTGGTCTTCGTTGGGTGTGCTAGAGGGGCGTACTTTCGTTAGTGGAAAGGTCTGTACACTGACGTAATGTTGGCAGTAACGCCACATAACAAATAACTAAAAGGCTGAAACATTACTAAATTAATGAATTGACTTTTAAAAAAGGAAGCAGTGGCGTACCTTGACCACGGCAATATCAAATCAGGCGGCGTCTCCTGATTGAGTCTCAATTGTGTGCGTATGTGCATCTACTGCATGCTTGTCTTCCTGTCTTTGTCATTAATTAAAACGTATCATATACAATGGAAGTGCAGCTGTGTGCATTATATAATTATTTAAGGTACCCGAGCTCCCTTTTGTTATTTAAATCGATGGATTTTTGTTCTTAAATAGAGATTCCATATGTTACATTTTATTTCAAGCCATTCCAATCAAGATTAGAAGAAGTCGATAAGACTACCTATTTATGTATCTTTATCCATGTGTTGTATATTTATGTTGGTATCTATAAAGAGTTTTGTTTACAAGTCAAAGATTGTGTTGTTATAATTGTCTGACACGAACCCAGAGCTTCGAGATTTCAAGACACCGTATTAGGCCACTCAACTATTGATTCCTCAGAATCCTAAATAAACGTCATGTACGCTTTCTTAAAATACTATTAATATTTAAAAACTGTCTCCTCGTTCCCAATATTTTTTAGTGCGAAAGTTTGTGTGCATGTCATTACTTATCTCAGTACCTAACGTCTGATTGGAGGAAATTCCGACTGAATTTCCACAAAGCATGAATATATAGGTACATACAGGTCGGGTAAAAATATCTTTTTAACTTTATGTGTACAAATTTTATTGTAGGTATACAAATTCTTATCATGTCCTTCAATTTATACCTAGAATGTTTTTATAGATATGCTTTTATTTATTTTATCCAAGCCATCCACTTTAATCTCGAAAGCCCGTAAGCTTGGACTTCCATATGACATGGCTTTCATTAGCCGTTTAAGCTTCTGCTGCTTCGTCGTCGGAAGAAAACCCCTCAAAGAGTACTTCAACGGTTCTAATTTCTGTTTTTGTAATTCATCAAACAGCTCCTTTGAAACGTATATTGCATCATTGTTATTGTTATGTGGTAATATTTTATTCCGTATAATATCTCGCAAATTGTATTCTACAGTTTCTCTTAATCTATCTTCTGACATCTTATCAGGAGCTTTCTGATATATTTGCTTTATCTTCTCGAATCTTTCACCCATGTCCTTACTTAATTTAAGAAAAGCTATACTTGTAATTTCGGGATCTTTGATGAACCATATCAATCTTTCCATATATACTAGTCTGATTTTTCTAAATAGAATCAACAAGTCATAAGCTTGTATCACCTGTTTGAGGGAAGTTTTGGGCTTTGATTTACCACTTGCATCGTCTTGATTTTTGGATTTGGATTTTTCTTTACTTTCACCACTATTGTCATTGTCAGAAAGTTTAGATATTTTCTTAAGTTTGTACGGTTTATTTTTTCTAACAGCTTTACGTAATAAAGTGTAGTCTTTGAAGTTTTCCCTGCGCTTTGTAAAACGTGACCAATCGCTGATTGCTTCTTGTGTGTAATCATATCTATCGTAATCTTCTGCTTTTTCTGTGACATTATTATCGTTATTTACTAGATCTGTTTTAGTAGATTCACAGTTACTGCTTACACATTTATCTTGGTTAGCATATTGCTCATTTAGATTGTCGACTAAATTTTCAAGCGCATTTTCATTGTTACTATCTTTTTTACCATTAGTATCGCTATTTTGTACCTGGTCTGTATTCTCACTACTAATTTCACGAATTTTATCATCTGAATTACTTTGACTTCTTGCAATCTCACATTTTCCAGTATCTTTACAATTAAAATTATTGTTTATATCGTCAGTCATTTCATTTCTTCCGTTTGTTCTTAAAATCACCTTCACTTCTTTTAAGTGGTTATTTTTTAGTGTAAAATCAATTTTTTGTATGTTTTCGGTTTTATGCAATTTGATGTCAAATTTCTCGACGGTCCTTGTCGTATCTAAATTATTTTTCTCATGTTGATAGTTATGAATAGTTTGGTAACTGTTACTAGAGAGTTTCGTAGTTTTGTCACTTAAATACCTCGAAGAAGCTACATTTATCGCAACTAACAACATTAAAATTATATCAGTAATATAATATCTCATTTTATCAAACTTATTTCGAATATAAATTTGAATGTTTCATTCTGTTTTGATCCTACATAGTTTTTAAAATAAACACTTAGGCGAAATTGATTCCTAATTGAATATGTAATTTAATTAGGCATGAAATTGTACTGCTCAGTGAGCATGTTCTATTTATTTGATTGATAAGTACTTTTTACCTCTATTATTATGAGTACTGTTGTAAAGAATTGGTATACTTACGTGACTTCAAACTCATATTTTTATTTTCAAGTAGCAGACACATAATCAAAATTTGATGGTGGTGTACCCCCCTCCACGTGGACTATTTTTTAACAATAATGGTACAGTGCCCAAAAATATGGATTCATGGTCCATGGTCCTGACACTGCCATTGACCTGGGCTTCACTACATGGGAATTTCCCGAATAATCGTCTGGCCAGCTACCAGGTACTCTCAAGTCAGTCAAACACTGACTTCAAGTACTTACAGATGTGTTCTGGTAGCTGTCCTTGAGAGCCAGTTCTCATTCCAGGTTAAGCCTGTTGTAATCTTTTATTGCTATGAATGTGTGCTGCGGACATGATGGTTATAACTTAGTTAGTCCTTAGAGAGGGTTTACCTGCAGAATCTTTAACAACTACACGTCATTTCTGTACTCCCTTATTGACCTAGAATTGTATCAGGTATCCCAGCTATACAACGCGGTGTTTGGTTCAGTTATATTCAGCTTAATTGAATAGTCTTCGGCTATTTAGATAGATGTCGACAACGTTAAAAAGACGTGCAGTTAAACATATAGAAAGAAATTAAAAAATCCAGCACCCACTTCCATAGCATAATGGTAAATGCACTTGGACGGTATTCTAGGGTTGCGGTTTCATGTCCTGCTGGAATTTATCTTTTATCTTTATCTTTTGTAAACATAGAAAATATTAATTACTTAGCATACGTCAATGCTCTTTAAAATAATACTATGAAGCAATGATAGCCAAGCTGTAATAGCTATGGACTGCAGTGCTGCAGGTCCATGGTTCTACCCCCACCGCTGGCTTGAGCTTCACCGAGTGCTGGAAGTGCATTTTGTGAATGCCTTGCTACCTACCACCCTCTAGAAAATCTTCCATCAAGCACCTACCAGTGTGTTTCGACAGCATTCCTTGAGAGACAGTAAATTTATAGGCACATGAGATGATGAGACTTAACCACTGTATGTCTCAGGGTTGGGCAGTGCAGTTTGTCACTTGTGACGAAATGCATCTCTTATAGGCAAATGTTACCGCATAACATCAGGTGGACCTTGTGCTCGTTCCGTCACAATAACATTGCCTACATTATCTCGATGGTGAAAAGAATCAATTCTATGTCAAATTCTCAATTCTACAAAGTCTCTGTTATATATTATTATAACGACAGTCATGGATGAACTACCATCTATGATCTTAAGTAATAAATGCTAAACTTGATGCATATTTTTTTTCTTTATGAGACCATCATAGATGCTCTGTTTGACATAAAATATGTCCCATAAAATATGTTTTGTCATTGCAATGTGGAAACAAACATTAATATTTACATGTTCTGACACTTAGACGAAGGAAATCGTGCAGAGTTTTTTATAATATGTGTGACTGTGCGTCCGTCACACATATTACAAATACAGCTCGTCACTTGTGACTAAATGCATTTGTTATAGGCAGAGCCGTGGGTCTCGTGATTGATCTGTCACAATCCCAAAAAAATAAATCGGTTACTATTTAAATTCAATAAAACACCCTTTTCGTTTAATAATACAAACTGCTTACAAAATCTATTCTCACTTACCACAATACACAATACTGGTCACCATCGCCAATATCTATAAGTACACGTCATCCAGGTTTAGGTATATGGGCAAATACTTTTTTCAGCTATTGGAGTGTAACTTATAAACTACTCTGCCTCGTGGGATCCCTGGCTAGAAAGTCATCCCATTGTCATCATAACATTGTTATCTGTGGGCGTCGTTAAAGGCGATATTTTACACTAAGGGTAAAATACCGGAAGGTGGGCAGCAGCGCCTTCTAAAGAACTGCTATCTTAAACTGCTAGGAGGCTGTGTTCAATCCTACCGATACAGTACAGTACTGAAACTACTCGAACGATGTTGATGATATTTAAATGGGACCACCTTTGAAGTATGACCTATCGAACAAAAAACAATCATCATGATCAATTTATAATTGGCGGAGTAAACGCATAACCAAACTCAAAAATCCATTGAGAACCTTCTCCATTTAAAGTCAGATAAAAACGATGATATATTTTAATTACTTTAATATCAGAGTGTCTGAGGAACCTCCAAATACCCATTCACCTTGAGATGTATAGGGACAGCATAATGCAAAAGGATTTCATTGTCAGGATCGCTCTCTTTCCTTCTTCTTGAGTACTGCTGGTCTTTTAATTCTTCACCATTATGCAAATACCCTAGAACAATTTCATGGAGACTCTTCCCGTTTTGAATTAGAGAATTCTTCTTTTTACTACCAGCAACTGGTTTCTCAATAGGGCCAGTTCGAAATTTTGCTAGGTCAATAACTTGTAAGTTTCTTCTGGTGTCTGCTTGTTGCGCTTTGAATTTCATCAGGTTTCTATCGTATGCGCCTGAATCGTTATCAGGATCGCTATCCATGTGTTCGTGGTAAGCAAAGTCTTCCAGGCGGCGTCTTCCAGACACCTTCTTGTTGAGTTTTTCATTCATACGCAGTCTGTTGTATTTTATGACCTGAGACAATAAGGGTATCACTGTTTAGTGCTGATATGCTAGCCTTTGATCACAAGCTCACCTGAGGGTAAGTGAGGATGTGGTCGATGTGGTTAACAGGGAAATACTTAATTTACCCCGTGGGTTGCACGGCTAGAATGTCACACAAACTTGGCAACAGTTTTTTGCTGGGACATGAGAGATGAGAAGTTTACTCCTCCTTACCTCAACTAAAGGTATCTGATCCCTGCCTATGCGCCTAAAATCAAACGCGTTCCGCCCAGGCTGGTCTTCAGTGAAAGTTGATGCTCTGTTCTGTTCCATGATGATGTTGCCGACATCGAACCTGTCATTTTCCTCACCGAAGGTCATATCTGCTCTCGCCCCCGTGTCCATCATGTACTGACAGAGGGAAGGGCCGATGTACACGATTATAAGAAGGCATCTTGGTATCTGAAAAAAGGCCAAAATTGGATGATCCAGCAAAAAGGTACGTGTAATCTGTTTGTTCACTATTGTAAACACTGACTCTCACGAAGACGCCGTCCTCCTAGTGAGAGGCCTACCAACTCTACGTCTTTTGGTGTAATGTGGTAATCATTCGTGAACCTTTCTTCCCAATCGGTTGGCAGTTCGTCGGGCAATGTGGCCTGCCCATTGCCACTTCAACTTGCAAATTCTGAAAGCTATGTCAGTGACTTTGGTACTTCGGAATCATGACCATGTTCATTGTAAGACCCACCTACCAGGCACTCTACTGAGGTCGATGAGCACTCAGTGAACCAAAACATTAAGAAAATATAATCATTGGGTTATGAGTTTCCCTTCTTCTAAATATTTATTTTCCTTTTAAATTAGCGTAAATCAGCCGAGTGTATAATGAGGAAGTGGCTCACGAGTTTCATACGCACTTTTTCCTAACTATAACACCCTTTTTAAAATTGAAAATGCTCTGTTTTCTCGCATATAATTTGCATTTAGATACTAACTTAACTTTGTAGGGATAATTCTATTACGCACTAGTGTATAACATTATTGTGCACGCTGGTGATATAGTTCGGTTTATGGCCCAAAGAACGATATAATAAAGATCACTTTACGAGCAAGTGTGTTGAAAAATATAATTATTATGGTTCCTTAGCCAAAGGGCAAAAAGGTACCCTATTAGCAAGTCTCCGTTGTCTGTCTGTCTCTTCTTATGTCTTGGATCTCTAGCTCGTCAACAGATGAGTTGAAAAGCTAAAATTTCGACATTTATGTGTTAAACTTTGACTCAAACAAAAATATTGGACTAGAAATTCAATTAAGTTACAAAATAACAACGAGAGGAAAAATGATAGACATGTGCGGAATTCAAACCCGCGCCATCCACCTCTATAGCCGGGGTATGCTCTGACCGCTAAGGCAACATGACGACGTATGACTCTAATTTGTCATCTAGTTCTTAACCATCGTATTGGGGTGGAGCGACACCTATAGTTCAACTTATGTTGTACTACAAACAAGACTAATTTTTCATGCGTATCTCTTACCCAATATAATATCTATATGCTTTTAGTTAGCCAGTCTTTCGTTTCGATTCATCATTTATTTAACCTCTAAATGAAAAACACCTCGAAATCTAAATATAAGAGTTACAAAAATTGTTTCAAATATTTTTGAAAATACTTAAAATTACGGAAAACTGGCAAACCAGAAGCTATCAGTCTCAAGGATATGCATGCAATTTAACCGGCTTTGTTCCTAAAATATGGCGAAACGCTTCGACGTCATCGGGTGGGGATCAAACCCACATTTTCCGCCTTGCCGAAAGGTACAGTGGCTTCAATTGCTAAGCAATCCTTCCTCCTCTTTGAAAATCTACTAACAACCGCCCAAGGGAGCAGTGGATTCGCACACTGAGGGTATTGTAAGAACACAGGAAATACCAAAAGAACAATTTTTGGTCACACAGTTCGATATCCCTAGCGGGTGTTATCCCTGGGCCGGTTACTATTTGTTATTTGAACTATATTCACACAAAATTCGAGGCTTGTATTAGTTATACAAATAACCAAAAAAAAAACTACAATTTGACCTATACTATTTAATATTTTTTATTTTTAGTATTTTTAGGCAAGTGAACGGAAGTGTTGGAAGGGGAAGACCTAGGCGAACGTTCCTAAATCAGTTTGAAGACGTTCTCAAAAAAGGCCAGGTTAATAGTACCCTAAACCGACGCTTATGTATGAATGGATTGATGAGTGTAGATGAAGCGAAAGAGACATGTAAGGATCGTAGTAAGTGGAAATCCGTGGTCTTTGTCTACCCCTACGGGAAAGAGGCGTGATTTTATGTATGTGTGTATTTATAGGTAATCCGCTTTACATATTATGTAAAAATGCTAACCTATTACGGTTCCAGAGGACGAACGAACGGTCAGCGGAGGCAAAGAATAAAATGTACTAGAAGGATCACTCCGCAAAGGCGTTCCAATAAATAAGCGACTCTAGCTACGACGCAATAAAGTGCACTTCAGCTCGCAAAGCACGGAGTACCTAATACTTATATTCACCTACAAGCCATCTCTCTTTCTATCGCATAGTCAACATAGCTCTGATCTCTTCTGACGCGGCACGCACCGTACAATAGTCCCGTCCGGACGGGTACGCACATGTACCTGTAGCGACGTACCTAAAGTGCGGAGTGAGTCAGGTAGGGTTGCCAGATAAAGGTATATCAATTTATAAACATAAACATTTCTGTGATTAGAAAGAAAGTTAGTACAATAAGCTTAATACTCGTCAATTCCGGGACAATAGAGTGAAATTAGTGGACACGGGACTAGACAACCTATTCCGGGACATTCCCGGATTTCCTGGACGTCTGGCAACCCTAGAGCCAGACCTGGCAAAGGCTTAGTAATTAGGTCCCGTTTTGTAGCACGGAATCCAGTTAGGTTCCAACCAGGAGTTGTATAGTACGAGATATTGTTTCGGCTGTAACAGAGGGTAGCCAAGTAGGAAAAGTAGTACTCACCATCACAGAATTCTGTGGTAGTTAACCTACGCGTCGTCTCCGTAGGTAGCAGTGATTCATTCTTAGCTACAATCTATTTAATTTCACGCTAGTTACACTCGCCAATTACAAATTTCTAAGGTATAGCTATTGTATATATATATATATATATATTTATGTTATTGTGACGGAACAAACCCGAGGCCCACCTGATGTTAAGTGGACTAACCTCTGCCTATAACAGATGCATTTCTTCAACGACGAATTGCACTGCGTCCGTTACACTGAGACGTACAGTTGTTAAGTCTCATGTTCCTGTAATTTAACTGGCTCTCAAGGACTGCTGCCGGAACACACTGTTAGGTGCTTGGCGACAGATGTTCTACTTGAGGGTGGTAGCTAGCCAGGCGGGCATTCCCAAAATGCCCTTCCACCACGCGGTGAAGCTCAGGCCCGCGGCAGGATTCGAACCATGGACCTGCTGTACGGTAGTCCATATATAGCCAATGCCACTGAGTCATCATTGCTTCAATAATAATATACATATACACATGTATGTCTGCATTTTACCACATGGTAGGCCTCTTAAGATGCCGTCTTGGTGGATTCGCACGCAGTCTGAGATATTCTACATCCACGCAGGAGTGTGCAAACAGTGTGTTTAGGTTTGAAAGGCACTGTATCAAGTGACATTACCGGGCGGTCGAGACTTAAAAACAAATGTCTCGGAGTGTTGTTTGCAGTGCATTGTCACACACAATGGTGACACTGTAATTTAAAAAAACTCGGCAGTTATCACTTATCACACACTTCACACTAATACTATGTGAAAGTTCGTGAGTGTGTTTGAATAATAATAATAAAGTTTATTGACCATTTTTTGGAATTTACATACATTTTGGATAGAGTTTGTATTTATATGCACTTAAAACGAGTATACAAGTGGTAAAAACTATCTATTTGAATCGATGATGCCTGTTGTAGTCATACAATGTTTGTTACTTCTTCACGCTCAAGCGTCTGGACCAATATTGATGAGATTTAGTATCAAGGAAGATGAGGCGCTTGATTAACACATAAGATACTTTCGCCCTCGTGGGGGCCGGGTTAGAATTGCACCCCCCATATCATCCCGTGGGTGTCGTAAGAGGCGACTAAGGGAAAAATACTGGAAGTTGGGCAGCAGCACCTTCTAAAGAACTGCCATCTTACACTGTGATCCCCAAGCCGCCTGGCAAGAGTGGGGATTATGACAAATACCCCCTTAATAGGGGAGGCTGTGTTCATCAGTGGACGATCCGGCTGATACAGTACAGAACATACTTTCTCAGTGGCATCAAATTTTGGCTCAGTGGCATTGGCTATGGACTGCCGCGCAGCATGTTCATGTTTCGATTTCTACCGCGGGCCTGAGCTTCACCGCATGGTGGAAGGGCATTTTGCGAAGCCTATCTGGCTAGCGACCACTCTAAACTACTACTTACCATCAGGTGAAATTGTGGTCGAAGGCTTACCTACCTACAGCAAAAAAAAAACATCTATCACCACGCTCACGGGTTTATCCGCGGGGTACACTCAAAATATAAAAAGAACTTTAAAAAATCGGCCAAGTGCGAGTGGGACTCGCGCACGAAGGGTTCCGTACCACTATCTGTAACCTAATCTTACAAGTTACAGACACTTTTCGCAGTGTCCGATTGAGCTTAGTAGGTACGGCGAAAACCTCTTTTATTGTTTGGGAGCCCCCTAATTATTTGTTTTATTTTAATTAATTATATTTAAAGAGAACGTACAACAAAATATTCTGTGAATAGTTAAAGCGTCTACCTGTCACTGTTATTAGTATCGAGCAAGAAACTGTAATAAATCAAGTCTGTTGTATGGGAGCCCCCCTTAAATATTTATTTTATTTTATTTTTAGTATTTTTTGTTATAGCGGCAATAGAAAAACATCATCTATGAAAATTTCAACTGTCTAGCTATCACTAGTCTTGAGATACAGCCTGGTGACAGACGGACGGACAGCGAAGTGTAATAGAGTCCCGTTTTTACCCTTTGGGTACGGAACCCAAAAAAGAGCAGGTTCTCATTCCGACTGTAGGTCTTTAGGGTGTGTTTTTTTTGGTGTGTTTGTTACCTCAAAATGCCGTTATTACCAATATTGAAAATTCAGAAAAAATACTTATGTCGTCTATGTAAATAAAACCAAATTGCAATTCATACTATGTTAGGTACGGAAGTCTGTTTTGTTTCTTAAAGTTATTAAAGATTTAAAACGACAATGGTGGTGGCACAGTGGTGGTCGTATTAGATCACAAGTTCAAGTCCCGCCGGGTGCAAGCGTGGCGTGTATTCATAGCTTGGTTTTTTTTAATGTTATTGTGACGGAACAAACTCGAGGCCCACACGATGTTAAGCGGACCAACCTCTGCCTATAATAGATGCATTTCGTCACAAGTCACGAATTGCACTGCGCCGTCACCATGAGACGTAGTTGTTAAGTCTCATGTGCCTGTAATTTCACTGGCTCTCAAGGACTGCTCCGGAACACACCGTTAGTTGCTTGGCGACAGATTTTCTACTTGAGGGTGGTCGCTAGGCAGGCGGGCATTCACAAAATGCCTTTCCACCATGCGGTGTAAGCCAGCTAGTTTGTATATCTAGCTAACCACCATCATGTAGAAAATCTGTTGCCAAGCACCTAACTGTGTTAAGGTTAGGCCTACCATATCATCTTATACCATCTGGTGAAATTGCGGTCAAAGGCTAAACTGATTAACTGATTGTTGATTAAATGCACTGACATAACATAACCCTGACATAACCATGCCATGGCCCGACTTCCCCAAGTTATTCCATAATAATAATAATATTTATTTGCTTAAAAACATGGTAACAATGTAATAATATAATTAAAAAATTACATCTATACAGTTGAAAGATAGAGGCATGTCCGTGCATGTGTTTTGCCATTACAGCATGCAAATTATTAGAATATCGCAACGTCAATACTATATAATAATAAAAAAAAAAAAAAATAATAATAATAATAATAAAAAAAAAAAAAAAAATATAATAAAAATAAAAAATATTAAACAGTATAAAAGTATTAAATTAATTGATGTGAAAGTAAACAAATGTAAATAAAATTTTATTTAAATTATGTTGCAATATTTCTATATATAAAGAATTCGTTCACTGAATAAAAACACATCTTGACCAACCACTTAATCAATCCAACCCGAAATCCAACCCCATAGTATTCAGAATTGGAAGTCCTTCCGTATTTTTTCTGTTTTTTTTTTTTATGATTACTGGTTACACGACCATTCACTCGCCTTGTCGATGAAAGGTTTCGAAGCGCTCGTAGCAAAGTTTACTAAGCTGTTCTCAACCGATCAGCGACGTTAAGCAACGTCGCCATCGCCCGCGGTCATGAGTTGGATGGGTGACCGCTGGTGACATTACTACTGAGCTTTTCCGTGCTTCGGAGGGCACGTTAAGCCGTTGGTCCTGGTTGTCGTCTTAGGATGGCAGTCGTTATAGCATGGTGGTAGGGCATTTTGCAAATGCCCGCCTGGCTAGCTACCACCCTCAAGTAGAAAATCTGTCGCCAAGCACCTAACGGTGTGTTCCGGCAGTTGTCCTTGAGAGCCAGTACTTATCACTTACCATCAGGTGAGATAGTGGTCAAAGGCTAAAGTTAGCCTTTGACCACACAGCCTGAAAGGTATCAGGCATAAAAAAAAAAAAAAATTGGTGGGGGTTCTCACTGCGTAGGTAGGTACCAGTGGTAAGACTCTTCAGCAAGAGCTTGTGGGTTACAGGGTACCACTACAGTGTCAGACATTGTGCTTCATAGCAGTGTGCAAATACTACTGTGTTTAGTCGTGGAGGCATTGTGTAGCAAGTGAAATTACTGAGCAAACGAGACATAAGAACTTACTTTATTTTTCAACCATTACTACTATTTTTAAATAAAATATTTTCTATATTATTATGTTTGCAATAACTGCTCTGCGGATTACATTACAAAATACAAATTTACGAGAGAAAAATTACAGTCCTGTGCGGGACTGCGGGATTCAAACCCGCGTTCACCCACCCCTATGATGACTGAATGAATGAGAAAAATTGGAGTTATGAGTCATTGTCATGTTACCTCAGTCGGTTCAGAGCATACCCCGGCTGTAGGGGTGGATGGACGTGGGTTCGAATCCCGTACATGACTATATTTTTTTTTCTCGTAAATTTGTAATTTTGTAATAAAATATTTTCATTTCAAGAAGGAAAAGCGATACGTAATCTATACAACTGAGTTGGCATTGTGTACCCCTATATTGTATAGGTATATCATAGTATATCATATTATACAAGATACATTATTTAAGTCAATCGTTACATGACGAGTTGTTGTTGTTTTTGAAGTTTAATGTTTTAGGATTGAATTATATTAAGGTGTGGGTAGTATTTACACTGGGAAAAACGACTTAAAGGCTTAAATCAAATTTGACCTTTTACCGTTGAATTGTAACTAGGCAAGGTGAATTCACAAGTCTTAAGATGATTTTCACCAATCAATAAAAATGTACCATGTTTTATAATTAACACAACCGTCAAAAACGCCTTCCGTAAGGTATTTTCAGAATTGAACTTGTTATACGATAATAATTGCAGTATTGACCATAAAATATACCTTACTTTTACGGCGGTTTATATACGGTGATTATCACTACCTATAACCTACGACTTAATCAGCCTCATCGAAAAGTCAATATTTAAGAAAGACCACAAAATACACCTTAAATGGAGACGAAAAGAAACATTCGCCTTCACTGACCTCGTTTAACGCCTTCTAGTTGGAAGGCGTTTTTGTACGTATTTAAGTTTGGTCGGTTTTTTGCCTTATACATATAAATTGGCCGTCATTAGGGCGCTTTTGACTTTACATTTTTCTCAGTGTACGTAATACAACCTGTCCAAATCTTCCTCAGGGGTGACCAGATCTCCACACTACTGGGACGCTTAGGTTTTTAAGCATAAATCAAGGTAACATGTTTGCTTATATTACAAAAAAAAATATTTCATGTTACTTATAACATATATTTTGTTTACTACTAATGTCATAAAATTCCCAATGTTCTCCTACCCCATACTTAAAGCATTCGAAAGAAGGAAAATCCCCTTATTTTTTAGACATAAGGCTTGCTTCAATGAAAATCCTATTAAACAGCACACACACATTCTATTTGCGCATAGATTTACATTGTTGGACCACTCGCGGCTGGCGGGAAAAAAATGCAAATGGCGGCGCGTGACGCCACGTCCGCGCGCCATCTGCCTTGAGTAGGCTGGGAGATGCTGGTGAATTCAGTAATGTTCTGAAATAGTTTTGATAAATCTTGGACTTGTAAAATAACAAAATTAATTTAGAGTCCACCCTTCCAACACGCGGTGAAGCTCAAGCTCGCGGCGGGATTCGAACCATGGGCCTGCTGCGCGGCAATCGATAGCCAATGCCACTGAGCCATCACTGCTTCACCTACGAAGTTAAAAACAGAAGAAGCAATTTAATATGTTTTCGTAAATATTACCGATCATTCGGTACTACTATGAATGATATTTGTCATCATCATTTCTTGGTCTCAAATATCCGACCATTGAGTTCCATATAATATTTATTTAAGTAAAAAACGCACCCATTGTAGAGTTTGTGGCTTTGGTTTTATGTCCGGTAAGCTACCTGACTTCAGCCGTTCTTTGCAATTATAATTTTGTAATAAGTAGGTTATGTCCTATATTTTTTATTATGCATTTGCAGGTACCAGTGAAATTATTATTGTATTACTCTTTTCTTTATATCACGAGTAAAACTATACATATTATATAAAATAAGGGTGCACAAACGACTGATTAGTCAATTTATTTCAGAAACTCAGTAGATTTTCTAACAGAGAAGAAATTATTTTAATTGGTTGGTTGGTTTGTGTTGTATCGGTACGTTTGTTACAAATATGAACCTCACACACTCTAACACAGCTTTGTATTGAGCGGCTATAGAAAAGTTTTGAATCCTTGATACATACTTGACTCAATTGATTCTGCTTGTTCCAAAAACTGTAAATTTGTTCAGTTCAAACGCAATAAATAGTTTAGTAGTTATAGTCCATTGAAATGTTACAATTTAAGGATCGAATATTGCATTTTTTAGAGGACGCAATTTTATTTTTGGAAAATGTTGAACTCGGTTCCATTATTTTCTAAAAAAAATCACACCCTTTTTAGTGACCCTTGCTACTTATGGGATCGATTGTCATTCACTGTCAATGACTAAGTATATCATCAAGATAGGAAAACACTTTTAAGGAGTGTAACTCAAAAATGGCTTAACCGATTTTAATGATATTTAAATGGGACCACACGACAAGCATCAGCTTTCAAATAAAAAAAGAATCATCAAAATTGGTTCACTCAGTCAAAAGTTCTGAGGTAACAAACATGTAGCGAACATGTAACTCGTAGCGAAGTTTACACAATAGGGGAATCTAGAATCGTAGTAACTATGTACATCGTTACGTGTAGGTCCTAGGTACTCATATAGATGAGTAATAAATGTTTAAGTACTACATTATATTTCAAATCAAATCGATAGTTTATTTACGAGAATACATAGTCATAAAGAGCTTAAACACTAAGGTAATTCGTTCTTGAATTCTGTCTGCATGCAGGCGTGCATACATTAAAGAGTATTTTTGTCACTTACCTACATCTATACATTCATTTAATCCATAAAATAAACAACTTTTTCCAAGATGGCGGCCGAGGGACAAGGGTGGCAACCCCACAAACTTGAGGTTAAGCTTCTATTGACCCCCACACATGTCCCAAAAATGAAATTGCGTCCTCTAAAAAATGCAAAGCTCATGTAACATTTCAATGGACTATTATAAATTATAATAGGCTGAGCATTTTAAGATGAATTAATGAATTAATATTCATCTTAAAATGCTTAAATAAGTTTAATTTTGATAAAAAGATGGGCTGATAAAACTTCCCCGTAGCTCTCACTGTAAATGCGCGCGCTGATGTTGTTTTAATTACAAGCGGCCTGTTTTATTGCCAGCGGCAGATTTTCTATTCAGCGTGCTCGTGGCAGGCGGCGGGCGTGTGGGATTTTGAGATTGCAGATTGCAGATGCCTGAAAAAGCACAGTTATGTTCTATATGCCTTTAGCTGTAGATACACGGTGCAGCACGACTTTCTGGAGGTGTTTCACAGAACCTACGCATATAAAACTATAGCTTAAACACAGTCTAGCCTTCTTTGTGTCACTTTACGCCTACGAATAAATAATATTCGTAGCTTTACGCACTTAAGGAGTTTTTATGAAGTAGGTTAAACTACATAAAAGCGTTGTTATGAAGCGGTCGTAGCGAAGTTTACTTAGCTGTTCTCAACCGATCAGCAAAGTTAAGCAACGTCGCCTGCGGTCATGAGTTGGATGGGTGACCGCTAGTGACATTACTGCTGAGCGTTTCCGTGCTTCAAACGTTAAGCCGTCGGTCCCGGTCGTTGTCTTAGGCCGGCAGTCGTTATAGCAGGTGGTAAAGTATTTTGCGAATGCCCATCTGGCTAGCTACCACCCTCAAGTAGAAAATCTGTCGCCAAGCACCTAACGGTGTGTTCCGGCAGCTGTCCTTGAGAGCCAGTCTTCTAGGTTAGCCTGAACAACATCTTCGACCACATCATCACTTACCATCAGGTGAGATAGTGGTCAAAGACTAACCTATAAAAAAAACCGGATACAACTTCTAACAGAAAACACAGAAAAATGTAAAAAAAATTGTACTCAGTATCAAGATTTAACACCACGTGAGATCGTTTGAATATTTTTTTAAATGCTTTCGTGATGAACAGTGAAAAATATGAAACCAAATTACAAGCAAAGGAAAAATATTTTAATACCTTCCACGTATTTAAATATTATAAATTAAACCGGCAAAAAACACTCACGTTGAGGATCGAATACGTCGACCCGGGTTTCGAGCATATCAGATGCTCATCATCAGGGCGAGTGCGCAGCTGCGTCTGCGAGCTCCCGGCGGGCACTGCGGAGCGCCGCTCGCGCGGCTCGGCTCGATACCGGCGCCGGCGGCGGCAGCGGGGAGCTGGGTGGGGGTGAAGCGAGTCCCGCGCTGCTGGTGCTAGGTGATGCTTCAGCTTGCCCGGCTGAAGACGGTGGGCCTACTTCGTCGTCTGTGATCTCATCAGCATCATCAGCACACGTACCGTGACATACAAAACTGACTGTGTCGCTCTCTAGACTGCCCGACAACTTTTGCGTCGAGGTGACATTAAGGGTAGGAATCCAGGCTGGTGGTAGCGTCCAACCCCCATCTCTGTTAAAATTGGGATGTCGGTTGATTTCTATAGCCTCACGTATTTTGCGAGGCACATAAAACTTTTCTCTAGCTAATACGGAGGCTTTATCAAAACGAATATAATGATTGGAGTCCAAGAGATGAGCATGTTCCGCAAGGGCCGATTTAGTAATGTCCATGTTCTTAATGCTCCTAATGTGTTCGGTCAGTCTAGTAGCAATGTTGCGTCTAGTCTCTCCCACGTAACTCTTGCCACAGTCGCATGGTACTTTATATACGCCCGGTACGTTAAGGCGGTCTTTGTCCTTCGGTGAACGTAGCATCTGTCTTATTTGACCGGGTGGACGGAAGAACGTTCTGATATCATATTTCCGTCGCAAGAGATATCCGATTTTGTCCGTTATTCCTCTTACAAACGGAAGATAAGCAGGAGAACGCTCCACTCTTGTTGGTCGCTTACGTTCACTTGTCTTTGCCCAGCGGCAACATTGTCGCCAACTGTATCCGTTGTCCTCCAGTACCCCTCTCACGTGCTGGAGCTCTTTTTCTATGTATGGAGGGTCACATAGCCTAAGTGCTCGGTCCATCAATGCTCTTGGTACGGAGGACAAATGTGCAGGATGATGATGTGAGCTAGCATGAAGATATCGATCCGTGTGTGTCGGTTTTCGATGAATCGTGTGCGTCAGACTGTTGTCTGGCATCCGGATAACACGCACATCTAAGAACGGCAATACCCCTTCCTTTTCTTCTTCTACGGTGATGCTGATCTTATGATGTAAGTTATTGAGGTGATCCGTAAAACCAGATAATCCTTCTTTGTCTATAATTGCGATTGTGAAACTCACGAGAATTTCAATTCAAAAATACCTTCCACGGTAGCTCAAATTGGCGGAGCGTGCCCCGGCCCCAGAGGCTCGAGAGTTCAGATTTCCACTATGGGTTAAAAAAAAACTTTGGTTGTACTGTTGTAACCTTAATCGATAGCAGGCGTTAAAGCATTCATTACAATGGTGTGTATGCTATAAAAATACTCTTAATTTAAAATAACCTTATCTAAGGTAGTTCTAATGCTGCACATAATAAAATTCACTCTCGTGTAATTTCTTTTTTACATTCTTATGTGATTGTGGCGGATCAAGTACGATGCCATCTGATGTTAAGCGGTAACCTCTGCCTATAACAGACACATTTCGTCACAAGTGACGAACTACACTACGCCCGACACCCTGAGACATACAATTGTTGTATCTCATGTGCCGTAATTTTACTGGCTCTCAAGGATTGCTGCCGGAACGCACTTAGGTGCTTGGCGACAGATTTTGTACTTGTGGGTGGTAGCTAGAGTATTCGCAAACTGCCCTCCCACCATGCTGTGAAGCTCAAGCCGCAAGTGGACGTGGGAATAGATTGAACAATGCACCTGCGTCACCGCACCGCAGTCCATAGCTATAAACACTCTGCTATCATTGCTTCAAAAACTTGTAATGACAATTCTCAAAATAGGATAATATATCATATTCAATATAGCGGCGGTATGCCTTTATTAACAAGATACTACGAACTATATCCAACACTACAGCTACTACAATAAAAGCATTTGGACTCATAGGCAGACCAAATGCTCTAGCCCACTACCAGTTGGCAGCGTGCCCAGCATGCAGCATTGCCCCGTTGAATTGCTTTGTTGTCTTAGGTTTTCGCGATTATTACACATAGTAATTAAACAATTTGCAGTGATCGTGGTCACTGCAAAGTGTTTGAAACGTCGGGACAAAAATAATGATAAATATACCTACGAGATTTAAACCGTTTAAAGTTGTTTAATTACTATGTGCAATGCTTATTCTTTGAGCCAAATATGTATTATACATAATATATAATTATAATAATTATATTATATCCCTATAGAAAATAGGATTATTGTGTACAAAGTAGGGTAACTTTACACCTTTCAAACATATTAAAAAGTGTCAAGGGAAAGTCGACGGATGTAACGGTAGAGAAAGGCTGAAGAAAGTATTGATTATGCAGCGTGTGAAGAAATATATATATATATGTGACAAAGGTTTGGGAGTACTGAGAAGGCAAGTAATAATATGTTTATGTTTGTTCATGTTATTAAGTAACAAGATAAACAAGTCGACCGTTAAATGGTAAGGTCAAAGGGCCACGCCTGCCAATTTCACACTTTCACAGCTGCAGTGCCTGCCACCATCCTCATTCTGCATGAAACTGCTCTGAGCTCCAACTCTCAATCCCAGACGTTAATCTTTGTGTCTTTTTTGCCAAGTAATTTCACTAGCTACTGCTTCCAGGCAAAATGTATGAGATTGTGGTGGTACCCAGCAAGACTGATTTCCTCTGGCAAAAGTGGAAAAAAACTACAACTCATGTTTTACAAACCCTTCTTTGTGTGGGATCAGAACAGGAAAAAGAAAATGATAATAATTAATAATTCAAGTCAAATACTACCTATCACGTATTTCTTTCAACAAAGAAATCCCTGTAATTTGTGACTGAAACAACATAAATAATTTAAAACGTACCGCGCGCCGTCAATCTTTAACATCGTTGAATATTTAAACGTAATTGTAGAAGTGACACACTGGGTAGTCTAGTGTGTGTGTCAGACAGACGAACTACAAGCTCGCGAGCTCAATTTTAACAATTTTATTTTTGCAATAACGCATGCCTTCCATTACAAATTTACGAGAGGAAAAAATATATATAGTAATTATACAACTATAAACGGTTTAAATTGCGTATATTTATCATTATTTTTGTCCCGACGTTTCAAACACTGCAGTGATCGTGGATACGGGGAAAAAATAGAGACCGTATATCATATGACTATACATTTTCCTTTCATAAATGAGCTAAATGTTCGGTGTTTTGTTATGAAAAAGTGTTTTGACTTCAACTACAAGATTAAAGCCTATGTTTGTCGTATACTCTCTCGCATTTTTAGCAAGAATCACTTGAAGAACTACAGATTTCAAAATAAGAATATTTGTAAACGTTTACCACCACAACTCGTAAATTAACTTAAACGTTCTGATTTCATAACTCTTAAAGCTATTGCAATTTATTATAATTTTTTAACATATACTTAATAGTTTCTAAATACTAAACGGGTCTATTCACGCACGAATAAACATTAAATAATTATATTTTGACTAACCTCGACGTTTCGATCAAGTTGCATTGACCCTGGTCACGTTTGAACGTTTTAGAAACAAGAGCTTAGTTCACGAAAGTTTATAGAAAAGTATATACGTAATAGTTCCTCCATCACCGATTCTATTAGCATTCGAGGCAGAAACTGCTGAATCATGAAATATCTTCCTTCATACGTATCTATGAAGGAAGATACTTGAAAGCTTGCTTTTTTGAGGCTTTCAAAATGCAAGCTTGCGGTTCAATAGAAATAATTCAGCAGTTTCTACCTCAAATGCAAATAGAAACGGTGATGGAGTAACTATTCAGAATCAGAATCATTTATTGCATAAGCTGTACAGAAATTGGTGTTATAACAATTTTTCATTGAGTCTCAACAGTTTCGTCCTTTTCGGACATACAAAATTAAAATATATTAGTAAATTTAGTTATCACTTATAATGCAAATCAAGTACGTACCTACAAAAATTACTTCAATTACTTTTTAATCCGTGTAGATTTGTTTACAAAAATACAAATACAAAAATGTCATTCAATATGGATAAAAGTATTATAAAAATGTCATATTATGGTTTAAAATTATATAATAATTACATGATTGATATATTATTATGTATATGTTTAATAAATTATAATAAATTGCAATAGCTTTTAAAATAAGAAATCACAATAAAATGCGCGGTATGTCAGGTTGGTAAAGGCGAATAAGCTCTTTAGCGTCGATCGAATAAGTTACTTGCCAAGTTCTCCCCTGAGTTTTATATGTATGTTCTCTTTATAGACAACCAAACTCGGAGGGCTTAAATATTGTACCGAGCATGCTCACGTGATTGCTCGCCCGTGTGTCACACATTTAATGACTGTTTGAAACGTAGAACGAAGGTAAACAGTGGTTTTAACGTAAATGTTTAATGACGCTTTGATTTGTCAAGCTTTGACGTGAAGCCTCGGGGAGGGCTAACGCTTTTTTGTAGAATAATTGATTAGGAATTACAGTACTTACAGTTTATTATAGGTTTATACGACGTCGTTGAACTGTCACGAGGTCGGAAACATATTTATGGTTTCCCTAATGTCACAGATATCTATATCCGACCGTGATCACTTACCATCAGACAGTCTTCACGCATTTCTGACATCTGGAGTATAATAATGACTTTCTAATAACGATTAACCCACATTTTATGTTTGTAAAGTTTATTGAGAGCATAAAAGATTTCCTATGGAGCGGGAATCGAACCAGTGTTCTTCAGTTGTACGCTGTAATTGCTCGGCCATTGGAACCGTTTTAACCGTCATAATTATGTGAATTATTTTAACCTTCCTAAGGGATGGTGCGGCCATCAACCAGACTACGAGTACTGGACTTAATCTAACCGAAAGAAGTCCTTTTTTAAACACTTAACATTTTGTTTATGCTATTGGGACGGAACTAGCTCGAGGCCCACCTGATGTTAAGCGGACCACTGCTTATAACAGATGCATTTCGTCACAAGTCACGAATTGCACTGCACCCGTCACCTTGATACATAGTTGTTAAGTCTCATGTGCCTGTAATTTCACTGGCTCTCAAGGACTGCTGCCGGAACACACCGTTAGGTTCTTGGCGACAGATTTTCTACTTGAGGGTGGTCGCTAGCCAGACGGGTATTCGCAAAATGCCCGCCTGGCTGACGTAGTTTATATAAATTTATATGATAAAATATGATAACTTCAAGGAAAGGAAATATTTAAGAGCGCAAAATTTGAAATTAATTAGTTATGGTCATTATTAATATAATTTAAAATTTTAGTTGTTCATTAGTATAATTTTTCAACATCCTTGCTCGTAAATTGAGCTTTATTATATCGTTCTTAGGGCCATAAACCGAACTATAACACCCTCGTGCATAATAATATTATACACTAGTGCGTAATACAATTATCCCTACAAAGTTAAGTTAGTACCTAACTGCAAATTATATGCGAGTAAACAGAGCATTTTCAATATAATTAACCGGGTAATGCAGATTTGTAACATCAAAGAGGTTTATATTTGATCAAACGTCATACATTTGCCGCGCGCAAAAAAAAAAAAACTTACGCGCTATTTTACATGATTTTCGTATGTTGTTTGTATCGCATTTGTGCAATATATATATTTTTTCCTCGCAACAGTGTTGAAAAAGTGCGTATGAAACTCGTGAGCAACTTGCTCATTATACACTCGACTGATTTACGCCCTCGCCTACGGCTCGGGCTGCAACACACAGCCTCTGTATAATGAGCAACTTAGCTCACTTGTATCATCAAACATGTGAGTGTTTTTGCCGATATTGAGGATCGAATACGTCTCGCGGGCTTAGAGTATATCAGATGCTCATCATCAGGGCGAGTGCGCAGCTACATCTGCGAGCTCCCGGTGGGCCGGAGCCTGGAGTGTTTTTTGCCGATTTAATTTTTAATATTTAAATATATGTGAGAATCACGAGAATTTCATTACGTAATTGTATCATGAATATCATGAACTAGGAACCTCTTTAAGTATAATTGTGAGTCCGCCCAATAATTTTTGTGTTACACGCTCTACACTAAGGGCCTGTTAAAGAATGTTCGAGTAAGTTCCGGTTATACTACCTAGAACATATATAATAAATAAAACACATATCTTTGCGTTTCACAGATATCGATTTAGCCTATCCATCGGTTAAAACTTGAAACTCGCGGCATGTTATTTGTCATTTTTATCATTCAGTTATTTTATGTTCTGGGTAGTGTAACCGGAACTTACTCGAACATTCTGAAACAGGCCCTAAACTAAAGGCACTTTATATATAAAAAGAAGAACAATATCCCACGCGAATGAATTGACGGGCATATCAGCTATTCTATACACCTCAAAGAAAATCCACAGTTGTGGACCCACAAGTCCAACAACATCTGTGTCTACAGCTATTGTTTTTCAAAATAGAGTGCGCCGGCACGCGCGTAACCGAACCGGCACTTGCGTAAACATTGCCGGTTCGATACGTGTGCGCAGCTGTGTGCTGCGTGTTGATCCTAAATGTTTTCATAAATTATAGGTATTTTTTTTAATTTCGTTTTATTTTGCGTTGTCGTAGAGAACTTGCCAATGTACGTGCTGTCATCATCTTCATACCCTGATCCCACTTTATGCGCAGTCGGTACGATATACTTTATCAAACGACATTAGGACGCAACACGGGATCATATTAAGTTTAACCCGTCTGGCAGCGCAGCGGCCGAACATTTTACTGTCATTATTGTATATAATTTGAACATTTTATTGTCATTTTAGTATATCATTATAGTTTTGAAGCAGTGATAATTGGCTCAGTGGCATTGGCCATGGACTGCGTGCAGCAGGTCCATGGTTCGAATCCCGCTGCGGGCTTGAGCTTCACCGCATGGTGGAAGGGCATTATGCGAATGCCCGCCGGGCTAGCTACCACCCTCAAATAGAAAATCTGTCGCCAAGCACCTAACGGTGTGTTCCGGCAGCAGTCCTTGAGAGCCAGTGAAAATACAGGCACATGCTACTTAACAGCAATGTCTCAAAATGACGGACGCAGTGCAATTCGTGACTTGTGACGAATTGTATCTGTTATAGGCAGAGGTTAGTCCGCTTAACATCAGGTGGGCCTCGAGCTTGTTCCGCCACAATAACATAAAAAAATGATAGTGCATAGTATTGGTTGAAAGACATGCATAAGTCGCGCGGTGGCGCCGCGAGCAGTGAAAGAGAAAAAGTAAAAAATGGGTTGACATTAAAAATTCTGGCCGCTACGCTGCCAGCCGCTACATTGGTGTGAATTGACTCTTAGAGTCCTCGAATTAGAATCTGACCCGACTTTAAAAGGAATCTACTTTCATACCTTAAAACATTGAAATAATACACTTAGAATAAGCAGATCTTTTACTATATTTCCACAATTATTACTTTGCCAGTAGCACCAAAAGTTTTAGAGCTAAAAATTTTGTGTAATGAAGTTTCATTAAGTTTCGGAACAAAATTCTACTCATAGACTACATTGACGACCTTCTTCAAATCCAAGTTAATCGATCGATATCTTTAATCGGATCATACGATTTTCAAATCGAAGAATGGCGTCCATGTTATGCGTACTACTTTCTAAATTTTTTGCATTTCAGATTCAGATAGAGCAGTTACCGTAGCTGTAACGTGCAGCGTGCGCAGATATGAGCCTTATATCAAACTTGGTTTGTTTGATTATCGTAGTGACCGACGAATTGCTGCTAATTTGGGTACTGTGTAGATGGGACGACATAATTTGGGGAAGATGTTGTACAGGCTAACCTAGAATTACTGGCTCTCAAGTACAGCTGCCGGAACACACCGTTAAGTGCTTGACAACAGATTTTCTAGTTGAGCATGGTAGCTAGTCAGGCGGCGCTTGCAAAATGCCCTACCGCCATGCTATAACGACTGTCATCCCACAACTACAACAACAGGGACCAACGCCCGATTATCGCCGACACGGGCACTAACGGTGTTCTGTGCTAACGGTGTCTTCCAGCTGCTGTCCTTGGCCAGTAACTTTAGGTTAGCCTGACCAATATCATCACACACCATCTGGTAAGACAATGGTCAAAAGCTAGCCTATGAGCTTTATATAAATAAAGTAATTGAAGAAGAAAATGGTAAGTACTACTACGAACATAATAATATCCTACAAAATCACAAATATACGATAGGAAAAATTTAAGTCATGTGCGGGATTCGAACCGAGCATACCCCGGCTCAAGGGGTGGATGGACGCGGGTTCGAATCTCGCACATGACTTAAATTTTTCCTATCGTATATTTGTGATTTTGTAATGTAATCCGCATAGCAGGCGTTATTGCAAACCTAACAATTTTAAAAATAATAATATCCTGTCACATATTTTAAATATGTAATAACGGTAGATGCCTATAACTTACTAGTATATTTAGGCTGTTCTCAGGTGTTTTCAGTGAGGTAGTTAACCAGAGCACGGGCACCTTCGATAACTTCAATGTTACGACACCTGGGACCTGGGTACTAGGTCACGGGGCAACAAAACAGTAGAGAGGCTATGGGCTTTTGCCTTGAAATATAATTCGCTTCTGTGGGGCTGTTGTGGGTAGAGAAACTGTTAAATTAGATTTTCAGTGACAATCAAAAACAAAATACTTCAACGGGATCTCTTTAGTTTTTATACACTTTTATGGTTTACATTGCATCATCATAAAAGTGATATTTTTATATGATTATTCGGTTGTCTGTCCGTGGACCGTCACAGGCTTGAACGGAAAAAAGTTGTATTTTGTTACAAAGTTCAGTTTAGAAAATTAAATCACAGAAAGCATACGATACTATATAAGTATATAATATATAAGTTGGACAAAATGTCATCAATAAAAATAGGCAAGTGACACATATGACATGTCTAAGTTAAATGAGCTTTATATATAATGTAAAAGTGGAAAGTATATAATAAAAACTGACACCAAAAATGTATCTTTTCCAGGCACTGTTTTCTAAAAATAACGAAATTGAGCCAAATATTTTTAGATCTACTGTATCTGTCTCGATATTATTGTTTCAACTTGTCTAAAAACACTCATGTATTGGTTTAAGGAACCTATTAACAACTATCTTTATATGCTGATGATATGCAGTATTACTGCTTATTCTATTCGTGAAAGTATAATATGTAGACCGATATATGCAGTCTAGTGGAGTTATTGTCAGTGGTCTAGGTACACTTATTGAACACATAATATTTTAAGAACTTCCTATTATGTTATTGAACAGTTCATTTATAGTCGCATTATATTAAAAACTGCCGTGTAGTCGTTTTGTGCACTTCTTGTTTCTGATAGGTTAGCCGACGATACTATCTCGCTCGTTCCACTATGTTCCTCTATTTCAGTCCCCCAGGGGACTGTACAACACTCACTATTCCACTACAGTATTCAGGGGACTCAACTAGTGTTATCAATTGCAAATGCGATTCCACTTCTTCCTATGCTCAGCATTCAACTAGTACTTGATGATTAGTGATGATGTGAACGAGGATGGTTATTCTAATAACAGGTTTAACCTAAAATTATTGGCTCTCAAGGACAGCTGCAGGAACAGAACACAACGTTAGGTGCTTGGACACACATTTTCTACTTGAGTGTGGTCGCTAGCCAGGCGGGCATTTAAAAACTGCCCTAAATCAAGCGGTGAAGCTCAAGCCCGTGGCGTATTTTTTATCCATTTTAAGACAACTTCCTCTTTTCTATCCAGAATAAAATTCTAGATTTGAGGTAAAGAATAGAAAGAAAAGCATATAATTGTTATTGTATCTCCTTTTACAAATAGGTTATCCTTGCACGTACGTAACTGTTCCAAAAGCATTTCTTTCAACCAAAAATAAAAATTTCTAATAATTTTAAATTTACGAAACCTAATCCTTTACAAACACTCTTTTCGGCGCTATAAAGCGGCGTGCATGCCAGTGTAACAATGTAAACCTATTATTTTACGGTTAAGTATAAAAAATAGAAGTACAAAGCGTTTATGACACTGCAAATCCGCTTTTGAAGGCGGGAAAGCAAACGGATTGCGTTAGCCGCCCAGCACACAACGGGGCGGGCGGGCCGCCCTTGCCTCAGTTCGGTTTTACACGTGAGACAGACCGCACGTGCTTCCGCCGTGGCACTCGCATCGCGTTCCGAATTCGAAACGTTCAAACATCACTTGTTTAGTTTTCATTTTCTACTTTTATTAACTTTTTAATTCGTTTTTTGATTAACGTTCCGTTATAAGTAATTTATTAGTGAGGTGGGACTTTAAAGCCGTAGCTGTCAGCTGTCAGAAACGTTGAGGTAAGCTCGGATTATAATTTATTAGGGGCTGTAAATTGCGTAATTTTTTTTGTGATGAATTTTTATTGTTGTCATTTATATTTTGTATTGTTTAGATCTGGAATTGTGTTTTAATGTAGATTTAGTCGTATGTATTTGCTGCAAGTTTCGATTTATATTAAATGAAGACCTGAGAATATTATTAACTAGGACTTAAGTCTACAGAGAAAATTTACTAGAAAATAATGATGAGTTTTATGTTATAAAATTACAAGTTCTGTACTTTTTACGGATTTGTTTCAACTCTTGGCAATGAACTAGTTAAATAAGATAAGTGGTAGTATCAGTTATGCTTTTGAATGACCTGCACCTACATCATACTTCAAATAGATATAAGATAAAAGACATTTAAAAAAAACCATTAAAATAATTACTATTTTATAATTAATTATATAATATTATTAATTCTAAAATAATATATTTATGGTATAAATATTGTATGAAATGCCTGTGTACAGTGACAAACAGACATAAAAAGGTTTTTACATATTTTTTTTATATATTCAATTTTTTTTGTGTGATTGTATACATATTAAGCACCTATATAACTTGAATATCTTCGTTTAAATAAAAAAATAATGGTACCAACTTTTAACACTGAAAAGCATGACATACCTTTTGGAAGTCGGTACACATTTTTAAGGTCTGACTTAGACGAGTTATATCAAGGGAGTCTTAAGTTTTAGTCTGGGATAGTAGTTCCATTAAATTTTAAATAAATATAATTCCTTTAGAGTTATTTACAGTGCTTACAAGCTCGATTGTGTCACTGGCCCACATTACTAAGTCAAAGTAAAAATCATTTATTCAACATTGTCGTCTACGACAATCTTATGAAGGTCAATTATTATTATATTGAACTATTTTACATTGTACTGGCACGTTTAGCAAAATAAATATATATAGAGCCACTGTAAGAAGAACGGGCAAGAAACTCCAGACCATTAATTTTAAAGTCTTTTAACAATTGTTACAAACTATATAAAGTTATTACAATATTAGTTTAAATTACATAGGTGACATGCAATAGTTTGGCAGATGCGGAATTGTTCAAGCATTTTGTCGTTTAAGTAATCACAAACTGAGTAGTAAAATGTTTTTCACACGCAACTTACGAAGCGATCGTAGCGAAGTTTGCTAAACTGTTCTTAACCGATCAGCAAAATTAAGTAAAGTCCGCCGCGGTCATGAGTTGGATGGGTGGCATGGTGGTAGGGCATTTTGCGAATACCCGCCTGGCTAGCTACCACCCTCAAGTATAAAATCTGTCACCAACCTGAGAGCCAATTCTAGGTTAGGCTCAACAACATCTTCGAGCACATCATCACTTATCATCATGTGTGATAGTGGTCAAAGCCTAACCTATAAAGCATACAAAAAAAAAAAAAAACCTTCTGTGATCGTTATAAGTTAAGGAGTCAACGCATAGGTATATATAATGTATTTTACTATTCTTATCTTAAAAACTACAGTCGTAACTTAAATTTAATAGGGATAAATTTTTAATGACACCTACTTGGAGGTGTTAGAAGTGAAAACTTATGCGAAAGTACAAATAAAAAAAAAGTTATACTCATAGACATGAGAGCAGTGTTTTTTTAAAGTTGCATAAAAATATACAAATATCTGAACGTTTTATTTATGTAAAGATGCCGTTCTTAACCTTGGGGTTCTGAGTTAGAATGCCACCCCCTCATTGCTACCTGTGGGTGTCGTAAGAGGCGACTAAAGATAAAGTACTGGAAGGTGGGCAGCAGCGCCTTTTGAGGATCAGATACCTTTAACTGCGATCCCCAAGACGCCTGCCAAGCGTGGAGATGATGGTAAACCCCCCTTTTCTTTCCTATTATTTCCTTCGTCATTTCTTACAATACAACACCCACAGAAAGACAGGCCGAGCATCAAATTGAGTACGTAATTAACTTTTTTTTTATTGTGTTTTTGAATGATTTTCATTATATCTGATAAATAACTTATTACGAAAAAAATAGTAGTACATTTTATGTTTTGATTGTTGAAATAATTAAAATCCAATATGAAAATGGTGGTCTGTTAAAGTTCTCCGTGCTTCGAAGGGCACGTTAAGCCGTCGGTCCCGGTTGTCGTCTTAGGATGGCAGTCGTTATAGCATGGTGGTAGGGCATTTTGCGAATGCCCGCCTGGCTAGCTACCACCCTCAAGTAGAAAATCTGTCGCCAAGCACCTAAGGGTGTGTTTCGGCAGCTGTCCTTGAAAGCCAGTACTTCTAGGTTAGCCTGAACAACATCTTCGACTCACATCATCACTTACCATCAGGTGAGATAGTGGTCAAAGGCTAACCTATAAGGCATAAAAAAAAAAAAAAATTTCGTAAAATGCGTGATATTTTCGGACAACATAATCGTCCAGAGACCGCTATTAAAAAGTTTGGTCGCTAAAGCTGAGTCGACAAGCTCAGTACAAAATGTGCCAACACCAACGCGTGTTCGAGTGGGTCGTTCAACTGAAAACATCGCAGCCGTGAGCCTCAGTGTTGAAGAAGATCCAAATTGGTCTATTCCTCGGCGTTCTCAAGAATCGGGATTATCCAAAACCACCACATGGCGAATATTGCGTAAGGATTTGGCTTTGAAACCTTACATAATTGAACTGGTGCAGGAATTGAAGCCGACCGACCATTTGTACCATGGATCATAATAATAAATATATAAAAAAAGAGTTGAACCATGGGTAACTTTTTTCTCCGTAGTACAACCAGTTGGTCATCGCAGTTGTACCACGGGTCGGTCTCCATTCACATCGCCTTAGATTTGCTCAATTACGAAATTTCTCGATCGCATAATTTCACGAAATTCAGTGTTAAGTGGCCAGCCAGATCGTGTGATTTAACACCACTGGAATATTTTTTGTGGGGCCATAGCCCCAACATATTAAGGGCAGAGTCTTTACGGAGCCAATCGAATCGATTGCAGCCATAAAATTCAAAATCTGTCAAGTGATTAACGAAATAGACCCGCCATTTTGCCAAAAAGTGATTAAAAACTTTGATGAAAGAATCGACATCTGTCAGCGTGCTCGTGGTGGACATTTGCCAGATATTATTTTTCATTCATAATTGCAAAACTTTTCTCTTCGTAACACAATAAAAATTTGAATCGTCTTCATCTAAATTCTTTGTTATATTTTGTTTTAGAAAACAAAGTTCTTGTTGAAAAACATTATTTCAATAAGTAGTTTATGTAAAAGCAAGAACTTCCGTTCCCTCACATTCGCTATGAAAGTTCGGCAGTGCGGGGTGAAATGTGTCAAACAGGGAAGAGTTACATATATTTTTAGGGTTCCGTACCCAAAGGGTAAAAACGGGACCCTATTACTGATTTTTCGCTGTCCGTCTGTCCGTTTGTCACCAGGCTGTATCTCAAGAACGGTGATAGACAGTTGAAATTTCCACAGATGATGTATTTCTATTGCCGCTATAACAACAAATACTAAAAATAAAATAAATATTTAAGGGGGGCTCCCATATAACAAACTTGATTTTTTTACCGTTTCTTGCTCGATACTAATAACGGTGACAGGTAGACGCTTTAACTATTCTAAGAATATTTAGTTACGGAACCCTTCGTGCGCGAGTCCCGCTCGCACTTGGCCGGTTTTTTTTAATTGTCCATTAATTCGCTTCACGTCCGCACGTCTTCTGCTTGCGGCTGACTTAGTAAGTCATATTTTACAACATTTATTTGACAACTTAAAATTTATCCATCTTTATTTACAATTCATCATTCAATTTTTAAGTTTACTGACCTGATTGGGTAGGCTATTAAACGCGTAGGTATTTCTCTTTGAAAGGACAGTGGTAGGTATATCTGTTCGTAAGTGATCTGTGGTGACGGATTTAATTTGAATTACGAATAGAAGTGTGTAAAATATGAAATGAGGTTATAATGTGGTAAAAGAGGATGTCTTCAAAGTTGTGGTCAAAGGCTAGCTTATCCGCAATAAAAAAGATATTACCTAGCACTTTGACAATATACCATTATATTTATTATTTTTAAAACAAGTTTTACAAACCATTTTTTTATGTTCTTGTGACGGAACGAGCTGAGCCCATCTGATGTTAAGCGGACTAACCTCTGCCTATAACAGATGCATTTCATCACAAGTCACGAATTGCACTGCGCCCGTCACTTTGAGACGTAGTTGTTAAGTCTCATGTGCCTGTAATTTCACTGGCTTGCAAGGACAGCTACCGGAACACACCGTTAGGTGTTCGGCGACAGATTTTCTACTTGATGGTTGTAGCTAGCCAGGCGGGCAATCGCAAAATGCCGTTCTACCGTGCGGTGAAGCTCAAGCCGGGCGGCGGTGGGGATCGAACCAGGGACCTGCGGCACGGCAGTCCATAGCTATTACCGCTCGGTCATCATTGCTTCATCGGCCACGTTGATAATTACAACCCGTATAGGGTAACCAGCATTATACTCGCTTTCTTTACAAATACGGGATTGGTAGCGCCGCGCCGCCATGCGCCAGCGGTGTCATGCGGGCGCTAAACTAACTAAGGTGATGCTGTGACGTCTGCTTACTTACCAAAGCAAATTGTATGCGGGTAGGTTATCCGTTAAGGGGAAGACAGTAGCAAAACTTGCACTTGCTGTGAATATGAAATGGAATAAACTACTTTTGAAATAAGGGTATTAACAGCACGCGCTGTAACTTGGCGGTATCGTCAATTTATTCGTCTTAATGTGCGAAAATTTTGAAGCAGCGATGGCTCAGGCTTTGGCTATTGACTACCACGCAGCAGCTCCATGGTTCGAATCCCGCCGCGGGCTTGAGCTTCACCGCTTGGTGGAAGAGCATTTGCTAGCTTTCACCCTCAAGTGGAATATCTGTCGCCAAGCAGGCCAGTAATTCTAGGGAAATTGTGGTCAAAGGCTTATCTATCAGCAGTAAAAAAAAATATATATAGTTTTCATATGGATTCAATGAAATTAAAAGTAAATTTCAATACAATTTTTTAAATAAGGTCATAATTCGTTTACTTTTAGAGATTTAACTAATTTTATTCAGTATAGTTATTGAGACAATAAAGTAAGTATATCAAAGTTACGCTTGTATTGTGATTTTTTGTTCTAAAATTGGGAATACATTTAAGAATTTCAAATAATACAGTTTGTTTGAAATATATCAATTGATAATGCCTTTTATTTGCTAAATCATCTAAATATAAGAATTTCACCTTAAGAGTCCGTCGTAATTGCAACGATTTATTCTATTGCCATACCTGCCCGACGCATATAGTTTTAAACTACGAATAAATATCATGATTGCTGCAAATAATGTTACTTAACGCTTTGGTGGGAAATTCAAAATTTTATTGCATATATATAGATACATATATAGATCGTGTTACTTTTGTAGGTACTTGAAAGCGTAAAGCGTGAGATTCGGACGAGAGCTTCTGTTTCACAAAATCTAATACTTTTTTAAAAATAAATAATTACCATTAACTAATTATAAATTCAAATGTCATATAATGTGTATGTTTTTGCTACTTCCCCGCAAAAAAGGAAACACAACAAACACCTCAAAGATAATTATTTCATCTATATTTGAAGTTATAAAACAACCGTGTCGTTCTGTACGAGTAATTTGAGAAACAACCAATCAACTACACTCTGAGGCTCTCAACGTAGGCTTATAATAATAATAATATTTATTTGCATAAAATGTCGATACATAAAGATGGATAATATACTTACTATGGTATAGTTCCTAGTACATTTTGCCACATAGCGGCGTGCAAATTATTAATGTATATATGAGAATTGATTTTTATTTATTACAATTAAAATGTCATGAATCCTTAGTATCTAATTAATTTTAACATAATATGTGTCTATACAAATTTGGTAATTCTGAGACTGAGTAAAATGACCTCTCTATCAGCAGACTTGAGTTCTACTATGGTACCCACAGTCCCCTGTGGGGTGCCGGGGTAGAATTGCACCTCCCCATATCATCCCGTTGGAGTCGTAAGAGGCGACTAAGAGAAAAATACTGGAAGGTGGGCAGCAGCACCTTCTAAAGAACAGCCATCTTACACTGCGATCCCCAAGCCGCCTGCCAAGAGTGGGGATTATGGTAAACACCCCCATAATAGGGGAGGCAGTGTTCAGCAGTGGACGAGTCGGCTGTTACAGTACAGTACCCACAGAGACAAAAAAACGAAACCTTTACCGAAGTAAGTAGGTACATCATGTTGTAAGCCTGTTTATTCTGGTCTAGATGATTGACGCACCGTTTACAAAACACAATATGGATTCTATGTTCGTAATGCATTACTCAAGTAACGGCTGGCCACACCTGTCTCTAAATTATACATATATTTTTAACATAATTTCGACTTTGCCTGGTCGCGTAGGTGTAAGAGATGTTACAGAATATAACGGTGAAATTGCAGGCACATGAGACTTAACAACTTTATGTCTCAGGGTGATAAGCGCAGTGCAGTTTGCCTTGTGACCAACTGCAACTGTTTGGGCCGAGACTACCGTCTCGGCTTTTTCTATCATAATAATTAATAACATAAAAAATCTATGTGAATGTCTGAATACTCTATATATAAAAACATGAGAAGTTTTTTTTTATTGCTGATAGGTAAGCCTTTGACCACAATCTCACCTGATGGTAAGTGATGATGTCGTCGAAGGTGTTAACAGGCTTAACCTAGAATTACTGGCTCTCAAGGACAGCTGCCGGAACACACCTTAAGGTGGTTTGCGACAGATTTTCTAGTTGAGGGTGGTCGCTAGCCAGGCCGACATTCGCAAAATGCCCTTCCACCATGCGCTGCAGCTCAAACGGTGGGATTCGAACCATGGACCTGCTGCGCGGCAGTCCATAGCCAATGCCACTGAGCCATCACTGCTTAGATGATTGAATTTGATTTTTTTTAATAGTAGAAGTCTGTCAGCTGTCGATATGATCTAAGTCCATTCAGTTTATTACTTAGCTAACTACTGGCAAGACTAGCAATGACAAATAGCAAAGAGCTTCTGAAATCGGTATACAAATATTAACAGAAGCACATTGAAGTAATACGCGTCAGTGATCCCGTATAAATGAGATTCAGTAATAACGCGTCGGCTCCGCACGTGACTAGTAACGTCAGCGAGCGGCAGATGGCGCCACGTGGTGCGGCTTGCGGTATTTACGTGGCTGCAAGTAACGGCGCAGCTGTAAACATCTAGGACCTGAGATTGCGTGGAATATTGGACCACCGGGGTGTGCGTGCTATACGCTTACTGTCTGTATATGGGCTTGTCCATATATGGTGGAGCGATTAAATAAAATAATATTCACAAGACACGTCCGTTTATTGCTGCTCTACATGATTGCACTAATATCCAATATCTATAGGTAGGCACAGTACATCCCCCTTTATCTTTATTTTTTGAACATTACTACATGGGTATATAATATTGATACATAATTGAAACATAGATTACAAAACTAAAAATAACATACACGTAACTTAGCTAAACTCATTTGTTAATATATCTTATCGTCTACGATACAGAACACCTGAGATTATTATTGTCAATACATTAGGTAGGTATACGGTTACACTCATGTTGCACTTAATAGCTTTATCAGTCACAGTATTGTCATAGTTAGTACACACCATTACACTAAGTTTACGTTATCACTTGTTGAGCGGGCAGGGAGCGGTTGTTTAAACCGGGCTCACCACCACGCATCATCACCATTGGCAGTTCCTGCTGCAGCTCACGTCTCATGTAGCGCCCGTAGTTGGCTTTACATTTATTCCACATAATGTAAAAAATAGCCAGTGAGATACAAAATACTACGAAAAGTAGATACATTTCATGTCGCATAATGAATGAATCCTTATTCTCTGCCGAGGCTGAGGCGCTATTACCCGCACCATTTTGTGCAATTATTATTTGCTCTTCAGTAATTTTGCTTTGAGGTTTTCCCATGATTATTAATATGTTTTACTGTGCTAACGATTACGTGTTTACAAAACGAACAACAGGTTTGAGTGTTCGGCCAGATCTTGATGTTTTCGGCGCATTGTTTATGTTTGGGAATGCCTTATTTGGGATGTCGCTGCATTGCTCAGTTTTGAGTCCAAAGGCTGGTTTTAATCGATCTATGCTAACTACTTTCTCCGTGTTTCCTTGCAATATTTTGAAATATTTTTCTGTGCGTTCGATAACTGTGAAAGGGCCCATGTATGGTTGTGTCAGCGGTTTAGTAACCTTATCGCACCGTACAAAAACATGGGTGCAGTCTTTTAAGTCGGGATGAACAAAAATTTTTTCTTGATGCGTCTCCTTTTTTGGTACGGACGCTAAATCGGCGATGGTCTTTCGCAGCTTACTGACAAACACTTCACTATCGGAGCTTTCATGCTTTATCGGCTCAAAAAAATCTCCTGGTAATCTTAATGCTTCTCCGTAAACCATCTCCGCTGCACTTATCTGTGTGTCATCCCTCAAACATGCCCGTAGTCCCAATAAAACAGATGGTAACTCTGATACCCAGTGTGTTGTATTCCCTCTGCACATAAGAGAACTTTTCATGTACCTGTGCCAATTTTCTATTTTGCCATTCGCTTGTGGATGGTAAGCGCACGTTCGTAATTTTCTAATACCCATTCTTTTTGACAATTGGGCGAACAAATTGGACTCAAATTGACGTCCTTGGTCTGTGGTTATCTGTAAAGGACAACCAAATCTTGATATCCATCCTGTGTAAACTATGTCGGCTACAGTTTCGGCAGTGATGTCCTTCACAGGATAGGCTTCAGGCCATCCTGTTTTTCTATCTATCATCGTTACTATATAGCGGTAACCATCACAGTAGCTCAAGGGACCGACTATGTCCATATTCAGGAATTCGAATCGGTCACTTTGCACGAATTGGCCATGTGGTGATATAGTATGTCTATGTATCTTTGATTTTTGGCAATTCATACATGATTTTGTCCAGTTAGTAACGTCTTTATTCATTCCATACCAAAAATAGCGATCTTGCATCATTCTTCGTGTTGTTCGCGTACCTGGATGGCTGATCTCATGAACAGCGTTGAAAGCTGATACACGAAATTCCTTAGGCAAATAAGGTCGCGCCTTATTCAATGATACTTCACAGTAAATCGGCTTGTTGCTATATGGCATGTTTATCTTTTGAAATTTTAATGTGTTAGATTGCATAAGGTGTTTTAATTCTGTATCTTCGTTTTGTGCCTTGGCCAAATTTTCGTAATTGATAGGTGATGGAGTTTCTATGGCAGCTATTCTTGATAATGTGTCTGCAACCGCATTTTCAGGTCCACTTATGTACTTTATGGATGTACAAAACTGCATTATAAAGTCAAGATGACGTATTCGCCTAGGCGTATCATTTTTGCTCACTGTATTTCTCTCTAAAGAATAAACTATAGGCTTATGATCGGTATATACAGTAAATGACCTGCCTTCTATCAGAGGTCGAAAGTGTTTGATAGCCATATATATAGCGAGTAATTCTCTGTCGTAAGTACTGTATCGCTGTTGAGCCTCACTAAGTTTGTTGGAAAAAAAACCCAATGGCCTCCAAGTGTCACCTTCTTTCTGTTGCAGTACAGCGCCTGCACATGTGTTCGAACAGTCTGTCATGAGTGCAATCTCTGCTTCTGACGCTGGATAAGACAATGTAACAGCGCTTTGTATGCTTTCCTTACATTGTTCAAACGCCTGTATAGCTTCATCGGTCCATGGTATTAAGCTCTTATCTTTTTTCTTAGCGTTATGTAGATATACGTTTAACTTTGCGTGATTTTCGGCTGCTTTTGGTAGATGCCGTCGGTAGAAATTTACCATGCCGAGAAATCGACGTAGCTCGTCGACGGTTTTCGGCCTTGGAAATTCCGATATGACCTTAATCTGCTCGTCTAGCGGTCTTATTCCTTCTCTTGACACACGAAACCCCAAAAAATTCAGTTCTGTTTTTCCGAAATCGCACTTCGCCATATTAATTGTGATACCATATTTGTCGAGTCGACTGAGTACTTCTCGTACATGTTGCTTATGCATAGTTTCAGATTCCGAGGCAATTATTACATCATTATTATAAATAAAGATATAGTCTAGGTCTCGTAGAACTTCGTTATTAAGGAATCTTTGGAATGTCTGCGCCGCATTTTTTAATCCAAAACAAAGTTTTTGGAATTCAAAGAGACCGAAAGGGGTACAAATTGCAGATTTGGGTATATCCGGTTCAAAAATTGCTATATTATGGTAGGCACGCTGCATGTCGATTCGTGTGAAAATACTTTTTCCATGTAATAAGTACGTACAATCTTGTATGCGTGGTATCGGGTATCTATCAGGCTTCGTAATCGCATTGAGTTGCCGATAGTCACCGCACGGTCTGAGCTCTCCATTCTTCTTAGTAACTACGTGAAGAGGGCTTGACCATTGGCTTTTAGATGGCCTACATATGCCCATCTCTTGCATGCGTTGAAATTCCGCCTTCACTTTGTTGTACTTGTCCGGTGGTAGAGGTCTAGGGCGCGCGTAAACGGCTGAGCCCGTAGTCTCTATGTGATGGACTACAGAATGTGATGGAGTGTCCTTAAAACACATCGGTTTCGTTACATTTGGAAACTCTAATAGAATGTCACTGTATGCATTTTTGCAGTCTATTGTCCTCACTGACGGTTGTTCTTGCACAGAAACAGATGCGATTGTTTGTAAACTGGTAAGCGAATCGATAAGTCTTTTTTTACTAACGTCCACAAGCAACTTATAATGGCTTAAGAAGTCAGCACCGAGGATAGGTTGCTTGACTGCAGCCAACACAAACGACCATCGAAAAGGTCGACGTAATTTAAAGTCTAAGCTTAAAGTTTTTACACCATAAGTCTTTATTTCGGTACCGTTTGCTGCGTAGAGTTTATATTCATCACACTTATCACTATATAGTCTATGTTTTGGCACTGGAAGTATCGAAATATTGGCACCGGAATCAACCAAAAAACTTAATCCACTATTATTGTCTGTAACACAAAGTCGGGGAACAGGAGTAATAGTGCATATCTCCGCCTGCAATAGCACTTCAGTTAGTTTTCCTTATTTTCAGGTTTTTTCCACGCACACGGCTCTATACATTTTCTTGCTCTTTGCCGGTATCTAAAATGATAAGAACAAAGCCAGTCCGGGCTGTTCGGCGTGCGCCGGATCATGTTACGACCGCGAGATGCAGAGCGCGATCGGTTCCTGTAGCGATAGTTATTTCTGTAATAATTTTTCTCTTTTTCCATTTCTCGGATTTTACAACTAAGTTTAGCAATTTCAGCCAAAATAAATGATGTGTCGCTGCTGGTACTTGGGGTGGCCTGAACTTCCGATAGCTGTAGGGGACGAGCGGTTTCCATAACTTTGTCCGCAATCGCAGCCAAATTTTCCAGGTCTTTTACTTCACTGACTGCTAACACACCTCGTACAGATGGAGGAAGGTGTCCTTGCCAGATGATGCGTAATGTTTCATCAGGCATCTTCTCGCGAGCCAGGTCTCTCATGCGTCGTAGAAGTTGTGACGGCTTTTGATCTCCTAACTCCATCTCACTTAAAAGTTTTTGAAATTGCCGTATTTCTGACTCTTCATATACTTTGAGTAATCGCTCCTTCAATATGTCATATTTCTTTGTCTCTGGTGGCTTCAACAAAATGTCACTGACTTGTTGTATGACGTCTTTTCCTAATTTGGTCACAATAAGGTTATACCTAGCTTCATCACTGAGCTTCTGCGGCCCGAGGATGGCTTCACACTGTACGAACCAAAGTCTCGGCTGGTCACACCAAAATTCCGGGATTCTCGACGAAACTGTTACCACAGCAACTTCTGCTGGTTCACTGCTGCCTTGCGCTGATGATGAGTGCTGAGCTTGCTGTTGCGAGAACATCTTAAAAGCCTCCGTTGTCTGGACTGCAATAAGATGATTTAATATGTGTTCGATGTAGATGTCGGGTCACCACTGTGCGTGCTATACGCTTACTGTCTGTATATGGGCTTGTCCATATATGGTGGAGCGATTAAATAAAATAATATTCACAAGACACGTCCGTTTATTGCTGCTCTACATGATTGCACTAATATCCAATATCTATAGGTAGGCACAGGGGCAATGACCTACATAGTTATGTTTAGTCAATGAGAAAGTGATAAGACCATTGATGCATGTAGTTTCAACTGTCTTTGTTTCACCATGGTAAAGTCTACTGCCACTGTCCTAACCACGAATTACAACTCCATAAAACGCATACGCGGAGGTATGTAATTGTGTTCGGATATTTGAGTTATATACACTTGAGGATCGAATACGTTTCGAGCATATTAGATGCACATCATCAGGGCGAGTGCGGTGCTGAGTCTGCGAGCTCCCGGCGGGCACACATCATCATAAGGCTCTTCCTCGCATCTTGATGCTGGAAAAGCTGCCACAAAAATGATGCCAAGAAAATGAAAACATGCCACATCCATTCTGGAAACTACATACATTGATGCAGAGCACAATCTGGTGGTTGTACACAGGTGTGAGGCGTACATAAGTTCAAATAAAGTCCTCAGCGAACCCCTATGTACGTGGTAATTGGAAAAAAAATAACTAACAACTCACTTTTGTAATATTGTAGAAAAGTAAATGCATACACCATCCCCACACAATGCTTGGAGAAGTAGAGCAAAAATTAGAGTTATGAGTCATAATGTCATATTAGCTCAGGCGGTCAGGGGCCCAACTCCCACCTTTTAAGGTTGAACTGGCCGGTAACTTTTCCATACAAACGCCGTAGGATGATCACTCCCTTATTTGAGGTTTTAGGTCCAGAACTAAGCATGATATCGATTTATCTCTTCATTATCTAGGCTTGTCTTGGCACCGATTTGTAAAAAAAATCTTCACATGATAGTTATAAGCCTCGAAACATCCCTGTAATATCACGAATTTTAGCGCATGTTTAGTCGTAAATAAACGACTTATAGAGCATGAAATCCCTAAAATTATTTACATAGAAGCATAGCTCAGTTCATGATCATTTTAGATAACATTTTGGAAAACAAATACATCCAGTAGTATAATCATAAACATCCTAGAGCCAAAGGTCGGCACACATAGTTTTGCGCGCTAGTTTTTCGTTCAAAATATTAGGCATCTCATGTCAATATTTCCATTCCGCGGTGAGGGAAGCGGGCGGGCGGGTCTCATGCGCAGCACACTAATATATAATTAACAAAACGCACACTACCAAAAGTCACGTGCACCGCGCCGCGATCTTAGAACATAATATTATATTGTAGGAATGCCCTGTTGCTTTTTGGTGTGCACGTATGTATACACTATCAATATGTAGTGCCTATGCCTACTTACGTACTTATATATATATATATATATATATTTACATATGTTGGGAGTTGGGGACCGGATTTTCTTTCGCTGTTGATTAGTTTGTTCGTGATAGTAAGTGTCGGACGCCATAATCCATATAGATAGGTACTTGGGTAATATAAATACGTAACTATGTCTAGGTACTCACCTACTCTCACCTAAGTTAGTACCTAGTAGGTATTAGTCAATACGCAGGTCATGGTAGCTATGGTGAGTACCTAATAATTTTAGCAACACTTAGACAATATAAAAAGCTGCATTTGGTTAGATATGGTATGGACGTAGGTAGTCCGCATTCTTTTTAGAATATAGTCTAAGCAGTAATATAACTTCGAGAAAGTACCTACCTAACACAAAGTAGTAAAGGGTTAGAATTAGAAGCTCAATGGAAGATACCTACCTATCTACGATATAATTATCATTTATCATATAGGCCTGCCTAGGCACGCAACTGTCAGCGATGTCAAATCGACATTCGCGGGCGCGCATTACATTGCATACCTATCTACATAGCTATAAGATCACAACAAATAATAAAGTTAGTACTATGTATCTACCTACGTAAATTAGTAGAATAAGTATGTATATTTGTAGTAGGTACTTATACCTAAGGTAGTACGAAAGTTTATATGGTAAACTTAGCGATGATTGTAGGCACTTACCTAATCAAAAATAACCTATGATTAGTTATTGATTTTTATTGGAAATAATTTAAATCAGGTAGAGAATTTTTATTCCAAATGTGTTCTACCAGGATTGGTAGATCCATGATGCCATCGTACATTACCGCTTAGAGACAGATTTTGAAATCGGTACGACACACTCTCATCTCAAAGCTCGCTAGCCGGGCGAGCATTCGCAAAACAACCTTCCACCATGCGGTGAAGTTCATGCCCACGCGCGGCGGGATTCGACCCATAGACCTGTTGCGCGGCAGTCCATTGCTAAGAGCCATCACTGTTTCCCGTTAAGTGTTAAGTGACAGAATTTCTACTTGAGGGTGGTAGCTAGCCAAGCGAGCATTAGCAAAATGCCCTTCTACCAAGCGGTGAATTTCAAGCCCGCGGCGGGATTCGAACTATAGACCTGCTGCGTGGCAGTCCAAAGCTAATGCCACTGAGCCATCACTGCTTCCCGTTAGGTGCTTTCTGACAGATTTTCTACTTGAGGTTGGTGGCTAGCCAGGCGAACATTCGCAAAATGCCCTATGCCCTACCACCAAGCGGTGAAGCTCGAGCCCGCAGCGGGATTCGAACCATAAACATGCTGCGAGGCAGTCCATAGCTAATGCCACTGAGTTCACGTTAGTTGCATGGTGACAGATTTTCTACTTGGGTAGCTATCCCGGCGAGCATTCGCAAAATGCTCTTTTTTTATGCCTGATAGGTTAGCCTTTGACCACTATCTCACCTGATGGTAAGTGATGATGTGGTCGAAGATGTTGTACAGGCTAACCACCTTTAGGTGCTTGGCGACAGATTTTCTACTTGAGGGTGGTATACAGGCGGGCATTCGCAAAATGCCCTACCACCATGACATAACGACTGCCATCCTAAGACCACAACCGGGACCAACGGCTTAACGTGCCCTCCGAAGCACGGAAGCGCTCAGTAGTATTGTCCTAGCGGTCACCCATCCAACTCATGACCGCGCGCGACGGTGCTAAACTTTGCTGATCGGTTGAGAACAGCTAAGTAAACTTCGCTACGAACTCTCCACCACGCGGTGAAGCTCAATATCGCGGCGGGATACAAACTATGGACCTGCTGCGCAGCAGTCCATAACCAATGCCACTGAGCCATCACTGCTTTCCTTTAGGTGCTTGGCGACCGATTTTTTACTTGAGGGTAGTAGCTATCCAGGCGGGCATTCGTATAATGCTCTTCTACCACGCGGTGAAGATTAAGCCCGCGACGGGATTCGAACCATGGACCTGCTGCGCGGAAGTCCATAACCTATGCCACTGAGCCGTCACTGCTTTACAAAATATGTTGTAGTAAAAGCAGTAACTTGCTAATTATGTAATAAATAATTATTGTAGGTAAATATTTACTACATCAATATGAAAAGAACAAACTAATACATTTACTATGTACTTACAAATCATTGTACCTACATACTAAATATTAGTCATACTATAGGTGAAATAACATCAGTATGTTATTATAAAACGAACGAAAATTATAACAACAGGTACCTACTGTCCGAACCAAAATGTATTCCTCTGTGAATATATAATATTATTTTATAAGAAATACCTACACACGTCGTGACGTAGCTTGAGACACTATCTCCGTCCGTCGTCAAACATTGTAATTCGTTCGGCATGGTTCGGCTTTCATTGATATATCGCAAACAAGTGTGCGTAATTAGCGTAGATGCAATACGGGTGTGTGATGCGCGAGCACTATCTTCTTACTACTCATCACGGAGTCTTACCCTTTCCCACAAAGGTATAGGTGAAATAGCATGCTTTGTGGCCTCGCCCGCTGATAAGTTCGGGCCGTCGGCAAGTGCATCCTTAAAACTATTATGGAAAACCAACATCATTATTTCAAAACAAAATATTGGTACTAAGATTCGTACCACGGCCGTCACGAAACAATAATGTTCATATGGCGCTTTCTCTATCGCACAAATGTCTTGATTCAATGCATGCAGCCCGCTCTCACGTTGAAGTTCTAATGTAAGTTTACTATAGTGACATGTGGTACTGCAAATTAAAATTGTTAATGTAAGGTTAAAATAAGATTGAATTAAGAGATGGGAGTTGGCCCCCAGAGCATACCCCGGCTATAGTGGTGGATGGATACGGATTCGAATCCCGACAATGACAAAATTTTTTTATATCGAAAATTTGTAATTTTGTAATGTAATCCGCAGGGCAGGCGTTATTGCAAACATAACAAAGTTTAATTTTCTTTGATGCCGCATCCATCGTGAAGCACATCGATGTAGGGCACCATCTGGTCCGCGAGCACAGGTGCGAGGTATGAATTGTAGTTTTCAATAACGCCTCTCAGCGCCCTTTAGGGCCCCGAGTAATGCTCTGATTGATTGTGAGGGTACCAACTAGGGTACAAGGTACAACTACGTAGGTATTTTAGACAGTTTTTATGGTTTTTATTTTATTTTATTTTTTTATGCTTGCTAGGTTAGCCTTTGACCACTATCTCACCTGATGGTAAGTGATGATGTGGTCGTAGATGTTGTTCAGGCTAACCTAGAAGTAGCAAATCTGTCGCCAAGCACCTAACGATGGGTTCCGGCTGCTACCCTTGGGAGCCAGTAATGGTAGGTTTGCCTTAACAACATCTTCGACTACAAAATCACTTACCATCAGGTGAGATATTGGTCAATGGCTAACCTATCAGCTATAAAAAGATGGTATATATGTTATTCGTGATGTTATAGCTGATATCAAGGCAGGTTTTTATAGTTACGAAGTGATCAGACTGTCATATCACCCGCCTGATATTAAGCGTCACGTTTTTATTGTTGTTTTTTCTAACGTTCTTTTTATATTTTGAGAGCGTATATAGACGTAGTTGTTTTTTTATTTTTTGATGCTTGGACTAATCTAGATTTGCTGGCCTTCAAGGACAACTGCTGGAACACTCCATAAGGTGCTTGGTGGCAGATTTTCTGTTTGCGGGTAGTAGGTCCATCCCAGCGGTAATCAAAATGCCCTACCATCGAGCTATAACGGCTGCCATCCTAAGACAACAACCGCGACCGTTGACTTACCATTACCTCCGAAGCAGGTGCAATCAGTAGAAAATGCCACTACCTTTTTCTATGCTATTATGACGGAACAAGCATGAGGCCCACCTGATGTTAAGCGGACTAACCTCTTCCTAGAACAGATGCATTTCATCACCAGTGACGAATTGCACTGCGCCCGTCACTTTAGACATAGTTGTTAAGTCTCATGTGCATGAGACTTAACAACTATAACACAACAATATCACTGGCTCTCAAGGACTTCTGCCGGAACACACCGTTAGGTGCTTGGAGACAGATTTTCTACTTGAGGGTGGCGCTAGCCAGGTGGGCATTCGCAAAATGCCCTTCCATCATGCGGTGAAGCTCAAGCCCGCGGCGGGATTCGAACCATGGACCTGCTGCGTGGCAGTCCATAGCCGATGCCACTGAGCCATCACTGCTTCCACTTTCATTCACTGCTTTAAGTTATAGACGTACATGTTAGTAAGTATCTGCCTCAGGTCTTGTGATAACGCGTAGGTTATCATATACCATAAGATGTTCTATAAACAATCTTAAAACAGCACAATTTGCGGTCTTGTCGGTAATAGCGTTCTCCTAAAGCTAACAATAGCAATAGGTAATAAGTTAATCATTTGGACATGAGAGGAGCAGGAATGCGCTGGGAGATAAAAGTGTCCCCCATGACCGCGCTATCTCGATACGGGTGTGTAGCGATGGCAGAAAAATACGAGTTTTACCATTTATTTGTCAGGAAATAAATAATTACATATTTACTGCACGTATTATACATTACCTTGTTATTGACGAACAATGTTATACATTACCGTGTTCTTTACGAATAATATTTTTCCGCTTAAGAACCTTCCAGTGAAGTATAGTCAATTTTAAGAAAAAATATATTGATGAAACATTAGCTCAATCGTGCGCTTGAAGAGTCAAGACCTCCTGAGGATGCTTCGTGTGGAATCGAAATGCGTCGAAAATTCTTCCAATGCAAGAAATTTAGGCGGAAAAATCACTAGATATATTATTGTTTAAGTATTTTTCTAAAATATTAATATATATTTTTCTAAAAAATTTGAAATATTTGTTAAATATGGAATTATTATTTTAATTATTAAATATGGAATACCGCAAAGTCTGAATCTATTCATTACCTTGAACCTAGGTTCATTAGGTATTTCAAATTTTTTTGAAAAATATATATTAATATTTTAGAAAAATACTTAAACAGTATATCTACTGATTTTTCCGCCTAAATTTCTTGCATTGGAAGAATTTTCGACGCATTTCGATTCCACACGAAGCATCCTCAGGAGGTCTTGACTCTTCAAGCGCACGATCGAGCTAATGTTTGCTTAAAATGTTAGATTGTTTAATATTTTCTTAAAATATTTGTTACTGTTAAATAGGTTCTAAGGCTAGAACGTCAAGTCAAAAAAAAAAAAAGTCAAAATCATTTATTCAATTTAGGCGTCTATGACGCTCTTATGAAGTTCAATTACAAATTTTAGTATTGAAATATTCTACATTGTACTGCCACGTTCAGCAAATAAAGTGTATAGAGCCACTGCGAGAAGAACGGGCAAGAAACTCGGGGCCATTCTTTTAAACATCTATTAACAATGTGTTACATACATACTATATAATAGAGTTATTACAATATTTGTTTAAATTATGTAGGTGACAGGCAATAGCTTGGCGGAGGCGGAATTGTCCAGGCATTTTTGTCGTTTATGTAATCAGAAACTGTGTAGTAGGATTTTTTAATCAATATGTTTTTCACATGCAACTTGAATTTCCCTTCTGTGAGCGTTGTAATATGTTTAGGAACTTTATTATAAAACCGCACACAATTACCTAAGAAGGACCTTTTATTTGTCTTTGCTAATCTAAAACCTGGCACCGCTATTTTATCTTTATTCCTAGTATTGTAATCGTGATTGTCACTGTTTAATTTAAATTTACTCAAATTTTTACGAACATACATAATATTTTCAAATATATACAGACTTGGTAAAGTTAAAATATCAATTTCTTTAAAAAGATCCCTCACAGATTCCCTAGGACCCATTTTATATATGGCTCGAATTGCACGCTTTTGTATGATAAAGATTGTCTCTATCTCAGCAGCAGTTCCCCACAGCAATACGCCATACGACATAATACTGTGGAAGTACGCGAAATAACGTTACTCCCATACTACACTTTTGAGTTCTACATTTGGTTGGTGATAAAATAAGTTTTTTTCCATTATCTATTTTAGTATCTAAAATAACATACTATTTAGGCCATCCCTGAATTAATTGAAATTGAAAAAAATATCACACATTTTATTGCTGTCTACGTAACCCTATAAAAAGGCTGTGTTGTCAGAAAATTTGAATACATATGAATTTATAAAATTTACAATGAATGATAGTGCTTTTAACATCGAATCCATTTTAAGAGTATCCATTATCCATGCTAATATTATTCATATTATGCATACAAATTATGAAAATTTAGTAAAAATTGTTTTGAATTTTCGAACACAAAGCCAAATGTCGATATATTATTTTGTACGATCTTTAAAGATTTCTCTGCGAACGGTACCGTTGAGAGTCGATTATGCGGGCGCGCGTCGCGATTGCTAGTAGAGCCCGCAGGCTGGCATTCGATAAAACTGGCCTGCTACTAGTTTATGCAATCCTGGTAGCTACAACGTTATTCGTATATATATTAGATATCTATATGTAGTTGTTTTATGGTAAATATTGATTTTCTTAATATGTTTTCAAGCACTATTTGGCATTATATGACAAGCCCTAATGTTTAAAATAATAAATGTCACTTCTGGAGGTTATTAAATCATATCATCCAGTTTTATGCGCCAGATGAATTATGCTCTCTACTCGATTTATTAGCCGTCCTAGCGACTCTGTACAGGTATCTAGTAGTCTAGTCTAGTACCTGAAGGAAAGAAATGTTTTTGAAACACTAACTTGCGTAATGATATCGACCCTTCTGATGTTTTTTTTATACTTAATGGCACTATCTTACCAGTTGGTAAGTAAATGTAGTCAAAGATGCTGTTCAGGCTAATCTAGAATTACTGGCTCTCCAGGACAACCGCCGGAACACACGGTTTGATAATTGGCGCCTGTTTTCCTACTTGAGGGTGGTAGCTAGAATGCCCTACCACTGTGCCGGCTTCGGCAGTCAAACGTTCACTTTGTTTATGTCTTCTTCTTTTTCTGATATTGCCTCTCCAATTACTGAAGTTTGGCGCTCAGATCTGTACATTTGTCTCTTATCTCTCGCGAGGCGAAAAAGGTATACTGCTCTCGCGATTCAATCCACAGTCTGTTGTTTCTCAGCCATGACATTTTCCTACGACCGGCTTTTCTTTTCAATACGACTTTTCCAAGGCTTATAGTTGCTTTGTTTATGTAAAAATTCAAAAGTCTGCTACCTGATGATCTGAATCAAAATCTTTCAGAATAACAAAGAGACGAGTGCATACGTAGATACGATACGACCCGCATGCCTTTTTCCAAGCACTAACTGTTACATTATCTATGGCACCTATACGAGATAAATTATATTCTACCCGCATTCGAATGTTGCGCAAACGAGTTGTGACGTGCGGGGTTTGAAGCTAATACGCACTAGATGTGATCTTTATTATTACTTTTTTAAATGTGATTATGATGGAACAAGCACGATGTCCACCTGATGTTAAGCGGTAAACTCTGCCCATAACAGAAGGATATTTTGAAGCAATGATGGCCGAGCAGTAATAGCTATGGACTGCCGCGCCGCTGTACCCTGGTTCGATCCCCACCACCGGCTTGAGCTTCACCGCATGGTGGAAGGGCATTTTGCGATTGCCCGCCTGGCTAGCTACCACCCTCAAGTAGAAAGTCTGTCGCCAAGCACCTAACAGTGTGTTCCGGCAGTAGTCCTTTAGAGCCAGTGAAATTACTTAACAGACTTAACAACTATGTCTCAATGTGACGGGCGCAGTGCAATTCGTGACTTGTGATGAAATGCATCTGTTATAGGCAGAGGTTAGTCCACTTAACATCAGGTGGGCCTCAAGCTTGTTCCGCCACAATAACATAAAAAAATACAAATAAATATATATATATATGTGCAGTTGTTTAGTCTCATTGTGCCCGTAATTTTACTGGCTTTCAAGGACTGCTAGGTGCTTGGCGATATTTCTGCATGAATATATATAAAATGCTCTTCCACCATGCAGTGAAGCTCAGAGAAATACTAACAGTAACTGACAATTTATTCATTATTATTATCATCAACATCATCATTCAAACCTTCTTTCTACCCTTATGTACTCATGAATAGTCCTGTTCTGTCGGTCTCTTACAAGAACTTTAAAAAAAATGCCAATGTAGTGATTTAAGATTGTGGCCAACACCTGATGAAGGAGGACCTTTGTTCAACGATGATGCTTTCTGCTGTTGATGTATTGTTTCCTATGTTATGAGTCGCGTTTTGAATACAACCCCACGTAAAGCAGGACCAGGGTAAGAAGATGGCTCAGACCTCAGTATCGGACCAGCGATGTAATAACTTTTTAATCGACTACAAAAAATGAGGAGTTTCTCAGATCAACTGTATTAATTTTTTGGAGTTATACATGTTTACGAATCAGGGATGTTTCGAGAACCGTGTTATATTCGTTTTTTTTTATTCATTAAGAGGGCGATAACCTGTTTACACAATGTATATTCGAGTAATTCATTTGCGAATTACAAAAACCTTCAGCACGGATTTGTCGCTAAATTATCTGTACATACATACTATATACATTTCTGGATCTTAACAATGATCTTCTGAGGAGAAGTTCTCCTTCAGTGTGATCCCAATCAGGGAATAACCCCCTTGTGCTTCGGGCACGTTAAACGCCCGGCCGGTCCCAGTTTGTTGTCTTAGTCTGGCAATCGTACCTAAGGATTTCGCCTGTGAGCGGGTTTTTGATCCTGAAGCAATGATGGCTCAGTGGCATTGGCTATGGACTGCCGCGCAGCAGGTCCATGGTTCGAATCCCGCCCAGAGTTTGAGCTTCACCGCATGGTGGAAGGGCATTTTGCGAATGCCCGCCTGGCTAGTGACCACCATCAAGTAGAAAGTCTGTCGCCAAGCACCGAAAGGTGTGTTCCGGCAGTAGTCCTTGAGAGCCTGTGAAATTACACAATGAGACTTAACAACTATGTCTCAATGTGACGGGCGCAGTGCAATTCGTGAGTTGTCTTGAATTGCAACTGTTATAGGCAGAGGTTAGCCCACTTAACATCAGGTGGGCCTCGAGCTTGTTCCGTCACAATAACATAAAAAAAATTAAAAAATAAAACAGAACAACATCTTCGAACACATCACTTACCATCAGGTGAGATAGTGGTCATAGGCTAACATATCAAGCATAAAAAAAAATGATATCCGAGCGGTAATAGCTATGGAGTGCCGTGCCGCAGGTCCATGGCTCTACCTTTACCGCCGGTTTGAGCTTCGCAGCATGATGGAAGGGCATTTTGCGAAGGTTCGCCTGGCTAGCTACCACACGCAAGTAAAAAGTTGTAGTCAAGTCCTTACAGTGTGTTCCAGCCGCAGTACTTGAGAGCCAGTAAGCAATTATGAAATTGCATGTGTATGAAATTGCAGGGCGATGGGCGCAGTGCACTTCGACGCTTGTGACGAAATGCATCTGTTATAGGCAGAGGATGCTGCTTAACATCAGCCTCGTGTTTTTTTCGTCAAAAATCTATAAAAAAATGTAATAAATACAACTGTAAACACAACGATTAATAACAAATGTACCGTAACCAGCATCCAGTGTGCCGAGCTCGCACACCTGACGAGCTCGTTACACCTAACCTAAGCCTTTACCCCTACCAAGGGCTCATGGTTTTATCTTTACGGAACTCTTTCGGACATGTACTATTTTTAACCAACTTCCAAAACTGGAGATTCTCGATTGGATTGTACGATTCTGTATTTTGTTCACCGACTTAAAAAAAAGGAGGAAGTTTTAGACTGTGTTTTTTTTTGGCTATGAAGTGACGAGACGAGCGGAACGGTGCCTGATGGTAAGCATCATGTCTGCTCATAAACAGTTGCAGTGTCACTGATCTAACGACATCCGTTCTAAAGTCTTGTTTGCCCAGTAATTTCACTCGCTACAGTGCCCTTCATACCTAAACAGAGTGCAATACTGCTTTGAGGCAGAATACATGACACTGCAGTGGTACCCGCCGAGACGGCCTCTTACTTAAGAGACCTACCACCTAGTTGCTGCTTGTTTAGCACCGCCCAGGGACCACGGGTAGGGAATCAAGTTTAAGTACTCTCCTACGGACGCGGGCAGCTCAGCCTATATTTTTTTTTGTGTTCCTTACACACTATAGAAAGTGTATTGTGTGAAAATGAGGTGTAATGATTAACAGCGGCATCTTCGATTCGTATATTGAATAAATCATATACATAAAAAAGTGAAAAAAAAAAAACTCAAATGTGCATTTTTTATTTTATTTTTTATATTAGGATTATTAATGAGCAAGTATGCTTAGTGTGGGTATTAATAATAATCGTAGACTAGTGCTTCTTTAATCTCGGATTGATATGTTATTGTCATGGCCTATGGCTCGGGCAGAAAAGCCTTGTAAACCCTTGCCTACGGCTCAGACATACACTATCTTAGCCTCAATTAGAAATTTTTTTGAAGTAATGATGGTCGAGCGGATCCCTGTCGAATCGCTATGGACTGCCGTGACGCAGGTCCCTGGTTCGATCCCCACCGCCGGGTTGAGCTGCACCGGAACATGGTGGAAGGGCATTTTGCGATTGCCCGCCTGCCTAGCTACCACCCTCGAGTAGAAAATCTGTCGTCAAGCACCTAATGATGTGTTCCGGCAGCAGTCTATGTCTCAAGGTGACGGGCGCAGTGCAATTTGTCACTTGTGATGAAATGCATCTGCTCTAGGCAGAAGTTTTTATTACATCCTACACACTACAGACTCGTGGTCCGTACTCTTATTTGATTTTAACTTTGTTTTGTTACATATAATAATTTTAAACTTTGAGTTCATTCTCCAACTTATCAATATTCTTCCTGATGGGAAGTTAGCCTAGTGTTAGTTAAAATTTCTTATAGCTAAAGTGAGTCCATACTTATATATATAAATATTTTTTTCTCTATATATCTAGTTGGTTAGTGTATTACGTTGTGCATTTACCGGTTTAGTTTGTCGTTGAAGGGCCGGCCACAGATTCCGGCGATACCCCTTGTTGTTTTTGTTATAGCCTCCACGGCCTCTTCGTTTCGGTTAGTCCGTTTAACATCGGGTGGACCTCGAGCTTGTTTCGTCACAATAACATAAAAAAAAGACTTTCCGCACTAGGTATCATAATGTACGATTTTAATTTATTGACAGTTTCGAAGCGCTCGTAGCGAAGTTTACTTAGCTGTTCTCAACCGATCAGCAAAGTTAAGCAACGTCGCGCGCGGTCATGAGTTGGATGGGTGACCGCTAGTGATATTATTACTGAGCGTTTCCGTGCTTCGGAGGGCACGTTAAGCCGTCGGTTCCGGTTGTTGTCTTAGGATGGCAGTCGTTATAGTAGGGCATTTTGCGTATGCCCGCCTGGCTAGCTACCACCCTCAAGTAGAAAATCTGTCGCCAAGCACCTAGCGGTGTGTTCCGGCAGCTGTCCTTGAGAGCCAGTACTTCTAGGTTTGCCTGAACAACATCTTCGACCACATCATCACTTACCATCAGGTGAGATAGTGGTCAAAGGCTAACTTATCAGGCATAAAAATAAAAAAATAAAAAATAAAGTTTTCTCCGTCAAGTTTTCCACGAGTCCAGTGGTAGAGGCGACGAGGGTGTGTACACCCCCACCCGCCCTCCCTCTCGTTAGCGCAGGTGCGGCGTGCAGGTGGCGCCGCGCAATTTTTACTTTCACACGTAATTGGACTGAACTTGTGCACGGTTATAAGTTTCAGGATATACGACCTTTTCTTTAACTGCGCCGCTGCTGGTAGTATCGTAATACGTCGCGGAAACACGAGTTTGCCGATTAATGACTTAACTGGGCGACTAGGATCAATTAGGATCTTGTAAGGAAAATAAAACAACTCGTGAATTAAACTTCAATGCCCATGCGCGCTGCAAGTGGCGGATACGACTTTAATTTGTTTGAAAATTAAAGAAAATAATACTATTCACAAGGACACAGTATATAACAGACCAGAAGAATCACACCGCAGAGCCATTCCGATAAATAAGCGACTCTAGCGACGAAGCAATTAAGTGCACTTTAGCTCGCAATAGATTTTTAGCTTTTGACACACTGAGAAAACCGACTTAAAGGCTTAAATCAAATTTGACCTTTTACCGTTGAATTGTAACTACGTAAGATGAATTCACAACTCTTAAGATGATTTTCACCAATCAATAAAAATGTACCATGTTTTATAATAAACACAACCGTCAAAAACGCCTTCCGTAAAGTATTTTCAGAATTGCAACTTGTTATACGATAATAATTGCAGTATTGACCATAAAATATACCTTACTTTTACGGCGGTTTATATACGGTGATTATCACTATAACGTACGGCTTAATCAGCCTTATCAAAAGTCAATATTTAAGTAAGACCACAAAATACACCTTAAATGAAGACGAAAAGAAACATTCGCCTTCACTGACCTCGTTTAACGCCTTCTAGTTGGAAGGCGTTTTTGTACGTATTTACGTTTGGTCGGTTTTTCGCCTTATACCATATAAATTGGCCGTCATTAGGGCGCTTTTGACTTTAGATTTTTCTCAGTGCAGCGTCTCAATTAGCTATTTAACCATTCTTAACGATACAAGCCTAGATAACGAAGTTATTAATCGATATCATGCTTAGTTCTGAACCTTGAACTTAAAATAAGGGAGGTATCAGTGATCAACCATTGACCTATATATACTAGACGCGACATCTCAAACGAGGATAGTCGACCAGTGCAGTTAAGCCGGCCGGCATACTCTCCCCCACACGCAGCTGGGCACTCGTAGAGATTACACGCGCTTTACGTTCGAAAAGTGTTTATTATCAATTGTGTATTTTGAACCTACGACCTTTGTATGGAGAAGTTACCGACCTAATGCAACGTTCTCTGTTGCAAACTTGGTTAGTAATTGGATGTGGTTATCGCAAGGACAGCTGCTGTAACTCACTGTTAAGCTGGGGATACACATGCCAGTAAATCGGGAAAGTAGGTGGCATGAAAGTTACTGGCATGTACAAGTAACTGGCACACTGCGGATACATTTGCAAGTAATACTGGCATGTATACTGTGCCCTGGCATGCCAGTATTACCCTTGCGTATACACAGGACAGTTCGTGAGAGTATTTCGAGAGATTTAATTCTTCTTGTATTTTGCTGAAGGCATTGCCACGTGCTTTTTTGTTTTTGTAAAGCGGGCTAGTCGGCTTCCAAAGACATTCGTATTCTCTGTACAAATGAATGAACTGTATAGTTTTCTCGTCGCCCCATCGTGCCATGTTGAATACAAAAACCAACAATAGAGAGAAAAAACTTGACCTTCGAAATCAAAACAAAAAACGTGCGCCTACGGTCACAATGAGTCGGCTACCGGCATGCCCGTAGCTGTCGCGTCTGTTCACACGTGCCAGGTTAGCAGCCCCCCGCGTCCCCTCCCTCAACGGGCATGCAAGAAAATCAAATGTTGTGCTAGCTACTTGCAACTAGCTAGCTTCCAGTTACAGGCATGCCAGTAAGTGAATACACATGACTGTAGCTGGCACTTGCATGGAGCTGGTATGCTAGTGTGCAAGCTACGGGCATGTGTATCCCCAGCTTTAGGTGTTTGCGACAGTATTTCTACTATAAAGCAGACAGGCAATTCGTAAAATGCCCAATATGAGTTTTCAACTCTCATGAGTACCTTTTGAAGCGCTCGTAGCGAAGTTTACTTAGCCGTTCTTAACCGATCAGCAACGTGCGCCGCGCTCATGAGTTGGATGGGTGACCGCTAGTGACATTACTACTGAGCGTGCACGTGCTTCCGAGGGCACGTTTATTTTATTTATTTTATTTTCCTTTATTACAAAATCCACAGATCTTAAAAAAACATAGATTTGCTTATTAACTATATCTTACATCTAATAACGGATTTACTTTATTTACATTATATACTTATAGAGAGCAGATATATATTTTTATATAATTATGTGATTGCGTGTAAGAAGGTGTACGTGTGTGCGTGTAGGGTGTCTGCATGTGTGTGTATGTCACCTATTTATCTGCAATTAAACAATTAACGTTAAGCCGTCGGTCCCGGTTGTCGTCTTAGGATGGCAGTCGTTATAGCATGGTGGTAGGGCATTTTGCGAATGCCCGCCTGGCTAGCTACCGCCCTCAAGTAGAAAATCTGTCGCCAAGCACCTAACGATGTGTTCTGGCAGCTGACGGCTTAGCGACCTCTCCGAGGCATGTGCACGCTCAGTAGTAATGTGACTAGCAGTCACCCATCCAACTCATGACCGCGGGCGACGTTGCTTAACTTTGCTGATCGGTTGAGAACAGCTAAGTAAACTTCGCTACGAGCGCTTCAAAATCATTGCTTCGATAATAGTATGATTTTGTATGGTATATTTTTGTGCATGGCTTTTTCCGCTTCACTTGTACCGTGCGCCGTGCTCCATCTAAAGTTCTCTGTCTGAGGTGGTGAGGTAAACTTTCGTTTGTAACGATTATAACTAGTGTTACTCGATGAGCTGAAGAACTTGCAACTGAAATATGTTTGTTTACGTTTTCAACTCCCCCTATCTCCACCGTTATTAAACATTTTTAAAATCTAAATCGACAAAATACATTTATATATCGAATCTGCTCACAAAATTTCCCGAGAATCGGTTGAGAAATACGACCTGGGGCCAACTCCCATCTCTTAATTCAGCCTTAGTTTAACCTTAAAATTATAATTTTAATTGGCACTACCACATCACTATACTAAACTTACATTAGAACTTCAACGTGAGAGCGGGCTGCATGCATTGAATTACGAGTAAGTCAATTGAGCGATAGAGATAGCGCGTATGAACTCTTTTGTTTCGTGACTGTCACAGTCACAGTACGATTCTTAGCAACAATATTTTAAACTTGAAATAAGTACGTTCGTGTTCCATAATAGTTTTTAAAAAGTTCGGCCCCTGTTGATAAGAGCAACAAAATCCGGACAGATAGACGAAAGCATTTTTGCCCAAGCTAAAACGGAGGCGCTTTTCGCTCGCTCGGTCAGATCAAGGGACAAAAGTTGAACTTATTATAAACCAAATATTTTTCTTAAAGAGTTTTTTATATTCCGTACAGACAAGCATTTGACCCCAGTCTCACCTGATGGTAAGTGACGACGCGGTCGACGGTGGAGCATGCTTGTCTAGAAGATATTTATTCACTCTATATTTGAAGACATCCAGATTGTAGCTCTCGTATAAAGGAAAAATATAAAATATATTAACTCATAATACTGTTACCGTAACGAAAACGTCAAAGGAGATCGGGCCCCCGAGGTGCCACATGGCGGTAGACACACAACATCTGTGTCAACAGTCGAAGCACGCGTCGCGGCGTGTGCGCAGGTGTTCAGCCAAAAATTAAAATAAGAATCGTTTGAATAGAGAACGCGCCATGTCTATACCTCTTTGTCTTTTGCAAACTGGTGATAAATTAGCAAATTGACGTTACTGGCGATTTTTCGTTTTAATATTGTTTGGATTTAAGATGTTCGCTGAGGCCCACACATTTCTTGCAAGAATATTGCTTCCCTATAGTAGCAAGCGGCAGTCGCAATAGTATTTAATTAATATTTCAAACATTAATAGTCTGGTCAAATTAGGTTACAAAAATGCATACTCGACCGGAAATTGGTAAGTAAATTTGTTCAAAACACGATTATAAATGAAATGTGAAAAGTTCTCATCGATAGGTACGACACCTGAAAAAAAACTACATAAATATATATAAGGGGAAAAAAATACTGTGTGTATAAGGGGGGCTCCCTTATACACACAGTATTTTTTTTCCCCTTATATATATACATATTACACACACACTCCCTGACACATAAAATTTTCTTATGTACCTACCCCTAATTACACTTAGGGCCTGTTTCAGAATGTTCGAGTAAGTTCCGGTTATAGTACCCAGAACATAAAATAACTGAATGATAAAAATGACAGTTAACGTGCAGCGCGTTTCAAGCTTTAACCGATGGATAGGCTAAATCGATGACTGTGAAACGCAAAGATAGTGTTTTATTTATTAAATCTGTGAAGTGAATCTGTGAGGGATCTTTTTAAAGAAATTGATATTTTAACTTTACCAAGTCTGTATATATTTGAAAATATTATGTATGTTCGTAAAAATTTGAGTAAATTTAAATTAAACAGTGACAATCACGATTACAATACTAGGAATAAAGATAAAATAGCGGTGCCAGGTTTTAGATTAGCAAAGACAAATAAAAGGTCCTTCTTAGGTAATTGTGTGCGGTTTTATAATAAAGTTCCTAAACATATTACAACGCTCACAGAAGGGAAATTCAAGTTGCATGTGAAAAACATATTGATTAAAAAATCCTACTACACAGTTTCTGATTACATAAACGACAAAAATGCCTGGACAATTCCGCCTCCGCCAAGCTATTGCCTGTCACCTACATAATTTAAACAAATATTGTAATAACTCTATTATATAGTATGTATGTAACACATTGTTAAAAGATGTTTAAAAGAATGGCCCCGAGTTTCTTGCCCGTTCTTCTCGCAGTGGCTCTATACACTTTATTTGCTGAACGTGGCAGTACAATGTAGAATATTTCAATACTAAAATTTGTAATTGACCTTCATAAGAGCGTCATAGACGCCTAAATTGAATAAATGATTTTGACTTTGACTTTGACTTTGAAATATGGTCTGGGTACTAAAACCGGAACTTACTCGAACATTCTGAAACAGGCCCATACATTTTTAGTTTTACAATATTATAGGTATAATTACAGGAGTGGCCTTCGGTATAAGTTATTTATTATGAAAGTCTGTTATTAAAGGATTTTGTTAATAAACAAAAAGAAAATACAATAATATCAAATTGTCTTATTACATTACCTTTCCTTTCTATTGTATGGCTTACTGTACTGTATCAGCCCGATCGTCCACTGCTGAAAACAGCCTCCCCTATTGAGGGGGTATTTGCCATAATCCCCACGCTTGGCAGGCAGCTTGGGGATCGCAGTGTAAGAAGGCAGTTCTTTAGGCGCTGCTGCACACCTTCCAGTATGTTTCCCTTAGTCGCCTGTTACGACACCCACGGGATGATAAGGGGAGATGCAATTCTAACCCGGCACCCCACGGGGAATTATCGTTCATCAACCCATCGTATGGCTTATAAAGTTTTTATTTTTATATAGATTGCATTGTCTATTAGGCTTGAAGCAGTGATGGCTCAGTGGCATTGGCTATTGATTGCCACGCAGGAGGTCCATGGTTCGAATCCCGCCGTGGGCTTCATCGCATGGTGGAAGGGCATTTTGCGAGTGCCCGCCTGGCTAGCGACCACCCTCAAGTCCAATTTGCATGATGCTTGACGCTTGATGCAAATTACAGTGCGCCCATAAACGTCATTCACGGTCCAAAGTGCAACGGCTTAATTTGCGTACGTCAGTCAAAAATATGCCGCCACTAGTAGTGTCATCATTTCCCATATTTTCTACTCTGTGCCAAGATTTTAAAATAAGTCATTATGATATATATGATACTGCTTAGTTTTAAATAAAAATGGCCACCGGAAACACGTTGTCTTATGGTATTCCCGCCAACTGCTCAAGGAGGGAAAATCTGTGATGAGGAGATTGGCGGGCGGGCTAACGAGCAGTTCTTGTTGAGTCATGGGGTAGTGAAGTCAATTTTATAATAAAGGTATCAAGAAAGAAGGAATGGGACTCATCATTATGGGGAGTAAGTTCTGTTTTTAGGGTTCCATACCAGAGAACGGGTTGCTATTTCTAAGAATAGCGAAGTCTGTCCGTCTAGCACAGTGCACATACATAATGATAACAATTGAATTTCATTCATTACCTAATGGACGATATTAGCTCCGTAAGGGTTTAATCTATGCGTATCATAGATAATGATAACATTAAATTTACTTTATTAATACTCGATACTTAAAATAAATACAATAATAAAAAAAAGTTTACATTTGGAACGTAATTTTTTTTTCTATCATAAAATCGGTTGGACCAAAAAACATCAAATTTGGTTTGATTATAGCCCAATGTCTATCGTGTAACAACAAATAATAAAACATAAAAATCAGCGAAATGCGGGTAGGCCCAATAAAGTTATCAAATAAATTTGAAAAAAAATAATAATTTTGGTACAAAATGTACCAAAAATAGACACACCTACACGTGCATGGCCGGTTCTTAAATGGAAAAACAATTTTACCATCAATATTTCCAAAACAATCAACACCAAAAAAATGGAAACGGCGTCTAACACTGTAAAGTATGAAATAACTTGTGGAATTCGGATCATGTTTTTTTATGCCTGACAGGGTTATTCTTTGGTCACTATCTCACCTGATGGTAAATCCCTAATGATGTGGTCGAAGATGTTGTTCAGCCTAACCTAGAATTACTTGCTTAAAGGACAGCTGCCAGAACACATCGTTAGGCGCTTGGCGATATATTTTCTACTTGAGGGTGGTAGCTAGCCAGGCGAGCATTCGCAAAATGCCCTTCCACCATGCGGTGAAGCTGAAGCAATGGATTTAAACCATGGACCTGCTGAGAGGCAGTCCACAGCCAATGCCACTGAGTCATCCCTGCTTCAAATATAAAAGCATGGTAGCGTCATAGCAACGTCTTCATGTAACAAAGACAACACTGTTGGTGTCGCGTTACATTGCTGTTGGCGCCGAGACTCGTGCTTGACATGACGAGACGCAGACGCAGTTTATTTATGAAATTACGAGTGACACTTATTTTTAGTTAACTCCCTACGGGTTTATGTTTGCCTGGTACTTTTAAGTTGAAAAAATATGCTATAGCTGTGCAAGGATTGATTCCGTGATTCTATGTGTGGCGCGTGTGATGTGATTGTGACGAAACTTGCACTAGGACCAACCTCTGCCTATAAAAGATGCGTTTTGACAAAAATTACGAACTGCACTGCGCCCACCACCCTGAGACTTATAGTTGTTTAGTCGTATGTTACTGCAATTTATTGGTGCTGAAGGACTGCTGCCGGAACACACTGCTATGTGCTTGGTGACAGATTTCCTACATGAGGGTGGTAGCTAGCCAGGCGCGCGTTCGCAAAATGTCCTATGTGGTGAAGCTCCAGCTGGCAGTGGGTATCGAACCATGGACCGCCCCATACCATATCACCGTTTGGCTATCATTGCTTCATATGAATAGATTGAGGCGTAACTTCGCGGAAATTCATATTTAATGAACAAATATTTGAAGAAAAAAATTATATTCATAACTTACAATATTTGTCATATATGACTTACAAAAAGTAATGCCTGAATCTATTCATTATATTAAATTTATGTTTTAGATAATATAAAAAAATATACATATTGACATTTTTTTTAATATGCTTTATAGGTTCGCCTTTGACCATTAACTCGAAGATGTTGTTCAGGTTAACCTGGAACACACCGTTAGGTGCTTGGCGACAATTCCGCCTAATTTTCCCGTTAAGCCGACGTGACGTCATCACCGCCACGTAACCAAACCGGAAGAAGGTCTTGCTTACTTTACTCTTTAGAATTAGATATTGTTTTAAGTGTTTTATCAGAAATATTAATTTGTTTTCTTATAGTATTTGTTATCATTGCTTCATAATGTATACAAGCTTCGACAAATACCTATGCTAAATAAATTACGGAACATAATATTCAACAACAGCATGTGCAAAGTACCTACCGTGATTTGTGATTCTATCGTCTTTACGAAATACCGAGTGACACCTCTTGATCTTTTCTGGGTTATCCTCGTATTAGTTTATGTTTACCTGGTACTTTTAGGTTGAAAAATATGCTACCGGTCTACAAGGATCGATATTCTGCGATTTTATAATGCGTCGTTATTTATACTAGCTTCGATACATAATACAAATAATTTAGAAAAAATATTCTCCCAAAGTATTTTAAAGATCTACTGTGATTCAACTGTATTTACGAAATACTAAATGACACTTCTTTAACTTAGTTCTTTTGGGTATCTTCCTATGGATTTATTTTCGCCTGGTACCTTTTATTTGAAACATATTCTATCACTTGCGGCGTTATCATAATATGGATCTTGTAGAATATAACATCATTCGTATTTACTAAGTGATAATAAACGACAAAATAAAAACCATGTTGAAGACTACTATGTATGTTGGGACGGTTTAATTTATTAAGAATGATTTTCTGAGATGTTGGTTATTAGAACTCCTTGCTGTAAGCAAAGTGTGGAGTTGACAGGTGACATCGGCACACCCACCAACGGAATGTAGCTGTAGCTGAATGCGCGGCGGCGCTTTGTTAGGTGCTACTGCTCGGCGCGCGTTTTTAAATACTTATGTGCAAGTTTTGAAGCAATGATGGGCGAGCGGTAATAGTTATGGACTGCCGCGCCGCAGGTCCCTGGTCTTCAAGTAGAAAATCTGTCGCCAAGCACTTAAACGTGTTCTGGCAGCAGTCCTTGAGAGCTAATGAAATTTCAGGCACATGAGACTAAGCAACTGTCTCAAAGTGACGAGCGCAGTGCAATTCGTGACTTGTGATGAAATGCATCTGTTAGGCAGAGATTAGTCCGCTTAACATCAGGTGGACCTAGAGCTTGTTCCGACACAATAATGTTAAAAAAAAAACAAATATTTTCTTTCAAAATTACAAATATACAAGAGGAAAAATTACTGTCATGTGCGGGATTTGAACCCACGTCATCCACATGCTTCAATCAGTATTAAGTCTTAAAAAAGAGAAATTCAAAAGCATGTTCCTATGGTAAGACTCTGAGAATCCTAGGTATGGAGCTCAGCGAGAGGTGTCGCTACTTTTCTAGAAAATACAGGATAGATATTTAGAATTCACGTTAATGTCTTTGTTCTCCATAGGTATTTATATCCTCATTAGTATTTATGTTCTTTCTGCATATTTAGAACTCGACTGACTACTTATTATACTACTTATATACTTATAAGCAAAACGAATAAATTATAATTTCAAATTTGGAAAATGTACAAATAATACGAATCCGATAAAAAAAAACAGAATTCACACAGGCAAATGCTTGCAAGTCTATGCTACGAAAGTAGTCGAAAAGTAAGTCAATAAGTGTTTTGCGGATACCTTACTTTCGGACCCGAAGTTCGGTACTTCGACGAATTGTAGTATCCGCCCAGACCTCAAATGTTCCAAACGTATTATGTATAGTTTTTGGATATGTTCTCTGCCTGTATGCACTTATATACAACTATAGGTAGGTATACTTACAAGTGTATATAGATGAGCCTTCGGTATCCCCATTAATTGCTATCCATCTAAAATGGTGTTTTCCCAAAGGGTGCCTGGGAAACTCAACACCTGCTCTACAGAGATGTTATCGGTACACGACATAAACACCTTCACACTGCTATAAAATATCTATCGCACCATCACTTTGTTACTCTGGCTCAATTATATATTGATGGTATTTTGTATTTGTTGCTTGCGTATTGTAGGTTGAACTTCAAAAGGCAGGCACATCTATAAAGTTCTTTTGAATTACATAATTCATATTGGGCTCTAGGATATGCATGGAAAATTCAAGCTAAAAAGCAAACAAGCAAGAGTTTGAACACTTAAGTGTTTAGCATATGGAACAAGGATTGTGTGGGAAAGACATGTGAATATGCTTTTAAGACCGAGGGATTATCTGGACAATAAACTTCTAAATCATCCGTCTTACAGCCCTGATTTGGCACTGTGACACTGTATTCCGAAAAATAATAAAACAATTGAAAGGGAAACAGTTTTGTTACACTTTCATGCAAAAACTACTGAAGAATTTAAATGAAACTATAGTTTGATTAAAATTTGGGATGAAAATTGGGGGAATGGGAATGGGAAAAAGGGAAATGATTCTTAAATCGAAACCACGAGATCAATATTTCATTTTTAAAAAATGAAATGAAATGAAATGAAATGAAATGAAGTGTATTCCAGCACTACACAACATTACAATAGCTTCTACTGAAGCACAATTAAATACATATGTAGTACAAACTAATAATACAACAATTGCAATGTTGCGCGATGCTAGGAACGAGTCCCGTCTCAGCATGTGCCAGGTTCAAAACTGAACCTAAGCGCTGGTTTTCAGACGGCACTCCCGACCAACATCACGAACGTGCATGACATTAACTAACAAAACAATTAAATAACAGAAACAGAACTATAAATAAAAATTATAAAATATTTAAATAATAAATAAGACATTGTGACATTTACTACCATTTAGAACATATTGAACATAACTTTGTGATTTATCTGTGGCGATGCAGCGAATAACGTGTTTATAGTGCCACCAACCTAACTGTGCAGTTCTCGAGGGCGCTATTGGTCAAGGAAATCAACTACAAACTGTCACAATTTGAGGGAATTTTGTAGTTCTTTTTTCTGCCGCCTGAACAGATAAGTTGGTCGAACTGTATTACTCTATCTAGTATATATAAAATTATAAATGATCATAGTCAAAACTGTGTCCAAAGATGACAAATCCAAAAATATAAATTTATACTATACAGTAATATACCACTACACAAATACTAGAATGTACAGGATATAGAATGTACAGAATACCTCGCTACATAATCTATGCGGACGTGGCATCACTAGCTGCCACAGACAAAAAAACAAATAAAAAAAAATATATACGTATGCCTACGTGTCGTCACGTGGTTATTGTTTGACATGCCATGCCATCAGCCACGTATTCATTTATTCGTACAAGAAAATAGGTTATGTCACTTATGTGAAAATAGATTTACTCGTGTTTCCCTAACGTTTACTCAGAACAGTAAAACAAGTAACAAAATGTTTTTAATCAAATTACAACTCTTGTGCAAAATAGCAAAACTATTGACACAAAATATTTACATTTTAATTCTAAAATCTTGGTATTTTTGATACGTAAGCGTGATTATCTTCGTTGAAAGTATTAATATTGAGGTCAAGTTACATCCGTTGAGAGATACTGGGTTCTTATTTTAAGATATTTTTTTTCTGGGTACAATAACATAGCTTACACATCAGAATAACACATAGGTTCTTATTTATATAGATATTGTGTGAATTGTCTAAAATATAACGATACGTATAAAGTAAGTAGGAAACATTTTTGCCATAAGCGACCTATTCTGGCGTGCGCTGAAAAAACCTTTAGTATCACATGTACATAATGTATTACGTAATATATATATAAAACAAATAAATATATATCTTAAATTGTCCTACAAAAAAGCCTGCGATAGCACAAATATCTATGTTTAAGGGTGAACTGGCCGGCCCGTTCTCCATACAAACGTCGTAGGGTGATCACTCCCTTATTTGAGGATTTAGGTCTAAAATAAAGCATAATACCGATTGATCTCGTCATAATCTAGGCTTGTATGATGCCGAAATTTTGATATAATAAGTAACTTGAGAATTATGAGCCTCGAAACATTTTCATATAAAGTTTTCGTGACTCATAACTTACAACTTAATTATCTTTTTAAAAATTTGGCATCATACAAGCCTAAGATAATGACGATATCAATCGGTATTATGCTTAAGTCTGGACCTAAAATCTTAAATAAGGGAGTGATCACGTTTGTACGGAGAAGTGACCGACCAGTTCAACCTTAAGTGTTCATTTACTTACGCCAAAACAGTGAACCATAAATACTATAAAAATTGATAATTCATTTCAATGCATATTTGGTTGTTACAAATTGATCCTTATCAAACTAATAGTATAAAGGCGAACGTTTGTGAGTGTTCGTTACTTCTTCACGCTCAAACAGCTGGACTAATTTTGATAAGACTAGTTATGGAGCTAGATGAGGCACTGGATTAACACATAATATGATACTTTTTCCATCATCATTCATCACCACGTGGGTGTGACCGCGGGGTGCAGCTAGTAAACAAGGCTTGTCTCAGAATATGCCTGTTCTCGTCTCTTTGTTAGGAGATTGAAACCGTAATTGGAATTTCCTAAGCAATTTGCGCAGGTGTGACCGCTGAATACTAAAACAATTAAACACCTACCTCCTAGTCTAGAGTGAGATGTTAGTCACTTCCTCCTGCCCTTATACCACTTATGAAGGGTCGGTAATATTTGTAGTATTATGAAGTGATGATGAGACTTCGCCTGTTGATCGTAGGTAGGGTTGCCATCTCCAAAGCCACCGACCGGACAAAAAAATTGAAGCAATGATGGCCGAGCGGTTATAGCTATGGACTGCCGCGCCGCAGTACCCTGGTTCGATCCCCACCGCCGGCTTGAGCTTCGCCGCATGGTGGAAGGGCATTTTGCGATTGCCCGCCTGGCTAGCTACCACCCTCAAGTAGAAAATCTGTCGCCAAGCACCTAACGGTGTATTCCGGCAGGAGTCCTTGAGAGCCAGTGAAATTACAGGCACATGAGACTTAACAACTATGTCTCAAGGTGACGGGCGCAGTGCTATTTGTGAATGAAATGCATCTGTTATAGGCAGAGGTTAGTCCGCTTAACATCAGGTGGACCTCGAGCTTGTTCCGTCACAATAACATAAAAAAAAGCCTGGACTATATACTGTACTGTATCAGCCGGATCGTGCACTGCTGAACACAGCCTCCCCTATTAAGGGGGTATTTGCCAAAATCCCCGCCCTTGACAGGCGGCTTGGGGATCGCAGTGTAGGATGGCAGTTCTTTAATTCAAATTCAAATATTTATTTGTTGAAAGTAGGTACAAATAGTTCTTAAGATAAATCAACCAGTTAACTGGTGTACAAATATTAAAATCAGATTACAAACAATATTCATTTCGTTAATCTATATATACAATGCATTAAATAAAAACGTGTATTAAATAATATTATTAAATAAATTATAGAATTTGGTCAAGTAAATGTAATGTAACGTATTTCACGCACATATAGAAGGTGCTGCTGCCCATCTTCCAGTATTTTTCCCTTAGTCGCTTCTTACGACACCCATGGGATGATATAGGGAGGTGCAATTCTAACCCGTCACCCCACGGGGCAAAACATTCACGCCCGGACATTTGGGAGAAATTCAGTTTTTTCCCGGACACCCATGAAAACATTGTTCATCGTGTAAAATAAAAACATCGTAAACATTTTAATTTTACGATTGAACTCTACGATTCGTAGGTATCAAGCGCCTGTTCATAATAATGCCCACACATCTAACTAAATCGAATGCAATCTGAACTTCGAACGGTCTTCATCATTGCAACGTATATATATAATAATAATAATAATAATAATAATCTTTATTAATCTTTAAAAACATGAGCTAATGTTAACAATTATCACTTCGTAGGTAGGTATCTATATATAATATTTAGATATTAACAAATTTAAAAGACAATAAGATAGGTGTCAATGGACACATTCTTAGTAAAAAATCTATTTAACAGTTTAGGTTAAAATGCAGTTAATTAGTAACCTTTATCAATAGGCTAGACTGTTATGTTATTGAAGTGCATTTATAGGTAAACTATTAATTAGATTTAGTAGTTTGAATACAAATAATTATCAGGTGATGCTTACCATCTTAATCACACTAGCCCCCACACTAGGATTCCCTGTGTTGTGGGTGGCTAGTCTCTTCCGAGTGCATAATACATATTTGCTGTACATATTTGTTGAAAAGTTTTGTCATAAAAGTCCTTATAATACAAAAAATTTGGGTAGGCAATACACATAATCAAAACACTTTAACATATAGGCTAGTTGGTAATTTAAATAACATAACTGTTAATTCATTATCTGTGTGTGACACCATCGATAAATTTATATGCATTTTTTATAACGGGGGTAGGGAAAAAAGTCAAAGTTAGTTGTGTGGCTATTGAATTATGCTGTGTGAGTTGCAAAGGTGGGAGTGTATTGTAAATGTTGTCGTCTTATTGCATGTGTGAGTAAGACTTGTGAGACGGGTTTGAGTAGTGTGGTTAGTAGGTATGTGTGCTAGCTGGGAATGAATGCAAGGGTGTACCAGGAGTGTTTGATTGGATGAGTGGATCATGTTTGTGTGTGTATGTGTACGAGTAGTATGATACCGATATCTAAAGGCATACCAGATAAGCGTTGTGTAAGATTACCCGCGCGTAAAGGAGACTCATATAAGAATGTAAGGCTGATGTCACAGTGATAAGTAGAATTAGTTTGTTACTTGTATGAGTTATATTTCTTATTTAACATATTGTAATGTTGAGTAGTATGTAATGGATAATCACTATGTACGCCATTTTGATTGTACATTATTAATAAGAACTATAATGTATTTTTTGTATGGAATTTAAATAGTTAATTTAGCACTTAATCATATTATGTACAAATTGAATAGCTACATAATAAATTACAGATTTAGGTTTATTTATTTATCTAAAAAAGGAAAATAATATTATAATTTAAGTTCCTTTTTGAGGACGATAAATGGCAGAAATAGTAAAATCAGTAATTCTTTCAATTTATTATTAAAGTTTTTATGGAAAGTTTTTGTTAGTTCGTAATAAGTATTTTAGAAAAGTTTATTTTTATATATTTATTTATTTAAATAAAGTAGGTAGTTTCTTAGAGAAAAGTTTAACAAAATTATTGCAAAAATTAAGTTTCCTAAGTTTTATCCCATTAACTCCGTGAGTGCTACTTGCTGCTATTTTATATATTTAATTGATTCTTATTATGAGATTGTATAACACAATCTTAAATAACAAGCAACGGGTTAGATAACATTATAAGATACACAACAATCATGGAATATGGTTTTTCCGATTTTACCATTGGTAAAGTCAGTTTAATAGTATTAATTACGAATCTTTATTAAGAGGTATGTAGGATTTTTTCCGTTTCTGTGTAATTTAATTTACGCAACCAGTTTTTTGTTATTTTTTTACAGGATTGTCTCAAACAATTACATATATTGAGTGTTTTGTTAATTTTGTTATACAAGTATGGACCTAAAAATAACGGTGTTCTTTTTGCAAATTTGGTATTAAGAGCGGGAGTTATCCAACTTTGGTATCGAACTGGTCGTGATGAAGTTTTTGTGCAAGACTTGGCTAGTTTATGGAATCTTAAGACAGAAGCTAAGATGAAAATTTGTCTGACTCTCAAGTGATCGAATTCTTGATATAAACTATCGGTTGAGTAGCGATAAGGCTTTTTGTATGCTGTTTTTAGGACGGCTCTCTGAGCCCTTTCAGCTTTGATTAATAGATAGTCATAAGTAGCACCCCATGCTACCACACAATATGATAATATGGAGTTGCACAAAGCGTAGTAAACTTGACGAATAAGGTCAGGTTCAGCAACATATCGCAGTTTATAAAATATATATTTAAGTTTTCTAACTCTTGCACTTATAACGTCGACATGTTTATTCCACTTGAGTTTATCATCTAGGTAGACTCCTAGATACTTAATTAACTTTACATTCTCCAATGATATGCAGGAACAGATATTCTGGGGAGACTTATTGCAGCTATGTAGTTTAATGGAAATAGGCTGTTCTGGAGCTGTGCGTTGAGAAATACTGAAAGTTAGGTATTTGGTCTTGGACGAATTTAAGGTCAGGAGGTTTCCTTGCAGCCACTGAGAAACCTGACAGAGGCCAGCTTCAGTTGCCTCTGTAACTGATGCCCATGAGTCTCCGTGAAATAACAAAGCAGTATCATCGGCAAAGGCTAGAGTTTTTGCATTGGGGATATTGAGGTGGCACAAGTCATTGATATATATGAGAAAAAGGGTCGGTCCTAACACGCTACCCTGCGGCACACCAAACTTTACTTCAGCGAGATCACTTTCGTAGCTACCCACAAGTGTTTTTTGCATTCTGTTTGTAAAGTATGAGGAAAACCAATCAAGAGGCAAACCTCTTATGCCCAGCGATTGCATTTTGTTTAATAAGATTGGGCGAGAAACCGTATCGAATGCCTTGGCGAGATCTAGAAAGACGCCAATGCATTTCTGACCTGAGTCCAGTGTGGAGGTGATATGGTCAACCATAGTAACCACGGCGTCCTGTGTAGATCTGCCTGAGCGAAATCCGAATTGGTTCTCGGCCAGAAGGTGGTTAGACTCAAGGTAGGAAAATAGCCTTATATTTACTATCTTCTCTAGAATTTTTGATATTGAAGTCAACAATGAAATTGGTCTGTAATTTGAAGAATCGTGGAGATCTCCAGCCTTAAATATTGGTACTACATTGGCTACCTTTAGAGTGTCTGGTACTATTCCCGTACTCATGCTTAAGTTGCATAAGTAAGAAAGAGGAGACGACAATACTAATTTAGCTTTTTTGATAATCTCATTACCGATATTGTCATGCCCAGGCGCTGATTTAGTTTTTAAACTGTCTATGACATTAAGTATTTCTATTTCATTAGTAGGACAGAAATAAAACGAATTACGGGGACAATTTGGAGCTGCAGAAGCTTTTTTGGCTAAGCCTTCCTCTGTCGTGGAGTTTTTCTCTAAAATTTTGTTAGCTAGCTCGTTTCCGATAGATGTGAAGAATCTGTTGACTTTATTTAAGGATTCTTTCGGTGGACAGTTCGACGAAGTTTCGATTAGTGCTGTGTTACAGGTATTATTATTGCCTATATTGCATATATCTTTCACAGCTTCCCACGTCCTTTTAGTGTCACCTTTGCTGTTAAGAAGTAAGTTCCTATCATGGGTATCTTTGAGATTCTGCAATATATTGTTACATGTGTTTCGGTATGATTTGTATTGTTGTTTTAGTGCTTCATCCTTAGGATTTTTTTTAGACCTCATATGGAGCCAATCTCTTCTTCTGACGCATTTAATAAGCCCTAGCGTCATCCATGTTCGGCGAATAGATTTAGAGTTTTTCACTACTTGCGTGGTTTTATTTGACTCAACACATTCCTTTACTAAACTTATCAAAGTGGCAAAAGCTAAAGATGCATCTGGCTGATTATATAAAATCGACCAATTTACAGCCTCAAGATCAGTAACTATTTGAGCTTGGTTGAACTTATACAAAGACTTTGTCGTATTGCATAATACATTATTCTTACGTTTATTAATTCCTATTAACACAGCGTCATGATCTGATACATCTGCCCCACAAACCACAACTCGAGAAGGAAGGCCTGTTTTAATTAGTGCATGATCGAGGCAAGTTTTATCGTGAGTCGCTATAAAGTGCCCTGGAATAAGACCATAGTGTGCTGTCAGTTCTAGATATTTCTCAGAATTGACATCTACCGAGTTCTTCCCGATATCAATATTAATATCACCAGTAAGTATGACTGATTCTGTTTGCACTTTGTCTAAAACCTTTTCCAGAGATTCAAGAAATTGTTCAATGTTAGATTTGGAAGGCGACCGATAGATGCTGATTATGGTGACTTGATTTTCTAATTCAACTAATAGACAATTAGCGTCATTGAATTGGGGTTCCGTAATATTAACTTTTATATCATGTCGAGAATAAACTACTATTCCGTCATTTTGATTCAAATATTGTAATGATTTGTGATAAATGTAGTTTTGGAGTGAAATTTCAGGTGAATATTGATTCAGCCAGCATTCAGTGAGTATGATTATATCGGGTAAGAATTTAAGTCGTGTCAAAAATACTGTTAGGCTATCGAAATTTTTACGCAAACTGCGAATATTTTGAGTAATGATTGTAAATTGTCTTTTGGCGTCATCGTCCCCCAAAAGTTTTCTGCATGAGTCAGGGTCATATGTGTGTGTGCTTTGTATGAGGTTTGTTGTATCCAAATCATCCATAAAGCATACTTTATCGAATTTTATTTCGGGGAAAATGGGATGTGCTCGAAACGAGTATCCGAAGTACGCACAGCGCTGTATAGAATCGCGTGGAACAACAAACCTTACGCTGCTTGATTAGTATGAGGAAAAAAGTGAGAGCTGCATTTAATGTCTCTATAATTAATTGGTATGTTGTGGCCTTTGCTGTACATAATTGTAAGATGTAATTCATAAATAAACATAAAAATTGAGAGTATGTAAAGATTCGGATGGAGATAACTTTTAAATGTAGGTTGAGGGTTAAATACAAAAAATCCATAGCAGAACATGCACTAACACATTTACAGACATCGCAAACTAGAGCTAAAGTTCCCAATTCAACAAATATAACCTTTCCATTTATTAAATATAGTCATACCGGAGTCTTGAGTGATTTTATTTGCTCCTCAGTTGATATCGTTATGTAAGGGGCTCCTTCGCGCTTTCGTAGATACACCTTGCCATTGGATGTCCAACAAAATGCGTAATTATCTGTTTTGGCTAGTTCTCTCGCAAGGAAGTGAAGTCTCTTTGCCTTAGCAGTGAGATGCTCTGATATATATATGGTCGTGTTGCTACCTTTCAGGCCAAGATGTCCGGAGTTGAGTTGGTCTTGCCTGTGAGACTTGTTGTAGAGTTTTGCTGCAATTAGAGTCTTGCCCTTAAGAAGTGTATTGCAAAACTCCACAACGATGGTTGAGCTATCGTTCGAGCTATGAGTAGGAATTCTATAGACGTCGCAGATTTCTGAAGAAGAGAAACTCAAGTTTAAGGACTTGCTAAGCATTGTAAACGCATTGTAAAGATCCTCTTTAGTTTCCCTTTTTTCTCGGGGTTTGGCGTTTGGTACATTTCTGATCTCTATGCACGTTTTTTTCATGTTTCGGTCTATTGTCTCGCATTTGTCTTCCAGTAACGCAATATTTGCCATCATCTCCGAGCGGTTACGCTCAAGCTTCTTAATATTGTCTTGAATGTCAGCAAGTCTGCTCATTGCAATATCTACGCTCTTTTCTAGGTTAGAGTTTGAGTCTTGGACTGTTGATAGTTTAGAGTTGATATCAGCGATATGAATTTCTATAGCATCCAGTCTACTGTTTTGGTTCACTTTAAGAGACTCAAACAGATCTCTATATATACTTCTAGGTTAGCCTGAACAATATCTTCGACCACATCATCACTTATCATCAGGTGAGATAGTGGTCAAAGGCTAACCTATCAAACGCAGCGAACCTTTATTCAATAGTAAGCTATGCAAGGGCAGACTCGCGAAGTTTACAGATCGGAGAGCCACTAGTTTTACTACTGATTGGCTAATCCTTGACTTTCTCAGCTGTTGTTGACTGATTTGTCGAACAAGCACAGAAGAGAAGATAGAAGAGAGAGATATAATGCCGGGGCTTTTTTTGTAGGAGAATTAAACATAAACATTTCCGTTATATATTATGTACCTACGTGTGATACTTTGGTTTTTGCAGCGCACGCCAGAATAGGTCGCAGAATTTTTTCATCTCTATATTATGGTCAATTCTTACAATATCCTTTTGAAACGCTCGTAGCGAAGTTTACTTAGCTGTTCTTAACCGATCAGAAAAGTTAAGCAACGTCGCGCGCGGTCAAGAGTTGGATGGGTGACCGCTAGTGACATTACTACTGAGCGTTTCCGTACTTCGGAGGGCACGTTAAGCCGTCGGTCCCGGTTGTTGTCTTAGGATGGCAGTCGTTATAGCATGGTGGTAGGGTAATTTGCGAATGCCCGCCTGGCTAGCTACCACCTTCAAGTGGAAAATCTGTCGCCAAGCACCTAACGGTGTGTTCCGGCAGCTGTCCTTGAGAGCCAGTACTTCTAGGTTAGCTTGAACAACATCTTCGACCACATCATCACTTACCAAAAAAATTAAAGCCTATGTGTGATGTGTAAGTTATAATATTGTAAAGTTTCATTAAAATCCATTCAATAGTTTTTAGGTGAAAGAGTAACAAACATCCATACATAAATACTTACAAATTTTCGCATTTATAATAGCCAAAGTTCAAGCTCCGTTTTCTTCACCTGCAGCGATGATGGGTAGAAGTACATATGCCTACGTACGTATATGTGAGTGAGGCGTATATTTCGAGTGGGCCATATGGCGCGCACGTGCCGCACGTTCCGGTGTGCGTCATCTGTCCAGCTGTAATGAGACGTGCAGCTGGAAAACTTTGGAGGTGCTTTATTAACAGAGCAAGTCGACTCGAGTTGTAATTTGATAATTCTAACTTTCGTTTATAAAGCTTATTAAAATTAACTTTGGGATAAGTATTTTTTCCTCCTTTATTAATATTTGTTATTTAGAAAGTATTAATTGCAAAAACTTTTTATTCAGAAAATATAAATGTATTACTAAGGTATTCTAAAGTGAAAACATTTGCTACGTACTTCATAAAACAATGGTTTGACTTCAGTTAACCTATTTTACTATTTATAGCTTTTCTTTCACTCCGAGATCGAAAAAACTTTACTTACTTTAATTTGCGTCACAGAATTAAAAAATATTATAATTCTGTGACGCAAATGTTTCACTGTTTTTGCAGGTACAGTCGCCTGCAATAATAAGTATACACTTCGTAATTTTCATAATGTGATATCACTAAATTCTTAGTGATTGACGTTAATATACACATAAGTGAAACAATTCAAATTATTCTTTGAATACAAGATACTTCTGTGTACATAGAGAGATACATAAGTCTTTGCTACAATTTTGAAATTTACAATGTGTATACTTATTATTGCAGGCGACTGTACTAACGCAGTATGGAGTTTCTTGATCAGAATTTCAACGTGTTGCTTTAAAAATAAAGAAGATACTCGTATATATATATAAAACGTTTTATGCATTTCAAAATCAGAAATGATTTTCGAATATTAGTAAGTACCATGTTATTAGTAAAAATATTGCAATTGAAGCTTCACTTCCGTATGTCGACATATCAATTAACAACAACTGAGAAAGTGTTCAAGGATTAGTCCAATCCTATTTTTTAATTCTGTGACGCAAATTAAAGTAAGTAAAGTATTTTTCGATCTCGGAGTGAAAGAAAAGCTCTAAAATAAAAAAATAGTAAATAGTAAAATAGGTTAACTGAAGTCAAACCATTTTTTAATGGAGTACGCAGCAAAGGTTTTCACTTTAGAGAGCTTTAATATTAAATTTATATATTCTTTATCAGTAGTAAAATAGTAGATTGTACAAATAGTGAATAAAACAAGTAATTTTAGCCAATATGTTTAACAGCTGATGTGAAAAGGAGATCTGACATTTAAGTCGAGGGAAAAATGGGTTTTTATGTAAGTGTTGTGTGAAATTAAATAATAATATACAATTATAAAATATAAAATAATGTATGTAAATGTAAGTATTATTTCTTCAATGAAAATTTAACTTGATATTTAAACCATGCTCTATTTTGAGTTTCATTGTTCCAACAAAACACATATCTGGGTTTTTCACAACACAGATCAGGGGAAATATTAAATACCTACCCACAAATATATTTTAGCATGCAATTTAAAAAAACACGTCTGATCTATATACGGGTATGAAAGAACCAGGCAAAATTCCTACATGAATAAAAATATATACTTAGACTAAGTAGTTCTCAAACTAATCAGAGTGATATGTCGATGCGATGCGAAATCAATATGCTGGCACTTGCCTCAACGAATAGGTAGGGTTTGTTTTTATAGCTGACAGATAGCAGAGGCTTGCCCTTGACCACTATCTCACCGGATGGTAAGTGACGATTTGGTCCAAGATGATGTTCAGGGTAACCTAGAATTACTGGCTCTTAAGGATAGCTCCGGAACACATCGTTAGGTGCTTGGCGACAGATTGTGGACTTGAGGGTGGTAGCTAGACAGGCGGGCATTCGCAAAATGTCCTACCTACATGTTGTAACGAGTGCCATCGTAATACAACAACCGGGACTTAACGTGCCCTCCGAAGCACGTGCACGCTCAGTAGTAATATCTAGCGGTCACACATCTAAGTCATGACCGCGCTAAGCAAATTTTGCTACAAGCGCTTCAAAAGGTTAAGGTTTAACAATGGGGCAATGCTACCAGCATGCTGGGCACGCTGCCAACTGGTAATGGCCTGGTGCATTTGGACTGTTTGTGAGCTGGCAATGGCTTGTGGGTTGTCTAAATACTTTCATTACAGTAGCTGTATTGTATATAGTTAGTAGTGTTTTATTAATAAAGGAATACCAATGTTAAAACTGCCAAGCTATCGCCTGTGACCTCCGTAATTTAAACAAATATTGTATTATAGTATAGTAAGTATGTAACAAATTGTTAAAAGAATTGTTATATTGTTAAATATTGTTACAAGACGTTTAAAAGAATGCCCCCGAGTTTCTTGTCCGTTCTTCTCGCAGTGGCTCTATACAATTTTTTTTGCTGAACGTGGCAATACAATGTAGAATATTTCAATACTAAAATTTGTAATTGACATTCATAAAAGCGTCGTAGACGCCTTAATTGAATAAATGATTTTGACTTTGGCAATACTTGACGAATGGCGTGAATAATATCGGGTGCATTGGAGCCGCCCGCCCAGCTAGACGGCCGGAAGCGTGGGTAGCCGCGAACGCTCGCCGCCCGCCCCGACTGTTTACGGAGAAAGTTCCCGTACGCGATTTATACTGAAACATACGAGAAGTTTTTAGTGCTTTGTTTAATTATCTGTTTAGGATCAGAATGCTCTATTTATAATTCTAATCGCAATTTTCACGATTATTACGTACTGTTTTGTGAGATGACCATATATAATTGTATATCGTCACCTCTGCTCTCCAAAGGCGTAGGAAGACGCTGATTGGCTTTTAATGCCAGTATTAAAATGTGGCCAATGTGTGGCTTATATAAGAAGAATAACCGGTAAAAGTTAACATAGCTAAATACTGTGTAAATCTACAAATATAAGTTTAGATGCTTATTAATGAGTTTTTTTTATGTGATTGTAACGGAACAAGCACGAGGCCCACCTGATGAAGCGCTCTTTTTTGCCTATAACAGATGCAGTACGTCATTTGATAAATTCCTGTCTTCGACAAAAGAAAACTTCTTGGTTTGGACTTTGATAACGTGAGACACCCGCGTGGATATAAAAAAGTAGGTAATATCAGCTGTAAAAGTAGGTAATAGTAGCTAAAAATAGATAATAAAACGAAAAACTGGAGTATATATAAATGTAAACGTCTGTCTTTAGACCTCTGTATGAGAGGCTTCTGGTTCCATGTAATTGGAGGCGAGCTTACTCCCATTTAGGTATCGGGCACAGTTCCAGACTCCAGAGTCCAGATAGTTACTAATAATTTCTTTGTCGGATTAATTGGCGGGCAATCGCAAAATGCCCTTCCACCATGCATAAGTCTGGAAGAGATCGCTTAACACTAAGTCTTATTTTTTGTTTATTACAGTTGTCTAAATTATGGTATTTCAATACAGAGTTCTATCTATACAACAGATCGAAGCCTTACTCTAAGGACCAGCAGTTACCAATATAAAATAACAGTGACGCTCAAATTGGAGTCGGTCTATGCGGCAGATGTCGCCACGAGCGAATCTTTTCTATATTAATGCTGGCGACAGCTGGCCACCTCCCCCGACCACCGCCTCTCGACACCCCCGGGGATACGTTCCTAACGTTTTTTTGTAATAAAATTGAGAAATGAGCTATAGGCCGGCCTAATGTTAAGCTAGTTCCTACTCATAGCAAGTATGTGCGTATTCTGAATGATACATCATTACTTTGATAGTCTTTCACTAAGCACCTTACAGTGTTTTGCGGCAGATGGCGTTGAGAAGAACCAATTATCTATTTACATTACAACTATTCTTAAAGAAATCCATAATTCAATAGTACTGTGTCAGCCGGATCGTCCACTGCTGAACACAGCCTCCCCTATAAAGGGGGTATTTGCCATAATCCCCACGCTTGGCAGGTGTCTTGGGGATCGCAGTGTCAGATGACAGTTCTTTTGAAGGCGCTGCTGCCCACCTTCCAGTATTTTTCCCTTAGTCGCCTTTTACGACACCCACGGGATGATATGGTGCAAGTCTAACCCGGCACCCCACGGGGTAATAATTCAATAGTGTAGTCAAAGAAATGTTTCAATTACTAAAATAACAATATGTGCACATTTCATTTGACTTTTTTTATTGCTGATAGGTAAGTCTTTGACGACAATCTCACCAGATGGTAAATGATAATGTGGTCGAAGGTGTTAACAGGCTTAACCTAGAATTACTGGCTCTCAAGGACCATCATACAAAAGTTAATTGTTAATTAATTTATATCATTAATTTATGTCAGATTGGCGTGTGTAGACCATTTTTAACGATGGAACACAATAAAAACATAAAGACTCGTTTCTTGCATGGAGATGTAGAACTCTTTGTGCTTGCTCGTCTGGAGAAGTATTGCCATTTGCCACCATACCTATATCTACCGCCAAGCATTTAGCATTACTGTGTTTTGCTTTCAAGGGCCCATACCCTTTCCAGTGAAATTACAGGCACATGAGACTTAACAACTTTATATCTCCATGCGCTGTGCAATCGCCACTTGTCACGAATTGCATCTGTTATAGGCAGAGGTGTGGGCCTCATGCTATCACTATAAAAGGCCTATAAAAGGCTTTTCAACACACTAGCTCGTAATGGGCCTTTAAATGCACCAATTTTAGTGTCTTAATGTAGTCTATTACGCACTCGTGCTTTTTTACTTTACCGCACTAATGTTTTAAATAGAAAAAAAACAACGTTTTCACACTTCTCAACAAGGAGATTATAGTTTGTTTCCTTCGTTTTTCAAAAAACAAACCAAAGAGTTTTTTACGTAGTAAGTAGAACTTTAGAAGATTTAATTATAAACCTTCTTAATCAGATTATTATTGCTATCAAAAAGATCAAGAAAATATTTTCATATCGAAATGTTCGTATTCGTTCCTCGCAAGTGTGTTGAAAAACGTCGCGCGTCGTATGAAACTCGTGCGCGTTGTTTATTACAATCTCTACTTCATTGAGGCTAAAGCCCGTCTCGATTGTTATAAATAACTTCGCGCACTTGTTGCATAATGTACTATTGTAATATGTTTTTTTTTTTTTTTATGCCTGATAGGTTAGCCTTTGACCACTATCTCACCTGATGGTAAGTGATGATGTGGTCGAAGATGTTGTTCAGGCTAACCTAGAAGTACTGGCTCTCAAAGACAGCTGCCAGAACACACCGTTAGGTGCTTGGCGACAGATTTTCCACTTGAGGGTGGTAGCTAGCCAGGCGGGCATTCGCAAAATGCCCTACCACCATGCTATATCGACTGCCATCCTAAGACAACAACCGGGACCGACGGCTTAACGTGCCCTCCGAAGCACGGAAACGCTCAGTAGTAATGTCACTAGCGGTCACCCATCCAACTCTTGACCGCGCGCGACGTTGCTTAACTTTTCTGATCGGTTGAGAACAGCTAAGTAAACTTCGCTACGAGCGCTTCAAATTCCCATTCGCTTCAAATTCAGGTCCCATTCTCTCCTAAGAAACCTTAAGAAAAACCGAATATTTTAAACATGAACGTACCCCAGCCACCGTGTATTCGCCGTGCTTCCAATCTTATAGATTTGGAGAACTTGTATTGAAAACATAAATTGGTATAAAAGATGGTAGAGTTACCATTGCAATGTTTTTTTGTTTAGGAATGAACATTGCCCGCGGTGGTTTAAGGTTTCGTGTGGAGCAAGTCGGCATAAGCTTTCTTTGCATTTTTTTTAAAGTGTTTTATATTCTGATATTGAATTAGAGAGCGAGAGTAGTTGGTGAAATCAAATTAGTTTTTTTTTATAGGATTGTTACGGAACTAGCACGAAGCCCACCTGATTTTAACCGGCGACACAAGTGCCGTACTGCACTGCGCCCGTCACCCTGAGGCATACAGTCTCATGTGCCCATAACTTTGTCGGTTTCTATTACTATGTATCTATGATTATTATATATATATATATATATATATATATATACATCTATATCTATGATTATAGATATATATCTATGATTTTTGAACAAATTTGAAACTTGTCTTTTTTTGAAACTTTGTCTTAATCTTGGCTTAGGCTTTAGGATTCGTATACCGGGGACAGTATGGAAAATAACCTCACTGCTTTTACAACAAAAAAATGCTGTACATCTAAAGTCACGTGCGAAACACGGGTAGCACTAGGCTGCCTTAAAACTGTGTCGGGTGTTTGTCTGTTTGTAAACGATTAGCACGGACGTGAAGCCACCTGCGACCAACTAACAATGTATGATTCAGATTTATTCATTGCTTGCGTTAGGTTTAAATTTTGGCGAATTTTTCGTAGTAAGTACTTAAGGGGGAAACTCAAGTCACAACAGATTTTTCACGCTTGCAGCAAGGTGCCGTAATCATTCTTCAAGAGTATTCGCGAGTATTAAAATACTACTATAAGAAGCGCTCGTAGCGAACGAAGCGCTCATAGCGAAGTTTGCTTAGCTGTTCTTAACCGATCAGCCAAGTTAAGCAAGGTCCACCGCAGTCATGATTTAGATGGGTGACCGCTAGTGACATTACTACTGAGCGTGCACGTGCTTCGGAGGGCACGTTAAGCCGTCGGTCCCGGTTGTCCTCTTAGAATGGCAGTCGTTAAAGCATGGTGGTACGGCATTTGCGAGTGCCCGCCTGGCTAGCTACCACACTCAAGTAGAAAATCTGTCCCCAAGCATCTGACGGTGTGTTCCGGCAACAGTCCTTGAGAGCCAGTGAAATTACAGGCACATGAGACTTAACAACTATGTCTCAAGGTGACGTGCGCAGTGCAATTTGTCACTTGTGATGAAATGGTAGCTAGCCAGGCGGGAAATCGCAAAATGCCCTTCCACCATGCGGTGAAGCTCAAGCCGGCGGCGGGGATCGATCCAGGGACCTGCGGCACGGCAGTCCATAGTTATTACAGCTCTGCCAACATTGCTTTAAAAAAAAAACTCTTAACATGACATAGATCTATATAATGTTTTCTTTAGTTTTTGCGATTATTATCGCGTAAATTTATCATTATTTTTGTGTCCAAACACTGCAGTGATCGTTATCACGGGGTGACTAATTGCTTTTATATGTCACTTGTATTATTAAAAAATAATGATAAATATACACGATTTAAACCGATAAAGTGGTTTAATTACTATGTATCCATATATTTTAATTTTTGTATTAGTAATCACCTTGTCCTTTGTATTAATTTGTGTGCCAATTATGGCAAGGGTGTATATGGCACTACTTAATATTATACATTTTAATATGTATTACGTACATCTTGCAAATGAAATCTTTGTCTTTGAAAGATATTCAGCCTCATCTACAAGTCGTTTCCCTACTAAATCGAGTTATAGCAAGTCTTGATCTGTGCGCGATAAATGGCAATAGACTCGTCCCCGACACACTCGAACCACAACATGTCCGGACGAACCTGGTATTTAGATACATCTGCGTACCCCTTCGGGGAAAACACGCGTGATGATAGGTTTTTTATTTGTCCAGAACGATATTTCTGGGTTCAGATCAGACAACAGCTGAGCCATAAATTAATTTGAAATTGTCCGTTTTAGAACCCATCTGGTGCCGGCTCTGTCCAAACAACCGGACAAACAGACTGCGCTGTGTGTTAGGATATATGTATGTATAATGCGAGTTTGTGTGTACATCGTTTATCAGGATAATTTCATGAGTACATCTGTGTTCAAATTAAATAAAAATTTATATTGCCCATTTTACGAAAATGTGAATGATATTCTGTATATGTATATTTTCTATTGTATCCGTTTGTGAACATTATGCAATTATTGATATTCATCATCATCAGCCGGAAGACGTCCACTGTTGAACAAATGCCTCCCCCTAAAACCGTAGTTTCTGTCTGCCATCCCCTCCAGGGTTCAGGCGTGACTTTATGTACTTATGTATCTTAGTGTGTTCCATTTCGTTTATTCATTTGTTTGATATTGGCTCTGTGTTCTATTTTGTGTAAGTACCTAATAAAATGTTCCTTTCTTTCTTTCTTTCCCCCATAGAACGCCACAAAGAACGGCTATTAGCCGCTTGTAAACATTGGCTACCAGCGACTTTAACGATGTCGTCAGTCCACCTAGTTAATATTACATATATGTAATTCAATATACTTACTTATTACATGTTGCGATGCGTGATCAAAATGGTGGCACATATTTGCATTGCAATCTAACGGAACAATGTTGCCAGCATGCTGGACACGTTGCCAACTGCTTGTGGGCTGGAGAATTTGGACTACCTGTAGGCCTGCAATGGCCTTGGGGTTGCCTAAATGTTTTCAGTGTAGTAGCTTTAGTGTTGTATATATTTTGTAGTATGTCAATAGAATCATACGGCTGCTAAAAAAAAGTTTTTGTATTATTTATACAATTTTGTCATGTTATTTTATTTTACATTATGCAATTAAATATTAAATTAAATAATTGAATTATAATTATTTTTCAAAATCTTTAACGGAAATTGTCCAAAGCTGAAAAAATTATAATAGAAAAACAAGAAGATTACTTGTATTGTTTTTTTTCCTATACGATTTTACCCTCGCTCGGTACAAATTAAAAGAACTATTTTTGTCTTATTATTATAGCTGAAGCAGTGATGGCTCAGTGGCAATGGCTATGGACTGCCGCGCAGCAGGTCCATGGTTCGAATCCCGCCACGGGCTTGAGCTGCACCGCATGGTGGAAGGGTATGCGACCACCCTCAAGTAGAAAATCTGTCGCTAAGCACTTAACGGTGTGTTCCGGCAGCAGTCCTTGAGAGCCAATGAAATCACAGGCACATGAGACTTAAGAACTATGTCTCAAGGTGACGGGCGCAGTGCAATTCATGACTTGTGACGAAATGCATCTCTTATAGGCAGAGGTTAATCCGCTTAACATCAGGTGGGCCTCGAGCTTGTTCCGTCACAATAACAAAACCTTTTCTATACGTTTCAGGAACAATACCTGGCGTGTTTTAAAAGGTCTGTAGGTACTCGGTTCTTCAAGTGGAGATTGTATTTTGTCGTTGGTAAATGAGCTACATAAATAGTAGTCCACCTGTAATGGTGGTGTGCTGGCATTTGTCAGGGTCAGTGTTTATTTAATCCTGTTACCTGAAATAATGAGATATTATTATTATTAATAGACCAGATATCTCCAAATTATCGTCAAAGTCCAGTTGATTTCTTCTGGTTGATGATTACACCGTCTTCTACGATGACGGTGATAATAATAAATTAAAGAGTAATTTCCTTTTTTTAAGATTCGTATCTCTATTCGAATCAACAGTCAAAAGGTAGTGGTGCCCGGTGAGTGGAACCGTGAATGCAGATTCGTTACATAGGTACTCAATGTAAAAATCTTGTGTTATTCAGTTTCGTAAACTGTATTGAATTCGCTTAGCCAATTAGTACATGAAATGATATTAAAAAAAACTGTAGAGTATTTTTAGCTACGATTTGTAGCACTTTGTTTGTAGCGCCCAAGAACGTAGAGCTCTACAACCTAGCGCAAAACAAATCATACTACACAGAATGAAAGCTACGAAAACTTTGTCCGTTCACTGAGCTGATTAAAATCGGTTCTGCACCCAAGCGGGAGCCGCTGTGTCCACTGCAACCCCCGCGCGTCTTGTAAGGGACTAGGTACCCACACATAGATGTGCGTGTAGTAGTCAATCTTTCATTCTATTCCGTTCTTGATGCATGTGATACTACTACGATTCGTAGCGTTTCGTAGCAGGCTCTACGAATCCTGTTGGCGTTGTAATATTTTACAGCAAGGACGTATGCTTAGCACAATTATCTTCATGAAAAAATATCTTTTAGTGGTTCTTGAATACGCAAAGACGGTATCGTGGAGTTGCGAGTTGAAGACCCTTCTTCTATCTTAAATCTTTTTTATACGGATATAAATCTATTGTAATAATGCATATGGATATGTAATTAATATGGATTTTTATACAAATCCTTACAATATTTGTCCAGACGAGTATTTTATCCGGAATGTTTTTTGTCAATTACCCCTTGTGGGGATATAACTACGAATTACATTATATATGTTATTCGTAGGAATATAATAATAAAACGCAATGATGATAAAAATGTAGATGAGAGAAGAGAGATTCTAATTTGTTGAACTCGAAAGTAAAATACTCCTTTGTCAGTTTTTCTAAGGAAAATTACCAACACCTTGGCAACTACTGGCAGCTTATTAAAACTAAACTATGAACTAAAAAGCACGTGCACGAAAAGTGACCACATCACCACATTTCGATACAGGTAACGCCTACGGAATGGAGCTTTTACGAACAAATGTATTGAAAAAAGCTTAGAAATCTATTAAATTCAATAGTTACAGCACAAGCGAAACTCCCAACTCCAAACCAAATCTCATGCAATAAAACAAATACACAGTTTTTTGTTACCGTGATATATATACATGTATGTGTGTGTAGTGTATGCGTGTGACGCGACCAGCTGAGCCAGAGGGCATTTTTCATCCACCCGCTCCCGGGGGGCTACTACGGTACTACGATATGCAAGATTACATATATAATGGCCGCAGTGAATTTAGGCACAAAACGCTTAAAATAAGAAGCGAACTGCAACTTTTTTTGCTTCTAAATAATATAACAGATATCAAAATTCAGTTAGCGAGTGAAATCGAAGCTTTCGAGAAATAAAAACTGACGTCTCGGAATGAATAGTGCAGTGTCAATCAGAAAGAGAAATGTGACGCAACTACTGTAATTGGGAAGCGTGATGTTTATTTATTTATATTGATTCACAAAATAAAATATAATCACAAAAAGAACACAACGCTATAGGTCAACATTTACGAGCCAGACCATATCCCGAAATATGTGTTTTTTTATGTTATTGTGATGGAACAAGCTCGAGGCCCACCTGATGTTAAGTGGACTAACCTCTGCCTATAACAGTTGCAATTCATCACAAGTCAGGAATTGCACTGCGCCCATCACATTGAGATATAGTTGTTAGGTCTCATTGTGCCTGTAATTTCACTGGCTCTCAAGGACTATACTGTCGGAACACACCTTTCGGTGCTTGGCGACAGACTTTCTACTTGAGGGTGGTAGCTAGCCAGGCGGGCAATCGCAAAATGCCCTTCCACCATGCAGTGAAGCTCAAGCCGCCGGTGGGGATCGAACCAGGGTACTGCGGCACGGCAGTCCATAGCTATTACCGCTCGGCCATCATTGCTTCATCATGTTTGTGTAAACATCATGATCATCATAATTAGCAGTACTTTTTTTATACAATTCAAAGTTAAATTTAAATGATAATATTAGAGAAGTGTCAGTAAGGCAGTAAAAACAACTTTTCACACATCCCTTTTCAAAATGTAAAGGTTTTGGTCAAATATGTCAAATGAGCTACGGTGTTCTTTTCAGATTTCATTGTATTGGCGACACATACGAACTATTAGATTTTAAAAAGATGTATTATTCTTGTACACCTGCAGAGGAAATATAGAGTGACTATAGCGGGCTCGCGGTTTGATATTAATAGCAATGCTTGAAAGAAGGGATGGCTCAGTGCTATTGGCGATCGACTGCCGCGCAGCAGATCCATGGTTTGACTCCCGCCGCGGGTTTGAGCTTCACCGCATAGTGGAAGGCCATTTTGCGTTTTGCGACTGGACTGGACGCCTAGCTACCTACCACCCTCAAGTACAAAATCTGTCGCCAAGCACTAACATTGTGTTCCGACAGTTGTCCTTGAGAGGCAGTAATTTTTGGTTTTACACGTTCGATCACATCATCACTTACCATCAGATGAGATTGTGGTCAAAGGCTTGCCGATCAGGAAAAAAATAATTTAAAAAAATGGAGAATAATGTGAGAATTTATAATCTTGAATTATTATTCCCCGCCGTAAAAAAAACACAAGCGGAAACAAGCTTTGATGCCATGCTATAATACTGTTTTTTTATGACAGTAAATATAATGCAACAAGTATAATTTAGGGTGCAATTAAATTAATTGCAACATGCATGAAATAGTTTCATGTAAATCTGGATTGAAAACTAAAGCTTATATTTAAACATTATTATTGCCTTGTTGGTGGAGTGGCATCTTTGTAACCGACTTCCAAAAAAGGAGGAGATTCTCAATTCGGTACGTATATTTTTTTATACCACGCATCACTTTTTACAGAGTAGTCCGATTTGATAGTTCTTTTTTTATTGAAAAGGGTCGAGGATGTTCCATATAATTTTTATCAAAATCGGTTAAGTAGTTTTACAGTACACTCAAATAACATTAAAAAAAAGGTTTTATTTTCAAATAACGGTACACGGAAAAAAATGGGTCCTGACAAAGTGTCAATCCAAGAATAATATTATTCTCGGGAGTGTTGTTTAATCTCAAGTATATATTTACTTAAAATAAAAATATTGTTTTGAGTGAAGTAAGGTCATTTTCTCTAAGATAAAGAATATTATTCTCACCATATATTTTTACATCAAGAGTATAACTTTTGGTCAGAGATATTTTTGTTCTTAACTATAGAAAATAGTATCTATTGGAATGAAATATTTTATGAATTCTCATTCTAATTACGTACGGAGTTAGCGTAAGAAATCTGAAATTTTATACAAGAATAATAAACGTTTTATTGGATTAAGAAAATATTTCCATTCTTTCAACAACAATGGGCTTAATACAAGATATTTCTTTTGTTCATTTAAAATAATTGAGAGAAGTAAATGACAAGGATATACATATGTCCGAGCAAGAAAATTATTCTCCTCTTAAAAATGACAGTTTTCTAAATCTGAGATATATATTGTTTTATTAATCTATGAATTTGTATTGTCATGCTAAGATACATTGGATTTACAACAAAACTATAAACTTGATATAACCAAGACAAATATCTCAACTGCAGAAGTGAGTTATATTAGATAGAGAATTTTAAAGTTCTCAAAGCAAAAGTAATTGATTGTTAGTTGTTGTATTTATTCATCTTTAGTAAAGAAATCAAATCTTGATTTGTGTTTGATTATTCTTAATATTTATTTGATATTGTATTCTTTAGTTAAGAATCTTCGATTAACAGGAAAACAATATCTTTTATTGAACCAAGAAAATACATGTCCATTATAGACAGAAACTTATCTAACTAAAAGAATTTTAAAGTTTTCAAGCCAATAATCATATATTCTTAATTGTTATAGTAATTTATCTTCAGTAAAGAAAACAAATCTTGATCTTAAACATTTATTCTTGATTAATATTTGTTACGGTATTATTAGGTAAAGAGACATTAGTGTTAAGGCAAAACTATTTTATTTTATAACTAAAAAACTAAATCTCGATTGCAAAGGGTGATTTATATTAAATGAAGAATTTCAAAGTTTTCAAGTCAATAATGAATAATTCTCAATTGCTAACGTAAATCATTTTCAGTAAAGAAAAATCATTCTTGATTGATTACTGATACGTTGTTCTTAGGTTAAGAGGCATTAGCATCACAGCAAACTGTACTCTTTATTTAACCAAGAAAATAAATTTCAATTGCAGATAATGACTCATATTACATGAAGAATTTTAAGTTTTTGAATCAATAATGATATATTGTTAATTGTTGAAGTTATTCATCTTCACTTCAGAAAACGAATACTGAACTTAAGTGTACCATGTTCTTGATTGATATTTGATACGACATTCTTAGGTTAAGAGATCAAACTATATCCCACGTTGAACCAAGAAAATATATCTCTACTGTAGAGAGTGACTTAGGTATCTTACATGAAGAATATTAAAGTTTTCAATGCAAAGTGATAGATTGTAACATTAGTTACTCATCTTCAATAAAGAAAAGCAATCTTGGCTTAACATGTTTTTTTTGGTCTACAAATATACAGGATTATTGGTAAAATGCTAACAACCTCTTAGGGTTGACTTTTGCTAGTCCTAACAAACATTAATATAAATAATAATACAATAGAGTTTTAAGCCATTAAATGTAGAAGTCAAACAAATATATATCTACATACTAGTAAATGATACACATCATACTGTATCAGCCGGATTGTCCACTGAATAGAGCATCCCCCATTAAGAGGGTTTGCCATAATCCCCACGCTGGGCAGGCGGCTTGGGGATTGCAGTTTAAGGTATATATTCCTCAGAAGGCGCTGCTGCCCACCTTCTGGTGTGTTACCCTTTGTCGCCTTTTACGACATCCACGGGTGGAGATGGGGGGTGACATTTTAGCCCGGCACCCCACCATACCATATCAGGAATAAAAAAACACACATAATTAAAACAAAACAGTTTTCTTCACTGGCTCTTCAATCAAAACCATGAATTTTAAAGTAAAAAGACAAATTTCCAGTCAAGAATAACTATTTCTCCATTAAAAATGTGTATTTTCAGACCAAGTACTCAGTTTTTAGTTTGAGATGGTTTTCTCTGTTCCAGATTTTATTTAGTGTTGCAATATTTTAGTTTTGTCTAGTTCTCCCTTGATGTGGGGAAACTAATGAACCTAAGAATACTATTCGTTATCGTTATATTGCATGCTGAATAAGCTTGTTTCAATTCATATTAAGAATAAAATATGTAAATTTTAATTTGAAAAATATAAGGTTACTCAGCTAATAGTCAGATAATAGCTGGGAGTCTAATATACTCATAGTACAACGGCAAAGCGACAGGGTTTGAAACCCGTTAGTGCCCCAATATATTGATTCGTATCTGAAGTAAAAAATGTTTTAAAACTGTCCGATTATTACCTTTAGGTCTCGGTTTCTCATTTCCTAATTCAAAGTGGTATGAAAGTTAGCCAGGTGAACATTCGTAAAATGCCCTATCACCATGCACTGAATCTTAAACCCGCTGCAGGAACCTATGGACCCCTCACGTGACAGTTCATACTCACCGCCATAAGTGGCGAAGGCCAAGGCCTAGAGGACCTATTTGTTAAGTTTGGGTGCCTATATATGTGACCTCGTGAGTATTGACTCACGAGGTCTATCACAAAAACTAAACTTGTGATGAATCAGAAATTTCGTTAAGTTATGATATTTAATCAAAGTTAAAGTCACAATCATTGATTCAATTTAGGCATCTACGACGCTCTTATGAAGGTCATTTACAAATTTTAATATTGAAATATTCTACAATGTACTGCCACGTTCAGCAAAAAAATTTACAGAGCCACTGCAAGAACAACGGGCAAATAACTCGGGACCATTAATTTAAATGTCTTTTAACAATATTTTACATACTGTATAATAAAATATTTTCAATATTTCTTTTAATTACGTAGGTGACAGGTGATAGCTTGGCAGAGGAGTGGAGGAGAGGAATTGTTCAAGCATTTTTGTCGTTTATGTAATCACAAACTGGAATAGGATTTCTTAATCAAAATTATTTTCCACGTGCAACTTGAACTTTCCTTCTGTGAGCGTTGTAATATGTTAGGGAATGTTATTATAAAACCGCACACAATTAACCTTTTTACTTTTGTCTTTGCTAACTAAAACCTGGTACCGCGATTTTATCTTTACTTTTTGTGTTGTAATCGTGATTGTCACTGTTTTTTTTTTTACGATCTTTCATAATAATTTCAAATATGTACAGACTCTCTAATAATACAGCCATAGGTAATCATCTATTTCTTACAAATACTGGCTGTATTTAACACAAATCGTCAACCTAAATGAAAAGTTATTCGAATGTGCTCATTTGGTAATAATCACGATACGAATATGTTTCGGGACTTTATAAGGGCGATGTTGGCTACACACAACACAATTTCCGTTGCGAGTGAAAGGTACACGCGCCGTGGCATGGCCAATGGCATTTTCGTAAATTTTGTTTAATATAGTGTTATAAAGTGAATATTTGTTCAAGTTGTGCTTGAGATAGCAACCAACTAGTGTTCATTTAGGTAAGTTTGTTCCTTACTATATAAATAACTGTAGATAGTCAAAAATATCCATCATAGAGGCTGCTAGATTTTCTTTGCCTGGAACGTGCTGTGTGGTTACACTAAGTTGGTACAGCCAAGTTAACGATCGGTAGGTTCGTAATACATAATTATTATTGTATTACATACCTACTCATATCTAGAATTAAAGATAACTCTTTATGATAGAGATCAACAGCAGGCTGATGTTGGTAAATAATCCTTAAATATTATAATTATTATAAATGCGAATGTATGTTTGTGTTTGTATATGTGTCTGTTCCTCGTTAGTTATTCAGAATGGATTTCGATCTATATATATATACTTATCCTCTATACACTATATACACATAATTTTTTTTGTTAGATAAACCTATATTCAAGAATATACATGTGATTTTTTTCCATTCCAGATCAAAAATTAACCAATGAAACACAAGTGTTACGCTACTCAATACCCCCAAGAGGAAGACTAAACAAGAGTACATTTTTTCCCACGTTGGAGCAGATTGTGAACTTTGTTATTGTTTTTCAGGTAATTTCATCAAGTATAAAACACATATTTAAACAATTTAAAAAATATTATATACTTAATATATTTTTCTTATGATGTTAGGATATCTCATCAAATTATCTATTACATACTATAATATAACATATATATATACACAGGCAGTATTTTATAGTAATATAGTAGTTAGTTTACAAAACTTTTAAAAGTGTGCCTAATCATATTTCATGATTCTGTATAGATTATAATAATGATAAACCGCTGATTAAACGCTAACTTGCAGTTTAGATGATTTATGTGTGATAATCATCTAACGGGGCCTTCTGGAAGCTGACTTTGAAATACAGTTTTAATTTTATTTAGGTTTAACCTGTTTGCTATATTTTACCACTTACTCAACAATATGTGATTGTGGTCAAAATATGCCTATCATCTATAAAAAGTTTATGGATTGTGCAATATTTTCACTGTAGCTCTTTTTTTTAGGATCCTGGAGATATCCAAACTGAACTGGAGGAGGTGAAGAAAAGGCTCGACTCAACAAGCAAAGTGTTCTACCATACTTTATATTATAACGTAACATAAAATGTGGTGCTGATTATAATGAGAAAAAAATCATATTATTTGGTGGTAGATAAAGGTGAAAGTTTGTAAGTGTGTTTGTATGTTTATTACTTCTTCACGCTCAAATGGTAGGACCAACTTTGATATAATTTGGTATGGAGGTCGATAAAGCACTGGATTAACACAGGATACTTTTCATCATCATCCATCACCACGCGGGGTGTAACCGCGGGGCGCAGTACATAACTGTTACAATTATGTATAATATTTTTGATAATGATAATATAAAATTGTATGCTTCTTAATTTATTTTATAAATAAATAATTTTCAACTGAGAATATGTATTGTATTTTATTTATTTTTACGATGATAGATGTTTTTTAGTTGATCCATTTTAGAACTACACTTAACTATTTACCTGCGTTATTTGCAGACTTGAAAGGCGGAGATCAGATTGGAAGATCTGGACAGTGCACCAGGCTGGCTATTTTCTGTAAGTGAGTTTTTGTTCTTGTTGACTAACTAAAAGTTTTATATGAATATCTTATTGTATATAGTATAAAATATCAATTATCTTGTTCTTATCCAGTATTTCAATGATGAAATTCGAAGCACAGTTTATTCAATTTTTTTTTATTCATAAAAGGTTTTTGTGTAGGTATATCTCATTGCATACTAAGGAAAATCTTACGTAATTGTTAGTTTTATTTGTATTTAAATGAAGTTTCAGTTTCAAATAAAGAAGTTCTTATCTAGGTAGTACGGTATTAATAATACTTTGAAGAACAACGATATCTTCTTGAAATCTGCGTGCTTCATTAACAATTTCACAGTTTACTGTAATTTATAATATATTTATTAACTGAGACTTCTTCCAATCAAAACACTATAATTGAAATAAAATAATTAATATGTTGTACAATATATATGGAGTTCAGATGAAACAAATCTGAGCTCCGTATGAAACAATTCATGAGTTGAACCTAGAACTGAGACTTCTTATAGTAAAATGCACTATCATTGAACCAAGATAATTGATATTATTCACAAAATACTATTTGATCTTCATATGAAACACTTTTATGAGTTGAACTAAGAACTGAGACTCCTTCCAGTAAAACGCTCTATTATTGAACCAAGATAATTTATATTTTTCACACTATATAATCTGATCTCCATATGAAACATTTAGAGAGTTGAACCAAGAACTAAGACTCCTTCTACTAAAATACACTATTGTTGAAGCTAGAAAATGGATAGTCTTATCAATATATTATCTGATTTCCGTATGAAATATGTAATGACTTGAACCAAGTAATGAAACTTCTTACAATAAAACGCACTATTATTTTACCAAGATGACTAAAATTTAAATGTAAAACATGTAATTATTTTGAACAAGAACTGAGGTTTCTTCCAGTGAAATTCCATTGTCGAGTCAAGAAATCTGATATTCTATCCGTAGACAATTCGATCTTCGTGCAAAATACAAATTCTTTTGAACCAATCAATACAACTTTTTCGGGTAAAACACCCATTAGAATACTAAGATCAAAACTACTTACAGTAAAACACTTAATATTGAAATGAGAACTGAAAATTCTTCACTGGAGAACATTTATTATTCGTTCTATATAAACTGATCTCCGTATGAAAACATGTAAGTGTTAAAGCCAGAATTATGGTTTCTTAACTTAAATAAGTTACAATATTCAGATAAGAAGATTTTTTGTTTACCTAAAAGTAATTTTCTTGTACGAAGAAAACTCTTGTTGGTCTAATTAAAATATATACTCAGAAGAATATATTTTACTAGAAGTAAGAATAATATCTTAACTGAACTATTTATGTACTTAATAGTAAAATATATTTTTTTCTTATTAGAATCTAATGAATGAGTGAACGTATGAGTTCATTTATTCAAGTAAGGATTGTTTTAAATTTGAGAATTTCAGATTCTCTAAATTAGAACAATGATTTACTTAGACAGAGACATAACTACTTTTTTTTTATAAGTAAATAATAATCTTAGTTAAAGTATATAAATACTTGCACGAAAAATTATTAACAAGACAAATATTTACTAATCACAAGAATATATTGTTTTCCCCATATATGAAACACGGAATGTCTTGACCAATAGATATATTCTTGATTTGACGCAATCTTTTTTTTCCGTGTATGTGGTACAACAGTCCATATATTGCAGTACTCTTACTTCCTAAGGGACTATTACATATTTATCTGGCATAAGGTGCTTAAGAACATCGGCTTAACACTTTATGGTTACACACATATACAGGCGATCGGTAGGATATAATATATTTAATATTTGTTTTTTCAATGTCTATAAAAAAAAGTTATATAGAATTTTATGGCTGTTTATAGGTATTATTTATTTATACATTCAGTTAAAAAAAATGCCGTTTCAGCGTGAAGCAGTAACGAACATACACACGCATACCCTCATTCACTCACACTCACTTTTTGTTCTTTGAACTTAGTTTAGAACAGTAGTAGCCCCTTCCACTGGTGAGCCAGTGGCACCCTTTTAGTCGATGTGCGAAATAGGCGCGTTTGTTGTTTTTGAGCTGGGGCGAGATTTAGCTCGCTGTTTGTGTGGTGCTGATAGCTTGGGCTTTTCCAATATTTTACGAAAGAAGCGGACGTAGCCGCTGGTTGCAAATAGCTTTAATAATAGCTTCAATTTGAAAGGACCTGAGAGGAAAGCCGGCAAGAAGAGAAGTATGACTGCGTTAGGAAGGATCTTAAGAAAGGAGTTAAGAAATAACAGATCAGAGTTTTTTGTAATTTACATTTCTAAAATAATTGTGTCTTATGGCAAGCGGTCCATTACGGTGTGATCCTCGTTTTGCTGCACTCGTCACTCCGAGATGTTAGTTGTTAAGGTTGAACTGGCCGGTCACTTCTCCATACAAACGTCGTAGGGTGATCACTCCTTTATTTGAGATTTTAAGTCCAGACTTAAGCATAATACTGATTGATATTGTCGTTATATAGGCTTGTATGACGCCAAAATTTAAAAAATATAATTATATTGTAAGTTATGTGCCTCGAAAACTTTATGTGAAAATGTTTCGAGGCGCATAATTCTCAAGTTAATTATTTTATTAAAATTTCGGCATCATACAAGCCTAGATAATGACGAGATCAATCGGTGTTATGCTTTATTTGAGACCTAAAACCTCAAATAAGGGAGTGATCACCCTACGACGTTTGTATGGAGAACGGGTCGGCCAGTTCACCCTTAAGTCTAACATCTTCTAACACCTTATATCTACCATATCAAGATGAAAAGTGTTTGCCCGGTAATTTCACATGCTACGGTGTCCAACACACCTAACAGTATTTGCGCAGTACTGCTTTGAGTCAGAATATCTCACACTGCGGTCGTACTCACCAAGACGGACCTGCTGAAGAGTCCTGCCAGTTAGTGAATACAAGTTTATAAATAAAAACAAAGCGTAAGAAAGATATCATAGCCTAACTCCAGCATCCTATAGTTGGAGTACCAGGGCCGCAGCAGGCGTTAGGATGTATCAGCATACCGCTCGCCGCTCTGAGATAACAGACACCTGTGTACTGAACGATTAATTTAATTTTAGTTTATACAGCTGATTGCATTTGGAGTAAACTTTAGATAATTAGAAGTTACTTAATGTAGTTTTATTTACTGCAAATAGGCCTTTGACTTTCTTCTACTGATATGTGAATCTGTGAACCGGCACTACAGCAAAGCTGCCAAAACATGCCGTTAGGTGCTTGGTGACAACTTTTCTACTTAAATTGAGGGTGCTGTCTAGTTAAGTAGAACATTGAAGTACCATCATCTTGGAAGGGTGTTTTTCCATGAGTACAAAATGTAAATACAGAGTCAAAATAAAACTTTTTCACGGGATTTAAAAGAGGTTAGGTATGTTAAACATCACCATATTACCAGCCTATTGCATCTTTTGAGAAAGGAACGGTAGGTAAGACTGGGGAACATTTCTGAAAAAAAAATACAGGGCAGGGTACAGAATGGTGGTACCTATCCAGAAGTCTTCTTCGTGGCCAATTCCACTATCGTGAGCGACAGTCGCGGCAACCTAACGACATTATACTGTAATAACTCCACGTACTCTATTAGTTGGGGTACCAGGGCCGCAGCAGGCGCTAGGATGTATTAGCATACCGCACCCTCTCTGAGAGAACGGGCACCTGTGGACCGAACGATTAATTTCTTTGCAACGCCAGACGTGTTCCGTACAGTACATCACTGTTAGGTTATTTAAAGATTTGTATTAAATACATAACTTTTTCCAGTTCCTGTAGACTAATGTTGTGAAACGAATTAAATGACTCAATAAACTATTTAATTAATTCATTAGTACTAACGAAATACCCTCCTACCTATATAGTTATACCGATTTTATTGCAATAGCAATATATTAGTAAGCTAACTTACTAGATAGGTAGGTAGGAAATAACGTTCTGACTACCTAAGTAGAACCTATGAAATTTATAAGCTTGACTATTGTCTAGTAGTATGCCTTTATTAAACAAATACTACAAACTATAAACAACAGTACAGCTACTACAATACTACAGTAAAAGCATTTGGACTCATAGAGAGTCCAAATGCTCTAACCCACTATCAGTTGGCAGCGTGCCCAGCATGCTGGCAGCATTGCCCCGTTGAATTGCAATGCTTATTCTTTGAGCCAAATAGGTGCCAGCATTTTGATCACGCGTCGCATCGACCAAGCGCTCTGATAGATTTTGGAAAATACGATGAGCTCCCGGTCCCCACGGACCCAACGTCTCTACACCAAACGGCTCAAATATGTAACCCATACCCAGGTTAGCATACTTGCGCCGCTTGAGTTGTTATTGTCTAGTTATTACTAGTCATAATTTTATTACTGATATGACGATCATTAAAATGTTACATATTTTGTTATTTAGTTGTTTACTACTTTGTTGTTATGTAATATAGTTGTACTTGTTATATAATATAGTTTCTAATTACGTACAGAATTATTAGTATTATCTTGTAACATTAACTAATAAGTTATAGTCATTGTAGTTTCGTAATGTAACACGCAGAGCATGCGCCTTTGTAAAAATAAAAATATTAAAATATTAGGTCGAAGTTTCTTACATCGCACACAGAATTATTGGTTCGACTTTGAGCTTTTCAAGAATTTTATTTAAAATTTACTGATACTAATTTATCTTTGTATTTTTTGTATTCATTGGTCTTTAAATTTAATATTTAACCAGGGTAACATAAAACGGGAACCAACGAGCTTTGAACAAGCGTTCGAAACTAACGCATGCTCATAAAAGTGCGGCTAAATCTTTTATTCATTCGACCCACATTTAAATAGTTTTTACTTCCAAAACTTACATCACCGTATACAAACAGTAAAAAATCACAACTTCAAAAATTAGCCCCTTTTTCCATCGATAATTGTAATCCTTCCCCCAACCCCCCGGCCCGTAGGGGGTGGAAACATCTGTGCCAGCAATCCCTTACAGGCGCGCTGTCAACCGCAGAGCTCGCCCGAACGTTTATTTATTTGAAGCCCAAATTGATTCGTTTGATATGCTTGCTTTGCGCTCCGGCTAAATGGAGGAGTCGCCTTTGCATGTTTTCCGGCTTGGAGCAAAGAGGTTTCGAGGATCGGCTGACATGATTTTTCATAAGTATTTTTCTAATAAGTAGCATAAAGCTGGGCTTTTTGAGGTCTCGCGTTTATTTTACAACCTGATTCTAGTGGCGTCATCTAGTATTAAGTAGATTAACTACGATATATTTGAGTATTGAGTTTAGTTCTGTTGCAGCGATGTTAACTCTTTAGTTTACTGACAGATGGCGTTAGTAGTACAATAACATTTTATCCAATGAATACAAAATTGCTAATGTTATTTTTTATATGGCTATAATTTAGATATGAATTTAAATTACTATGTTAATGCACAAATCTATAGGCGTGATAGTTTTTAAATAAAGTGTGCCACAAAATGTTCAAGTTGTAAGATAGGGCTCGCTTCATTCGCCCTAATAATTTTATTGACAGTACATAAATCTTTCAAACTTATTTTATGTAGCATACAGTTTTGCTAGTCTCGTTGATTTCATATAGGCTAGGGTGCTAGAAAAACGAAAGCGAGATTAAAGGTACCTTTTTTTTACAGCTGATGCCAAATGTCTTGGAAACGCTTGTCATACAAAAGTAGTTTCGCCTCGTTTCAATATTTTGAAGTCAAGGGATCAAACTCAGTGAAATTTTGCCTATATATGCTTCTGGGGCCAGTTTTGCGTAAAATTAATTATTTTCAAAAATATTCGAAGTAATCCTTTTGTATATGGATTCATAAATTCACATTTAGGGGCAAAATAAATAGAAAACTTGCAAACCAGAAGCATAGATATTAGATTACAAAATTACAAATATACGATAGGTATAATTTAAGTCATGTGCGGGATTCGAACCCGCGTCCATTCACCCCTTTAGCTCTAACCTATTGAGCTAACATGACATGACGTCATAACTCAAATCTTTCCTATCGTCTTTTAACCATCGTATTGGGATGGATATCGTATATTTGTAATTTTGTAATGTAATCCGCAGCAGGCGTTATTGCACACATGACAATATTTAAAAAATTGATATTAGAGTCGGAGATATTTTATTTATCATTGAAAACTTGCTATTTAAAATTTGACGAAATTACGTATGATCTACATGCACTTTAGCCTTGAGAGCAAAGAGGCTGTATGTAAGTAATAGGAATATTTCAAGCTAAAAGAAAAACAACATATCAGAGAGAATGACATTTTTGTACGGACAAAAAAATATTGTTTTCATTGATCTAAAAATGTTTTTATAATTAAATTGAAATAAAATTGAAGGGAAGCGCTTTTATGTTTTTGTGTATATCTTGACAGTCTCGCTTTTCAACAATATTAGCCACTTGTTTAAAATGACAATTTGTGAAATATAACTAGCGGCCCGCCCGGCTTTGCACGGGTATATAACAAAAAATATAAATTGAAACACATAAAAAGTAGTTATGACATAACTGTAATAGTTAGACGTATGGCATAGCGAATTTTTTTGTGGATATTGATGTCCTCTATAAAATCGTAGTACATCACTTTGCTCTATTGTCAACAATTTCCGCAACGTAGCGATATAACGATTTTTTTGTATTTTTTTACGCTTTGGGTTACATTATCGAAGATTTCATACGGATCCCTAAGTTTTTGAAAATATTGTATAGCCTATGTTCATAAGGGATAGTGTAGGATTCTAATGGTGAAAGAATTTTTGGAATCCGTCCAGATGTTTTTAAGTTTATTCGTAACATACAAGAATACAACTCTTTATAATATTAAGAAGTTATAGATTTAGCACGATCGAGAATTACTTTAATTGATTCTCGATCGTGCGCTCGTAGATTCATGACCTCCTGAGGATGCTTCGTGTAGAAGCGAAACGCGTCGAAAGTCCGGTTTGGCTGCGTGACGTTTGTGACGTTACGTCCGCTTAACAGGTAAATTAGGCGGAATTGTCACTAGATATATTTTATATATTTTTATATTTTTTTATTGAAATATTAATTTGATGTTTTTTAAAATATCTTAAAAATATTTGCTATTATTAAATATGGATTTCCACAAAGTAACGCCTGAATCTATTAATTACACATTTTCTTTGATGTGTAAAATTATTTTCTTCACTGGTAACTATGAGCTTATCGCACTGAAATCGTTTTATCGATTACTTAAGTTCACAATTCCCTGTAATGAACGTGAGTAGTCACAACTCGATAACGACGCAACACATGCATTTAATTCGTTTTGGAACTATTCCAGTATTTAACGGCCTATTTCTAAGTATTTTACATTATATATATACTGCATCAGCAGGATTATCCACTGCTGAACATAGCCCGCCCGGCGCCCGTGGGATATCGGGCTAGAATGTCACCCCCGTAAGAGACGATTAAGGTACCACACCAGAAGGTGGGCAGCAGCGTGTTCTGAGGAATTGATATCTCACACTGCGATCCCCAAAACAAGTGCTTTCACTTGTTTTGTGTTGCGTAGGGATTATGGCAAACCCCCTATAATGGGAGAAGCTGTGTTCAGCAGAGGACAATCCGGCTGATACAGTACGGTACAGAACATAGCCTCCCCCATAAAGAGGGGTTTTTTATTAAATATACCTACTATTTTTTTACTCTAAATAGTATTTAATTACAAGCAGTATTGCGAGCTAAGTGGAAATAACATTTACAAACTATTTGTTTATAATATTTTAGTCCCGGGCGAGAATCGATACCCTGTCCTCCGATTTCACGTCGGATGTCTATTCCACTTGGCCACCGGAACATACTCTTTCGAGCCGAAACTTTATGATCCACTTGTATTACTTTAACCGTCATAGGTGACGGGGCGCGGCCATCACAGAAAATTAAACAGTGACCATCACGATTACAATACTAGGAATACAGATAAAATAGCGGTGCCAGGTTTTAGATTAGCAAAGACAAATAAAAGGTCCTTCTTAGGTAATTGTGTACGGTTTTATAATAAAGTTCCCAAACATATTACAACGCTTACAGAAGGGAAATTTAAGTTGCACGTGAATAAGAAACGCAATATGTTATTGATTAAAAAATCCTAGTACCTGCACAGTTTCTGATTACTTAAACGACAAAAATGCCTGGACAATTCCGCCTCCGCCAAGCTATTGCCTGTCACCTACATAATTTAAACAAATATTGTAATAACTCTATTATATAGTATGTATGTAACACATTGTTAAAAGATGTTTATAAGAATGGCCCCGAGTTTCTTGCCCGTTCTTCTCGCAGTGGCTCTATACAATTTATTTGCTGAACGTGGCAGTACAATGTAGAATATTTCAATACTAAAATTTGTAATTGACCTTCATAAGAGCGTCGTAGACGCCTAAATTGAATAAATGATTTTGACTTTGACTTTGATCACCCAGACTACTAGACTTCATCTGAAACCAAGAAGAGTTTGACAAACACATAACTCTCGGTATGATGTCGCTACCCTTCTGTATTTATATGATAAGATGATATAGTATATATGATTACAAGCACTATGGCGTGCTGAGCGAAAATCACATATGATTGCTAAGATTTCTATACATCGCAACCTTTGCGGGTTAATTTTTTATATAGATATATACTTGGTTAGCTGGCTCTAGGCACGAGACACTGAATAATGTAACTACGAAGTACAAAGGAACATGTCACCCGTCCTTTCAGCACAAACTAAACAATATATCAAAATCACTCGTAATTTGCTGTTGAATATTTTGCTGCTCAAACATTGCTCGTTAACTGCATCGACCGTGGCATAAAGCTAGTTTTTAGCAAGTAATGTATAAGGTGGCAAACATTGCTGCCCGAGTACTTAAATCACCATCTTCTTACCATGATGGTGCACTAGGTTTTTCTTTACTACACATGAGCATAATGTAGAAAATGTTGAATTAGACTTTATAGCCCATGCCACCCTGACGATGTCTTTCCTTGGAAATGATCTTTTTGGTAGCATCCATTTATCATCCATATCCCTTAAGATAATGAGGCAGTTAAAATGATAAAGACCCTTGCGCCTAAGGTGCAGCAACACCTTACCCACGCCGACTGCATTAGGCAATGCTTTTCGAAGCGAATTATCTGCCTTGTCACCTATTTTATCACTCAACAGGACAATATGGAACAAGACTTAGGTGCTATATGACGTAACTAAATATCAAAATGCATTTTCTACAATTCGTCTACATTTATTTGTTTCTCCATTGCGTGTCAGCTGCAATGACCACAATAGTTGGCTGGTTATCAGCAAGCAATGCATGTGGTGTAATGGATTGCTATCATCACATCTGCTACACCTAAATATACTAAAATACATTTTCTAAAATCTTGCTACAATTTATTTGTTTCTCAACCATTGCGCGTTAGCTGCAGCAACCGCAGTAGTTGGCTTGTTGTCAGCAAGTAATGTATGTGGTGTGAAGCAAAGCAGCCGTCGTTGGGCGCGGGCCAGGGCGTCAGGTGCGTTGGACGGGCGCGCCAGCTTTGGCAAATTTTAATGAATGTTGTTGGTGATATGTCGGCTGGATGGGGCACTGAAAAATATTTTTTTTTAATGTTAGGGCAGCTTACAGGTTATTCGTAATAAATAGTGATCGTTTAGAAAAAAAATAATATCATTAATAGCCTGAACAGTAAGGTCAATAACTACAGAATATGCGCAGATGTTATATAACATTATTATCACTAATTTTCAAGTGACGCGGTATTTTGCATTTACGGACACATTTTGCTATTAAAAAAATATTACATACGCAGCTCATTACTGGCAGTGGCATTTAAAATAATCATTCATAATGTTAAAATAAGGTTCTTATCTAACCGCGCGCGAATATATTAGAAAACAAGTAATTAATTGACAAGTAAAAATCCCGACTGCTAATTATTTATTTTGGTTAAGCGTTTTATCGTTCCATTGAAATTAAAACTGCAAGTTATATAAATTTATTAAATCGTTTTTAAAAGCTTCAGAAGGGATATCTGGACAGGAGTCGGGTAACTTTTACATTCACCTAGTGATTTCCGCATGCAACCTTAAATAGATTACGCAACTAAATCACAACCACGCTCTGCCACGGTTACATAGTCCACCCTGCCAGTTCCACTAATTCTACATCCAGGGTCGCCGCCACGTGCGCTCGACCGGGGTGTTATATGGATTTCATTTAGGAAATCGTATAATATTACGGCTTGGAACCTAATGTGCATTTTTATGTTTAATTTTTCAATATGGCCACCTCGAAACATATTCTGTATTTATAACCCTCTTTGTATTTAGATCGAATGTAGGTTATGCAATCGGCTTCAGATGAATGTAATTTAGTAAGTTCGAATTAAAAAATAAGAACCTTTTTTATCAAAATTCGATCAGCCTCGACGAAGCAGTCTAGGAGGAGCTGCGTAGTCGTAATGTTCTTTGCGGTCACTAATAAAATGGGTGACCGCATATAGTATTTATTACTGAACGCTTCCCTTCTACGTATAGGGCACATGAATATACCGGCTAGCTACAACCCCAAAAAAAACCGCCACGTAATGTAGTTTCCGGTGCCTTTCCTTGGAAGCTTAGTTATAATTTAAGGCCATTTATATTTCATTTAAGGTCGTTTACTATCCGTCATCACTTACCTTCATGTGAGTTTGCGGGCAAGGGCGAACCTATTGCCAATAAAAGAAAACAAGGCTTTTCATATTCTATAGTGCCGTTTTATCCAATATGAGGCCGCGAGGTCTAAGCAATACAAAGTCAAGCTACGCAAGCAGTTGGTAGCGCCATTATTGAAAAAAATATACAATACTTTTGCGGAATTTAGCTATTGAACTTCTTTAGTGATACATAGTACAGACCTACTTGACACCCGTTTGATGTTAAGCGTCAAATTGTGTCAAAGTGTCGAGTTCGTTCAGTCTATATTTTGAGCACACTGTCACAGATTATATAAACAGAGCATTTGATTATTAATTATATTAACTTAGCTGATGGGCTAAGCAATCTTCGCTACGAACGCTTCAAACTATTTCTACTGAGATTGCCTTACATAATTAAAGGGTAGCCTAAAAATTAGATACACGAGCAGTCCCTCCACATAAAGCTGTCATTACCAAAGCCCTGTTATGTACTCGTAAGCCAACTAACAAACTCAAAAGCATTCAGGGCCATATTACTCGTACCAGTTGCAATACAAACGCTTTGGTTTACCTACTGAACTGCTCTATTACCACAAAATTAAATTAATTTTTCACATCACTAGCTCAGATCATTGGCTTGCCTTTGTTGTAATTATTTTGCTCTATGAAGTAAGGTAGGGAGCAACACTAGCAACGTTGTTGTATGCATTATGTTACCAGTATAGCTATCATACATGGTCGCTTCTCATGCGTATCTCATGCGAATCTTTGTGACTAACTTTCAAAGCAATGATGGCCGAGCGGTAATAGCTATGGACTGCCGTGCCGCAGGTCCCTGGTCCGATCCCCACCGCCGGTTTGAGCTTCACCGCATTGTGGAAGGGCATTTTGCGATTGCCCAACTTTGCTTGCTACCCTTAAGTAGAAAATCTGTCGCAAAGCACCTAACCCTGTGTTCCGGCAGTCCTTGAGAGCCAGTGAAATTACAGGCACATGAGACTTAACAATGTCTCAAGGTAACGGGCGCAGGGCAATTTGTGACTTGTGATGAAATGCACCTGTTATAGGCAGAGGTTAGTCCGCTTAATATCAGGTGGGCTTCGAGCTTGTTCCGCCACATTAATATAAAAAAAACATGTTAGAAATAAATTCTGATTGAAAGCGCCATTCTGTCAACGCTATTCAGCAACAGAGCCCCACTGGGAAACTTTGACCTCCAAACTAGTGCACAGGACTTTGACCAGTCCTGGATCATACCACGCTTTAGGATTAGCTATAGATCCAGCGTATCCGTCCAGACGGTACTAATAACCTTCGTTGCGTGCCGCGTCAGAAAAGAACAGAGCTATGCGTGGCTATGCGATAGAAAGAGAGACGCCTTGTAGGTGAATATAAATATTAGGTACTCCGTGCTTTGCGAGCTGAAGTGCACTTTATTGCTTTGTAGCTAGAGTCGCTTACTTATTGGTATGGCTTTGCGAAATGATCCTTCTGGTGCTTTTTATTCTGTGACTGGATATGATTAGATCCCGAAATAAAGGCAAAATTTTCCAGCCGACCTTCCGGGATCACACATTACCTTGGCTTACGAACTGATGAATGTATAAATAGTTCCTTAATAAGCAATGTAATCATTGCTTTAAGCAAGCCTTCAGGAATAATAATATTATTGGTATATAGAAGAGTCGCAGAAATTATTTTTGACGTTTTATTCATTGAAGTTATAAAAAACTGGAGAAGCTGAGTAGTGTCACAGAATAAAAAGGACGTAGGTTGCGTCTATTGCATGCTTGTCTTAGTCTTTGTCATTAAAATTTCATGGCCTTTTTCGCGATTTTTTCTATTGAGGGAAATATTTACAATCGTGTTTTCAAATCAAGCACGTTAACGGTTATATTCTGTAGAATAACATGAATAGAATATTTTATTTCTGTAAAGTTTGCAATTTTTATAAAAAGTATCTACCAAATTACACTTTTGCTCGCTCACTTCCCCTTAAAACGTATCACATACAATGGAAGTGTAGCTGTGTGCGTTGTATATGCTTGTGTTAAATTTTCTCCACATCATTGTCGTGATATGAAATGTCGAAGTGTCGTCACTTCAGCACGCAGTGCAGTGTCAAGTAGAACAAGGACGGTGACACTGCAACTGACAAATGGAGAGGTTCTAAAGCTTACTATCAGGCGATTGACTGCTCCGTCTTATCACTTCAAGACATTGAAAAGACAATTTCATTCATTAGTTCGATTGTTAAGGAGTTATTCCAGAAATCACAAACCAATTAAATAATAAGGGTCAAGATCGGAATCCCCAAAATATTGGTAACTAATTACCAGGGGACCATATGCTCGAAGAAATAGGCCTTAAATAAAAAAGATCTCAGCAAAGAGATAGGATGCTTTAGAAATAGCGAGCCCAATTATTACTCTAATTTGTATCTAAAAAGATACAAATTAAATTAATAATTAGTCTCGTTCTTAATATAATCATAAACGAATATACTATATAATTATAATATTATTAATATTATAAACTCCCCGATGCACGGCGAATAAATATCGTTATTCGTAGCCGTAGCAAGATTAATTTATCAGGAGTTCATAAGCAAGAAGAGTTAACTAACTTCATTTATAACAAAGAAGAACCTCTGTATAGCCCTTTCCAACCAATCACAGTTTATTTCATGTTTCGATATAAGGGTTCAGTCGGCTACAGACCACAGAAAACAAAAAGCAGAAAGCAATCTGGATTGTGAGAGCACCGCGCTCGACTGCAGGTGACAGCGACGCCATAGTTTTAATTGCAGTAGGATAGATACAAAAGTCAGGTAGACAGCGGATAAAGTGAGGCTTTGTATATCAGTATAGCTACTGTACTGAACTAGACGTCTTCTAGTTTTTTTTAAATATTTTGCGTTCCGTTAGTACGCAAAGGGTCAAGCCATTATGTTGTTTGTCCGTTAGACACGGATCTGTGAAATATAGATATATTTTTTAGATTATATTCATCCAAGAACCTTAATTCAGTAATTTTCTAGGGGATGATAATGTTTTCTATTGATAAAGTCAAAGTCAAAGTCAAAATCATTTATTTAATTTAGGCGTCTACGACGTTCTTATGGAGGTCAATTACAAATTTTAGTATTGAAATATTCTACATTGTACTGCCACGTTCAGCAAATAAATTGTATAGAGCCACTGCGAGATATTCCTGCACTATACGACATATTCCGTGGACATTTGTACCGATTGCCTATTTGTCTAAATATAATGGTAAGTGAAATGAACTTAATTTTGATGTTTGAACTTTTTATTGGATTTTTTTTCTGGGGAATTGTACAAGAACTTTATGGTTTATTTTGACATTGATATAAATGAATGCAAGCAAATGAAAATACTATTATTTAGGTAAGTATGTAAATCAATAAGTTTTTTAAATCTGATACCCTGTGTCAGAGGTCACCAATTAGTTTCAGTTGGAGTCTGTTTTTCTTTAAATAAAATTTCCTTCGTTGTCCATGGAGGTCTAAAGACACCCCCTCTCCTACTGCACATAATATTATTTAAAAAAAGTAAGTAGTTTTAATTAATTAATGTGAACAATTACTCTGCTGCTTTGAACTATCCGTCCAAATATAATAAAACTAAAGTTGGTGCAGGCTAATGAAAGTTGGAGATTTTCATTGCTATATCTACATCTAAATTTGTTTTTTAATAAAGTTTATCTTGGAAAATGCCGCTTCACAAATATATGTTGATATCCGTATTTTCGTTATAGTTTTGTAATAACATTTTCTTGGAAAACATTTGCAGCTTCATTGTTCTTTTCACCATCAGGATGCCGAAGATTTCGATAACATTCTCAATTTTCTTAACATCTGCGTAATAAAAAAAAACTGCAAATCTGTTCTAATTGATTTAAGATTCCACTCGTCCGTTGTCGAATCTAAGGTAGCAAAGATAAAGCGTCGGATAAATTATTAAATTACGAACTCAAATATAATTATTTAATAATAATGTACTGGTTACTTAAGGTCCGCACAAAATTGGTCGGCGGTCCGGATCCGGAACCCTGCTCTACGTTATCAGGATGTATTCTATTTAGTTTTGGTCATTATTAAATTTAGGAATGAATTATATAATATTATAAGGCATATCTTATTCAGCCTTGAGTTAATCACACAATTCGAAACATTCACACTCTATCTCTTTCCCGCCATTGGAAAGAGAGAGAGACAAAGACCAGCCCTTTCGAAGTTTTCAATTTTGAATTAGACCTCAAAGACAAACACGTTCGGAATTTCGTAAGAACTAAAGAAATTTTGCAATAATTTAAAAATAAATATATAATTTATTGAATTTTTAACTTTACACGAGAGCAAAGACTTTTGCGTCCCGTTGTGTTTGAATCCCTGGCCACACTCAGGATTCAATTTTAGAATCGCTTGCTACGATCGGTCGTGATTCAATCATTGAAGCCTTCACTCCCTTAGGATTCAAAATCAGCACTCGCAGCAAAAAACGACTTTGCTCACTTGGTGCATAAATAACTATAAAAATATTTTAGGAAAACATTAAATTAATATTTTAATAAAACACTTAGAAAATATATCTAGTGATTATTCCGACTAATTTTCCTACTAAGCCGACGTAACGTCACAAACGTCACGCAGCCAAACGGGAAGAATATTTCGTTTGATTTCAAGAGTTAACCACGAAACCGATTATGAGAAAACTTGTCTATGACTAATTTAAAAAATATATCCTTTTAAACAAAAAAAATCAATATCGGTTCCTATAACTATAAATCATAAACAAAGTTATGTAATTTTTTTTTCTCGGTTAAAAAATATGTACCGAGTAGGGAATCTCCTCTTTTTTGGAAGACAAAAAATTAGTTAATTTCTACCCCACATATGTGGAATAAGATAGTGAAGAAGATGAGCTCTAATTAATACTACCTACATACCTCTACAGTTTTAGATTGAGTACGAATACTGAATCTGGTTTGCTGTTTTCCAATCTCCCGCAATCGAGTGAGGCTGTATAATCGAGCTGTCAGCGGCACTCGCGCGGAGGCAAAAGTTTGATTAAAACCAATCAGGTGCGGCAGTGCCACAGTAAACGAGAACGCGGAAACAGTAGGTTTATTTCGAGCCCACATGCTTCAGCCTGTAAATTGCTGTGATTTCTTAGTGCTAGTGTAGGTAAAGCAAGACTTGAACTTTGACTTTCGAAGCAGTGATTGCTCAGTGGCGTTGGCTATGGACTGCCGCGCAGCAGGTCCATAGTTCGAATCCAGCCGCGGGCTTGAGCTTCACCGCATGGTGGTAGGGCATGCAGCCAAGCACCTAACGGTGTGTTCCGGCAGCTATCCCTGAGACCAATAATTCTAAGTTAAGTCTGTTAACACCTTCGACCACATCATCACTTTTCATCAGGTGAGATTGTGGTCAAATGCTTACCTATCAGCAAAAAAAACGTGTGTGTGCGTTATAAAAGTTTTGTTCGAAGCTGCACCACTAGTCTCGATTAGTCTCTCCAAATCCGCATGGTGGTATTACATTTTAAGAATGCCCGCCGGGCTAGCGACCACCCTCAAGTAGAAAATATTTCGTCAAGCACCTAACGGTGTGTTCCGGCAGTCCTTGAGAGCCAGTGAAATTACGGGCACATGAGACTTAACTATGTCTCAAAGTGACTGGCGCAGTGCAATTCGTGACCTGTGATGAAATGCATCTGTTATAAGCAGAGGTTAGTTCGCTGAACATCAGGTGGGCCTCGAGCTTGATCCGTCACAATAACATTAAAAAAAAATAGTGACAGTGGGCCCACTCTAACTGCTAAATAACGAGCTGCTAAATTAGCCGCTCGCTGTCAGAGAGTACGAAAATCAAACAAACTGCTATTGAAATAAGGATCAATTCAGCACGCACCCCGACGTGGCAATTACGTTAATATTTTTGTCCGAAATCCGCGATAATCTATCAAAAGATTAACTTACTAGTAAGCACAAGAACTACGGGATTAAAAAAAGTTAGGTAGTATATAATACAAAAAACTAAAAAAAAGAAACGTTTCAATTTCCGATCTTTTGATGTAACAATCGATTATAATGCATTTGTTGTTTTTACGTTTTAGAACTTTTGACTGGGTGGCGATTTTGATGATTATTTTTTATTTGAAAGCTGATGCTTGCCGTGTGGTCCCATTTAAATTTCATCAAAATTGATCAAGTCGTTTCTCAGTTACACTCCAATAACTGAAAAGTATTTTCCCATCTTTATGATATAGTCATTGACAGTGAATGACAATCGATCCCATAAGTAGCAAGGGTCACTAAAAATGTTAAAATATTTTTTACCAAGAAATGGAACCAACTTCAACACTCAAATGTGTGAAATAACGTCGGTACCATGCGCACAATTTTGTGATAATAGGCACTTTTGAACCATCATAGGACCGACTTCATTAAGTTATTTCCTACAATTGAGTGTTGAAGTAGGTGCCATTTTTCGGATTTTTTTTTTCAGAAAATACTGATTTGGCAACTCACTAACCAAAAAATCATGGCAAGAACACAAGGTTAGGTCCGCACTACAGTGGTGCTCTTGAGCCCATTGTCAAGTCTTATATTTGTAGCGGAGCGTTTTCGGCACCCACAGGCAACGGAGGTAGAAGTCCACGCCTCCTACCCACTCTCGGGTGGAGTACCTTCAGCAATCACCCCACGAATTGCACTGCGCACTGCAGACAGTTGTTAAGTCTCATTGTGCCCGTAATTTCACTGGCTCTCAAGGACAGCTGCCGGAACACACCGTATATAAGGTGCTTGGCGACAGATTTTCTATTTGAGGGTGGTGTGGTCCACCGGTGAAGCTCAAGCCCACGGCGGGATTCGAACTATGGACCTGCTGCGCGGCACTCCATAGCCAATGCCACTGAGCCATCACTGCTTCAAAATTTTTAAGCAGTTTGGGCCCAGATGTCACACAGGGGGTCCAGAATCTCACCACGGGCTTGAGCTTCACCGCATGGTGGTAGGCCGTTTTGATGGCTTGCTAGCTACCACCCTCAGGTAGGAAATATGTAAATATCTACTGCCATGCATCGAAAAGTGCTAAATAGCTTAATGTGATTTTTTTTAGGAAATAGTAGGAGATAAAGAATCATGATAATCTTGATCATATTCTCTAAAGCGAAGTTAATTCCAAAACACGTTGATTTAATAAAACAAATATTTTAAAAGTATTTTAAGAAAACATCAATTTAATTATTTAATAAAGCACCTAAAAAATCTTTATAAAAATTATATATATCTAGTAATAATTCCGCCTATAATTCCCGCGAAACGGGTCGAATACTCTTCCGGTTTGGCTGCGTGGCGTTTGTGACGTCACGTCGGCTTAACAGGAAATTAGGCGGAATTATAACTAGATATATATAATTTTTATAAAGATTTTTTAGGTGTTTTATTAAATAATTAAATTGATGTTTTCTTAAAACACTTTTAAAATATTTGTTTTATTAAATATGGATTTCCGCAAAGTAACGCCTGAATCTATTCATTACGTTGATTTAAATTTAATCGAAAAATTAAATTTATAAGTTTACTCTTAATTACATGAACTCTTGAGGACAATTCCGCCTCTGCCAAGCTATTGCCTGTCACCTACGTATTAAAAATCTAAATATAAAAAACCTACCAAATGAAGTGATAAATCCGCCTAAATTTTGTGATAAGCCGACGACGTGACGTCAGAACGCCGCGTAACTTTTTTTTTATTATTGTTACGGAACAAGCACGAGGCCCACCAAATGTTAAGCGGTATCCTCTGCCTTTAACTAAACTAAACTGCACTGCGCCCATCACCTTGAGACATACTTTTCAAGTCTCATTTTGCCTGTAATTTCACTGGCTCTCAAGGACTGCTGCCGGAACACACCATTAGGTGCTTAGTGATAGATTTTCTAAACAACTGTGCGCATTTTTTGCATAATGTACTATTCTAGAATATTAATTTAATGTTTTTTTTAAGGTTTTACCAACTTCAAAAAAGGAGCTGGTTCTCAATTTTACTGTTTTTTTTTGTGTGTACTACATACCTCATATTATTTACAGGGTGTACCGATTTTGAAGCTTTTTTTTATTTATTTATTTATGTTTTTGTGACCGAACAAGCTCGAGCCCCACCTGATATTAAGTGGACTAACCTCTGCCTATAATAGATGCATTTCACCACAAGTCACGAATTGCACTGCGCCCGTCACATTGAGACATAGTTGTTAAGTCTCATTGTGCCTGTAATTTCACTGGCTCTCAAGGACTACTGCCGGAACACACCGTTAGGAGCTTGGGGACAGATTTTCTACTTGAGGGTGGTAGCTAGCCAGGCGGGCAATCGCAAAATGCTCTTCCACCATGCGGTGAAGCTCAAGCCGGCGGTGGGGATCGAACCAGAGTACTGCGGCGCAGCAGTCCATAGCTATTACCGCTCGGCCATCATTGCTTCTTTTCTTATATTCGATAGCTGGTGCTGGTCATGCGATCCCATTTAAATTTAAGTGAGATATACCGAGTAATGTTTGAGTTATCATTATCCCTAATTCTTCTTAGTCGGGCACTCTTGGCAGAGTGGTCGTGGGTGTCGATGGACAGGGTTGCGTCTCGTCGTCGCCGCTCATTGTACTGCGGTAGCTTTAGTAGTACTGGTAATTTGAAACGCTCGTAGCGAAGTTTACTTAGCTGTTCTTAACCGATTAGCAAAGTTAAACACGTCGCCCGCGGTCATGAGTTGGATGGGTGACCGCTAGTGACATTACTACTGAGCGTGCACGTGCTTCGGAGGGCACGTTAAGCCGTCGGTCCCGGTTGTTGTCTTAGGATGGCAGTCGTTACAGCATGGTGGTAGGGCATTTTGTGAATGCCCGCCTGGCTAGCAACCACCCTCAAGTAGAAAATCTGTCGCCAAGCATTTAACGGTGTGTTCCGGCAGTTGTCCTTGAGAGCCAGTAATTCTAGGTTAGCCTGAACAACATCTTCGACCACATCATCAGTTACCATCAGGTGAGATAGTGGTCATAGGCTAACCTATCAGGAATAAAAAAAAAAAATAAGGTCAATGCGTGGGGGATCGACCTCTAGGTCTTCTGCCTTCCACCCGGCCTTGTCCCTTATCCTTAACGCTAAGAATGCGTAATTAATTGGCTTTGATTGACATTGATGATGTTATCATTTGATTGTCGATGTATAATTAAACACAAAAAACTGTATACGATGGTTTGGTTTATTTACTGTTTAGTGCATTTTTTGTTGAAAGTTATAATCGGTTTGAAGTCGTTTTTTTGTTTAAACTTTACCATATTGTTTATTAAATATTTGTAAAGATATCCGCAAAGATGGCTGATTCTATGAATATCTCAATGATGAATACCAGTGACATAAATGTCAGTAATTATATATACATATTAATAAATACATATTTATTCGTAGAGAGATCGTTATTTTTTATGGGATCTAGACTGGATCTAGTAATACCAAGTGTCAAAAGTAGTTGTTTTAATTTTTTATCGGTAGAGGGCCATGATGATGGCCATTCCTCGTGGGGTTCCGGGTTAGAATTGCACCTCCCCATATCATCCCGTGGGTGTCGTAAAAGGCGACTAAGGGAAAAATTATACTGGAAGGTGGTCAGCAGCGCCTTCTAAAGAACTACTATCTTACACTGCGATCCCCAAGCCACCTGCTAAGCGTAGGGATCATGGCATATACCCCCTTAATAGGGGAGGCTGTGTTCAGCAGTGGACGATCCGGCTGATACAGTACAGTACTGTACAGAGGGCCATGGGGTAGGTTAGTGGAACTAAAACCAATCTGGTACGTTAGTAGCTACTTCTACAGTATTACAATATAATATATATGTAAAACTGTGCTCCTATAGTTCAGGATAATGTGGGAACGTGGCAGATGACGACGTTGAATTCTCGTGATGTGATGTTTGGTCGGTAAGCGCGTTGCTAGGCAATTTTAAAACAGGCTTTTCTCCTGTTTCCGGGAAAATATCAATGGTATTTTTTTATATATACAATCCTCAAATAAATAAATATAGTAGGCTATTTCTACCTCCAATCAGTGCATCTTTACACATGGATCATCTTAGTATTAGTATGGCCCACAGTGTGCCGGGCTAGAATGTAATCCCTTCATTTCTTCCCATGGGTGTTGTAAGAGGTGGTAGTGGTAAGGGGTGGTGGCGTCTGCATGGTGGTAGGGCATTTTGCGAATGCCCGTCTGGCTAGCTACCACCCTCAAGTAGAAAATCTGTCGCCAAACACCTAACGGTGTGTTCCGGCAGCTGTCCTTGAGAGCCAGTAATTCTAGGTTATCCTGAACAACATCTTCGACCATATCATCACTTACCAAGAGGTGAGATAGTGGTTAAAGGACAGCCTATAAGCTATAAAAAGAATAAAAAAGTGACTGGAGTAAAATCCCGGAAAGTAGGCAGCCACTGAGAAAATCATCACCATTAAATATTTAAAAACTCTTTAGTATTTGGAGAAAAAACGAAGTTTTAGTGTAAGTCATGAAAGTTTTGCTGTAATTGCAATTGTTCTTATATTACGAATTACATTTTAAAAAACAAGGTAGTAAAATACCTTGTTTTTTAAAATGTAATTCGTAATATTCTCATTTAGTAAATGCAAATTATTATATAGTAAATTTGATGTTACACATAGGTAATAAATATTATCATGTTTTTTGCAAAAAGCTGCAAACATGTTTAGTTTTTCTAAGAAAGGTTATCTGTATTTCCAAGCCTGTTTACCTATTTTGTAATCCCATGAAATAACTCAACTGAAAAGAAACATTTCAAAATACAAGTTATTATTTTATTTGATTTAACAGAAAAGTTATTTTTTTAATTATTTTGTAATTCCCAGAAAAGATCTCATTAATTTCAAGAAACGTTTTAATGTCCAAGTAATAGTCCATTTTCCTCTCAGCAGCAGCTTCAGAGAAACGGCTATCTTACACAGCGATTCTGCGACACACCTGCCAAGCGTGGGTATTATGCCAAATCCCCCCTTAATGGGGCAGGCTGTGGACAATCCTACTGATATAATATATACATAAGACGTCTTTCTGGTCTCATTTCTGTGGTACGGTTTGAAGGGTACCGGTTAAATTATAGGCACATGAGACTGCATCTGCTATACGCAGAGGTTGCGTGTTGTAGATCACGTCATTCCAAAATTGACTTATAAACACAACTTAACTTTACATAACTTTTCAAGCACTCGTAGCGAAGTTTGCTTAGCTGTTCTTAACCGATCAGTAAAGTTAGCAACGTCCGCCGCGGTCATGAGTTGGATGGGTGACCGCTCATGACATTACTACTGAGCGTGCACGTGCTTCGGAGGGCACGTTAAGCCGTCGGTCCCGGTTGTCGTCTTAGGATGGCAGTCGTTATAGCATAGTGCTAGGGCATTTTACGAATGCTTGCCTGGCTAGCTACCACCCTCAAGTAAAAAATCGGTCGCCAAGCACGTAACGGTGTCTTCCGGCAACTGTCCTTGAGATCCAGTAATTCTATGTTAGTCTGAACACCATCTTCGACCACATCATCACTTACCATCAGGTGAGATAGTGATCAAAGGTTAACCTATAAGGCATAAAAAAAATCTTAAACTGTTAGTTATAGGTGCGTTGCTGTTATAGTGAGTGATTGGTGCCCTTTAGGCGTATTTTTTGGATGAATCAAGGCTTCCTCATAGATAGAGATAAGCATACTTGTCCAAACTCTCCTTCACCAGGCAAGACTGTAGAGTGCAGAAAAGTTTGTTGTCTCGTGCAGTGATTCCCAAAGTGGGTTGCGTGGAACCTAAGGGTTCCGTAGAATACCCATCAGGGTTCCGTCAAAATTATTTATCATGAGGTGTTAAATAGTGAAAACCCACGGGTTAGAATTGCACCTCCCCATAACATCCCGAGGGTGTCGTAAGAGGCGACTAAGGGAAAAATACTGGAAGATGGGCAGCAGCACCTTCTAAAGAACTGCCATCTTACAATGCAATCCCCAAGCCGCCGTGGGGATTATGGCAAATACCCCCTTAATAGGGGAGGCTGTGTTCAGCAGTGGACGAGTCGGCTGTTACAGTACAGTAGTACAGTTAAATAGTACCACGGCTACAAACATTATTTTGAAATAGCGAAAAATATATGATAAGAAAAACTCATTACTCTTTTATTTTATTACGTTGCCAGATGTAGGCTTGAGTAGTTCACACTGTCGCCCTCTAGGCAGGCAAGTCGAGGATATTCACGGCGAATTATAGGCGAAGGCTGAGATAACCGCTGCATCTCGCATGCTTCTGCACATGCGCGCGGTTAGCATCGGTTCAAGTGCGGTGAATCTGTGTCTCTGAATGAGTTTTAGGACGGTGTTAGGAGTGAAAGCCCAGAAATAGCCAAAGACTATCTTAACATTACTCCCATTCATCACAACGTATCGTTGTGAAACAGGCGTTTCACCTTAAACTTATACAAAAAACAAGTACAGGTCATGATTGTATGCACCCCAAATATACTCATATCAAATCCAACTTTAAAACAATTATTGATAAAACAACAATTATTGATGAAACAATCAATATTCCATTCTTCACATTAAAACTAAGTTAAAATTAATATGTTTCAGTAATATTACATATATCTAAAATAAATTGTTCGTAAATAAATATCAATGTTTATCATTTGATATGGGCTTCCATATAATAAAAGGTATTTGGCTGGTGTTCCGCTATCTTTAAAGTTTAGGAAGCCCTGGTCAACAGCGGAAATATATATCTATTCACTTTGTACTTTAAGATTCTCAGTTTGTCTATCGGGAAACAAAGATGCATGTAGGGTAATCCTTAATAAGCCGTACGCAAATTTAATGAAGAACCAAAGCGATGCGTGCTTTTTTTTCAATGATCGTTCATGTTGATCGGTAAAAAGAAGAAGATAGGAAAGAAGGTGTTCTAGATATACAGCATGTTTTCCGAAATAAAGCCTGTAAATAATCGGCAACTTTGCATTTCGGACTCTTTGATAATCTAGCTAGAATAAACATAATGCACTAAAAGACCAGCATGCAACGTGTAACGTATTAGTGAGATTATAGGTTGTTTAATAGTAGTTATTATTAATCTATGTTTAGATAAGGGCTATGCAGTTAACGGGACTGCATATAATATATCTTTTAGCATTCTCAAATACTTTTTATGCTATCAAGTGACTAAAAGGAGAAGCAATAATTCTGCTGGTATATAGAAGGTATTATTATATAGAAGGAAGAAAGAGAATGAATCTAGTGCAAAGTGCGCTAATCCATCTTGTGATGAATTGCAACTGTTATAGGCAGAGGTTAGTCCACTTAACATCAGCTGGGCCTCGAGCTTGTTCCATCACAATTACATTAAAAAAAAAAGATCAAGACCGCGCTAAATCGGCGTCTACACTCGCTTCCATCATGCTTGGATCAATATGTGCAATTAACAAAACGAAAAACCACTCGGCCATCTAAATATACTCTGTCGAGCCGAAACTTTGTGCTCCAATTGTATTAGTTTAACCGTCATAAGGGACGGTGAGCGGTCATGAACCAGACTACTAGACATCATCTTTTTTTTTTTTTATGCCTGATAAGTTAGCCTTTGACCACTATCTCACCTGATGGTAAGTGAAGATGTTGTTCAGGCTAACCTAGACGTACTGGCTCTCAAGGACAGCTGCCAGAACACACCGTTAGGGGCTTGGCGACAGATTTTCTACTTGAGGGTGGTAGCTAGACAGGCGGGCAGTCGCAAAATGCCCTACCACCATGCTATAACGACTGCCATCCTAAGACAACAACCGGGACCGACGGCTTAACGTGCCTTCCGAAGCACGTACACGATCAGTAGTAATGTCACTAGCAGTCACCCATCCAACTCATGACAGCGCGCGACGTTGCTTAACTTTGCTGATCGGTTGAGAAAAGTTAAGTAAACTTCGCTACGAGCGCTTCATCTGATCGAAAGAAGTGCTTTTTCAAACAATGATGTCGCTACCCTTCTACAATTTTAAATATAATTACAAGCACTATCGCGTGCTAAACGAAAATCACATTTATAAATTATTGGAGTACTTTTTTTGGGCTTCTATAATTTGTAAATAAAACATTCGTACTCTCCATAGCGGTACTCAACATTCGTGTAAAAACCCACATTAGTGTAATAATTTTATAATATAATTTGTACCACATTGTCAAAGACGTTAAAAAACAATGGCCCCGAGTTTCTTGTCCGTTCTTTCAGTGGCTCTATCCATGTTTTTTTTGCTGAACGTGGCAGTACAATTACGTAGAATATTTCAAAAACTATTTCACCGTTTTGTCGCCCATTTAATTTAAATTCATATAATTATTTTTTTAAATTCTTCAACTAGCTAAAGGTAGTCTTTGCTTGTTCAAAAATAAGGTCTCCATAAACAACTTCTAAATTTTTTGTAATCAATGTTCATTTTTGTTACCTTGATGATATAGATATTTAGTGTTTAAGCAATGTTAGTTTTTGCTCAATAAACAAATTAAAAAAAAAATACATGTTTCAAATTGATCTTCATAAGAGCGTCGTAGGTAAAATTTATTAAATTATTTTGACTTTGATTTTGACCATGTCTCACAAAATATGGGGTGAGCGAGCCACCGGACATCTGTAAAATTAACTACAACGTAATACCACACAAAAGGATCAACAATGCATCCAAGTACGAAAGACTAAAAAGATCTTATTATCTAGCTTACAAATGTGCCTAACAGAGATAAATAAAACATATCTCGGGACACGATACAATTCAATTTGCAGACCCACTTTCCTAAGGCCGAGCTGTCGTCAGGTGTGAGAAAATAGAACTGATGATTAATAGCGCTTGTCGGCATCGGGCATCCCTTTCGGAAGGGATGGACGGGACTCTTGGAGATTATCACGACTTTAGTACGCCTCCTTTGGTACCTTAACTCAAGGAAGTGTACAGCGCTTTCCATAGAAACGTAACATGTGAAAAACATTTTAATTAAGAAATCCTACTACACAGTTTGTGATTACTTAACGACAAAAATGCCTGGACAATACAGCTATCGCCTGTCACCTACGTAATTTAAACAAATATTGTAATACATTCTATTATACACATATTATGTAGCAGATTGTTAAAAGGCCTCTAGTTGCTCTATAATTTTTTTGCTGAACATGGCACTACAATGTAGAATATTTCAATATTAGTAAGTGACCTTCATAAGAGCGTCGTAGACCTAAATTGAATCAATGATTTTTACTTTGAATATTTCTTTCAGAACATTACTTCCATAGATAAGAGTTCCAAGTCTGAAAGGTCATCAAAGGGACCTTTCAGAGGAAAGATCATCAGACAGTTGAAGACGCTGATTATCGTTGATAAGAAAAGCCAGCGGACCGAGTATCGTTGCGCGGGTTATGGTCCCGCGCTGTGACGCAAACCACTCTCGCGGGCACCTGCTGGCCTGCTACAGGGTGTTGTCTATTCAATCATAATATATCATATCATTTTTACAGGACTGCCCAAAAAAAGAAGCGTAGCAAAGATTGCGTAAACTTTGCTACGAGCGTGTTAGAGTCATGTCTTTGTTAAGCGTAAATTATCTTAAGTAAATAAGTTACATGTTAGTCATTATGTAATTCTAGAATATTCTAAAACTTGTTGATATTTGACATTTTTAATAACCGCCACACTGGAATCCTATTTAATCTGTATTCATTCTGGACTAGCCAATGACGAACCATCCTGTCTTATTTCGGATTGGCTGATACGTTGTGGCGGGAACGCTCTTGTCTGTGATTGGTTGTGGTAAATATGGCGGGAAGTTTAATGGATATGCGACAAACACTTGGCGCCACTCATTGCTATAAAAACAATGTCTCACTTTACTGAGCTCTCTTTTGATTATTCATAAGTGACCACCGCATCGAGACTTATTGAGTTAAGTGCTGTAGTATTTTATTTAATGTAACATAAGTGATATTCACGTGTTGTGTGTGGGTCTTTTTGTTGGCTTCCAAAATGGCTTGTCCTTTTTATTATATTATCGTTTTGGAATGTGACTATACAATATTACCTTTTAATTAATCTATGTGACCCTAATTATGTATTATACTTATTAAAGTGTTCTATGTTCCTATAAATGGTGTCTTTTGAGATTTCCTTATTTCTCTTTAGCGTAGAGAACCTAGAAGTTAGATAGTTAAGTACTAAACTAGTAGTACTTATTTACTTTACATTAAGCTAAGACTAGATTATGGCATCACCGCCAGACAAACATCTTATAAGTTAATGAGCCTATACTATAGCTTAAATAAATGCTCTCTATATTGACAAATCTCACAAACGCTTCAAAAAAGTTTGTGGAGTCTGAGAGATGTTTTTAACGGAAAATGTTGAACTAGAACCCACAACTGATAATCTGTGCCACAACCATCCGTACTCGCAGGTTTAAATACCGCACTAGTTATTTTTTTCTTTACACTGTAATTTTGTGAGCTTATTCGATTAGCAGGAGCTAAAACAAAATTACAACAAAAAAACCGACTTCAAACATAAAATACGCATAATTAGGGATAACTCAAATACTACTCGTCAGATCTCACTCAAGTTTAAATGGGACCACGTGACGAGCACCAAATTTTCGAATATAAAAAAAACATGAAAATTGGTACACCTTGGAAATAGTTAGGAGGTAACCATGCATTTGCATGGTGGTAGGGCATTTTGCGAATGCCCGCCTGGCTAGCTACCACCCTCAAGTAGAAAGTCTGTCGCCAAGCACCTAACGGTGTGTTCCGGCAGCTGTCCTTGAGAGCCAGTACTTCTAGGTTAGCCTGAACAACATCTTCGACCACATCATCACTTACCATCAGGTGAGATAGTAGTCAAAGGGTAAACCAATCAGGCATACAAAAAAAAAAAAACACCAACACAAAAAAGTCGAATTGAAAACCTCCTTTTTGAACTCGGTTAAAAAAATACTATAAAAGAATGATAGACTAATCTGACACTAACGTCATAAAATGTACTGATGTTTTAGTGTTTTATTAAAATAATAATTTAATGTTTTCTTAAAATATTTAATACCTACAGTCACCCCGTGACCACGATCACTGCAAAGTGTTTGAAACGTCGGGACAAAAATAATGATAAATATACGCGATTTAAACCGTTTCAAGTTGTTTAATTACTATAATTAATAGTTGATTTTCCAAAAGTAACGGCTAAGTCTATTTCTAATAATAATAATAATATTAAATGCTTCTTTTGAGAGTGTTTATGAGTAAAGCTGCATAGTCTTGAGAACGTACAAGCTGAATCGCGTTAAAAAATTCACAACAGCCTGTATATTTTGGCGCGTGCGTCTGGTCATCTGGTTGCCTGCTCAATCTCCCCAGCCGCCACATCTGGCATTATACATCTTTTCTAACTAATTTAACTCTTAACGCTAAACAGATACAGTATATATTTCAGCTACTATAGTTTCTAAACTATTCTGTTTCTTGCGTTCCAAGCTATTTTGACTCATTTGTACTTAGCAGTAAGGTTGATTTTGTTTTTGATATTTTAGGGAACGTAGGACGAAAGTATAGACTGAGTGAGAAAAAACGAAACAGTTTTCAATTTAAAGAGTTTACATTGCGAGGAAGTCCGCATGCCTGTTCAGGAATTTACTGAGGCATATGCACTGAAATTATAATTAGAGGAATTCGTGTTTAGGGTCCCGTACAGAGAGGGCGAAGCAGAACATTATGAATCACTCGTATTTTCATTAATCACACATATTTTACGATGACATTAAATTAGTATTTAAGGGAGAAAACTTAAAATGTTAAATTTATATGACAATTCTGCCTAATTTTAAAAACACTATAAAATATACTGTAACAGCCATATTGCCCACTGCTGAACACGGCCTCCCCCATTATGGGGGGTTTTGCCATAATCCCCACGCTTGGCAGGCGTCTTGGAGATCGCAGTGCGAGATATTTCCTCAGAAAGCGCTGCTGCTCACCTTCTGGTGTGTTACCCTTAGACGCCTCTTATGACACCCACACTGAGAAAAATCTAAAGTCAAAAGCGCCCTAATGACGGCCAATTGATATGGTATGAAGGCAAAAAACCGACCAAACGTAAATACGTATAAAAAAGCCTTCCACCTAGAAGGCGTTAAACGAGGTCAGTGAAGGCGAATGTTTCTTTTCGTCTTCATTTAAGGTGTATTTTGTGGTCTGTCTTAAATATTGACTTTTCGATGAGGCTGATTAAGTCGTACGTTATAGTGTTCATCACCGTATATAAACCGCCGTAAAAGTAAGGTATATTTTATGGTCAATACTGCAATTATTATCGTATAACAAGCTGAAAATTCTTTACGGAAGGCGTTTTTGATGGTTGTGTTTATTATAAAACATGGTACATTTTTATTGATTGGTGGAAATCATCTTAAGAGTTGTGAATTCATATTACGTAGTTACAATTCAACGGTAAAAGGTCAAATTAGATTTAAGCTTTAAAGTCGTTTTTCTCAGTGCACGGGTAGAGATGGGGGTGTGACATTTATCAACACCCATCTCTCCCGGCACCCCACGTGCGCTATAAAATATAACTGGTGACAATTATGAATGATTTTCCTGTTAAGGTGACGTGACGTCATAAGCGCCACGAAACCCAACCGGATGAATTTTCGATTTTGCATGGACACTATCAAATTTCAAGATATACGGCGGTGATCAAATAAATTTTTTTTTTAATACTGGTGGTATGCCTTTATTAACAAAATACTACGAACTATATACAAGCCTACTGTTACTTTTTACCCCTGTTACAACCCCTACTTATGATCCCATCAAAAATGAACACTATACTATTTCCATTTCTTTATTTTCTCGATCACAGCTCCTGTGAAAACTTGAACGAGCGTTCATTTTTACATTCGGAGAGACTCTGGTATAACTTTGTAAGTGCGTAAACGTCATATTTTTTTAAAATAATGCATTCATATAAAATGCATAAAAAAGAACGCTCGTTCAAGTTTTCACTAGAGCTGTCATCGAGAAAATAAAAACATGGAAATAATACATAAATAGACTGTGATGAGAAAGAGAGTGGACTTAGGATTTCTAATTGACTCTAAAAGTTATTTCCCTTATCTTCAAGGTATGTTCTTTATTTACAGATGGAGGCCAAGGTGAAAGAGGAGGTGCCGGATAAGGACTACACGCAGCCAACTTCAACAGAGAGGCGGAAATGTAAGTTTATTTTAATTAATTCATTCATACTTTAATAAAGTACTTACCACAAAAAATCTGTGCGTAAATAAAATATACAAACCATTAATGTTTTTGCCGTCTCGTATTGTTATATCGGTCTGTCTTGTTTGTACTTGATCTGGGCGCCAACTCCCACCTTTTATGAAAACATCAAAAAAAAGGAGCGTTTTGTGTCATGCTTCAAATAATCATTCGCAGTCACAAACTATCACCGACCCACAATCGCGTCAAGCAATATTGATTTGATCCTACTTAAAGAGCGAATGAAATATGTATCACATATGTGCAAGGGAGATGCAAGATATTTATAATATAGCGTTATCCCGCTCGCACTGTTCCGAACTACGATGTTATGGAACGGTTTTACAACACTTTTCTGACATTTTATTGTCTGCTGCACAACAACTTTCTGCGGCTTTTTATAGTTGCACTCATCAAATAATTTTGCTGCATTTATTTTAAAGTAAATTAGGATTAAAAACATTGTACGTAATTTACACATTGATGAAAGCCATTTTTATCGTAAAATAGTCAAAATCAAGTTTAATTCCGCTGCTAGAAACAAACTTTTTTAACATGGATAAACATGACGGATTTGTGGTTGGAACAGTAATACTTTGTACTTAATGTAACGTTAGAGTTCGCGGATAGAGTGAACAATTTGTTAGACGTCATCAAAACGCTGATCGATTCCTTTACCGATTGTAAGCTAATAGACGTGGCGGTATAAAATTTTGCAGTAAGATTAATATATTATTACTGTAAGAGGTGAGAGTTGGCCCTTTGTGGCCCCGGAGTTGGCCCCCTGGATCTTCATGTTTTTAGGGCACTGTTTCTGGTTTTTCCAGAATTATTTAGATAAGAAACATTCAATCATAGGATATAGATACAAAAAACAACCTCACTGAACTCAAAGAATACTGCACCTTAGGACGAAACCCGGGTAAATATAATATTTTTTTGTTTTGTTGCTAAACTAAGTATTGTGTATGATCATGTAATACGCGTGGTTTGGAGACATTTTCTTTTATATGTTTGGCGGTTTTAGGGATAATTTATGGAATCATGTGCATTGGTGTCATTAACTTGCAAGATAATAAGAGCAATATTATTTTAAACGCGCGAATACCATCACCATGTATAGTTACCGAACCTAGCTACAGTGTCAAAAATTATAAATAAATAATTTCCCGCCACTGACCTGACTGACCTAAGATTCCAAAGCAGCTTTTCTACCATAGATGTACACGAAAATCAGACAGCTTGGTTTGTCAAGAACAAAATTAAATGTCATCGTCAAAATGCTTCTAAAATCAAAAGATCAAATTGGCAGCTATAACTCACGCAATCTATGGTCAGAGAAACATACACTAGCTATGGTGGAAACCATAGACATAGGATTTTTTCGCTACGTCCTAAGCCTATGGTGGAAACTCGGGATTAGTCTAGTATAACCACGTTCATTGCAATGAGTTGAATACTTCGGAATAAATATAATGTAAGTGGAGATCTTTCATTCTTAATGTAGGGTAGAGGTAAGAAGAGTCATCTCATATGGTAAAAAACTTAAAAAGGTGTCCAGCTGTAAGCTATCAATAACAGTTCAAGAACCTTCCAGAATGGCGCTGGTGTAGACAAAGGGTATGGTATGAATGTGGCAATTGTAAACGAATAGAAGTATGCCAAGTTAAAAAATTAATATTACTGTCGACGACTAAAGTAGTTACTCAATGAAAATTGCAACTACTTGCGTAGTAAAAACTAATGTAGTATATATAACCTTAAATAATTATTTTGAGAAAACGTGTAGCTAGTGTTTAAATATTATAAATTAAACCGGCAAAAAACACTCACGTTGTGGATCGAATACGTCGACCCGGGATTCCGCCGGGAGCTCGCAGACGCAGCTGCGCACTCGCCCTGATGATGAGCAACTGATATGCTCGAAACCCGCGAGACGTATTAGATCCTCAACGTGAGTGTTTTTTGCCGGTTTAAATTATACTACTTATTTAAATATGTGTGAAACTCACGAGAATTTCAATTCAAAAGTGTAGCTAGTGATTTTATTTCGAAAACTGTGAATAATATGTTCATTGATTTTGGCGCTTCCTTTAAAATTTACCCTGATGCTAATGTGGTGCCACCCTAATTTAATGCATTTTGACGGACATTTTTTCATTTACACAGATGATTCACCTTACCTCTACCCTCGATAATTCTTAAAATGCACGTAATAAAGATAATGTAAGTAGAGATCTTTCATCCTTAAAATGCACGCCTCCTTTGAACTCGGAGTCATTCGCGCACTCCGCACATATATGCGGTTGAACGCAGAACCAATGATATTGTCGAGGTTCCATATATTGCATCTATACACTGTTTTGCATGTAGGTGTAAAGAACTCTAATTTCACAATCATTTCAGACAAGCATTTTTAGACGGAAAGATCTCTACCTACCTAAGTATATATTATAATAGGCTAAGCGTGTTTTTTTCGGTAAAATATAAACTTTATTAAGGGTGAACTGGCCGGCCCGTTCTCCATACAAATGTCGCAGGGTGATCACTCCCTTATTTGAGGATTTAGGTCCAAAATAAAGCATAATACCGATTGATCTCGTCATTATCTAGGCTTGTATGATGCCGAAATGTTTATAAAATAATTAACTTGAGAATTATGAGCCTCGAAACATTTTCATATAAAGTTTTCGAGGCTCATAACTTACAACTTAATTATCTTTCTAAAAGTTTGGCAACATACAAGCCTAGATAATGACGATACCTATCGGTATTATGCTTAAGTTTGAACCTAAAATCTCAAATAAGGGAGTGATCACCCTACGACGTTTGTATGGAGAAGTGACCGGCCAGTTCAACCTTAATAATCAGACACTTCTATAGCGTACCTAACAACCATAAACAAAAAACAACTTTGTTTATCTGATCAGTGCTAAAGCTCCTAACTCAAACTGCATTATCAATTCGAATCATTGAGTAGTAGGTGTTAAATAAAGCCCAAACATACAATACGCCGCGTTATTATTGTCACGGCTAGGACAGGCGGCTCTGGGAACACGATCAGCTGTCGGAAGATCGTAATCTCTTTACGGAACCACCCGGCACGGAGAGACGACCCTGGCAATTACAGATACTGGAAGAGATAACAGACAATAATAGGGTTTAAACATACTAAAAAGTATGAATATGCAATTAGGTAGTGGCCACTTGGAATTTGAAATGAAACCTGCATGGTCCTAGATTCCAGATTCAAATTTTTTACACGAAACTATAATATTTTTACTAGCTTACCTGCCGTGGCTCAGCCCACGCGTGTTTCGGTTATCGCGCTAAACAATTAACCTCTTTTTATGCAGTTGGATAAAAACTATCCTATGTTTTTCCTTGGGTCTCAAACTATTTCCATACCAAATTTCATCCAAATCAGTCCAGTAGTTTTTTTAAGTTTATTCATAAACTTATTAGAGCGCTTGGTCGATGCGACGCGTGATCAAAATGCTGGCACCTATTTGGCTCAAACAATAAGCATTGCAATTCAACAGGGCAATGCTGCCAGCATGCTGGGCACGCTGCCAACTGGTAGTGGGCTAGAGCATTTGGACTGCCAATGAGTCTGCAATGACTTATAGGGATCTAAATGCTTTATTGTAGTAGCTGTAGTGTTGTATACAGTTCGTAGTATTTTGTTAATAAAGGCATACGGCCGGTAAAAAAAAAAGTTTATTCGTTGCATACAAAAATACAAATCTTTTCTCTTTATATTAGCAATAAGGACACTGATCGTGTTACTAGCATATATATTTGATAACAGATAATTACAAACTCAAGGTTGGTGCCGTCTTAAGGTTTCGATACGAAAATATGTCGCTCCGCTCGTCGCATTAGTATCTAACACCGTTACTGAATTCCCTCCAAAACGTCTTCTTGAGTTGTCCGCCTAGGCCGCCAGGTGGCGCTGGTAGTTTGCAACTCGCCCACCAAAGGAAAAACTCGTAACCTCCTTTGAAAAATCAGCAATGTTGCCAACATTTATATTATTATTATTAGTGTGGATTTGACCGAGTCGATTTGCGAGAAATGTCTCCGTTTCAGCTTGCTTTCGTATGTCCAGTTGTTCTCCTCTATTGGTCGCATTTCTCAACCGATTCTCATGAAATTTTGTGAACAGATTCGATAGTAATATGACTTATTTTGTCGAGTCAGGTTTTGGACGTTTCTTTTAAATAGTGTTTTTTTATGCCTGATAGGTTAGCTTTTGACCACCTGATGATAAGTGGATGATGTGGTCGAAGATGTTGTTCAGGCTAACCTAGTGTTCACGGAATGAGTAGTTTTCCTAAAGAAGTAAATGAGTTTAAAGATTCTAATATAGATTACTGATCACAGTGATGGAACTAAGGCATGAGAACTGAAAATACACTACACTACTAAAACACAACTTTCACTTGTACCAGGGATATAAATATCAGTAAAAAGCTCACTGAATGCAATGTTAAACAATAAGTTAGTTCTAATTTACAAACATTTTATAGGTACCTACTGAAATAAACAACAGGTAGTTAAAAAAAACTGCAGTTTTGCAGGTTAAAAGTATCAACCAAAAACTAATTTGATGCATGTTATACACTTTTATTTTGCTTTTAATTGCGAGGAAATGATGTAAAAATAATATAAATAATATCTGAAAAACCTGATATTGAAGTTCTAGTTTGAGCGTAATTTTGGCAAAATGTATGCCTGGATAATAATACCGCTGATGCATGGGTATTCTGAAAGACCCAGTCAAACTTCCTACAAATATTGTAAACCGAATAATAACAAATATTTTTAAAAAAATTTAAGAAAATATCATATGTTTTAATAAAACACTTAAAAATATATCTAGTGACAATTTAACTAATTTTCCTGCTAAGCCGACGTGACGTCACAAACGCCACGCCGCAGGCGAACCGGAACATTTCACAAGATATATTTTTATATTTTTAAAATGTTTTATTAAAATATTAATTTGATGTTTTCTTATAATATTTTTAAATTATTTGTTATTATTAAATATGCATTTCCGCAAAGTAACGCCTGAATCTATTCATTATTGTAAACTGACCTTCTCTGAACAATTTAAAAATATATAGGTAATCATTATTTTGCACTTGTGCTCAAAAAGCAAGCTTTTATGGACTAGAGCATATAGCGCCGTTTTAATTTGCTTACACCAGGCATAAACAGTATTTTACGAGCGTGGGAATTTTCAAAATTGAATAAATTATAAATTAAGAAACTTTTTAAAAAAATTTCAAAAGACCATATAGATAAACCAGATAGCATATTTTGCTAAATATAAATCCGGCTTTTGGGTCTACGCCACACCTGTTTGGTTGGATGGTTCTCCTTCGGTAGGATCCCAAGTCCAAAAACACAATAGGTGCAAGTAAGTGTGCCGCGTATTGTTATCGCGGCAGGCGGTGGGAACATGAACAACTGTCTCTGATCTCCGTGCAATGGCACACCCGGCAAAGACAAGCACTCACGATGATAAATACAAAAAAAACGGTCCCCAAGCACTTAACGCATGCGCATCGTAAATAATTATAACAATAGCTTTTTTTTACAAAATCACAAATATGTATACGATAGAAAAATTTAAATCTTGTGCGGGATTCGAACCCGCGTCCATCCACCCGGGTGGATGGATTTTGTAATGTAATCCGCATAGCAGGCGTTATTGCAAACCTAACAAAATAAAAAATAAGCTTTTTTTTGCTGGTAGGCTAGCCTTTGACTTCCATCTCACCTGATGGTAAGCGATGATGTTGTTCAGGCTAACCTAGAATTAATGGCTCTCAAGGACAGCTGTCGGAACACACGCTAGGTGCTTGGCGACAGATTTTCTACTTGAGGGTGGTAGCTCTAGCTAGCCAGGTGGGCATTCGCAAAATGCCCTACCACCATGCTGTAACGACTGTCATCGTAAGACCGATGGCTTAACGTGCCTTCCGAAGCACGTGCATGCTCATAAGTAATGTCACTAGCGGTCACCCATCCAAGTCAGAACCCCGGCGGACGTTGCGTAACTTAGCTGACCGATAAAGAACGGCTAAGCAAGCTTCGCTACGAGCACTTCCGAAAGAAATGGACGATATTGTCCACTGTGGAAGCTAAGAGGTCACTTGGTGTAATCCGTGAGTTTTTTTTCATTATAGGTACGCATGACTTCTTATAACTACGGTAATAATCACATCACTACATAGTATAAAACAAAGTCGCTTTCCGCTGTCTGTCTGTCCCTATATATGCTTTGATCTTTAAAACTACACAAAGTATTTTGATGCAGTTTTTTTTAATAGATAGAGTAATTCAAGAGAAAGGTTTATATGTATAATACATGCATAAAATAGTAGAGAAACACTGATAATTTTAGAGGTTTCTAATGTAATGTCGTAAATAAACACATATTTAATGCTTACATTGCATACGCTGCCAGCGCGCCTAGGATTCAGCCAGCGCGCTGGCTGAATCCTACGAGATAGATCAAAATAATGTACTACAGTATTATACACCTTAAAAAGGTCTACAAAAAGTCCACGATGGTAATGTCTATCTCTTAGGGATAACTCACACTTACCATTTTTTATCCTTTACTTTTCACGAGTAATAATGGCTGTAGTGTGAATGTCTCCAGCTTACTCAATCGAAATTTCTTAATTATTTTAGACATTAAGCTATTTTAGACAATACAGCATGAATCCTTATCCAATTAAGTACCTTAAAATTTATTCTGCATTTAATATAGATCAATATGGCCTTTACAGCATTAGATTTTTCGTTGCGCGTTGAGTATTTTTCACATGGCCAATTATATGTCGCTCATTCAAGAGTAACTTATAAAGAAAACATGTTTATATTGTCTTATGACATAAAAGCTGTAAACGTTGTAAATAAAGACATTCTGTAGTATATTTAGTATCAGTATTGCATCCGAGCGAAGCCGGGGCGGGTCGCTAGTTATCTATAAGACCTTTAAATTTTTTAATATTGTTATGTTTGCAATAACGCCTGCTATGCGGATTACATTACAAAATTACAAATATACGATAGGAAAAATTTAAGTCATGTGCGGGATTCGAAGCCGCGTCCATCCATTTCAGCTTTCTATTTTTTAGTGAGTACGCTAGGATGAGTGACACAAAAAATGTACATTTGGACAAAATAAATAAATATGAAGTGCGAGATGGACGCACTAGGCCTCGACTGTATGAAAAAAAATTATACTTATCATTTCTTGTGCTCTCTGTTTGAAAAGAATCCTTGGTGTGCAAAGCCAACTCGGTTTTTACCGATATCAAAAAAGGTAAGGTATATTCCAGATGATGATTGATGATATAGTCATTAACCATTGACAGTGAATGACAATCGATCACATAAGGAGCAAGGGTCACTAAAAAAGTTGAAAGATTTTTTTTTACTAAAAAGTGGAACCGACTTCGACACTCAAATGTGTGAAATAACTTGTCGAAGTCAGTACCATGTGCACAATATTGAGATAATAGGTACTTTTGAACCATCATGGTACCGACTTCGACAAGTTATTTCACACATTTGAGTTTGAAGTTCGTTCCATTTATTGGTAAAAAAAATTACCCAAACTTTTTTTAAAATTGTTAGGTTTGCAATAACGCCTGCTATGCGGATTACATTACAAAATCACAAATATACGATAGGAAAAATTGAAGTCTAAAAAATATCTCGCACTTGACTTCAATTTTTGCTATCGTATATTTGTGATTTTGTAACCCAAACTTTTTGTTATATAAGTACCTATATAATTTATAAATATCCATTTGAAAGTCAATATATTCATTGTCTATTCCCGCCTAAGTATTCCAAATCAGAGCTTGTCAGAGTGTAAGAGAAACAAACAATGTAAGCTCGCCCACCGCGCCTCCCTGCCGCTCACCGGTTATGCCGTGGGAACGTACACCTGTAGGGCGGCGTTTGCTTGTTTTACTTGCTATCTGCTCATTGGCAACAGAAAACATCATAAGATAACACATCGATGTGTTCCGGCAGCTGTCCTTGAGAGGCAGTATACTTCTAGGTGAAGCCTGTTACCACCTTCGACCTCATCACCATATATCATCAGGTGAGATTGTGGTCAAAGTCTTACCTATCAGCAATAAAAAAAAAACTAACGAGTGACACGTCCAAAAATATTACTTTTCAAAGATAACACTATACTTTTCATCTGTCACCGAATGCAATAATTAGATGGTAATATTGGTACGAATAAGCGTACCAATAATACCACCATACCTGCCATTGCAGCGAGCCATTTTGAGCGGTAATAGCTATAGACTGCCGTGCCGCAGTACCCTGGTTCGATCCCCACCGCCGGCTTGAGCTTCACTGCATGGTGGAAGGGCATTTTGCGATTGCCCGCCTGGCTAGCTACCACCCTCAAGTAGAAAATCTGTCGCCAAACACCTAACGGTGTGTTCCGGCAGCAGTCCTTGAGAGCCAGTGAAATTACAGGCACATGAGACTTAATAGCTATGTTTCAAGGTGATGGGCGCAGTGCAATTCGTGACTTGTGACGAAATGCATCTGTTATTGGCAGAGGATACCGCTCAACATCAGGTGGGCCTGGAGCTTGTTCCTTCACAATAACATAAAAATAAAAAATAAAAAAAGCCACCAAACGATGTGTTTTCTTTGTTGTCGAAATTTTCCTACACTTGTAGTTAACAGCGCCAGAATGAAACGTCAGGCGCACGGCACGGCCGCAGGCGGGACTAGGGATGTGCTTTGGATGCTTGAAAAAGATGTAATCGATAAATCAAATCATACATGTTGCAACGGAGACGTCAGATTTTGATACAAATATCGATATAAGTACATACTCGTGTAAGCCATCTTCCAATCGAGTCGGTCTTTATTACAGATTATTGTCGTACCTACATTTTCTTCTGAGGCATGGCCCAAGATTTGCTTAGACGGCATTTCTGTATATACACGCAAGTACCTATATCAAAGGAAGTTAACAAAATGTTATTATTTTCATCATACATAAAGTAAATTAGTTAGTCCAACACAAATAATGAGATCAAGTAGGTAATTAAGCGAAGCTTTGTAAGCCGAGTAGCTTCGTACTACTATTTATTGTGTTGTAGCAGTAAGTGTCGTCGGCCGTGAGCGGCATAGGTAGGCAGGTTTTAATGTCGACGTGGGAATATGCCTCCATTTCTATTAATCAAACGGCAAGATAAAGACACAGCTACTGTCAGAAATGTGAGATTTTAATACAAAAATGATAAAATCAGTTACTCACTCAACCAAAGCATTTTCCATTTTACTCGTAAAAGACCAGATATGAAGTTGTTTAAATTTCGATACGTTCTCTTTCTCCCTCTTATTACTACATTATGGTCGTCAGTATTTACGTTTTCTGTTGTATTGTGGCCTAAGGAAGCACTTCCTGCTAACACACATTGTATAATTTTAAATGTAAGTATAGGGAGTTAATACAAATTTACTACTTTAGATTCAAACATGAAAGGAAAAATAAATCGGGTCCGAAACGATCAGTCAACTATATCGATACCTAGTGTGACAAATCTGTTGACATGACTATGCCATCCTTAGCAACGCAAGGCTGTCTCAAGCAGGCGCGAGAGGCGACAAAAACACGCGCAGCGCCGCACCGCCACCGCGCCGCAGAGTGAATTGATGGTCTCTTCAAGTTCAGAAACAAATGGATTCATAGAATCAACATCTTAAAAAATATATCATAGAACATAGGATAAGATTCCAAGTGAGACCCCAAGCGCAGCGGTGCGGCAGTTCATAGTCATTATAGAAAACACGCTAGTATTTTTTTAATGATCGAGAGAGCACGAATCGTCTTTGTATAAACTCGGCCAAAAATAATTTCATACGAAATATTTTTTCCGGATTTCCGGTTGTTCTCTACAGGTCGCATTTCTCAATCGATTCTAGTGAAATTTTGTGAACAGGTTCGATAATTAAACAGCATTTTAATTGTTTCCGTTTTAGGGAATTTATTCAAACGGCGGGGGTCGACAACGTTAAACGAAAACCTAACCTTTTGGTCTTTAGCTCACAGGGCCAAACACAGATAAAATCAAACAAACAACCTTTGAAATAAAGCCCATATCAGTGCACGCTGCACCGTAACAGTGACGGTATTCGCTTCTCTAATAAAATTTTAGTAAATAATACTTTTCACATGGACGCCGTTCTTCAATTTCAAAATCATATATCCTGATATATTTATCGATTGACATGATTTTGAAGAAAATCGTTTAGAACATTTTTCCTAAAATTAATGTCACAACTTTTTTTAACTCTTTTTACAGGTATGATCCTACTAGACTTTGGCTCTTACGCCCTATAAGTCACACGGGACGGTGGGACGTGACGGACTGGTAGTGTAGGGCATAATCCAGATATCCCCTGCGAAGAGGATTACTGGAATTTTTGTCCAGAAATCCCCTACGAGGGCTTGGTAATAGATCCGTTCTCTAGTACGAAACGGAACACTAAAAACGATCGAAGCGTAGTATTTTTACCCATTCAATAATAGCTGATGCCGTAGTACGAACAATTGCATCTATGTGTAAAGTATTATTTTATTTAATTTTGATAGTTACGTTAGTATTCTTCCTGGTTTGAGAAATCAAATCAAATCTTAAGAGGCCTTTTACATTTTGCAGCCCTCTCACTCGCACTTTTAAAGATTATTTCAAATAGCAACAATATGGTTTATATTTTTTAAAATGTAGTCAATCATTATTTCGCTGCATGCAACTATAGATGTTCTCAACATATTTTTACTTTGTTACATGTTGAGTCCAATTAGAATTAGAGGCCCAAAATTTAAAATAACTAAATTACGCGTTTTGGATCCCCCATAACAGATATCAAAATGAAAATTAGTAGAGAACATCTATAGTTGCATGCAGCAAAATAATGATTGACCACATTTAAAAAAATATAAACCATATTGTTGCTATTTGAAATTATCTTTGAAAGTGCGAGTGAGAAGGCTGCAAAATGTAAAAGGGCTCTTAACACATACTTATCTACTTACATTGTTTACTGCATCGACATAGGGCCTATTCCATTTGACGCCAATTTCGTTATTTTCGATAATTTTAACCACATTCTGCGTTTATGGTTGTGATCACTGTGATCGTTTGTAACTGTTCTCCCCTGTTCCATTGAGAACGCTAAGAATGCCACTAAAATTTGCCACTTCTGTCAGTTTTGACATTAGATGTATGTAATTCAAACTGTTCCAGTAGCTTCATAGCGTTTATGGAGAAATCAATGCCAAGACACATCTGGAACAACTTTTTGGGAGTGTGATCGTTTTTATCGAATCTAACTCCAAATGGTACGCACCCATAAAGGACAAACCAGGTGGTAGGTATCATTACCAAAATACGTCTTGGTGAGTATACCGCAGTAGTGTCAGTGTTCTGCGTCGAAGCCGCGGTGAGCACACATTACTAAGCTACTGTTTAGGGGTGAAAAGCACTGTACCAAGTGAAATTACTAAGCGAACGAGTCGTAAGAAAATTTCGAAGCGCTCGTAGCGAAGTTCGCTTAGCTGTTCTTAACCGATCAGCAAAGTTAAGCAACGTCCAACGATGGGTGACCGCTAGTGACGTTACTACTGAGCGTGCATGTGTTTCTGGGGGCACGTAAAGTCGTCGGTCCCGGTTGTTGTCTTAGGATGGCAGTCGTTATAGCATGGTGGTAGGTCATTTTGCGAATTCCCGCCTGGCTAGCTACCACCCTCAAGTAGAAAATCTGTCGCCAAGCACCTATCGGTATGTTCCGGCAGCTGTCCTTGAGAGCCAGTAATTCTGGGTTAGCCTGGACAAAATCTTCGACATCATCACTTACCATAGGGTGAGATAGTGGTGCAAGTGGCTAGCTTATCAGCTATAAAAAATGTGTGAATGTCTCCAGCTTACTCAATCGAAATTTCTTAATTCTGAATATGCCAATATTTAGAGCATATTTTGTGCAATTATGAATACTAACTCAAAATTTAGGTGCCAAATAAACTTCGACGCTACGTGTGATTATTAGTGTGTTAGCTGACGTTATGGTCTCCAGCTGACACATGCTGTATATACGAAACGGCTGAAGATGTGGTTATATACTATAGCCAGGGATTTAGAGCATAATTTGTGCCAATGACACAAAAAAATTTGAACGTCATACTTGAAAGCTGTAGTAGTTATGACTCGATTTTAACGTGTAAGCTGGAGACCACGTGTCTACAGCTACTCATCTGTATCTTCTGAACGAATGGACCTACGACTTTGTTTAATATGTCAAAATTTAGAGCCAAATTTGTGCCAAAGGCACTAAAATTTTCAAGTTTCTGGCTATTAAGGTTTTTGAGATACAAGCTCAAATCAACGTGTAAGCTGGGGACACATGTCCCCAGCTAGCACATGCTGGACAGCTCAAACGGGAAAGCCTAGATTACTGTTTAATGGCTTAAAATGTAGGGTAGAATTTGTGCCATCGGCACCAAAATTTTCAAAACAATAGGCCCCATAGTTTTTGTGTAACAAGCAAAAACATTTCTTCCCGCCAAAAAATTTAAATATTTGGTTAAAAACATTACTGAACGCGGCGTTGCCATCCCGTTCACTGTAGCTGCAATCTGTTTTGAACTTTATTTCTATAGCGTTGGAATCACTTTTCTCTTTTATAGCAAATGAAAGCAGTTGGGGCATAGGCTAGAAGCAGAGAGTATTCATTTTAATGTTATCTGATTGAAATGGGACGCTTTCCGGAATTCGTAGGCATTGAAATCGTGATTACTACGTGCGCACCGCCTATAAATATAGAGCGATGGAACAATACCCGAAAAAAAATATGTTTAATAATAAAACGAGCCTAAAGTCACCACTTCTAAGTTGACATTCAGAGACGAGCTCGACTTTAGACTCGAACTTCATTATGTCAAATTTGAATATAGACTCAAAACTACAAAACGTTTTATATTCACAGTCAAGTTTGGGATAATGGAGCCTTTGACCAAAATCTCACCTGATGGTAAGTGATGATTTGGTCGGAGGTGTTAACAGGCTTATCCTAGAAGTACTGGCTTTTAAGGACAGCTGCCGGAACACACCGTAAGGTAACGACAGAATTTCTACTTCATGGTGGTCGCTAGCCAGGCGGGCATCCGCAAAATGCCCTTCCACCATCCGGTGAAGCTCAAGCCGCGGCGGGATTGGAACCATGGACCTGCTGCTTGGCAGTCAATGCCACTGAGCCATCACGGCTTCAATTTATATAATTATGGCTGATTGACAACTGTCTCACCTGATGGTGCCGAAGTGATGATGCGGCTGAAGATGTTGTTCAGGCTAACCTAGACTCTTCAAGGACAGCTGCCGGTAATGACAATTTATTTTTATAATAATCCAGTAGAGCGTTGTAACACTATAAGGAGTTTTGAATAAAATAGTTCAAATATATTTATAGTTTTATTTACTTGAATTTCGGACACAAAATACGATTTTTGTAGTTACCCGAGTCAATGTAATTATTCACATTTTAATTCATATATAGAATAACATAATATATCGCTTATATATAACAACTAAAATAAATTATTTGGAAAGACGTGTTTTGTATAAAAAATATTTTTAGCAAAATATCTATATTGAAAGATTTTTCTGCCCATAAATTATACGTAAGAAAAAAGTAAAATTATAAAGGGGATTTCAACAAGAACTTTGTTTCTAAAACAAAATAAAAGGTTTGGCAATCAAGAATGATAAATGATATCTGGCAAATGTCCACCACGAGCACGCTGATAGATGTCGATTGGTGGTGTGTTTCGGCAGCAGTCCTTGAAAGCCAGTGAAATTACAGGCACACATGAGAGCTGTCTCAAGAGACGGGGGCAGGGCAATTCGTAAATTGTGATGAAATGCATCAGTTATAGGCAGAGGTCAGTCCGCTTAAAATTAGGTGGGCCTCGAGCTTGTCCCGACACAATAACATAAAAATAAATAAAATAAAGACTCTCATTGTATTCGTTTAAAAGTACTCGATACTGGAGTACCTCGAAACATTTGTTCCAATATCGATACCGCAGCGATGCTTTGAAACGCAACGGTATCGATACTTTTATTTCAATTCCAAATCCCTACAAACCACAAAATAGAGATTATTATGAATAGTTTTTACATAATCATAGACGTTTTATGCAGGTAGGTAGTTGGCATAGAACATATAATAATACTACGTATGTACAACCGACGTAGGTACCTACTTATGTAAGTATGCAGCGCACATAGCGAATATTTAGCTTACCTTTTTGACGACGTCAAACTGGCCGAACTAAGCTGAGTAGTTGGTAACTTATCTTTACATTGTCTAGTAATAGGTACCAAAGTATTACACACTAATACTTTTAAGTCAAAAGCTTTCTACGCGTTTAGGTGTGTGATAAACTGATAATATCTCTTTCCAGTTATAAAATTACAGTGCCTACCTAATAGGTACCTATGTGATCATCACGTTCTGTACATGCTCACTCCTAGTCTATACACCTACTGTTTTTTTGTAACTTCTTCCACCTATTCATAACGTGAAAGCAAAAAGTAAGTTCAAATGCAATAGGAATAAGGTTCAATATAGATTGCAGCTACAGGCAACGAGACGGCAACGCCGCGCTCAGAAATGTTTTTGTGCAAATATTTAATTTTTTTGGCGGGAAGAAATGTTTTTGCTTGTTACACAAAAACTATGGGGCCTATTGTATTGAAAATGTTGGTGCCGATGGCACAAATTCTACCCTACATTTTAAGCCATTAAACAGTAATCTAGGTTTTCCCGTTTGAGCTGTCCAGCATGTGCTAGCTGGGGACATGTGTCCCCAGCTTACACGTTGATTTGAGCTTGTATCTCAAAAACCTTAATAGCCAGAGACTTGAAAATTTTAGTGCCTTTGGCACAAATTTGGCTCTAAATTTTGACATATTAAACAAAGTCGTAGGTCCATTCGTTCAGAAGATACAGATGAGTAGCTGTAGACACGTGGTCTCCAGCTTACACGTTAAAATCGAGTCATAACTACTACAGCTTTCAAGTATGACGTTCAAATTTTTTTGTGTCATTGGCACAAATTATGCTCTAAATCCCTGGCTATAGTATATAACCACATCTTCAGCCGTTTCGTATATACAGCATGTGTCAGCTGGAGACCATAACGTCAGCTAACACACTAATAATCACACGTAGCGTCGAAGTTTATTTGGCACCTAAATTTTGAGTTGGTATTCATAATTGCACAAAATATGCTCTAAATATTGGCATATTCAGAATTAAGAAATTTAGATTGAGTAAGCTGGAGACATTCACACATAAAAAATAGCTTCTCTTAGCAATTCCTAACGTTTATCTGATTGAATGTTTTGAAGATAGCTCTTAAATTTTATTCCCTTCCTCACCATTTCGATCCCGAAGCTCTCTGCCGGCGTACGTTATTCCGTGCAGCTATGACGTTCGTCAGCCTCCTTAAAATATATTTCACAGAGTAGTACATTGCAGCCCATGCGCTGCCAAGCTGGCATGTTTATCTCTTCCCATGGGTGTCGTAAGAGACGAGTTCCGCAACTTACTTAGAGTAAAATACCGGAAGGTGGGCGGCAGCGCCTTCTGAGGAAATGCTATCTTACGCAGCGTGGGGATTATGGCAGAAATGCGGGGAGGCTGTGTTCAGCGGTGGACAATCCGGCTTATACAGTACAGTACTTAAAAAATTAGAGCGATAACACGCTCTATAGGGCTGCAAAATAACTGTACTTTTTTAGGAACAGGCCAGTCTTACACAGAAAAAAAGACTTCTTTAGCCAAGAATATACATTGTCTTAATAAATTCAAGACGATGCTGTATTACAACAAGAATATATTCTGAACTGAAAAATAATCGAGTCTTGATATTACACTCGAATATTCTTAGGAATATTGTTTTGACTCAAGAAATATTTCTTCACATAAAGTATTCAAATTATTATTTCAAGATAACGAAAATATTCTTCTAACAATAAAATAGGAATTCTTCTGTTAACATTTTATTCTCTAAATAAAATTTCTATATTCTTTCTTGAAATATTTTTAAATATTCTTGTTGAATGTAATTAAGGTGCTTCACTTACGAATATTTATGGTAAGATTCTTGGATTCAAAACTAACCATATTCGTATTTAAACACTTTAACGATTTCTCCAAAGAAGAGTGCAATATATACTTTGATTCAAGAATATATTCCTGAGAATATTGTGTTCTGTTTTCAAGAATATATTGTTTTCAATATATATATGAATCACAAATATTCTTGAATAAAAACACACTGCGTTGGCTCAAGTATTCCTTTTTTTCTGTGTACAACCATCTGCTATGACAAGAAGCTTCAAGAGGTTCTTACGTGTCAAGGTCTGATCTGACACGCCATTTCAGCCATGTCTTTCTAATACATCCTTCGCGAGGAATGAACAAAAAATTTGTTATGTCGAAAAGCTCATGATAGGCAGCAAATAGAAGCAATTGAGCAGCAAATTTGAGAGCCAGTAATTCTAGGTTAGCATCATCACTTACCGTGAGGTAATGTCAGGTGAGATAATGATAGAATTTTGCTAGCCATCTTCAGTCTTTTTATCAAGCATAAAAAAAAAATTGGCTACCATTTCAAAGGTAGTGACCGGCCATTCTGACAGACACTTGCCACACAGACGGGGTTTTCCATCGTTATCAAGGTATTTAGTTTGGTATACCTATAATCCACTTAGTAGTATTACATTTACTGTTTTATTATATTAATGAGACTGAATAACTGTATGTTTCAGTGTGATGAGCGCAGTGCAGTTCGCCACTTGTAACGAACTATTCTGTCTGTTATCAGCAGAGGATACCGCCTAACATCAGGCGGGCTCCTGCTTGTTCATTACGATAGCATAATATGTTAATGATTTATAGGAAAAAATAAAACAAAACCATTTTTATTATGTATATACAAATATGTATATAATTTTAATCAACTAATAATTTAACAAATTCTAAGTCAATAAAAATAATTTAAAGAACTTAAAGCCATACTTACATGATTATTAAATTGTGTACATATAAAAAGTCGTACAAAAATAAAAAAATATATTATATTTAAAGTTATACCCATTGGTTTGTAATATACATTTTGTGATTTTTCCAGTAAATGGATATTATGGTACCTATCTAATAATTCTCTATAAAACAATATATTTTATTTTATTATGCAAGAACTTAAAATATACTAGTAGATTATGATACAAGTGAGCTAAGTTGCTCATCATACACAAGGTTGTGTGTTGCAGCCCGAGCCGTAGGCGAGGGCGTATATCAGCCGAGTGTATAATGAGCAAGTTGCTAACGAGTTTCATACTCCCTTTTTCAACACCCTTGCGAGGAAAAAATATATATATTGCACAAATGCGAAACAAACAACATACATACGAAAATTATGGAAAATAGCGAGCAAGTTTTTTTTTGCGCGCGGCACATGTATGATGGTTGATTACATATATACCTCTTTGATGTTACAAATCTGTATTACCCGGTTAAATTGAAAATGCTCTGTTTACTTGCATATAATTTGCAGTTAGGTACTACTGTACTGCTAACTTAACTTTGTAGGGATAATGAATAGATTCATTTGATGTTTTCGTAAAATATTTTAAAAATATTTGTTATTATTTGTAGGGATAATTCTATTACGCACTAGTGTATGATATTATTATGCACGAGGGTGTTATAGTTCGGTTTATGGCCCTAAGAACGATATATTAAAGCTTACTTTACAAGCAAGGGTGTTGAAAGAATTCTAACCATTCTTAGTTTCTAATATTAGAGCACACTAATATTATAAAGGCTTGTATTTATGATAAGTATCTGATTTTACTCAAAACTGCTGAGCAGCATGATTAATCTCTGTATATAATGTATAACTTAGGTAGATCCAGGATTGGAGCTATTGAAAATAAAGGATACTTTATATCCTGATTTACCGAGTAGTTCCCCAGGAAGCGCGATGTAGATACCGCCTTCAGCATTCTAGCACAGCACCCCATGGGGAGCCCTGATATACTTATCCCAAAACTGGTCCTTTCTTTTTTACATTCACATCTTCTTTACTTGCCCAACATTCATATTACGACGGTGTCATACACTTCAATCTGCATGGGCTAGCATGGACACATGTCATCCCAGAGACCTGTCACCATTCAATCCCAGTAGCATACCACATTCCTCACACCCTGCCCCATCTTTTTGGTACCAAGATACCGAAAAAAGTATGCTCACAAGGTTACTTCGTTTAAAGCTGTACTTATCGGTAAAACTGGCCTTACCTAAGAAGTAACAGAACAGGTCTTAGTATTCATTCTGCTGATCTTCAGTCCAATTTTGCTAGCCATCTTCAGTCTTTTCGGGAAGTAGTCGCTTATATTTTCTCCCATACTATTGATAATTTGATAAACGAATTATCTTATCATAACATGTTGATATTGTTGTAAACTACAACTTTAGTGGGTGATTGATATTGTATTCAGCAATACTTTTGAAAAGCTGCATTGTTTTCATTTCTTCCCAACCTTTAGTCTTTGTGATCGCTTTTCCATCGTTTATATTGATGAACTGGAAACAAAACAATTTTAATTTCTCTAAGGAGTATAAATTTGCAAGTTCTAATGTATTCATCACATTTTCCACTGTCAACAGCTTAGCTAATGTTTTCGCGCAGAGATCTTTTAGATCTATCAACTGGAAATATTCAGCTGCTGCCAGAAGTTCTTCTGGCATTTTATGTACTTCCTGAGCCTCTTCTGTGTATATGTATCGCAACACTTCTTGTAGCACTTCAGTATTCATAGGGAATTGAACAATATTGGTTCTTTTTTCGACCATGTCATGCTCAAAATTTGCCCGAAATACGGGACTCCTTGCAGCCAAAATACCCTTATGCGCGCGAATTTCAGTTCCTTCGTTAGATTTTACAGTTACATCGGTATACATGGCATTATCAAGCAGGTATAGGAATTCTTTCTTAAGAGGTTTCTCAGATGTAGTTGGTTGTGAAATGTTAGTTGCTACTGTAAACTCAAACTGAATTTCTTTTACAGTTCTTATCCTTTCTATGCACAAATGATTCCACTTATGTGCTTCAACCCACTTAGGTTCATTTTTAATGATAATGATACTTTTTATGGAGCGACTTGGTGTTAGCACGCACTTAAACTGTTCCATATATAAACTTTTTGGGGCTATATAATAAATCTCTACATTTAAGGGTTGCATTATTACACGGACCCTGAACTTACTATCTTCATCGAAACCTTCCATCTCATCTTGTGTGCTTATGATCTTGTCCACTCCACCCCTTTCAAGAAGTTGTTTGAAAGTCCAATTTAACTTCACTTCTTTGTTTCCTTTACTGAGTGACATGTTATACTCTAAATTATACAATTCTGTACTTATGCGCATTTTCCTAGTAATTAAATTTCGTCGGTTAAAAAGGATGTTGAAAAGATGACGAAAATTTCTTCAAGTTTATTTTTTGTATGACAAATGTTTTGTTTATTGTCAGTGTCAGTAAAGGATAAAAACTAAATAACTTGGAAGTTAGTCAATCTGAAACAAAAGATAAATAACTTTATCTAACAATTATATAAATATATATATATATACAGAGACCTGACAAATTACTTAGCATTCCATGGATTCACAGTGCAGCTGCCGGGTCAATAGCGTTGGAGAGGAACAGGCCCAAATCAAGGTGCCTGGGAATTGCAACCCAGTGAGTAAGGTTAGGAGGCCCCTTTATGATGCATCTATGCTCCCTTTCACTGCTTGAGCCTCCACCCCTGCCCCACTAAATTTGGTAAGATCCTACTAATGTCGCCTTGGATATACATTCTAGGATGGAATTTACCGTTGTTATTGACAGGCCAAGGTGCTCCGATTTCTACAGCATATAAATTAACCACATAACAGTTTTGATCAATTCATTTGTTAATTAACCTAATAAAAAACAACTAACAAGTGACGGTGCTCTTAACGGCTCACATGTTTCGCATTGCTAACTAACAATACTTAAATATATTTATTGAAATTTGTGTTTAACATACTTTAGTTTAATAACTGATACAAAGAAGGTATGTATCGTTTGCAAATTAAACTTAAACTGACAGGGGGGCAGGCTAGGGTAGAGACTTTTTTAGACTTTGTAAGGAATTACGGAAAAATATAATTTAATTAGGCATTAAATCGTGACATTATATAATAAGGTACATTTAGGTGATGTGTTTCATTGCAATAAATAACAACATATACAACATAATTTCTATTTTAAACTGATTGTCGCACAAGTTACATCTTATCATAGATTTACCCATACAAGGCACCATACTAATATAATGTTAAAATGCAATTTATTTTTAGAAATGTATCCTTGTAATTATCATTATCTTATCATCCTCAAACTACTTTAAAGAGAGATAAGTAGGCGAGTAGATTAGATACTTACCTTTTACTAAAGCCAAGAAATAACTTAAATTTGGAATGACAGTAGGCTCGGACGAAATGGGTGGTTTTTCCGAGACATAAGCCATGTGTACAAGCCAGACTAAGCAAGCAAAACTGTGCTCAAGCATGTAGATGTGGTAGTCGCATTTAAGAACAATACCATGTTTAATTTTGGTCAAGCACATTTCTGCCAGAAAAGGGGCGAAGTGAGTACTAGAGGTCAGTCAGTTAGACCAATCTAACTATTTTCAGGAGAACAACAAATACAAGAATCGCCAACGTCTTCCTCTAGAGAAACACATCAATTATTCTGTTGAATCGTAGGTAAGTAAAGATCGACAAAATTCTGAACTTACCAATATGAATGAATAGAAATCTTTTTAAACTGGTTAACTACACCCAATTTAAAAACTTTTCGGGCGGGGAGCACAAACTTCTCACTCGGATTACTAGCAAGTAACAACACTGATAGGGCGTTCGGATAGCCTATCGGTGCCAAAAATAACACTCACAAACGCTAAAAATGATCACACGGGCCGTTCGTTTTGGGACTTCGTGATCAAAAATATCGTTTTCGCTCACCGTTCGGATAGCTTTGAAAACGCTACAAATGACAGAGAAAAGTGATATTTTTGACCCATGTCTTACCGTGGGATCGTTGTGATCGTTTTTTGACAACTGCTGGTTTGACAGTTGTATTTGGCGCGATTGAAGAGTTTCATAAGTTTTTTACATAGGTAACTATCAGAAGCCATTAACAATGAAATAATAATAATATAGTTACCTACTTTTTTGTTAATGTTAGTTTTGATTCCATGTTTTGTACTGTGCAAAATTGTTAAAACATTGTCGGATGTCAAAGTACGTTTTAAGCCGTTCGGATAGCATGCAGTAATTGGTGGTCAAAAATAGCAAAAGCTTCTATCCGAACGCTAATACACAAATGCCACTTTTGAAACTGCTACAAACGCAATCGAGCCAAAACGAACGCACCTTTTGTAATAACTCTGGACCACTGAGCAAGTCTGGACCACTGGACTGGAATCGAACCAAATAAACTGAAAATTCTATTGGCCGTACTCCATTTGAGTTATTTTCGATAATTTTGCATCTATAGATCCACATTTAATACGAACCATACGCACAAAAGGTGATCCAAATTATCGAAAATAACGAATGTAGTGTCAAATGGCATACGCCCGAAGTCTATGAACCATCTAATAAGGATGTAATTAGAAAATCGATTATGAAAAAAAAATGATTCGACGTACCGACAGTAGAGTTAAGTCCCCTTTTAATAGAGTCGACAGACATTTAGTAATTTTTAAATGATATTCTCGTGCTTCACACATGTTAAATTATTGTAATAAAACCGACATAGTGTCTTTTTATTGTTTAAGAGTGCACTGAGCTTTTTAGGGATTCGCGTATGTGTGCGTGAGTAAGGCACGCCGCCAGCATCCGTCCTCGCCCGACGGCCGAATCTGTACTTAAAGGGGACAGGGACAAACATCGCGGTTCTGGTTAAAATGGGCGGAACGTGCGTGAATTTAGCTATTTCCTTCGTATAATAAAAACAAATACTTATTGGAAAAATGTAATGTGTATACGTTATAGAAAATACGTTGTTTTTGTAGTATTCAAAAACTGATGACTTTCCGGGAAGTATTTACGCCGTGCTAAGGGTTTATTTAATTGTTTAGATATAAATTAGTTTTTTTTTTCTATCGAGGAATCTTTATTCAAATTCAAATGTTTATTTGCCAGAATACATCATACAATTACATTTTAAGTTCGTATATAATAATGTTAGGTCACTGTATTCAGCCTGCAAGCAGTCGAGCAAATTTTTAATATACTATGTTAATATAATTAGTCAAATAATTTAAAATGTCATGTCTATATAATATAAATTGTCATTTTGAAAATAATTAATACCATATACATCACTTAGTGTTGTTTAAATACTCTTTCATGCTGGAAAAACAATTGTCAGATAGCCAACTACTCACTTTAGCTCTAAACACATTACCATTCAAGATTTTAATATCTTCTGGTAAATTATTATGCGCCACTATGCACATATTAACAACATTTCTTTTATAAATATATTTACGGCAGGGAGGTTGATATAGTAGGTTTAAGAACTTTGCACGTTTTTGCCTCGGCATGATTTCATTTGGTTTTTTGAAATATTTAGGGTGTGTTTTAACGAAAATACATAAGTCCCTAATGAACATACACGGAAATGGCAGAATATTGCATTGTTTATATAATGGTTTGCAACTGTCCATAAACCATGCCTTGTTTATAGCCCTTACACACCTTTTTTGCATTATGAAAGCCCTGTCTGAATCTACTGAGTTACCCCACAATAAAAGACCGTAGCTGAGGACAGATGATACGTACCCGTGGTAAGCAGTTAGAGCTGCTTCTTTAGAAACCGTTTGTTTTAGTTTCTTTAATGCGAATACAAAGCCACAAAGTTTTTAGCAAACTGTTTTGATATGCATTTTCTAATTCAAGTGCCTGCCTAAATGAATACCTAAGAACTTATATGTCTCTACTTCATCAATTTTTTGTTCTTTATATGCAATCTCCATAGATAACATTAATGTTTGAGTTATTATATTTTATCCACCTACTAATATCAGCCAATGCTTCGTTTAAAATGTCTTGAGATGAATTATGATCATCACATCTTACTACTACCGTAGTGTCATCAGCAAAAAATATGCATTTGTGCCTGGTACATTCTGGAAGATCATTAATATATATCAGGAATAGCAAAGGGCCCAATATACTTCCTTGCGGCACTCCTTTGCTAATCAGCAGTGGTTCGGATGTAAACTTCTGTTTGCTGAAGCTTTTTTGGGTGTTTCTGATAATTTAAGTATTCGTGTTTCTAAAGTGTATTATTTATGGAATGAATCTTTATATATCATATAATATATTAATTTCATAACTCAAAATTAAGAAATAAAGATACAGCAAGGGATCAAACGAACTTAAGTATTTCACAACTGCCTCGGTGTCGGCTTAACTAGTGAAAAAGAAAAATATGCATCCTATATGATAATTCAGCGCCTCATCTACCTTCAAAAATGGTCCGGCTGTTTGAGCGTGAATAAGCAATTGACGTACAAACTTAATTTAACAAAATAAAATAATTATCGTATTAAATTAAATGTCAATATGGGTATGTTCCATTAGTCGCTAAGAACGTTATTTTCGATAATTTTGATCACATTCTGCGTCTATGGTTGTGATCACGTGATCGTTTGTAACTGTCATCCCCGTTCCATTTTTGGATAAGAACGCTCAGAATGCCACTAAAATTTGCCACTTCTGTCACTTTTGACATTAGATGTAGCGTTTAAGGCGAAAATAACGCCAAGACCCATGTGGAAAACTTTTTGAGAGTGTGATCGTTTTTAGCGTTTTTAGCGAATCTCACTCAAATGGTACGCACCCTAAGTCGAAACGAATCGACTCAAACCCAACCTAGCCTGTTTTTTTTTTTTTTATTTTTTTTTTTATGCCTTATAGTTTAGCCTTTAACCACTATCTCACCTGATGGTAAGTGATGATGTGGTCGAAGATGTTGTTCAGACTAACCTAGAATTACTGGCTCTCAAGGACAGCTGCTGGAACACACCGTTAGGTGTTTGGCGACAGATTTTCTACTTGAGGGTAGCAGCTAGCCAGGCGGGTATTCGCAAATTGCCCTACCACCATGCTATAACGACTGCCATCCTAAGATAACAACCGGGACCGACGGCTTAACGTGCCCTCCGAAACACGGAAGCGCTCAGTAGTAATGTCACTAGCGGTCACCCATCCAACTCATGACCGCGGGCGACGTTGCTTAAATTTGCTGATCGGTTAAGAACAGCTAAGTAAACTTCGCTACGAGCGCTTCAAAATAAGTTGGTTGGTTTGAGGGCTGGTTTTTTAATTTAAGAAAATAAAAAAGTAAATTTTTAAATAATCGATATATCGATTTAATACCGATTATTAAACAGTTCGGTTCTTTATATCGGTGCTACAGCCCTAATTACAACATTATTATATGTGATTCCCCGTTACTTCAACATCTTTTTTTTTTATTATTTGCTCCCTATTTCGTGATATGGTCTCGCACGTCTTGTGCATTTGCCAGTGTCATGTAAAAAACAACACCATTCAACCATAGATATAGAGACCAAGCCTTCCTTTTTGTTTTAAATTGGATTCGTATCATTTTTATATTAATCCATAAGTCAAATTTATTTGGAATTGGATTTTATGCCCGTTAATTAAGACTTGCGCGTGATTTTTCTAAGAACGACACAAAAAATACGTCACTAAACTGGGATCCTGTACAAATATTAGTTATATGATTTGTATGGCTTGTGAAAAATAACTATCCACCAGTACGGGTAGTAGAATGGTACTGTAATTTGAACTCTGGCTCCCTAAAACTCACAAATGACATTTAGAGCAACAAAGGAGAATTGCAAGCTTTTATTAAGTTCTATAAAGGATCGTCTAATTAGGTACGTAGTAATTACAAACTCTTTTGATGATAATCATCAAAACAATGGCCTAGACTTTATGAATAGGTAGTCTATTGATTCAACATCATGTTCACTAATTTCGCGTTTCGAAGTACTATGACAGCGTAGTTCGAATTAGAAATGTTGTGTTCCTAGTAGTTGAATGAGTTGAAATCTCACAGAAGGCAATTATTATTCCACCATATTTTATCGATCAGGGACATACACATCCACAGTTGCCTGTACGGTGATTGTGGTGGTATGCCGGTATGCGACCCCGACATCCTAGCAGCTACTACCTGTATCATACCCTTCCAAGGTCCTATCTACCTATCCAAACTCATAGATATCCTTTCCTCGTCATCAACACTTTCTATTTCCCGTTTCCTTCCCTTTCCGCCAATCCGGGGTCTGCCATGCTATGTATGTATAGCTAGGGGCGTGCCTCGTCTCAAGCGTGCCAAATTGCTCTGGGATATGGCGAACCCAGAAAACGGCTAACGGATTTAATTTTTGTAACAAAATCCCAACTGGCGGCGATGAGGTTTGCCACCCGTCACGTCTCGTTCCTCGCGGGGGCGGAAAGCAGTCCACGGAGAGCCGCTTTGCGACGATGAATGTGGAAATGGAAGTACAGTGGATGGACAGTAAAGTGGATGAAGTATGCCAGATGATGCATAGAAGACAGTTTTTAAACGAAGCGGAAAGGATGTAACACCACCAAACATAGGTCCTTTAAGGCACTGTGGTCGGGAGTACCGGTGACTAACAGAGCCTGCCAGGGCATTGTTGTGATCCTTTCTGGACGAATGAATGTATGATCGAGTATGAATGCGTGAGCCTAAGACTTCTCTGGGTAAGGCTTAATGTTGGGCTTACTCGACTTTTTGTTGTGGGTGTGTATGCACCGACGGACATGGGTACGAGAAAGTCCCCAAAAGCCCAAAAATAAAGAGATGAGTGTTGGGACAGTACGAACGATGTTTTAAAATTGTGTAAAGATAATGAAAGGATTGTATTGTTAGGAGATTTTAATGGATGGGTAGGAATAAAGCGAGATGGATATGAAAGGGTTCTCGGTGCTTTTGGAGATGACTAAAGTGAAAGAATGGACTAAGTTTGTATGCGTGTCAATTTTATTTCAGTTAGGAGCTTTACGACTTTACGTCGATTTTTCCAGCTCCCAAAAAGTGGAGGAATGTTCCTCTGTATTTTTTTAATTTATCCAAAAAGTATGGAATTATATATATTATAATAAATTATATTTTTTTAACTATTACATAAATACTTTGATTTCAGAAGCATCACGACACGCGTCCAATGTATATGTGTATTACTTTTCTGTGTGGTATATGCCCTGATCAACGTATGGATGAAATAATTAGAATTAATTTCAGCTATACTACGCTAGGTGTCGCCACTAATGAGTATGATATAAAGTGTTAAGTCTCATTACTCTCGAAATGGAAATCCCCGCTATGTAGAGGTATCTGTCCCCATTATTGAATATTTAAGAGATGTAGATGTATATGCATATAAAAAAGAGGCCATGTATCTTGTAAAGGAGTGCACGTCTTATAGAAACGTATTTTACACTTACTTACATTTATCTTTTGGCTTACCCAGGAGCGATCTTTGCTCCCGATACAAGAATCTAGATGATATAATTGACTTGCAAGTTCCCAAGGAAACATACTAATAAGCATATGAACTGATGATATTTCACAGAAATCTATGCTTAGCTGAGGAGGTAAAACTTTACTGCGCGTTTGATATTCAACACAGAATTCCATTAATACTCAATTATTTATTGCAACATATGTAGCTACATGCAGATCTTATTTAACATGTTTGTTTGTGTTATACATATGACCCTATAAGGGTATGGCAATGGTAGGAACGGAACGATCTATTTTTATATCATTCAATTTATCACTGAAGAATTCGTCTATGGTATAATAACATTTAGATACAAGTAAAGATTTTAGGTTTTTAATAAAACATTCTACCTTTTCAATGTCTTTTAGCGTATTAGGCAGCTTATTATATATATCTATAGCCATTGAGTTAGGGCCGGATCTGTACATTTCTAGACTGGACTTTGGTTTTTTAAGTTTATGTCTATATTGTGATCGAATATCACGTCGTTGGTCGGCATATTTTTGGAATAAAGTTGGGTATTTTTTTACAAATTTGCAAGATTCTAGTATATAAATAGATATTAGGGATATAATTTTAAATTTAATAAAATATGGTTTGTGAAAATTGGGTATATTGATGTTAGGTGCTTTTATGTTGGCAAGTATCCGAATACATTTTTTTGAGCGATAAAGAGGTCACTGGCGTCTACACTGTTGCCCCACATTATGATGCCATAACTAAGCCACGAAAACGCGAAACCGTAGTAAGCAGATATAGCTGTATTTTGGTCAGTGGCTCGCCTAAGTTCCCTCAATGCATATGAGAAACTATAGACATTTTATTTTTTATTTTATTTATATGTTTTTTCCAGTTAATGTGCATATCAAGTTCTAGGCCTAGAAGTGTCGCTGCATCAACACAAGCTGTTCTCAACCGATCAGTAAAGTTAAGCAACGTCGCCCGCGGTCATGAGTTGGATGGGTGACCGCTAGTGACATTACTACTGAGCGTTTCCGTGCTTCGGAGGGCACGTTAAGCCGTCGGTCCCGGTTGTTGTCTTAGGATGGCAGTCGTAATAGCATGGTGGTAGGGCATTTTGCGAATGCCCGCCTGGCTAGCTACCACCCTCAAGTAGAAAATCTGTCGCCAAGCACCTACCGGTGTGTTCCGGCAGCTGTCCTTGAGAGCCAGTAATTCTAGGTTATCCTGAACAACATCTTCGACCACATCATCACTTACCATCAGGTGAGATAGTGGTCAAAGGCTAACCTATCGAACAAAAAAAAAAAAGTAAAGTAATATTTATTGCAAAACTGTCAGTACAATCATAGTAGAAAGCTTTCTACTATGGTACAATACTTAAAGATAAACAATATAAGTTTGAAATCGAGATAGTAACAGTTTACTCATATCGAGCATGCAATATTAAGTTCTAGACACATAATGAAAATGATACAATTGATATTATATAAATCCAGACAACAAATTAATTGGAATGAATTCATGATGCTGGTTTATGTTTTAAAATTTAAAAACTCCTTAACATCATACAACACATGCACAAGTAGCCACGATTTTAACTTTTTTTAAACATATGTCCATTCAGTTCTTTGATGAACATCGGTAAATGATTATACAGTCTGATGCTAGTTACCTAGGTACTTTTATCATATATTTTAGTACAATTTTTTGGTAAAAATATATCATTTATGTACGTAAGTTATTAAGGAATTTTGCCGTAAGTGTATAATATTCCATATTATGTTTCACAAACAAACAAAGCTCTAGTATATAAATACCAGCGAGGGCCAAGATTTTTGAGAGCCAGTACTTCTAGGTTAGCCTGAACAACATCTTCGACCACATCATCACTTACCATCAGGTGAGATAGTGGTCAAAGGCTATCCTATCAAGCATAAAAAAAAAGATGGTTTTTTCTTTAAAACTGTCCTTAGTACGTAGACACTTTTTTTGAAGAATAAAAGTAGACTTAACATTTACAGAGTTACCCCAATAAATTACACCATAACTAAGTAAAGGATAAACATAGCCAAAATATGCACTCCTCTTTGGTGTGGATTTCACCCTAAACGGGAGGCCAGGAGCTAGCCACTCTTGGTCATTCAGCACAGACGGGCAGCCTTCTGCTTCCGTCATGGCGAGAGGGGGAGATCAATGGGGTCTACAGTCGGCGGTGCACGGGCGTCCATCAAGCTGGTTGATGTGGCTCCTTTGTGCCGTGCGGACTCGTAGATAACGTGATCTACCCCTCTATACCTAACTGATATCCCTGGTGTTATGTATAACATCCCCAGGTTCGGGCTCCGTGGAGGGTGGTGAGTCAGAAAGGTGAAAATTTAACAAACAAGTATGGACAACAAAAAAAATCACACCAGCATACGAACAAAGTAAAAATAACCCTACTCCCTTGGGTATGGGGGAGGTGGTGCAGGATCTCGTGGCGGCCTTATCGGCCCCGGAGCCTTGTACCTCGACGTGGACGGTTGTAAGACCGTCGAAGGAGAGGAAGGGACAACGGCCACAAGTCGGAGACCCTTCAGCAGGTTCGTCAAGACTCGAGGTGGCGCAAGTCCTGGAGCGCTTGACGAAAAAACAAAAGCAGAAACTGAGACAGAAAGAGAGGAAAAGACTGCAACTTGAGGCAACACGGGTAGGACAAAAGCCGGAAGCCAGAGACCCTAGCTCGGTTTCATGCTTGACGGGACAAAGGCATCAAGCCGGAGACCCTAAAGCGGGAGACCGTCCGACGGGACAAAAGCCGACGACTGGAGTCCGAGCCCAGAATACCCCCAAAACCTCTCAACTGAGCAGAGCATCACAGCCTAAGATCGTTGCTGGCCTACCAGTGGTAGAACCCATACCTTCCTGATCCAAAGGCAAATGGATGCACACCAAACACGGCAACCGCTACAACAGGCAGAAACGAGCAGCGATGGCCATTGCCAAATCGGCACAGGCCCCATTTCGTGCCGACCCTAACAAAAGGACGCGGTTAGACGACACAGTGTCACCCAGAGGTGACCACAAAAAGACAAAGCTTGACAGCTCACGCAGAGCCCAGACCAGCTATGCCGAGATCGTCCAGAACGACCTCTGCGTAGCTGTGACTAGAGCAAGTTATGAACTGACAGCCGAGCAAGCCACGAAGGTGAAGAAGTTCCTGACAGCGCGGATTCTTGCGGACGTTAAGGACCCCAGCCTCTCCTTCTCCCCCCTCTTCAGAGGCAAACCAATCATAGCAGATGGAGCACTGAAGTTGTGGTGTGAGAATGAGGCTTCACTCGAGTGGCTCAAAAACGCCATAGACAGCATACCCACTGAAGCAGGCGCAAAGCTGGTCGTGAAGAAGCAGGTGGACCTAACCAGACTGGTTAGAGCAGCTCTTTTCGTTCCGAAATGCGAGGGCACAGTGGAAGATACAAGCCTAGTCCTGGCAGATCAGAACCAGTAAGCACTCGTCCACACGTGGAAGTTGTTCCGCCATTCTCTGCACGGACCGGAAAAAGACACGATGTTCTTTACATTGGGGATACCAGAAACCGTCATACCGACTCTCCTGGATCATGGAAGACGACTATGGTATAACCTGGAGAACATATACGTGCGCTTCATCGCGGCCAATTGATCGCTCCAAGATGAACCACCAGAGGTAATGACGACGAAGACCGCACTGGAGGCATCCAGTGTGAGTGAGTCTCAACCTACGGTGCCGACAGCAGACCAACCAGCTCCAACAGACGGGACGATGGATTTCACTACGGATGCACCGTCTCACTCATCGCCTAGACCATCAACCTTAAAGGTGACGGAAGGCATGAGTGTGGATTCCGACCACCCTAAAAAGGAGGCATGGCGGAAGCCAAGAAGGAGCCAAACGGAGTCAGATGGGGAGGGAAGCTCGAATGACAGCGACCCAAACCCGTTTAACCTGTAGTGTCATCCAAATCAACCTCCAGCACAGCCTCACTGCAACGGCTAACCTGCGCAGAGTGCTGGAGGCAGACAACGAGGAGACCATCGCCCTGATCCAGGAGCCGTGGATCAGGGCAGGGCGTGTGTGTGGTCTCACTAATCTACGAGGCAAGTTGATCCTTGACAACACTTGTGACCAGCATCGAGCTTGCATTTATGTACCAAAAAATATAATAGCAGTGCCTCTAACCCAGTTCTGTTCCAGAGACTTGGCAACAGCCAGGCTCCCGAGCGTAATTGGGGAGGTGACAGGGGATGTCAACGTCGCGTCAGCCTACATGCCCGGCGATGAGGAGGTTCCTCCGAAAGACGTTGATGACCTGGTAAGATACTGTGAACTAAATAATTTTAATCTAATAATATCAGCTGACACGAATGCCCATCATCCAATCTGGGGCATGCCAACATCAAACAGCAGAGGAAACGATCTGGTAAATTTCTTATTCTCTACCAATCTTTCAATAGCTAACACGGGTTTGTGAGCCAACCTTTGTGAGAAATCAGAGCCGCACCATCATAGACCTCACCTTGGTATCAGGTAATTCGAGTCTAATCGCGAACTGGAGAGTTTCGGATGAACTCTCAGCCTCCGACCATAGGTGGATAAGGTTTGAACTACAGGTAACAAAAACTACACCAGTGCACACAAGAAACCCTCGAAGGACTGACAGAGAAATCTTTAAGAAATCTCTGACTCAGTACCTCAAAACAGCAAACACAACACAACTAAACAGCACCACAAACATTGAGCAGAACGTTAAACAGCTTGCAACTGACCTCACTAAAAGTTTCGAGAATGCCTGCCCTCTGTCACTGCCGAGTAACGACAAGGGCAAGAAAATAGTTTGGTCAAAAGACTAAGAAAGAAAGAGAGGAAAAGTACGCAAACTGTTTAACAGAGCCATGAACACCTACAGGGACGAGGACTGGGACAGGTACACTGAAGCTAGATCAGCTTACACGAAACTTATCCGGTCTAAATCTCGTAGGTCTTGGCGAAACTACAGTACAAACATAGCATCCAACGCGCAGGCAAACAGAGTACGAAAAATAATGGCAACCAATTCGAGTAAAGATATCGGTACTCTGAAGAAAAGTGACAACACTTACACAAAAACAGACACAGAGACAAACACACTATTATTAGAAACACACTTCCCAGGCTGCAATATCGAGGATACCATACGCTGGAGTCCAGATGTAGTAACCACACCCACACCGACAGACTGGCTAACAGACTGTGGTCACGGAGGAAAAAATCAGGTGGGCAATTAACACATTCCTTCCATTCAAAACACCAGGCTTGGACGGGATTTTCCCGGCACTCCTACAATGAGGCTTGCCTGATATAGCCGGAGTACTCAACCCCATTTTTAGGGCATGTCTAGCATATATATATGTACCCGTGCAATGGAGGGAGGTCAAGGTTATCTTCATACCCAAACCAGGCAAGAGTGATTACACAGAAGCGAAAGCGTACAGACCGATAGGCCTCACGTCCTTCCTCTTGAAAACCCTGGAAAGGCTGTGTGATAGGTACATCAGAAATAGCATACTCACTATAACACCTCTTCATCCTGAACAACATGCCTACAGTGCAGGCAAATGTACTGAATCTGCCTTGCACAACGTGGTACACAGAATAGAAAGAGATTTACAAAATAAAAACTTATGCCTAGGTGCATTCATTGACATAGAGGGCGCCTTTGACAAAACAAATTTCACCAGCATAAGAACTGCTATGTGTCGACATGGAGTTGACCCCACTCTAACCGATTGGTTCATTAACATGCTTAGGCTAAGGGCGGTACGTATAGTTTTAAATGGCGAAACCAGGGGGTGGTATCACGGGCTGCCCACAAGGGGGAGTCCTGTCTCCACTTCTCTGGAACATGGTAGTCAATGACCTGATCACCAGGCTCAACTCCAGTCGATTCTACACGGTGGGCTATGCTGATGACCTGGCCATTCTAATATTGGGACTATGTGCTAGCGTCGCATGTGAACTGATGAAGAAAGCCCTGAGGATCATTGAAGCATGGTGCACAGAACAACAGCTCACCGTGAATCCAGGAAAAACAGAACTGTTGTTTTTCACAAACAAAAGAGCATTAGGCAGGTTTACACTACCCTGTCTTTTCAATAAGGAACTAAAACTGTCAAAGGAGGTGAAATATCTGGGCATCATACTAGACAGCAAATTAAACTGGGCAAGTCACCTAGAGAATAAGTTGAACAAGGCCAGTGTTACTTTCTGGCAATGCAAAAGAATGATCGGAAAAACATGGGGGCTTAGCCCTAAGATCACCCTATGGGTGTACGCAACGGTTATCCGACCATCCCTCACACACGGAGCAGTGGTATGGTGGCCCAGAACCAAACTACAAACTGCTATTGCCAAACTAAAACAATTCCAGAGACTAGCCTGCGTCGCCATCACTGGGTGTATGAAAACCACGCCTACTGTCGCGATTGAAGCTCTCCTCGGCATGATACCGCTACAGCTGTACATACAGCAAGAAGCAGCGGCATCCGCATATCGACTTAAAGCATTAAATCTCTGGAATCTAAGTAGACAAGCACCACACACAAACATCATAGAGCACATCAAACAGATAACTTCACTGATAACAATAATGGTTTGATCTTATCTCTCTATGACAAAGTTAACAAGCAGTACCACTTCTTTAAGAGCTACACTATACAAACACACGAAGATCCTAGTGACAGTTCAGGTACTCACGAATATATAATTTATACAGATGGCTCTAAAATGACTACAGGTACAGGAGCAGGTAGCTTCTCCGAAGAATTTAACATACACATAGCAACAGGCCTGGGTGCACACAACTCCATATTTCAAGCTGAATGTGTGGGTATTATCCAGGCCTTGACTGCGCTACTGAGTAGAAAGGTAAATGGTCATTTTATCAAAATCCTCTCGGACAGTACTGCAGTTCTACGAGCCCCGAAACGACATGATCTATCATCGGGGCTGATCATACAGTGCCATCAGCTACTGGAAGAAGTAAGTAGTCACAATAACAAAGTTACTCTTCAGTGGATAAAAGGGCATAGTGGGTCTAGAGGCAACGATGAAGCAGACGAGTTGGCGCGGAGAGGTTCTGGTCTTCACCCTGCAGGACCAGAGCCTCTGATACCACTACCATTCAGCCAAGTCCGAGCTTGGATCCGCCAAAGAACTAAAAACTTACATGAAAATTACTGGGCAGGTACAATAGACTGTAGATAGGCGAGAGAAGCTTTCCCAGAGTTAAACTTAAGGTACTCTAGAAGGCTCCTCAAGCTTAAAAGAGACAAATTACGACGGGTCGTTGGAATCGTCACTGGACACTGTCATCTAAACAAACACCTGTTTACTATAGGTGTCACAGACAGCCCCCTGTGCAGAGGCTGTATGGAAGCAGAGGAGACAGCCGCACACGTGCTCGTTGAGTGCAGCAGTGTCAGCGTCCCAAAGAGCAGAGCACCTTGGTACGCCAGGGACCGTCCGGGAGGCCTGCGCCGGCGAGCTGCTGGCCTTCCTGGCCGATATTGGATGGCTGGATTAACGACAGCCTCCAAACTCCACGCAAAATAGGCTGCACAAGAGCGGCAAAATTGCGGAAAAGAGCCCGCACACCAAGTACCTAGTAAGCTCTTCGAGTTACTTCTACAGAAGTAGTTTCAGCAAGTCTTGAAAGCATATAACAAGAAGATGAAAGTTTGGAATGAATTTTATGGATATGTGATTTCCAATTGAGATGAGTATCGATTGTAATGCCAAGAAAATTAACATCTTTGACTTCTTCAATATCTTCGATGTGTAAAAAAAAAGCTATGATCCAAATACCTTTCATACCCTTCCATAAAGTGGTGTCCCGAAGAGTGTTGTAAACCTGGCAATGTAGAAACCAGACACTAACAAGTTTGCGAGGCGAAATGTCAATCGAAAAAATACTGACATATTAAAACAAATTTATATAATAGGAAAAAGACCACATGTAGCACCAAACCATGCCCATTTGATTTACGATTAGTTTACTTCTATTTCCACCAGCAAATCTACTAAGTCCACGGCTCCAACCGCGAGTATATAAAACTATCCTATGTCCTTCCCCGGGTCTCTAACTATTTCCATACCAAATTTCATCCAAATCGGTCCAGTAGTTTCAGAGCCTATTCAATGCAAACAAACAAACAATCAAATCTTTTTGAGATAATAAGAAAATTGCCTATGGGTAAAGCCGTGGGCCATGATCAGCTTGGCGTGGAACACCTGCGCTTTGGTGGCCCATGGGTAATAGTATTTATCTCAATTTTCTTGAATGCTTGTCTAAGACACTCGTTTCTACCCCCGGATCTCCTGCGGGTAGTGGTCTCACCAATTATAAAAAACAAAAAGATGAGTGCATCAGTAGGCTCTAATTACCGACCTATTTCAGTTTCCACCGCTTGTTCTAAAGTTGTAGATTCTGTTTTACTTAATTTATTATCTGACCGCATTGAAATAAATGACGCACAGTTTGGGTTTCAGAAACAGAGTTCTACCGGCATGGCTATATTTAGTTTGAAACAGATTGTTAATTATTATGTATCCAGACAAACTAAAGTATATGCTTGCTTCCTGGATTTAAGCCAGGCATTCGATAGGGTAAACTATCTTATCCTGTGGGAGAAGCTTCGTGAGGTAGGCGTCTCTAATGACGTTATTAACCTTCTTCGAAGTTGGTACGGCTCACAGGGTAATGTGGTTCGCTGGCGTGATGCTCATTCGGACGAGTACCTTTTACCGTGTGGTGTAAGGCAGGGCGGCCTTACATCACCGTTGCTTTTTAATATTTATATTAATGCGCTCATCGAGGGGCTCAACAAGACGCGTGTTGGCTGTTCTATTGGTCAGAAATTTATAAATAACCTTAGTTACGCGGATGATATGGTCTTGTTGACCCCCTAGATTAGTGCGATGCGAATATTATTGGCCACGTGTGAAAAATATGCAAATGATCACAATTTAGTGTATAACGTTGATAAGTCGGTGGCGATGATATTTGGTACGTACCATAAAAATAATACTTGCCTTCCCTTGTACTTGAACGGAAATATGCTATCTTTCGTGGCCACATTCAAGTATTTGGGCCACGTACTGACCCGTGACCTGAGAGACGACCTGGACGTCGACAGAGAAAGGCGGTCCCTTGCCGTTCGTGCCAATATGATTGGTAGAAGGTTTTGTGGGTGCTCGCGGGAGGCTAAAATACTAATGTTTAAAACGTATTGTACGGCTCTATACACTCCACAACTATGGTCGCGTTATAAATTTGAAAGCTACCGAACGTTTAAGGTGCAGTATAACGACGCTTTCCGTATATTGTTCCGCTTGCCGCGATACTGCAGCGCGTCCGAAATGTTTGCGGCGGCTCGTGTGCCGACGCTCGATGCACTGATAAGACATCGCATTGCCAGATTTAGGGCCTCACTCTTTAAATCGGGGAATGCGATCATACAGATCCTGGTAAGTCATTGCCACGAGTATTTGCAATTTTGTTCGAGTTTGTTAACCTATATCGATAAGTAAATGACGTTGTATTCGCGGTCGATGTTTAAGGGTTAATTTAATGTAAAATTGTAATTTAGTAGATTAAGTAGATATGTAGTAGATTATGTTGTAAGTGTTTATGATCCTAGTTGATTGAAATAAAGAATATTATTATTATTATTATTATTATTATTAAATCTCTCCTCTTTATTTAGTTTAGATAAGATATACGCATGATCTGTTGCATGTATAATTACTAGGGATGGGCCGAAATTCGTTTAACATTCGGTTAAACCGAACTTCGTCATTCGGCCGAATCGGTTTATATGCCGAACATTCGGTGCAAAACAACCGATTTTTTTTATTACACTTGCACTATCATACGTAATAGAAATAAATTAAAACAACATATCAGTAATAATAACAGTGAAATAAAATTAGTCTGATATAGGTACTCATAGTTATTTATTTGAATAAAGAAAGAAAAGTAATCATCAAACGTCTTACAAATCTTTGCTTACTTAGCTATCACAAAATTAACTTACTAATCAGCCTTAGATATCTGTCCTACTTAATTAAACAACAAAATTAAACTGCTCTCCTTACTAATTTGCCTTAGATATCTTTCTTACTTAATTAAATAACAAAATTAAACTGCTCTTCGCGACAAGTCTTAGAATTCTCTCTTACCTAGTAAAAACACAGAAAAAGCGGGGCGATATTGAACCGAAGTTCAGCCGAACTTCGGGCGAATTTTTCATTTATACTGAATGTTCGGCCGAAGTTCGTATTCGGTTCAAACTACATTCGGCCCATCGGTAATAAATACATTTTAAGCTATCAGAAGCGTTATATACGTTTTTACTCCAAGATGGCGTTAGTCCGCTAACAATATATATATTCAGTAAAAGTGAAAATTAAAATAAAATTGTTGAGTAACATGAGTTTTCTTACAACCAGACAATGATGATGATGATTGTGCAAACCTTCCATGGCACAAATTAAATAATAAACATTTCAGTAATTAAAAAAAAAAAACCTTATAATATTCTATGGCCATTAGTACACTTAATTCAATAAAGTTTTCGTAGGTGAAAAAATTACTGAAGTGTAATAAGATACAAAACTTCTACAACATTTATGTAAATATTACAGGACACTAGGCAAAGCCAATATAGTATATTCATTAAGAAGGCCCTAATGACATCACTTCAATGCAGACCTGGTACTACTAGCAGATTTTGATATCTGATAACATACTTTCAATTAAAGGTTAAATAGTTTCATTAATGTATGATTTTAAATATTTACGAACTATAATTACTATTCATGTACTAATTCCCCACTCTGTAAGTAATACTATCGACTTCGGAAAGAAAATGAATAAAAAAGGATTAACTTCTTACAGGATGTCACACAAAAAATCAGATGCTAGGCACCACAGCAGTATGTTCTGGCAGCTGTCCTTGTTAACCTTCGGCTATATCATTATTTATCAACAGGTGATGATCGTAGAAGGCTACCATACCATCATTAAAAATAAAACAACTAACTGCAAGGTGATCCCACACAGCATGTAGTACCCATGAATAGTAAATTAATATACCTTGATTTGTACGAGGACAGATGGACAGTATACAGATATACAATATAATCTTATTGCCTCCTACAGAACCGTAGAAGCCCCATGATGATATGGACAGAGAAGTTACATAGCAGATATATTTAAGGATTATCAATGTTAAAAACAATAATAATATGATATAAATGTTAAACAAGACACAAACAATTGAAATGACATAATATAACTTATATTTTATCTTGACATCGGAAATGCAAATTTTGACTTCTCACTTATTTTCGTAACATATTTTAGAATACCAACAACATAATAAAATTCTATCTAACATACATTACGAACACCAATGGATATAAAGAAATACTACCTACCTAATAAGATACATTTTTCTGAACTACCTACCTATTTACTATGAGGATGATTCATAAAGTATTCGGCTATATTTTTTATGAACTCCATAGATTTCATATCTTCCCAGCCTTTACTCTTTGTTATTGCTTGACCATCACTATTTATGAACTGGAAACATGATAGTTTTAATTCCTCTAATGAGTATAAATTCGCAAGTTCTAAAGTCTTTATTACATTTTCCACTGTTAACAACTTACATAATGCTTCCCCGCAAAGATCTTTCAGATTCATCAACTGGAAAAAATCTGCTGCTACTAATAGATCTTCTGGCATTTTATTCAGATTAGGAGCCTCTTCTGTGTATATATATCTCAACACTTCTTGAATCACTTCAGTATTCATAGGGAATTCAATAATATTGGTTCTATTTTCAACCATGTCATGCTCAAAATGTGCACGGAAGACGGGACTCCTTGTAGCTAAAATGTTCTTATGTGCTTGAATTTCAGTACCATCATTAGATTTTATTGTAATATCAGTAAACAGGCAATTATCAAGGAGGTTTAAGAGATCCTTAGTAAGCCGTTTTTGAGGTTTGGAATGATGTGCAATATTTGTTGTTAATGTAAACTGAAATACAAATTTTATTCCACAAATCAAGTTGCGCTGCAACATTTCACCACCCATATGAATCCACATATTTTGTTCAATCCACATGAAATCATGATCAAAGAGGTGTGATATTGGTGGGTTACACCCCAATAGTATGCACATATTACACTTCATATGTACTCTTCTTGGCGCTAAATAGTATACGTCTACAGAATATTCACTATACCTTATGCGAAGCTTCAATTTACAATCTTCATCAAAACCTTCTGGTAAATCATCTATATTTGTTGTAATGGTGTAACATTCTTGTTTTAGTCTTTTCTGTAAGAGTTCAGGTAATTCAGATGAAATACATTCCAACTTCACTTCTTTGGTGTTTTCGCTGAATGATATTTCAGACACTAAATCGTATGAATGTCTACTTACTCGCATTATTGCTGATATCGAAATTAAAATAAGATTATGAATTCTTCAATCGTATTGTTCACAAATTTAGCCACGTTGATTAGGTTGGGTAACTTACTACTTAGTTTAGTAGTAGTGTAAAATGAACACGTTTCTTCAGTTTTAAAAATGTATGGGTCATCATCAATTATCATTACGAAGGTAATCGTCATTCGTCACTGTTCTTTTCGTCCGTGTTCGTTTGTCCGTAATTAAAATGCGTGTGTTGGCAGTTTTTAGTAGCCATTCACTTCCAAGTAAATTTGAATTGGCTTATTCTCTACATTAAAAATCCTTGCAGGTATTTTTATTCTGAATAGGCGTTCGTAAATCGTAACTGGCTTTCGATCGGACCAAACCAAATAAACTACGAACCATCTTTTAGGAATGTAGTAAGAAAATCGATTATAAAAAAAATCGATCGTTGAATCGATTTTTTGACAGAATACCTAGTTAAGGTTCCTCTACAATAGATTTGGTCGATGGACAACGTTTTTAATATTGAGGCAATTATTATATTGTTGGTTTTGTTTTCCCCGTGGGGTGCCGGGATAGAATGTAACCCCCCATTGCTGCCTGTGGGCGTAAGATACGACTAAGGGCAATATACCGGAAGGTGGGCAGCAGCGCCTTCTGAGGAACTGATACCTTAAACGCCAGGACGCCTGCCAAGCGTGGGAAAGCCCCCCAAATGGAGAAGGCCGTCATCAGCAGTGGACAATCCAGCTGATACAGTATTATATTTAAATATTTTAATATCCGGTGTTTCGGATATTAACCTGTTAATTATGTAAACCTTTGGAGATTCACAAGATCTTTTCTTTGTGATCTTCCTCTCCGCCCTTAGATTTTACCATAGCAAGATTACTCAAGCAAAAAGCTGAGTTTTTTGAGGGCTCGCTTTTATTTTACAACCCAAATCTAGTGATGTCACACAGTATTAAGTAGCTTAACTACGAGGTATTTGAGTATTGAGTTAAGTTCTGTTGCAGCGATCTTTGGTTTTCTAACTGATGATGTTAGTAGTGCGATACCTAACATTCTATCCAATGAATACATAATTGTTAATGTTCTTTTTTTTAATGATTATATAATTATATTTTTTTACAAACAACAAATCTTGATACGAAGTTAAATTACTATATCAAAGCACAAATCTATAGGAATGATAGTTTTTCATTACCTACAATATGTTTTCAGCAGCTAAGGAATAAATAATGAGTGTTTCAATTATATGATCACTTATTCTTATGGCTTGAGCGGTTTATATATTATATAATAGAAAATAATGGATATTATCTTGAAAAATTCGAAGTGAATATATAATAATATATATGTATGACGGAGTGAGTGAGAGCCGAAACGGGTCCGGTATGTGGTCCCTGGAGACGGATCTGTTATCTACTCAGGTTGGTCGTCCATTATGGGCGTGCACTTGCAGATTTTCACAAAATAATACTCAGAGAATATCGTATGATCACAATTGTAATTCACAAGAAACTTATTACAGCAAAACTACATAGGATCACGTTGATTAAAATGGATTAAGAGCCAATGGGTTTGCACGCGTCCATCACGTTCGGTTGTCCGTCAAGAAAGAAGTGCGCACACTTCAAAAATCAGAGAGGAAGTGAACGAATTCGACAGTCATCCGGACGCCATACAACTCCATTCGGTGTTACCCGCTCTAAAAATGAATAATCGAATACAAAGCAATATCGATTATAGTACTGAACATAATAATGATCGAATTAATCATAACGTTTCATTTTTAATCTTCGTAACTCCATTAAATTGTTCACGCGCCGTTATGTATATCAAAGTAAAAGATTCCCAAACTAAAGAAAAAATCAGGTCGATTAATCGAATACCGTTTTATGTAAGGGTTAGGCATTGGGTGCTTACCATTTGAGGTAGATTCGCTAAAAACGATCACACTCCCAAAAAGTTGTTCCACATGGGTCTTGGCATTATTTTCGCCATAAACGCTACATCTAATGTCAAAAGTGACAGAAGTGACAAATTTTATTGGCATTCTTGGCGTTCTTATCCTAAATGGAACAGGGGATGACAGTTTCAAACGATCACAGTGATCACAACCATAGACGCAGTTGTGATCAAAATTATCGAAAATAACGTTCTTAGCGACTAATGGAATATACCCATTGTCTGATCACAGTGCGACCGAACTCATGAACGATTCTATCGAGATATTTATATAAGTAGTGAAATATATCCATTATATAAGGTTTTACACGAATTTAAGTCATCCAGTGTACAATATGTGGATTTATCTTTACTTAAAGCTACATAATTAATAGTAGGAACAATTAGTGCATATGAATTAGGAGAAGTTACGTTATGAGTTATAGGAACTGGTATGACTTTGTAGAGATCGTAGTCAATATGATAAACTAATGGAACTTTTAACACAAATACAATACTATTTGAGCTGTAATAAGCAGCAAGTTCGGAGATTTTTAATAATACATTAATATTTCTTACATCTATGGTTATTGGGAATTCCTTATACTTAGGTAAGTGTCTTATACTACTTTCAATATCTGTACATAATTGAGTTGGCGTAGCAACTGATGGATGCAGTGTGTTACTGTTCGCAAACATAATGGAATTAACAATATCTTCTAGCTTAAATGATAAAGTGAGTAAACTGGCGTGAAGAACATTTAACACTTCACTTAATTTATTTCTAAATAATAATTCGTTAGTGACTATGGATACATTTTTCAGCAAGTTATTAGTTACATCATTTAAACGAGCCTCATTATCAATAATAGTTTCTAACGTTTTATTAAAATTAAGAATCGCAGATTTAGAAATAAAAATGCTCTGTTTTATTAGATGAGCTAATCGTTTGTCATTTGAATGCAGTGTTTGAATATCGTGGTAATACTTCTCGGAGTCATTTTCATCCATAGTACCAAATAGCTTTTTCATAATTGAACCTATCCCTGCAAACCAAGCTGATCTCTTAGTTTTAGTTGACAGCATATGAGATATGGAATCATAGTCCCGAAGAATATCGTTATAGAGGGAGGTAAGTGGTTGAAGTGCATTGAGGCATCGAAAATCATCCATAGCTTTATTTTGTTCACAAATAATTTTGAATGAGCCGAGAATGTTTTCAATATTCGTTAAATGTGGTTTTATAAATTTTAGATCCACTGGAATAAGAAAATGAACATGGTCATTTATAAGTTTCAGATTGCTCACGGGATCGAAGTAAATACCAGGACTTTTTGTGATGAATTCCACGTATTGGGCGTCGTCAGTTGCCGACGACGCGTCTCTACGCGTAATGGCGACGGTTCTGTAAATCATAATAACTACTCTAATTTGAATTGTATATGAATATTTTTTTATAAAGTAAATGAGTTGTATATTGTATATAGATTAAGTTAATTATAGTATAATAAAGTATATGTTATTAAATAAATTGTAAATAGACTCCTAGTGGTCTTTACTAATACTAATCACTTTCACTTGCAGGTTTAACTTCGTCAAAATGATGGGTGACATGTCTTCGATTAATAAGAAGTGATAAGGTATTGTTACTATGTACTTTTACGATTTTGTATGGACCTTTCCACAAAGGGGAAAGAGCTTTACGGAGCCTGACGTGATTTTTTAAATATGCATATTCGCCAACTTTGTATTGAACTGGTCGGCTATGTTTGTCATAATACTGTTTCGATTTGTCTTTGGAAGCTTGTATATTTTGTAAGGCCTTTTCACGGGATATTTTAAGGCGATGATGGAGCATTTTAATGTATTCTGGATAAGTGACGTCAGCACGTAAGTCAAAGATGGAATCAGGAATATACGGTTTGTGGCCAAATACGAGTTCATATGGGGTGAAACGTGTCGTTGTATGGACAGAACTATTGTAGGTAAGCATGGCAGTATAAACAAACCTGTGCCAGTTGGTTTGATTCTCGTTTACATATGACTTTAAATATTCTTTTAGAGTTGAGTGGCTTCTTTCTAGAGCACCTTGCGTTTGTGGATGGTAAGGTGAGGACCAGATTTGTTTTATTTTTAAGAAATCGCAAGTCTTTTTGAAGAGATCAGCAGTGAAATTAGTTCCTTGATCTGTCAGTATTGATTTTGGTATACCAAAAGCAGTTATGAAATGTACCAAACATTCACAGGATTCTTCTGCGGTTGCATTTGACATGGGGTATGCGAGAGAAAATTTACTAAGATCATCTTGGAGAGTGAGTATGTATTTTAATTTTTGTTGTCCAGCTTCAGGTAAAGGACCGACTATGTCAAGACTGATTCTTTCGAATGGACGTGTAGACGTGGTAGTGATTTGCATCGGGGCTTTATTTATTTTACGGAGAGCTTTATTTGATTGGCAGAGTTTGCAATTTTTTATGTAATCTTCGATCTCAGAACGCATGTTTTTCCAATAGTAACGTTCTTTTATTCTATCATACATTCTGTTGGAGCCTAAGTGTCCTGCGATAGGAATGTCATGGTTTTCCTTTAGGATTTTTGCTATTTCAGTTGGGACTGGATATATAATCGTGTTATGATGAATATTAACTGTTATATTCGTGTTGTTGAAAAGATACGCGAGCATGTTGTATATTTTCACAAAAGAATTTTGTTCAAATGGATTTCTAAAGTCAGATATTGCTATTTCGTTTATATCGCCCTTAAGAAGAATTTCATCTCGAACTGTTTTCAGAGTTTTGAAAATATCAAGATATGAACAACTGTCAAAATAGTACACTTTTGTAAAGAGAAAGTAATAGGTCTTATCGTTTATTGTAAACTTCTGGAATGAATGGAGTTCGCGTTCACCGTCATGTATAGAGGCATCCGCTGCAGAGATTATTTCTGGCAGGTAAGGATTTGATTCGTCATAATCAACAGATAATGGAACTAGTATCGTTTTAGTTTTGCTTTTGAGCAGGCTTTCATTGTGTTCCTTTATATAGGTATTGTATGTTTCGTCTTTGTTAGAGAAGGATTTTAGAAACTCGGAATATTCTTTGCTGGAATTAGAATGTGAACCAGCAGGAAAATCTGGTGGGGAATGAGAATTCAGTGATGGAAGTTGATCTGATGTTGTAGAAGGATTCAGTAATGGAACTGGATCTAGAGGTGGAACAGGGTTCAGAGGTGACTGTGGATCCGAAACAGAAGGAGGATTCAGTGGAATAAAATCTAAGTTTGGTTCTTCGAGTGGGCTTATATCAAGATCGCCCAATTCGATCAGATCGTCAAGGATATCTATAGGAGTGTCTGTTTCTGGAATAGGACAGTCATCGAGTAAACCAGATGTAGAAGGCTGAGGATCTACGTCGTCTTGCAAGATTGGATTCACTGGATACCGGGACAATGTATCTGCGTTACTATTAATTCTTCCCCTTTTGTAAATTACGTCGTAGTCGAACTCTTCTAATTTCAGTCTCCAACGGACAAGTTTGGAACCTGGATCCTTGCAATTAAACAACCATTTCAATGGTCGATGGTCGGTAATGATTGTAAATTTGTGTCCATATAGGTATGGTCGGAAGGTTTTAGTGCCAAAAATGATAGCCAAGCATTCCTTTTCTGTAACACTGTAATTACACTCGGCCTTGTTGAGTGTACGAGATGCATAGGCAATAGGGCGATCTTGTCCTATTGGACCCTGGGACAAAATGGCGGAGATGGCATAGTTTGAGGCGTCACACGTGAGAAGGAATGGTTGTGTGAAGTCGGGGTAAGCTAGTATTGGTGCGGAAATTAATTTGCCTTTGAGTGATTCGAATGCCAGTTGATGCTCGTTTTCCCAGCTGAAAACAGTATCTTTCTTCAGGAGTGAAGTTAATGGTTTTGCTAGTTTAGCGAGGTCGGGTATGAATCGTCTGTAGTATGACACTAGCCCTAGGAACGACTTAATGTCCTTGGGACATTTAGGAGTTGGGAATTCTTCTACAGCTTTTGTTTTTTCGGGGTTTGGCTTTACGCCTTTGTCAGTAATTATGTGACCAAGATAAGAAACTTCTTTACGAAGGAATTCGCACTTATCGGGTTGTAATTTGAGTCTGAATTTGCGAAGTCGGTCGAAGACATTGGAAAGGTTTTTCATGTGAACTTCAAGGTCGTATGAATAGATTACAATGTCATCTAGATATACGAAACATTGGATTCCTTGAAGACCTGAAAGTGCAGAATTCATTAGCCGTTGGAAAGTGGCTGGGGCATTTTTTAATCCAAACGGCATGCGTGTAAATTCAAAATGTCCCTGAGGAACTGAAAAAGCTGATTTAGGTGCATCCTGTTCGGAGATTTTAATTTGGTGAAATCCAGAAGCAAGGTCTAAGGTACTAAAATATTTGCATTTTCCAAGTTGGTCCAATATTTCTGAAATATTGGGGATCGGGTATGAGTCTCCTATTGTTACGTCATTAAGCTTACGGTAGTCTATAACTACACGCCATTTGCGTTGACCAGACGCGTCTGCCTTTTTTGGAACTATCCAAATTGGAGAAGACCATGGGGATGTCGAGGGTTTAATAATACCGTCATTAAGCATCTTGTTTATTTGAGATTGCACTTCTTGTTTGTGTATTTCAGGAAATCGGTACGACTTTGTATTGATCGGTACTGCGGAGGAAGTAGTAATTTCATGTTGCAGAGCATCAGTGTATGTCAGTTTGTCTTCAGGTAGGTGGAATATGTCAGAATAATCGGAACACAGGTCATATAATGCGTTTGTCTCTTCTGAGTTAAGATGAGAAACACGTAAAAGGTTTATCACTTCTTCAGTTCGGTTCAGGCAATTTTGATTATCGTCAGCATGAGTCACATGAAAGATCTCATGACTGCAACTAATATCAAAGGGTGATATTTTAAACTTCAAATTATTAGAGTCGATGCGTATTGTTGATTCAGAGGTGTTTACGACTGAAATATTTACTCTAGAGTTTGATTTGACTTTAACAATACAATTTGCAACTAAGAGGGAGTCAATTGGGTTCTGATCAAGGATCAGTCCTTCTTTAACATCGGGATTCAGTACCGAACATTCGATTATTGTCTCAGTTCGAGGGGGAATAGTAAAGATCGGTTCGTTAAATTTCAGGTGAAGTTTTATTTTGTCCACTAAGAGTAAGCCTTCGGCATAGTCGATTTTGCAATTATTTGTTGATAAAAAATCGTTTCCAATTATACCATCATATGGGAAATATATGTTTGGAACCACATGGAAGTGGTTGTTTAGGGAATCGAAGTTAATTATTATGTGACCAAATGAATGCATCGGGTTATCTATTGATCCTATACCACTGAAACTAATAACATGCTTTACTATTTCAGGCATGTTTTCAACAGCATCTATTTTTATGAGACTTATGGATGCGCCACTGTCGACGAGAAGCTTCAGAGGTTTGGAAGAGACGGAGCTTTGAACTTCCACGAAAGGTAAGTATTTTTTTGTTGGGTTTGTAGTTATATTATATGTTTTTAATTCATTTTTTTCTGTTTCAGGTGCTGAACACGAAGGACATGATTTAGCAGATGAATTCACACTATTAGTGAGTTGCGGATGGATGGTGTCAGATTTCAAGAAGCTAGTGTTGTCACCATCCTCGCGATTTTGGTGATCTAATAATCCCGATATATGAATAGGATTAGAAACAGAGCATCGGGTATCACGAGTTCGAGGTTGGGATTTAGTAGAATTAGAAACAGTGACAAAACCACTATAGGTTTGGGGCTGGTTACCCTGTTTGTTAGTGGATATGGATTCAGTGAAAGAGCCGTTGTAAGTTTGGGGCTGGTTACCCTGTTTGTTAGCGGGCTTAGATTTAGTCATACAACTATAAGTTTGGGGCTGGTTACCCTGTTTGTTAGTCGAATTTGATTCAGTGATATGGCAAGGTTGGGGTGATTTTGTATCGATTTTTCCTGTTAATTTTCCCGCACGATACTGGGCAGGAAGGCCTGTTCGTTTAAATTATCGATGTCATTTAGATCAGATTCTTGAGTATCAGGCACGTAATGGATAGGTTGATTACGTCTTTGTAAGTTATTTGATGGTTGTTGATGTTGATTGAAATCTGATCGTCTACTATTATTATATTGACGTTTCCGACAGTTTTCAATAGTATGTCCAATATTTTTGCAATATCGGCAGGTCACATTGGACAATGACATTTGTTGGGACGAATTTGGGGTTTGTTGTGTCTGATATGTGTTAGATAGCCTTTGAGGGGGCCTATACTGATTTTGCCTGAATTGAGTTTGAGTTTGTATCCGAGGTTTATTATCAGTTTGATTTCTTCGGTACACGGTTTGTTGAATTCTCTCCTCTGAGATAGCGAGGTTAATGGCCTCGTTCAGGTTACGGGGAGATCTACATCTGACTATGCTAGAAATACGGGGTTGCAACCCCATAAGGAAGTGGTGCAAGGCTAAGTCTTCCATGGCGGCGGTGCGCCCAGCAAGTTCACTTTTCTTGGTATTACTTAAAGAAATCTCGGTGAGCAATTGTGAAAGACAAGTTTCTATGCGCAATGAATATTGATTTACATTCTCTTGCGGGCCCTGTCTGCTCTCTTACAAATCGGTAAGTAGGTGGGCATAGTGTTTCCTTTCGGAAAATTGGGTTTTCAGAAAATCTTTTAACTGTTCCCATGATGCGAATTCTTTTATAGAGCAGGCAAGCTCCGCTTTTCCATGTAATTGGCTTAAGATATATTTGAAGAGAATAGGTTTTTGATTTTCTGTAGCTAGTTCATATGCATTATTGCAGTTAATTATAAATGAATTTAATGTTTCTCTACTGCCATCGTATGATTTTATAAATTTAAAAAGGGTATTGAGATCCATATCGGTTGCTTGGGACGATCTAGTGTACCGCGGGGATAAGCCAGGTGATTTATCTGATCCTACAGGTGAGGGGGGCAAATCGGGGATATCGATAGTTAACTTACTGTTTTCTGGTTTAATACCTTTAAGCATCACGATAGTCAAACACAAGCTATACAATTAATGTAGAAGTCAAACATTACAATATAATTATATTACAAGCATAAATCAATCAAGTTCAATATAAGTCTATTATTAGAATAAGTTACTGGTAATTAATCTGTATGTAGCTTAAACAAGGGCCAGAGACTCGCAGATTTGCTGCGTAGGCGGTGATAACGATGAGCGGGAGCCCGAGACGCATTCCGGATCGATTGATGAGGTGATTCTTGACACGAAGTTAGGTTTGATGCGATGGTATGGTATGATTTGGTAGTTACTGATTTATTCAACAGGAACTATAGATGCAAGTGATGATCATCGGTAACTTGGTAAGTATATTTTCCTTTTAGTTTACTTCACTTGAGAAAATTTCGGTATTTTACAGGATACACGAAGATATAGAACAAGTGTTTTCACAACACTACACAACACACACAGGTAGACACGGTAAGTAGGTTTTCACTTTCGTTTTCACACTTTTCACACAGTTTTTACAGTTTTTCAGGAATGAGACGTTCCGAGGGATTTATGTATCCCACCGCTGCCACCATTGTTATCCGGAGACCGGGATTTAGGTTTTTAAAAAAAGGTTTTATTTCCACACAAATATTTAAAAGTTTATTGAAATAGAAAAAATAGAAAATGAACTAAAACTATGAAAATGACCAGCGCGAATGGAATATGGATGTGGACTGAGGTAGGAGTGAGAGGCGTCTGAGAAGTAATAAATGCTGACTTAGCTCAAAAGAATAGATATAGGAAAGGTAAGCAGAATAGTAAGGGGAAGTGGGGTATAACAGTACGGAGTTAGTTTTCATAGAAAATGGAACATTGAATGCACACCGGTACATATTGGAAGTCCTTATTCCATATGCACAACCCACATTGACTGCACTTGGGGAAGATTCCATTTTTATGGACGATAATGCTCGCCCGCACCGTTCTGGCGACGTGGAAGCGTACATGCAAGAAGTTGGGATCCGTCGTTTAGATTGGCCAGCTCGAAGTTCTGACCTCAATCCAATTGAGCATGTGTGGGATGTTCTAAGGATACGGGTAAGATCAGTGCAACCTGCTCCACAAAACATCAGGGAGCTAAAAAGAGTCATTGCAGAAGAGTGGGAACGTATTCCTCAAAACGTTATTAAAAACATCGTGGAAAGCATGCCCAGAAGGATTCAAGCTGTGATTTTGGCAAGAGGAGGTCACACTCGTTATTAGGTTTTTACATTTGTAACTTTATTTAATTAAAGAAAGTAAAAAAAAACTAGTCTTTATTGCCGACCACTTCTTATTGTTTGGGCGTGTACATCGATTTTAAAGAATACATCGTTTTTTTTCTTTTAATTGCTCGAATTCACTTTACGCGCATTAATTTACACGATTATAAGTATACAGACTACGTCAAAGAAATAAATTTCATTTAATTAACTAATATCGACCTGAGAACGTAAATTTCCTTAGGTGCCCGTTTTTTTTTGCAAAAGAGTGTATTTTGAGAATATAATATCTTTGTTTAATAATAATCGTTATACAGAAAGATATAAAACCGATTATTAAATAATTGGATTGTTTGTATCAGTGCCGCAGCCCTAATCACAACTATTCTCTGTGATTCCCCAAAAACAAAATTATTCAATCATAGATATAGAGACCATAGATACTGCATTGAGTGAGAAGCCTTCCTTTTTGTTTTAAATTGGAATCGTATCATTTTGCCATTCGCCACATTTATTTGGAATTGCATTTTATGCCCTATGAATTAAGATTTGAGCGTAATTTTTCGAAGCACTACAAAAAAAACACGATATAAAAGGGGGTTCCTGTACAAATATTAGTTTTAGGATTTGCATCGCTTGTGAAAAACAACTATCCGCCAATGTAGGTAGAATGATACTGTAATTTTTACCTTTAATTGAACTCTGGCTCTCTAGATCTCAAACATGACATTCATAACAACAAAATAAGTGTTCAACACTTCCTTTTTTATAAATTACTTACCAGATTTTAATAGGGGTTAGAGTATGAAATTGGGGTTTTATTGTAATAGGTACTTCGTTTTGACATGGAACCTTCATGGTTTGAGATTTTAGAGTGAAACTTTTTTCACATCGTACCTACGAGCTTCGTCTTTTAAAAAATGTGCATCATTTGATTTTCGACTTTCAGGTGTTTTTTTATTCAGCTTAGACAAGAAAGATGGATACTGCGAAAATTCGAGTGATTTTTGAATACGAGTTCCGACGCGGAACTAACGCGGCAGAAACAGCTCGCAATACAATGATATTATATATAAGATATGTTATATGGCGCACTGAAATGGCCCCAAAAAAAAAAAAAAAAAAACGACCCCCGGGACAGTCTCCCATCTAACCGCACTCATTCAGCGAGAGACAGTCCAACGTGCGCGCGTCTCTTTGAGAGGCATATAATTTTAAAAAAAATGCCATTTTACTTGTACAGAGCTGTGGTAATAATTATAGGACAGTATACAAAACAAAAGGAATTATGTATCACCTATAAGTCTGGTGTCCCTCATCCTAGCGTACTCACCTAAGAAATTTTTGATTTTGACTATGCCAAAAAATAGTGCTGAAATAGTGACAAATAGTGCCGTAAGAAAGAAAAATAGTGCCACTATATAAAAAAAGTTACAGCTATAGTTTGGTGAGGTCGCTAGAATGATATCATTCTGGCGTACTCACCTCTTGTCCGTAAAAACGGCTCAAGCTACAATTAAGATTAATATCTCAAACAATAGTGCCTAAATAGTGACCACAGTATACCAAGTCTCAAAAATAGTGCTTTACACAGTCAAAAGTTATTCAGGTCTCTTGGTGAGTAAGCTGGGGTGAGGCTCATCCTAGCGTACTCACCTCCATATCTCAGGAATAGCTACGAATTTCAATTAGTTCTTGGTCTCAAAAAATAGTGCTGAAATAGTGACAAATAGTGCCACAAAAAGAAAAATAGTGCCACTCAATTAAAAAAGTTACAGCTATAGTTTGGTGAGTTCGCTAGGATGATATCATTCTGGCGTACTCACCTCTCGTCCGTAAAAACGTACATAGCTGTAATAGTAGGTATATGAGCACACGATCACAACCTTAACCCACTTACCGCGTCAGAAGAAAAATACATTTATTTATTTATTTAAACTAATACGGTGATATCACCAATTACATTAGTTATCGAACAACTTAATTATACAATCAATTATTATTAATATTATTATTTATTTATTATAAGTTTCGTAATAAAATAATAATATCTGATCAAAATAAAGTAATAACATTATTATATAAAAAACAATTAATTACATTAAAATAGAATTAATTAGTTTTCACGATCATCATGTCATAATTTCACGAAATTACAAAATAATCAGCAAAATATGAATCAGTACATAAATATCATAATTACTCCTTATTAATATTAAGAATTATGTCAAAAAAAAATTTGGTCAGTGGATTATAAATATTAGTACTACAGTAAATATCATAAGTGCAAGTCACATTCACATTCACACTGACGTGAACTACGCGATAGAAAGAGAGGCGCCTTGTGTGTTGTGTGTTATCTTACTTGTAGTGATGTGTATAATTAATAAAAAGCACGGAAGAGTGTTAGTATTAACTAATAAGCGTAACTACTAGCCTTTTTATTGTGTGAAACTGTACGTATAAGCAGACTACGGATAGATACGAACACGAAACGAAGCGCGTTAGAGCGAGATGACATAGTAGAAAGAGTGGGGAAGTAAGTTATCTTCATAGGGTACGTTCCATTTGAGTGAGATTCGCTAAAAACGCTAAAAACGATCACACTCCCAAAAAGTTTTCCAAATGGGTCTTGGCGTTATTTTCGCCTTAAACGCTACATCTAATGTCAAAAGTGACAGAAGTGGCAAATTTTAGTGGCATTCTTAGCGTTCTTATCAAAAAATGGAACGGGGATGACAGTTACAAACGATCACGTGATCACAACCACAGACGCAGAATGTGATCAAAATTATCGAAATTTACGTTCTTAGCGACTAATGGAACAGGCCCATACAAACGCACCGCGCGCGGCTTGTTTGTGTGCGCTATAGTATCTATGCGCGCCGCACGCACACTTAAACACAATCTCGACCCGTTTCTCAGTGCGCCAGCCGGGGCTAACACCGAACAAAGATCGCACGTCAGGGCTTTTCGGTACCGCTAAATAAACATTGACCTATAAATACTAGACGCGACATCTTAAACGAAATTCGTCGACCAGTGCAGATATGCCGGCCGGCATACTTTCCCCCACACGCAGCTGGACACTCGTAGAGATTACACGCGCTTTACGTTCGAAAATTGTGTATTATCAATTGTGTATTTTGAATAAACAATATAAACGGTCATACCTCATAACGATATATTCTTGTTGTCAAATTTTTCGTTAGTACGCAAAAATAAAATTTAAATTTAAATTAAATAGTTTTATCTGTTTAAAAAAAAGTAAAATTAAATAGTTTTATCTATGGTACGCGTAACCGTTTGAGCGACTAGATTTCTTGGTTTTAGAAAAGTTAAAAAGCTAAGGGTTGCTATATTACCAATTTCATCATCCCTATTATCATCGCCTGGAACAACATGTTGAGTAAAAGTATATTTTATGCTTCTTTATCTATGAAAAATAAGAAACAAGGGGCGTCAGAGTTGAAAGTTTTAGACCAATGTCACAGAATAAAAACGACCTGAAACATCACTCCGCAAAGCCATTCCAATAAATAAGCGACCCTAGCTACGACGCAATTAAGTGCAGTTCAGCTCGCAAAGCACGGAGTACCTAATATTTATATTCACCTACAAGGGTTCTCTCTTTCTATCGCATAGCCACACATAGCTCTGATCTCTTCTAACGCGGCATGAACCGTACAATAATCCGGACGGATACACCGATGTACCTGTAGCGTACCTAAAGTGCGGAGTGACCCAGGCCTGCTAATGTCTTTCTCAAAAAGTGAATGATTAATCTGGAACTTAGTATTTATTACGTAGGTATATATCCTTCATTTAAACGACAAAATATACTTACTAATGACGTTGATTCACAAAATTTCAACTAGGATCAAGACAATTAATTATATTTTGTTTTACTGGTCCGATGCGGCCCCTAATGAATGAATACTGCATCGCACTTGGTTTTTAGTGTGAATATCCACAATATTTCCTCGTGTGAGTATAGAGGCTGTGCGGGGCGAGGTGTCGGGACCACGCGGCTCTTGGTAACGAATAGGGATGTACCTACGCGCTGTTAGGGCTCCTTGGTAACGATGCTTTTCTAGTATCTTTAATTGAGATATGTGTGAATGAAATAGAATTTATGGATAAAGTGTTAGATGCCAATATAGTGTTATTTTAAAGAGCATAGTCACATGCTAAGTGAAAACATAACAATTATTTCAGATGGAAACTATATCTTCTCCTATTTAGGTAGATGTCGCCAACTTAAAAAATACATGCGAATGCATGGATGGCAAACGGATGGAAAAATAGGACAGTCCAGTACCCGCTTTCATATCATAGCTGAAAATATCTTCCACCCGCGTCATCTAAAATGTGTTATACATTGCTCCCATGGGAACTAGGTACATAATAATTCAGCACAAAATGTATCCTATGTGTTACTCTAATATATGTAATTAATATAATGGGTATACTTACTTACTCTTACTACTACTTACTACTCAGTATCAAATAGTGATTTGATTAGTGTGGGAGTGTAATAGAGTAATGTATAGTGCTTTCACTTGCGTTAGAGAAAATGTGCTAATTATAATGAATCGCAAACTTAAGCAGAACTTTTGCTAAGTCTGGTTAAAAAAATATTTTAAGAAATAATAAACTAATATTGTAGAAAAATAATTTAATATATGTGCAAATCTATTTATACTAATATTTTTACCAAATTTTCCTGCTTAATCGATTTTATTCTCGTTTTTGTACTTAGACAGTCAAGACCAACCGTTTCGAAGCAAAATGAGTCGAAAATTGGTCCACCCCATCTCCGTGGTACTTATTACGATTATATTACGTCGTTTTGGCAGGAAAATTATGCAGAGTTAATACATTATTAAAATGTATTCCGAAAACATGTAAGAAAGAAATTCATAATTTATATTCATAATATAAATTATGAATTTCCGTAAAGTGAGGCCTGAATCTATTAAGTATATTAATTACTAAGTAAATCTATCAGTTCATTATATAAAGTACAATGCGATTAAAATAAGAATAGGATCGGCCTAGCGCCATGTTGTGACGTCAAAACTGGAACTTCGTACAGTGTGCAAAAAAAGAAATGATAAAACATGACATGTATAAATTCAAATAAAGAAAATAAAAATACTCGACTGCAAATAATTAATTTTCGTTAAGCGTTTTATCGATACATTGAAATTAAAACTGAAAGTTAATATATTTATGGAATCGTTTTTTATAGCCCTTCATTTTGATACACATCACGATGGCTTTGGATGAAAAAATTAATTGTTTTCCTCACTATATGGCGTCTAACATCCACCAATTTGTATTTTTTTTAATGTACATAGTGTCACTTGAACTATCAAGATAAATCTAACGATATCTCGTACATTAAAATCGGTTAAGCCGTTTAGAAGTTATGGTGAAATAAAGAAACTCACAAACATACATACATACATGAACCTTGAAAACTTAACACACGTTTATGTGGGCAGTCGTGTAAAAAAAAAGGAGTCATAGGTAAGTAAACGAAGTTGTAGGTGACTGTAGGTACAGCAAACACAGAAATAATTGGAACTGATTTTATTTGTTAGCAATATTTTGTATTAGGTATCTTAATTTGAACCGCTTAGCTTAGATCTTCGATGCCGCATATCCTGATGGCCAACTGAGTCAGACTCATCGTTATCATCGTAACGGATAACAAAAACAAATACAACAATCAACAAAAACATATTAAACAGGCAACAAGAACAAATTAAACAGTCAAAAAACCAAATTAAACGATAAGATCAATAAACACTCGGAAACGTGTCGCGTATAGTAGTACACTGTCGGAGACATAAGACCCTGACGCCCGCATTGTCATCAAACCAAGATGTTTGATGACAACGCGGGCGTCGTTTTTAAGGTTGACCACGTCTGTGCTGTCAACCTTAAAAATATGAATTTATTAAAATTAACAATTTCGGGTCACTCATTTAAAATTACGTATAAATATATAGCACTGCTCTATTTTTAAGTTTGTTCTGCTGATTGTACTTATTACAGTGAATATGAGTAAAGTTAGCCGAGAGCCCGTCCTATTCTTATTTTAATCGCATTGTACTGATTACTCGCAGTCGTGTAGTCTTGGGAAAAGGTCTTTTGTAATGATGAATATATACTTATTGGAATTATTCAGAGTTTTACTCCCTGGTAAGAACTTATCTCAAGTTTCTCAAGAAGTAAGACGGCGATCTATTACGGTAGGTCACGTATCGGGAGTGTTCCCGCAAATTATCGATATATCGACACATAAACGTCGCATTTGTCCCCTGCTTAGTATCCCAGCTAGAGTACGCGTGTGGCTGGCGTGGACCGCACTTGGCACTAGCTTTCCAAACTTTTATTTATTCTGTCAGCGGCAGACTTCTATTCCATACAAAAAAATATTAGAAGAGCATAATTGAAAGAACCGCTGTCACTAAACTCTTGATAATTCCATCTGCGTGTGTTTCTGACGTGTTTTCGGTCGATTTCGGCTTAAATGTGCTGTATACTATTTCTTTTTCATTTGATGTTTCTTTTTATATGTGAGGAATATGAAAACACTAGTTTTTTTTATATTTCATTATACTCGCATAGTATGTACTAATCATCATCATCATCATCAGCCGGAAGACGTCCACTGTTGAACAAAGGCCTCCCCCATAGAACGCCATAAAGAACGGCTATTAGCCGCTTGTAACCATTGGCTACCCGCGACTTTAACGATGTCGTCAGTCCATCTAGTGGGGGGCCTACCAACTCTACGTCTTCCGGTGTATTGTGGTAACCACTTGAGAACCTTTATTCCCCATCGGTTATCTGTTCGTCGAGCAATGTGGCCCGCCCATTGCCACTTCAACTTGCAAATTCTGAGAGCTATGTCGGTGACTTTGGTTCTTTGGCGAATATCCACGTTCCGGATTTTATCGCGCAAAGAAACTCCGAGCATAGCTCTCTCCATAGCTCGTTAAGCGACCCTGAGCTTGTCCATAAGGGCCACAGTCAAGGACCACGTTTCAGTGCCATATGTCATCACTGGCAACACACACTGGTTGAAGACTTTGGTCTTCAGGCTCTGTGGGATGTTCGACGAGAAGATGTCGCGTAACTTCCCGAACGCTGTCCACTAATAATATTATAATAATATGAAGCACAATTTACAAATTAGCGCCTATATAGTACCTAAGTATCATTGACCTATATATACTAGACGCGACATCTCAAACGAAATTAGTCGACCAGTGCAGATATGCCGGCCGGCATACTTTCCCCCACACGCAGCTGGACACTCGTAGATATTACACGCGCTTTACGTTCGAATATTGTTTATTCGAAATACACAATTGATAATACACAATTTTGGAACGTAAAGCGCGTGTAATCTCTACGAGTGCCCAGCTGCATGTGTGGGAGAGTATGCCGGCCGGCATATCAGCACTGGTCGACGAATTTCGTTTGAGATATCGCGTCTAGTATATATAGGTCAATGCTAAGTATCAACTTTATTTGTAAGTTATCTGGATAAGTAGAAGACAAAGCCAAAATCTTTAATATTGTGTTGGCGTCTACAAATTTAACTAACGCCTAGGTACAAAGTTCTTTTTAAATATTGTACGAAAATGCTATCGTCGGATACATATTACGGTTTAATTTAAAAAACTTTTTTTTAATTGAGCTGTCAAACAGCACTTTGTTTAATTTCTTAAGGCTGTGTTTTCATAGCGCTTTTCATATAAATTTAGTTTCATCATATTTTAAATACCAAACGTTTAAACTAGTTGAAATTTGAAATTGAAGTAATGATGGCCGAGCGGTAATAGCTATGGACTGCCGTGCCGGAGTACCCTGGTTCGATCCCCACCGCCGGCTTGAGCTTCACCGCATGGTGGAAGGGCCTTTTGCGATTGCCCGCCTGGCTAGCTACCACCCTCAAGTAGAAAGTCTGTCGCCAAGCACCGAAAGGTGTGTTCCGGCAGTAGTCCTTGAGAGCCAGTGAAATTACAGGCACAATGAGACTTAACAACTATGTCTCAATGTGACGAGCGCAGTGCAATTCGTGACTTATGATAGTTATGATGAATTGCAACTGTTATAGGCAGAGGTTAGTCCACTTCACATCAGGTGGGCCTCGAGCTTGTTCCGTCACAATAACATAAAAAAAAAAATGTATTCATGCCTTAGAATATAAAATCTATGCTTCTGATTTGCTGATTCTGATTTTACTGTAGAAATGTGTATTTTCAAAATTATTTCGAGTAATCGATTTGTGTGGTAATTCTTATATTCATATTGAGAGATAAAATAAATAATTAAACAAAGAAGCGGCCAATTAGAAGCATAGATTTTAACCTCAAGGGCATGAAAAATTTCACCGAGTTTGCGCACTTGGTATTTAAAATATGATTTGAAGCGCTCGTAGCCAAATTTGCTTAGCCATTCTTAACCAATCAGCTAAGGCAACGTCCGCCGCGGTCATTAGTTGGATGGGTGACCGCTAGTGACATTACTACTAAGCGTGTACGTGCTTCGGAGCCGCTGGTCCCGGTTGTTGTCTTAGGATGGCAGTCGTTAAGCATGGTGGTAGGGTATTCCCCCCGAAGGGTTCCCGCCTTGTCGTGGCGGTGGGGCTTAGTAGCCGTGGCTTCGTCACCCACGGTGAAGCGAAGAGGAACCAGGGGCCGTGCTGGGTTGGGCAGTCAGCCGGCCCCAGAGGGGCCGCTCCACTGGGCTTTGCCTCTAAGTCCAGACTGGAGCGGCAACGGGTAGGCTGCGGTGCTGTATGGGCAGCACCGCATCTGAGGCGGGCTGTGGTGTTGTATGGGCGACACCACAGCTGACGGTGAGGGGCCACGGCGGGAGAGGAGTGCCGGTATCACGGTGCGCCGCTCTCCCTACCTTCCGTGGCCACGGCGGGGCCGCCACCGTTGGATGGCGGACGCGGAGGGGCCGCAGGGGAGGAGGAGTGTTGGTATAGCGAGGCGCCGCTCTCCCTATCCTCTGCGGCCGAAGTAGCAGGCGACGGGGCTACTCATCTGACCCGTCGCAGGGGGACCTTGGGCGTCGGAAGCGGGGTCCTCTGACGCCCATTTGCGGGCTTGGTCCCCGGGTGGTAGCGACGTGCCATGTGTTCTGGTGCGTCGTGAGGGGTAGCACCCCAGGAGGGGTCCGGCAACGGACAACCGTGGCGGGTTCGTGGTTGAGTGCTAAAGCGACCCTGCGATCCCGCCGAGAAGCGGTAGAGATGGAACACCGTGTGTTATTTAGTCGGTAGGGGCACTTGCTGCTGTGGGAGTAGTTGGTGTCGAGCCCGACATATCCCGGCCACCTTCCCCGGGGTGGACGGGAATGCGTAAATGCATTTTTCACACGTTAAAAAAAAAAAAAAAATGGTGGTAGGGTATTTTGCGAATGCCCGCCTGGCTAGCTACCACCCTCAAGCAGAAAATCTGTCGCCAAGCAACTAACAGTGTGTTCGGCAACTGTCCTTAAGAGCCAGAAATTCTAGGTAAGCCTGAACAACATCTTCGACCACATCATCACTTACCATCAGGTGAGATAGTGGTCAAAGGCTAGCCTATCAGCTATGAATATACAATAAATGATGAAACTATGTTTGTATCCAAAGAGTTATGAAGAGACTTAAATCAGTGAGAATAAAATGTGATAAAAAACCGGCCAAGTGCGATTTGGAATCACACAGCTAGGGTTCCGTGCCAATACAGAGTGTAAAGAGTGTAAATCGTTATTATTTTAGTAAATTTTAAATTTTCAGGTCCATGGTTGGAATTCCGCCCAGAGCTTGAGCTTCACCGCATGGTGGAAGGGCATTTTGTGAATGCCCGCCTGGCTAGCGACCATCCTCAAGTAGAAAATCTGTCGCCAAGCACCTAACGGTGTGTTCCGGCAGCAGTCTTTGAGAGCCAGTGAAATTACAGGCAAAATGAGACTTAACAACTATGTCTCAAGGTGATGGGCGCAGTGTAGTTCGTCACTTGTGATGAAATGCATCTTTTATAGGCAGAGGATACCGCTTAACATCAGGTGGGCCTCGCGCTTGTTCCTTCAGAATAACATAAAAAAAAACAATACACGACATTATTAGTTTTTACGATAGAGCAAAAACAAATTTTTTTTAAAGAAACAGGTTTTTAGTATCGGACCCCCTTTTATTTTTTACTTATTAATGTTTTTAAGATTTTGTGCTCCGATAATATGTTAATGTGACGTTAGCTTAGTAGAGCATCATTATTAAGTGTTTGTTAAACGGTCTTACAAAGTCAAATAGAAGTCTTTAGTACATTATGATATAAGTGCGGTAAGTTGTAAATGACAGCCGAGGCGATATTGCTACAAGAAAGCAGAGGCTGTAATTATCAAAGCGCACGTATGTCATACGACGTTTTTCAAAACACTGCGAGGAACAAATACAAAAATTACGATGCGAAAATATTTACTTTTTTAGAGAAATAATAATCTGACTAAGAAGGTTTGTAATTAAATCTTCTAAAGTTGTACCAGTAGGTAAAAAACTCTTTGGTTTGTTTTTATATGAAAAACGAATGAAACAAACTACAATCTCCTTGGTGAGAAGTGTGGGAACGTTGTTTTTTTTTTATATTTAAAACACAAGCGCGGTAAAGTAGAAAAAAAGCACGAGTACGTAATAGACTACATTATGACACTAAAATCCGTAGATATAAAGGCCCGTTACGAGCTAGTGCGTTGAAAATAACATAAGAGCACATTACCTTTTGTCCAATCATTCTCGTTGGTCACCACTATCTCACATGATGGTAAGTGATGATGTGGTCGAAGATGTTGTTCAGGCTAACCTAGAATTACTGGCTCTCAAGGACAGCTGCCGGAACACAGTTAGGTGCTTGGCGACAGATTTTCTACTTGAGGGTGGTAGCTAACCAGGCGGGCATTCGCAAAATGCCCTACCACCATGCTATAATGACTGACATCCAAAGACGACAACCGGGACTGACGGCTTTACGTGCCCTCCTAAGCACGGAAACGCTCAGTAGTAATGTCACTAGCGGTCACCCATCCAACTCATGACCGCGGGCGACGTTGCTTAACTTTGCTGATCGGTTGAGAACAGCTAAGTAAACTTCGCTACGAGCGCTTCATCTTATATATAAAATTCTCGTGTCACAGTTTTCGTTGCCATACTCCTCCGAAACGGCTTGACCGATTTTGATGATTTTTTTTGTGCTTATCCGGTATCTATGAGAATCGGCCAACATCTATTTTTCATCCCCCTAAATGTTAGGGGTAGTCCATCCTCAAAATTTGTTTTTTATTTTTTAGACAAAATTTTTAATTTCTATTTTTTTATGATACAACATACAAAAATACATACAATCCTCAATTTTCACCCTTCTACGATCAACCCTTATTTTTTAAATTATTTATATGGCAGAACAACGTTTGCCGGGTCAGCTAGTTTGTATATAGATTTTGTACTCTAACAATTTTTAAATGTAGTAAATACTTCCTATTGGTACAGTTTTACATTTCTCTTCCAGGCGATCCACCTTAATCTATATTGCAGTAGGGGCCACTAGCCACCGGTAAAATAAACAGCAAGTGTGTATGCGGGGCCACGTAACTCATCTCTACGTTTACACAGGCCCCGCCGATAGTGTAGCTACGGTGCGGCCATACAACCGGCGATTTTCCTCCACTTGTGAATGAATAAACAGCGTACGTAGCCGCGTAACTCATCTCTGCATTTACTCAGGACGACGACACGTGACGATAACCCGTAGCACGTTGTGGACATACAACTAGCGATTTCACTACGCCTATAGCTACGTTGTGATGTCACAAGCGATTTAATGCCACTTGCTTATTACTAGGGTGCGTACCATTAGCGTGAGATTCGCTAAAAACGCTAAAAACGATCACACTCCCAAAAAGTTTTCCACATGGGTCTTGGCGTTATTTTCGCCTTAAACGCTACATCTAATGTCAAAAGTGACAGAAGTGGCAAGTTTTAGTGGCATTCTTAGCGTTCTTATCCAAAAATGGAACGGGGATGACAGTTACTTGACGATCACGTGATCACAACCATAGACGCAGAATGCGATCAAAATTATCGAAAATAACGTTCTTAGCGACTAATGGAACATACCCTAAGTAGGTATAAGGAGCCACGAAATTTATCTCTGCGTTTGTACAGGCCATGCACGGCCCATGCAGAACTAGGTTACTTTGTAATTATATATATAGGTAATTTTTATAAAAGAAAATCATGCTGTCTTCAAACAGAAACTACTCTAAAGCAAAATATGTAGTAAAAAGTAAATAAACCAAACCATCGTATACAGTTTTTTTTGTTCTTTTTACATGGACAAGTGAAAATGTCAGCTACATCAATGTAGTTGACGCCAATTAAATACACATTATTAGGGATAACTCAAATACTACTCGTCAGATCTCACTCAAGTTTAAATGGAAACACAAGACAAGCGCCGACGTTCGAATATAGAAAAAAATCCGTCAAATTTTTGTAGAAATTACGCACACAAAAAAAATACAACTTAATTAAAAACCTCCTCCTTTTTTTGACGTGGGTTAAAAACATTACCCACATGTAAGGCTAAGTCTTTGGCGATATATCTGTTTTGAAAATATATACAACACCGTAACAATAAGTAGGTATCCCTTGTAAGGTAACATTAACACGAAATAAGATTTTTTTTTCATTTCAATATAATTTACGGGATATTTTACATTATATTGTAATTATGTATTAATTTATTACCAATATGACATGTAACTATATCAGTTATGAAATATATGAATATGAATATGCCAATAACGGGTGGAAATCCGGAAGCTCTTTCACAACATTATTCTCGTTTTTCGTAGCCCACGCTGCCACACTAAAGGGCCGAACGGAAAATCATAAGTAAACACTATTACGGGGCAGCTCTCAAAGAAAGTATACAAAGATTGAATAATAATGGCCATATTTAACTGAAAATTTTATATATTGGCTACAGAAACGACCTTGGTAATAATCACGTTAATAAATGGATAATATTATTAATAATAATATTATACGTAAATATTTATCAGAGCGCTTGGTCGATGTGATCAAAATGCTGGCACCTATTTGGCTCAACGTATCAGCATTGCAATACAATGGGGCAATGCTGCCAGCATGCTGGGCACGCTGCCAACTGGTAGTGGGCTGGAGCATTTGGACTGCCTGTGAGTCTGCAATGACTTATAGGTTGTCTAAATGCTTTTATTGTAGTAGCTGTAGTTTTATATAGTTCGTAGTATTTTGTTAATAAAAATAAATAGATAAATCATAATATAATGAATGGATTCAGGCGTTACTGTATCAGCCGGATTCCACTATTGAACCCAGACTCCTCCATTCCGGGCCCATGGTTCGTATCCCGCCGCGGGCTTGAGCTTCACAGCATGGTGGTAGGGCATTTTGTGAATGCCCGCCTGGCTAGCGACCACCCTCAAGTAGAAAATCTGTCGCCAAGCACCTATCGGTGTGTTCCGACAGCATTCCTTGAGAGCCAGTGAAATTAAAGGCACATGAGACTTAACAACTATGTCTCAAGGTCACTGCAGGCGCGGTGCAACTCGTCTCTTGTGATGAAATGCATTTGTTTTAGGCAGATGTTTGTCCGCTTAACATCAGGTGGGCCTCGGACTTGTTCCGTCACAATAACATAAAAAAACATATATATTAATAACAAGGTCTTCTTATTATTAAATTTGTTTTGTCAAAAACCTCCTGAGGATGCTTCGTGTAGAATGGAAACGCGTCAAAATTTCTTCCGGTTGAGCTGCGTTACGTTTACGATATCACGTCGGGTTAACAGGTAAATTGGGCGGAATTGTCCCCAAAACATATTACTGAGTTTTTAAAAAAAATTTAATTTTAATTAAAGTTTCCTAAAATATTTGTAATTAATAAATTATAATAGTAATAATTATATACAAATCAGATATTAATACAGACGCTTGTAATAAAGTGTCAAAAGGGCGGCCTTATCACTAATAGCAATAAGTACTTACAGAACTGAAAGGAAATACAAGAACTAGGACGGTGGTACTGGGTGATTATTTTACTGTAATCAAGCTTGTAATATACCCGAAGGGGTGGACAGTAGATTTATATACCTACCTCAAATGCCGCCTCTTATCTTCTTAGGTCTCAAAGATGAACCATTTGCTTTAGCGGGCATATTAACATTCAACGGGGCAATGCTGCCAGCATGGTGGGCACGCTGCCAACTGGTAGTGGGCTAGAGCATTTGGACTGCCTATGAGTCTGCAATGACTTATAGGGATCTAAATGCTTTTATTGTAGTAGCTGTAGTGTTGTATATAGTTCATAGTATTTTGTTAACAAAGGCATACCTCCTATAGATTGAAATTGTTGCAGAGGATGATGAATGATGGTTTCTTTGTTACAGCCAGCACAGCAAGCAAAGAACACCGATCTCCAGAACTAGAGGAGACCAGGACTTCACCAACGCCTGGTCCGCCAAGCCCACAGAACAACGGGACTAATGGTAAGTAGTAATAACATATAACAAAAACTGGGAACGAGCGGGAGGACTTCTGCTAAGAACCTCTAACATTGAGTGTATGAATAAAAATTGGTCCAGCACGACTTGGGCTTCCCTCCTTTAGGATTTGTAACAGCCTGTAAAAGAAAAAAATATTGTTGGTTTTCAAATCAGCTTCATAAGTACAGTATCAATCAGAATGTTCAATATTTGGTAGTAGGGTAGTAGGTTGCATGGTGGTAGGGCATTTTGCGAATGCCTGATTCGCAAAATGCCCTACCACCATTTTGTAACTATCTCACCTGATGGTAAGTGATGATGCGATCGAAGATGTTGTTCAGGCTAACCTAGAATTACTGGCTCTCAAGAACAGCTGCCGGAACAGATTTTCTACTAGAGGGTGGTAGCTAGCCAGGCGGGCATTCGCAAAATACCCTACCAGCATGCTATAACGACCGCCATCCTTTGACAACTACTGGAACCGACGGCTGACCATGCCCTCCGAAGCACGAAAGCGCTCAGTAGTAATGTCACTACCGGTCACCCATCCAACTCATGACCGTGGCGGACGTTGCTTAACATTGCTGATCGGTTCAGAACGGCTAAGCAAACTTCGCTACGAGCGCTTCGAACATTTCGATATCATTTTAACAGTTGTATATTTATTCGAAAAATTCTTAATAAGAACAACAAGTTTAACGTTTACCAAACAAAAAAAGGTTTGAAACCCCTGCACTCGCAGGGCTATCTTGTACTGCCGAAGACTCGGAAAAATTATGGCAAAACAATGCTTACTTTTGTAGGAGCGCAACTTTAAAATAAGATACCTTCAAATATAAAGAATGTAAACTCATTTAAAGCTTTCAAAAGGCAACTAGCTCTGTACCTTATTGAGGAGCAATTAGGATAAGAATGCGTTGAATAAGCGGATAGATGACTAAAGTGATTTGTAATTATTTTGTATAGCTATTTAATTATATTGTTTATTAGATACTATTAATTGTGACGACGAATGTCTATTGAATATTTTAAGTCTAACCATGTTCTCGTGCAAGCGACTTTATGTCTTATTTAAGCATAAACTTCTTTAAATCTAGCTCTCTATGTTTTAGCCATAGAAATTATCTAACAAACAAAATTGGTTAAGAAATCTGTCTGGTTACGTAAATTGAAGCAGTGATAGCTCAGTGGCATTAGCTATGGACTGCCGTGAAGGAGGTCCATGGTTTGAATCCCGCCGCGGGCTTGAGCTTCACTGCATGGTGGAAGGGCATTTTGCGAATGCAATAATTTGAAGAAGATAATCTGTCGCCAAGCGCCTAACAGTATGTTCCGGCAGCGGTCCTTGAGAACCAGTAAAATTTCAGGCACATGAGACCTAACAACTGTACGGCTCAGTATGACGGGCACAGTGCAATTCGTCGTTGACGAAATGCATCTGTTATAGGCAGAGGTTAGTCCACTTAACATCAGGTGGGCCTCGGGCTTATTCCATCACAATAACATAAAAAAAGAAGAAAAAATTGACGATGATATCTCTTCCTCACCAGCTCTCTCCTCCACGGAATCTCTCTCACCTCCCTTGCCGGAAGGGTCCCGCGCTGCGCCAGCGCTGCAGCGCTTACGGAGATTTCTGTCAGCGCTGCAACAGTTTGCTACAGACATTAACGCTGACGTTGGAGAGAGAGTGCGCCAGCTGATTTACAATTTAGTGGTAAGCATGCTTTAATATAAACTGGCATTACAAGTGTCCGTGTAGTTAGAAGCTTTACAATGCCAATAAATAGTGCCTTAATAGTGCCTAATAGTGCATTAAGAACTGAAATAGTGACACAGTATTTCAGCATATTGGTTTTAAAAACTATCCCAATCGCCAGAACGTCCATAGAGAATAGCTAAACTTCGATAAAAAAACATAGACATAATTTTTTTGTTGACAACAAACCTATTCCAGTTAAAATTTATTTTGAAAACACTGTTTTAATAATTTTGGTATGAATTTTAGTTGTTTCCTTGCATTACTGATGAAAAATGTCCAATATTATCTATTCATAAATTTAAATTCAAATTTATTTTATTGTCAGACATCATAGAAGGTCCATTAATAATAATAATACATGCGCACGATAAACAAAATTACAAATAGTCAAAATTATACCATGTCAAATTAAATTAGGACAAATCAATACAATTTATTAGTGCTCAACATCTTGGAACAAAATTTTAAAAAATTATGACTGACACATGTTATAGTTTTGACACTTTTGACAAGAGCATTGCCAGACCTAAAAAGTGAGTCTCTAAATCTGGCAATGCGATGCCGTACCAGTCCATCGAGAGCCGGCACGCGAGCTCCTAAGTACGTTGAAATGGTTAATTTACTAAGATCCGACTTTACCTGACGTCTTCACTCTTCAATCAAAACTTTAATTTTTCTTGACATATAAAATTACGTGTAGCAAGTAACTTTCGTAGCAAAACATTGTACTTCGTAGACGCCTACGCTTCGCTCCGGGTACAAATACTACGACAAATATCGTAGCTTCGTATAACGTAGCACCTTGATTAGATTTGGAACATAATTTTGTACTTTCTAGACATCTAACCCAGTACATTATACGTAACATTAAATTTTTTAAGATTTTAATATGCCACATAAATTATTCTTGCGCAAACGTAAAGATTATCTTATTATTTGAATTGCTGAACTAAGTGACCCTTTTAAGTACTTACTTTTGAAGCAGTGATGGCTCAGTGGCATTGGCTATGGACTGCCGCGCAGCAAGTCCATGATTTGAATTCCGCCCAGAGCTTGAGCTTCACCGCATGGTGGAAGGGCTTTTTGCGAATGCCCGCCTGGCTAGCGACAACCTTCAAGTAGAAAATCTGTCGCCAAGCACCTAACGGCGTGTTCCGGCAGCAGTCCTTGAGAGCCAGTGAAATTACAGGCACATGAGACTTAACAAATATGTCTCAACGTGAAGGGCGCAGTGCAATTCGTCACTTGTGTTAAAATGCATCTGTCATAGGCAGAGGTTAGTCCGCTTAACATCAGGTGGGCCTCGAGCTTGTACCGTCACAATTACATAAAAAGAAAGACTATAGGGGTGAATGGCGTGGGTTCGAATCCCACACAGGTCTATATTTTTCCTCTCATCATTTTGAAATGTGATCACTTTAAGTAATGTTTAGTACAGCCTTATATGAAAACAATATAAAATCTTTCGCTTTTCTCCAGTCAGGAACAGTAAACATAGAAGAGTTCCAATGTGGCGTCCAGGAATGCACCAACTACCCTCTCCGAGCGTCAGTCCCGGGGTTCCTCCGCGCCTTGCTGCCACTTGCACAGAGAGACCTGCACGCGAGGGCTAAGAGAGCTAAGCAGGTGACAACCCTTAAGGTTTAATATTGTAGATAATAACAATGCCACGTTATTTTTTCCTATTTTTTTTAAATTACTGATAGGTAAGCCTTTGACCACAATCTCACCTGATGGTAAGTGATGATATGGTCGAAGGTGTTAACAGGGCTAACATAGAATTACTAGTTCTCAAGGACAGCTGCCGGAACATACCGTTAGGTGCTTGGCGACAGATTTTCTACTTGAGGGTGGTTGCTAGCCAGGCGGGCATTCGCAAAATGCCCTTCTATCATGCGGTGAAGCTCAAGCCCGCGACAGGATTCGAACCATGGACCTGCTGCGCGGCAGTCCATAGCCCATACCAGTGAGCCATCACTGCTTCAAAATCACCCTTGTCCGTATGATCCGCCAGCATAACGAAAGTTCGTTAAATATCCTGATCTCTACGAATAAATAATAAGTCTATTACTTCGTAGCCTGATCTAGATATATTTTATCCAAAATACATCAAATTTGTAAGAAAAATTACATCAAAGCTGTAAATGACATCCACTTCCCCAAACCAAATTACCCTGACTATAGCAGCGCTTCTGCGCCTAGTCTGAATGACTATTTCACTATAGATGATTTTATTTTTATAAGTATTATGATTTATTATTATGATTTTATAGTAACATTATTAGCTACGAGCACACACGCATTACATTATGTATAATTTGTCAAGCTGTAAGCGTTTGGATCGTAATTCAGCTTTAAACATTTTGAGAGCCAGTAATTCTAGGTTAACCTGATGTGATGATTTTTGACCACATCATCACTTACCATCAGAACCATGAGATAGTGGTAAAAGACAAGTCTATCAGGTATACAGAAATACCTTATATGTTACATTATATTGAGATCAGCTTAGTGCTTTAAATTTTTTTTTATATTTCAAAATATATATTTTTTTCCTTAAAACGGAACCGACTCAACACTCAAAAGTGTGAAATAACTTGTTGAAGTCGGTACCATGATAGTTCAAAAGTATTATCACAATATTGTGCGCATGGTACCGACTTCGACTAATTATTTCACACTTATTAATGTTGAAGTCGATTGCAATTTTAGGTAAAAAAAAATTCACCCTCTTTAGTGACCCTTGCTACTTATGGGATCGATTGTCATTCACTGTCAATGACTATATCATCTCAATAGTAAAACACTTTGTTGTTGGTATTGGAGTATAACTCAAAAACGGCTAGACCAATTTTGATGATGTTAAATGACTAAACTGGAAGCATCAGCTTTCAAATTAAAAAAGAATCATCAAAATCGGTTCACCAAGTGAACTTTTCTGAGGTTACAAACATAAAAAAACTGTCGAATTGAGTATCTCCTCCTTTTTCTGAAGTCGGTCAAAAAATATACATAGAATATTTGAAGCGCTCGTAGCGAAGTTTACTTAACTGTTCTCAACCAATCAGCAAAGTTAAGGAACTTCCGCCCGCGGTCATGAGTTGGATGGGTGACCGCTAGTGACCTTGACAGTTCTGGTGGTCATTACGGTATAGATGTAGAGAGCACTGCGGAAGATGCCGTTGCCCGTCTCCTGGTTTTCACTTCAGCCAACATCCACAGTTGAAAAAAAACACTTACGTATCCCGTCGACTCATGAATGAAATTCAATTGTTATCATTATCTGTGATGCGCATGGATTTAGGCAGGCGTCTTGGGGATTGCTTTGTAAGGAGGCAGTTCTTCAGAAGACGCTGCTGCCCATTTCTGGGTTTTTTCCCCTTGGTTGCCTATACCAACTCCCACAGTAAGTTATAAGAAGCTGCAATCCTGGCCCAGCAGCCCAGGGGGTAAGTAGAAGTTTCAGCTTACGCTTGTTATATTCCTCACTGTAAAATTTGGGGCCTGTTCTATCATGGTCATGTATCAAAGTACATAGTATTTAAGCAAAGCACCTTCACCCCCGTGTGGTGCTGGGTTAGAATTTCACCTCCAGATATCATCCCGTGGGTGTCGTAAGAGGCGACTTAGGGAAAAATACTGGAAGGTGGGCAGCAGCGCCTTCTAAGGAAATGCCATCTAACACTGCGGTCCCCAAGCCGCCTGCCAAGCGTGGGAATTACGAAAAATACCCCCAGAATAGAAAGGGTGTGTTCAGCAGTGGACGATCCGGCTGGTACAGTACCTTCACCCCATTGAAGCTCGGGCGGTCAACCATTGTTTTTTCTTCTCCCCAGACCCCACTCCAGTACATCAGATCCCACGAGCACCTGATTCTGGAGTCAGGAGGCGATGGCACCGACATATTCCAGCATCAGCCCACCGAATCGGCGGTCAAGAGGCGAGCCAGTGACCCGTGAGTACAGACAATTAAATACTTTCCTCTACCATAAACTACATTTATATTCTTTAGATGTTTTCGACGACACATGTTTGGCTAAAGACATAAATACATGTACAATCCATTACTTGACCAAATATTGAAGTAAATACCCCAAGGCCTTCTCCTCTCGGTGACTGTGGTATCTTAAAGTACCCAGGCATCGCGTGACGAACGTTCAAAGTCTGTGAAAATATTGTATACAATATCTAGACTTACCAGTTCCGGAAGTATGTGTTTTCAAAATTATTTCGTAGAATTATTTTTGATCACGTTTGTATTCAAGAATTTAAAGATAATAATGTTATTATAGCAGTCGGGTTTTTTACTTTTTAAATAATGTAATTGCATAATTATATTAAAAAAACGGTTAAATGCGAGTGGGACTCGCGCATGAAGGGTCCTGTACCATTATCTGTAATCTAATCTTGTTTAAAGCTATTAATATACTTAAATTTAAATATTCTATAAACATTTCAACCTGTGGTCTTTTCAATAACGAGAAAATTTATTGCAGGTAAACCTAAACTATGTAATTTGTTTTGATTTACCTATTTGTTTATATTAAAGTAAATATACAACTAAATATTCGAATATTTCAAGTTACTACCTGTTTCATTATTATAATATTATTTTTAGTAAATAAACGACGAAAACCTCTTTGATTGTATGGGAGCCGCCTTAATAATTTATTTAATTTTAATTAATTATATTAAAAAAGAACATAAAACTAAAAAAATTGTGAATAGTTAATTAAAGCGTCTACCTGTGACCGTTATTAGTATTGATCAAGAAACGGTAAAAAAATTAAGTTTTTATGTACAACATTATTTTTTTTTGTTTACTTATATCTTGTTATAGCATCAATAGAAATATATCAACTGTGAAAATTTTAACTATCTAGCTATCACCGTTTTTGAGATACAGCCTGGTGACAGACCGACGGACGGACAGCGAAGTCTCAGTAATAGGGTCCCGTTTTTACCTTTTGGGTACTGAACCCCAAAAACTGTTTAATCATCAGCATTACCATTAGATTCGAGGATTTACACGTAACATTTTACAGACCCATCTTATTTTAATCTCAATTCTGACATTTCAAATAGAATCACACGAAACAAATACAAACTCTACCTACCTCGAGCTAAGTGTATATACAAAAGGAATGCTTACATTAATGCTATCAATGTTTATAATAAACTACCTAATAGCTTCAAAGATCTGCCAATACACTCTTTCAAAACAAAAGTTACCTTGTGGCTAGCTAACCATTGTTTTTACGAGATTAACGAATTTATGACAATGAAATTGTTTTAATTATTTTTTTTATTATTTTTCTATATTGACTACGTTTTGACATATTTTATTGAATAAATAAATATTATTGTAATGTTATTAATTTTAGTGTGTAAAGTAATTTTATTTTGATAAGAATTATTATGTATACAGGTAATGATTATTAAATTATGTTGATGAAATTTTAAAATTTGCACACCATTGTAATGGTAGAATGTTAAGGTATATTTTTTAAGCATTACCACCTGCTGTATCCAAACTACATTCTAGTAAATAAATGAATTTGAATTTGAATTTGAATGGATGTTACATTTTATTTTGTTATTTCTAAATATGATTACAAGCACTATTGTGTGCTAAGCTAAAATCACATCGAAATTATTATTTTTTCGTGTTTTTTTCATTTAATCCGGATTACTAACCCTAGATAATACAAACCCTCATTTACCCACTGGGCAATCGAGAAAATTTGTCTCTCTAATCTCTAATGCAGACGGGACCCATTTATCTAAAAGAGTGGGTCCTGCTTCACTTGAACAATGATGGCCGAGCGGTAATAGCTATGGACTGCCATGCCGCAGGTCCTTGGTTCGATCCCCAACGCCAGCTTGAGCTTCACCACGTGGTGTACGGGCATATTGCGAAGGCTCGCATGGCTAGCTACCACCCGGAAGTAGAAAATCTGTCACCAAGACCTAATGGTGTGTTCCAGCAGCAGTCCTTAGAGCCAGTAAAATTACAGGCGCATATGTGACTTAAGAACTGTATGTGTCAGTGTGACGGGCGCAGTGGAATTCGTTACTTGTGACCATATGCATCTATTATAGACAGAGGTTAGTCCACTTAACATCAGGTGGGCCTCGAGCTTGTTCCATCGCAAACACATAAAAAAAATTGTACTTCAATTTATTTATTTTTATTTATTTATTTATTCATCGAAATATAGTAACACAAATCAAAGGGGTTAGTTAATAATGTCCTTAAACCTACATTAGGTTTGTCTAGACATTAAGTTCTCGTTGTTATCTTAAATATATGATATCGACAATAGTAAACACAAAATAAAACTTACAAAACAGGTAGATTTAACATAAACATTACATACAATATCGTTAATGTTTGGAGCGATATGAAGCGGCCGGCACTGTAGCAGCAAGCAACAGAACCAGTTTGGTATACGTGAGGTGCACAATGCACAACGTCAGTGTCTTATAGTTGTGTGCGTTTACGCATTGCAAAGGGTGCTCCGGTTTACGCTATATTGTTTTCTAGTAAAAAATATTTTTTTAGAATATATTTAATATTTGTTGCGTTAATTTTATTTTTAATTTCATCAGGTAAATTATTAATAAGGCGAGGGATCATATAATTAGTTGTTCTTTTGCCGTAAAAGTTATTGTATTTAGGTGTAATTAGCTTTTTATGAGTTATGCTTCTAGTGACTATTGAGTGATTAACAGGGGTTTGAATTTCGCTTTGAAAATATTGTTCAATGAGTAGGTTTAATTTAACTTTTTTATGAATGGGGATGACTTTACAATGTTGAAAAAGTCCGATATCATCATTCCTATATTTATTTTAAGGGGCACTATTAATTTAAGTAATCTAAGTTGAATGTTGTAAATTTCATCAAGATATGATTTGAACGTACGTCCGTAGCAACTGAGCCCGTACGATATAATACTTTCAACGAGCGCTTTATATAAAGTAATTAGTACGTCATAAGGTACTCTACTTTTGATGATATAGAATTTTGCCATAATCGCCCGTAATCTGGTGCAAGTAAATTGAATATGCTTTTTCCAATTAAATCTGTCATCTATCACGAGGCCGAGGTAAGTATGCTCGCTAACTTGTTTAATGCCTATTCAAGAATTTGTACAAGAGCCACTGTGCAGGCAATTGTGGCTATGAGCTACTATTTCAATATGTTGATTTAAAGGTAAGGGGTTATGGCAGGAGTGAATATGAATAAATTTAGTTTTCTCAGAGTTTAGTACTAGGCCTGCATCGTGAGACCACTTACATATGGCGTTAAAGTCTATTTGGATATGATTTTGCGCGACGGATATATCTTTACTAGCAGCAATAAGGCACGTGTCGTCGGCAAATTGATAAGTTGTACAGTGTTCAATAATATTATTGAGATCGTTAACGTACGCCAAGTAGTGCAAGGGGCCCAATACCGAGCCCTGTGCTGTTCCTTCAGTGACAAAAATACTGTCACTGTAGGCATCGCCGACTCTGACTTGGTAGCTTCGGTTAATGAGATAATTTTTGCACCAATTTAATAAAGTTCCTCTCACGCCTGTATTGTCCAACTTGTTTATAAGTAAGTCGTGCTGTAGTGTATCGAATGCCTTACTGAAATCTATAAATACTACTACTACGTGTTGTTTATCATTTAAGAAAGAGTTAATAGTATCATTAAAACGAGATAGTAGATGCGAGGTACTTTTGTTAGCCTGAAACCCATATTGTTGAGCTGCTATAACATCGTTAGCTTGATAAAATTTCTGTATAATTCCGCAGACGTATTTTTCGATAATTTTATCCAATACAGGTAAAATTGTAATGGGGCGGTACTTCTCGTAGTCTTCAGTGCTACCACCCTTATGAATAGGTCGTACAATACCTTTTTTGAGGTTGTCGGGGTAGGTTCCAGTAGAAATGCTAATATTTATTAGCCTACTGACTGCCCCTGCTATTCTATCGGCTATGCGAATAATGTCAACGGCTCGAATGCCATCGGCGCCTGGTGCTTTAAAAGGATTTATGTTCTTAATAATTTTGTATACTTTTGAGCTAGTTGCTTTGGTGAAGTATATAGACCTGTCTAGTGGTTTGACGTAATTGGATGCGTTCAAAAGTTTGAGCTTGCAGTTCGGTATTATTGATTTTATATTTGTTTGGAATTGGTTTGCAAAATTATTTGCAATATTTTTGTTGCTACGTACTGCGCGGCTTTAGTTATAGTACTATCAATTGAATTGTATATTTTACCAGATATTTTATTTATTATTTGCCATAATTTTTTTGTATTAGATTTGTTCTTTGTAATTTCATCTTTATAGTATTTGTTTCTAAACTTGTGAACGACTTTGTTTGTTTTATTTCTTATTTTGTTGTATTTAGCTCGTAGCTCTCTATCACCGGTATCTTTTATCCATTCGGAAAATAAATAATCCCTTTTTTGACATAATTTTATGATGTGTGAATTAATCCAGCCACACAAATTACGTTTAGAGTTACTAGCTTTTTGTTGATATTTGGATTCACTATAGCAGTTATCAATATTCATATTTATGTAAGTGTAAATTTCGTTAGGACATTTCATATTTTCAGTCGCACTCCAGTCGATTTTTTCGAGCAGATTGTTTAGTTTTTTGTAATCAAATCGTGTAACATAAAAAGGATCATGATGTATCTGAAGGCTAGTGGCTAACGTAACCGCTGTCGGTCTGTGGTCTGCCATTACAGTGGATAGTGCGGCCGTATAGACGTCTCTCGTGCGGGATCGTATAAATATGTGATCAATACAACTTTTAGATACTCGACTGTTTGAAATTTCAATCCTAGTGTACTCGGTGATACCGCACGAAAGACCATGCCCACTCATGACATTCATGTATGATTTTTTGACAGGGTTATTATGCTTGAGATCAATATTTATGTCACCTAAAAATACTAAATCAGTGTTAGTGTGTTTATAAAGCATTCTGTCCAACTCAGTGATGAAGTGTTTCTGATTGTTTTTTGGTGGCCTGTACACTGCACATAGAGTTACGGAATAAGTGGTTGTCGTGATTTTGCCAATAAGGCATTCATAGTATAGCGTAGTGGCTTTCTTTCGCGTAAAAGTGTGCTTATTATGGACGTAAACATTTATACCACCACCTTTTTGTTTTTTCCGTAACTCGGTGTACATTGTATAATCTTTTAAATTATATAGTGATTGAATGCGATCGGATATGTTGGCTTCAGTGATAACAATAACGTCAATTAAGGTACTAGAAATCACAAGCTGTTCTACTTTACAAAAGTTCTTTATCAGAGATCTTATGTTAACGTGCACAATTGACAAGTTATTTGAATTACGGGGAACTAAATTAATATAATTAGAGTAGCTTATACAATTACTTAGTTGATTGACGCTGTCACAAAAAGTATCCATTATATAAATAATAGGTAAATTATACTTACACTTTACAAATATAAGTTTAGTTAGCGGATACTTAGTTGGTATTACCGGATTTAAGAAGAGCTTGAATATCGTTTTTAGAGCGAAGTTTATACACTTTAGCACTTTCGTTCTTGCGTACTAAGAGTCGTCCTTCCCTGATCCAGATGAACTTATAAATACCGCGTAGGTCTTGTTTAGCATGCCACAATAGATTTTTATTATAAGACGTTAACGCCTCTCTGATGTAGATCTTTTCATTGGGTCCTGTTAGGCTTGGTAAAAGATCTTTTGCAGTAATTGTGGTATCGCGAGTTGCGGATATTAGGCGTTGGCGGGTAGATTCATGACGCACTCTCACAATGACTGGTCCTGGCCTAGTTTGGCGGGCTGGTAAACGTTTTACAGAAATTACCTCATCCTTTGGCACATCTAGTTTTATCACTACCTTATCAATTAATGTCGGAAGATCCAAGTCGCTTGATTCCGGTATTCCTGACATCTCTACGTGTTCGGAAAGCATTTGCTGTTCCATTTCATTATTCCGTTGCTCTAAAGAATCAATCTTGAGTTGTAAAAATTTATTTTGATTATCGAGGTGGATAATTTTCTTCTCCATGTCCTTCAGTTTGCTAGTTAAGGCATCCATTGAATCGGCGAATTCATCAACCTTCTCACTACAGTATTGAACCGAAGTTGACACTGCCCTCATTTCCTGGGACACAATGCTGCTTACTTCCTTTTTTAGGTCTTGAAGTAGCTTTTTTATGTCCGTATTGTTACCGCCTAGACTACTGGAGTCCTCCTCTTCATCTTCATCAACGCCCAGCGTCACGAATGATTTCCTGCGTGACGTGTTCTGATTACAATCATTACATGTCCATTCTAGATTTTCAGCTGCTCTCAGTGCACCGAGTTGCTTGGAGGTCAATCCAGAGCATACCGAGGTGGCATGAACTACTTTTTGGCAGCGGCTGCACTCTAATATAGGATTCTTTTTATTTATTATTTTATTGCAATTGTCACACTTAGCCATGACGAGGGTAGTTCGCGGATAGATTTATTTTGTACCGACGCGATGTTCACTATTATGCAGTAGAAAGAGAACTGATGCAGTAGAAAGAGAACTGATATAATTTTATCGAATCTCTATAATTACGAATTTTATAAATTTTCTTCAAATAGGGTAGTATAAACTTCCAGGAAGTTTAATGTAGAAGACGTGAATAGACGTTTCACAATATGGCTCCTAAAATCTATCAGTAAGTTTTTAATTTTTTCATGGACCTGTCACTTGCGCTATAAAGTTGAATCTAACGATATCTTATACATTACAATCGGTTAAGCCGTTTAGAAGTTATGGTCAATCTAGCCCGGCACCCCATGGGCATCATTTATTATTATTTACCCACCATAGTAACACATAAAATGAAAATTTCAGCCGGCAATCTATTACTGTGATTGTTGTGTTCACTTTCAAATAAATCAACTACATAATAATAAAAACAAGGCAAGCGCAAGTAAGCTTTGCTAGGAATCCTTCGAATAAAAAAAAATTAACAATATTTTGGTATACATAAAACCTACGAATAAAAACGTAAAAAAAAATGTACAGAAAAGTAACTCTCACACAGTGACCGCTTTGATTTCGGACTCATCGATTTGGCGCTTACAAATGGTCGCATCCAATTGGACGCGTCATGGCAATGTTGTTGCGCGCTCGGTACACTTTTTTAACCATACCCGCCGCGGTAAGGTTTACGTTCTGCTATGTTTGAACTTGACTTAAATTTTTTTAAATTTTTTTTTAATGCTTGATAGGTTAGCCTTTGGCCACTATCTCACCTGATGGTAAGTGATGATGTGGTCGAAGATGTTGTTCAGGCTAACCTAGAAGTACTGGCTCTCAAGGACTGCTGCCGGAACACACCGTTAGGTGCTTGGCGACAGATCTTTCAACTTGAGGGTGGTAGCTAGCCAGGCGGGCAATCGCAAAATGCCCTACCACCATGCTATAACGACTGCCATCCTAAGACAACAACCGGGACCGACGGCTTAACGTGCCCTCCGAAGCACGTGCACGCTCAGTAGTAATGTCACTAGCGGTTACCCATCCAACTCATGACCGCGCGCGACGTTGCTTAACTTTGCTGATCGGTTGAGAACAGCTAAGTAAACTTCGCTACGAGCGCTTCGCAAATTCTATTTATTCGTAGCATACAATAAATATTGTATTGTAAGTGTGTATTAGGACGGATCCTTAAAAGTGCTCGTTAGACTCTCCCTCGGTCGGTTATTTGTTTTCCATCCATCGTATTCCCATCAAAATCGACTCATCAAAGTTCAAAAATGTTCCAATCACGCACAAACAATATAAACTATCAATAATCGCGGTCGCCACCTGCCTGCGCACGACAGGTAATTTGTACACCCCCACCCCCTCACTCGCTACTACACGTACTAGGGGTGGAATGGCACACGGATACGGAAAAGTACGGATACAGTTCTCGTTTTCCGGTACTTATAGTTTAATTCCCCGTCTAGTTACGATGTTTTTTTTTATGCCTGATAGGTTAGCCTTTGACCACTATACACCTGATGGTAAATGATGTGTTCGAAGATGTTGTTCAGGATAACATAGAAGTACTGGTTCTCAAGGGCAGCTGCCGGAACACACTGTTACATGCATGGCGACAGATTTTCTACTTGAGGGTCGTAGCTAGCCAGGCGGGCATTTGCAAAATGCCCTATAGCCTTTGACCACTATATCACCTGATGGTAAGTGATGATGTGATCGAAGATGTTATTCAGTATAACCTAGAAGTACTGACTTTCAAGGACAGCTGCCGGAACACACCGTTACATGTGACAGATTTTCTACTTGAGGGTGGTAGCTAGCCAGGCGGGCTTTCGCTAAATGCCCTAATACCATGCTATAACAGCCATCCTAAGACAACAACCGGGACCGACGGCTTAACGTGCCCTCCGAAGAACGGTAGCGCTCAGTAGTAATGTCACTAGCGGCTACCCATCTAACTCATGACCGCGGCGGACTTGCTTAACTTTGCTGATCAATTAAAAACAGCTAAGTAAACTTCAACAGCTAATTATTTTCTTTGCAATCGTTGCCCAATTGTTAGATATTGAACATTGGTAGTATTCTTAATCCGGTAACTGTACGATGTCTATTCGATGTACGATCTTCCTGTTACCGGATGCACAAGTCCCATCCCTAGCACTCAGCTGTCACCGGCACTCACAGAGTTGACGAAGTTTTTGCGGCGGTCGCTGCGCGGTCGCGTTTGATTGTAAAGGCTAAATTGCTGCCTTTGATATAGAACGACTACATATTCTATTCTCTTTTTCACGTTAGTAGTACATTCATTTATGATATGTACACGTATGATATGTGCCCCGTGGGGTACCGGGCTAGAACGTCACCCCCCTATTGCTACCAGTGGGTGTCGAGGCGACTATAGGTAAAACACCGGAAGGTGGTCTGCAACGCCTTCTGAGGAACTGATATATTAAACTGCGATCTCCAAGACGTCTGCCAAGCGTGGGGATTATGACAAATGTGTTCGGCAGTGAAAAATCCGGCTGATACAGTACATTACACGAATATGAATAAATAAAATAACCGTAAATTAAACAATATATATAATTCGTGGGGAAGAGTTCCCAGAGCACTTGCAGCATTACCTCGTTGGATGACCAGAATTTTAAACACTTTCGATCGACCACATCGTCACTTACCATTAGGTGAGAATGTGGTAAAAGGCTTAACATAAAAAAAAACGTCTCTCCGTTCAAAAATATGATAAATTCGAAGAAAAGTTCGTTGGTTTTAAATTTTTTGGGTTAATAGTTTATCAGTCTGGTATTTTTTAAATGATGATTGTAAAACCAAGCCTTTTTAACCGATTTTCAAAAAGGAGACGGTTCTCAATTCGACTGTCTTTTTATATTTTTTGTTTGTACTTTTTACTGGGTGTATCGATTTTGATGTTTTTTTTTATTTTCGAGAGCTGAATGTGGTCCCATTTAAATTTTAGTGAGATCTGACGAGTCGTATTTGAGTTATTCCTAATAATGCGTATTTAATTGGCTTCGACTACATTTATTATAATCTCATTTTCACTTATCGGTGTAAAATGAATAAATAAACTGGTACGATGGTTTGGTTTATTTACTTTTTATTGCATTTTTTGTTTTAGAATATTTGTTCTTATGTTTTCTTTAGGGTGGGCTGCCCGTTCTCCTTACAAACGTGGTGGGGTGATCACTCCCTTATTTGAAGATTTAGGTCCAAAACAAAGCATAATACCGATTGATCTCGTCATTATGTAAGCTTGTATGATGCCGAAATTTCAATAAGATAATTAACGTGAGAGTTATGAGCCTCGAAACATTTTCATATAAAGCTTTCGAGGCTCATAACTTTCAACTTCATTATCTTTTTAAAATTTCGGCATCATACAAGCATAGTAGAAGGTTTCTACTATGATACAAGCCTAGATAATGACGAGATCGATGGGTATTATGCTTAATTCTGGACTAAAAATCTCAAAAAAGAGAGTGATCACTCTACGACGTTTGTATGGAGAAGTGACGGGCCAGTTCAACCTTAATGTATTAAGAACACCAAACCACACACCTAGTACTTTTATAACATCATCAACAACTCATAACATCATTGAATCAGTTATCGATTAGCATTCCATGCCTAAGCACATGACAAAATACAATAGACCTATATTTTATTTTTTAATGAATAATTATTTATCACTAATATTTTGACAGATATTATATTTCAAAATTTATTTCAAAATACTCTAATGTAGTTTATCGACCTGTTTTATATGGAGAGGCTCATCCCTATCTGTCACCCACAGACCTAGAGAATAGTTTTTGCGGACGCGTGATGCCGTTTGATTGTGATACTAATTGCTGCACAGAATAGTTAATAGTATCTACGTGTTATGGACTTAGTATATAAAACACTGTTATTTTATATATTTCTTGAGGTCACATCATATTGCGGCTGATAATACGAAAACTGTGTTTTTAATTGACTACCAAAAACGTTCTCAATTCGACTGCACGTTTTTTAGGGTTCCGTACCTAAAAGGTAAAAACGGGACCCTATTACTGAGACTTCGCTGTCCGTCCATCCGTCTGTCACCAGGCTGTATCTCAAGAACGGTTATAGCTAAAGAGTTTAAATTTTCACAGATGATGTATTTCTATTGCCGCTATAACAAAAAATACTAAAAATAAAATAATATAAATATTTAAGGGGTCTCATACAACAAACTTGACTTTTTTGCCGTTTCTTGCTCGATACTAATAACGGTGACAGGTAGACGCTTTAGCTATGCACAGAATAAGTATTTAGTTTTATGTTCTCTTAAAATATAATTAATTAAAATAAAATAAATCATTATCATTAAAACCATACAATAAAAGAGGTTTTCGCCGTTTATTTGTTAAAAATAATGTAATGGTACGGAACCCTTCGCTCGCGAGTCCCCCTCGCACTTGGTCGGTTTTTTTTGTATGTTTGTTACGCGATTACTTCGCGAATTCTTAACCGATTTTGGTGATTATTTTTTGTTGAGTAGAGTATATCTCCTAGGTGGTCCCATTTACATTTCATCAACATCGGTCAAGTAGTTTCGAAGTTACAGTCAATTTACTGAGAAAAATAATTGCGTACCTCGATGATATAATGGTAACTGCAACTTCTTAAAATGGTGAACAGCGTTTTAGGCGAGTGACAATGATCTTGTAAGCAGTACGCATCACGAACAAGATGTAAAATAATATTTAAAAAAAGCAGACCAACTTCCAACATTGAAGTCGGTTACAAAATTACAAATATACGATAGGAAAAGTTTATGTCATGTGCGGGATTCGAACCCGCGTCCATCCACCCCTTTAGCCGGGGTATGCTCTAACCAATTGAGCTAACATGACATGACGCTATAACTCAAATATTTCCTAATAATTGTAATCCGCATAGCAGGCGTTATTGCAAACATAACAATATTAAAATTGAAGTCATTCGTATTCAAAACTCTGATCTCACCTTAGCGTGGTCCGACTTCTACAAGTTATTACATACTTTTCTATGTTGGAAGTCGGTCCCGTACTTTTAGTAATATTTTTTTTGCTATTAAGTTCTGAGTAATGTTAAACTTGTACCTATACTCTATACTGACTTTTTTCTAAATTATGAATTAATGAATATGAAGCCCAATATGTCAACGTTGGTAGTATTGAGACCTATTTGGCGTATTATTTTATTTATTCAGCTCTAACAACGCATATAGCTAATTCTAGGTTAGCCTGAACAACATCTTCGACCACATCATCACTTACCATCAGGTGAGATAGTGGTCAAAGGCTAACTTATGAAGGATAAAAAAATAACTTGATTCTTTATGGCTTATCATTTTCTATATTCTAGCTGATCTTCTTTTTATGCTGATAATCGTTTACTTTTCATCTCTAGAAGTAAGTAGAAATTAAAACATTTATGTTCAAAAATGAACTAAACACATTTAGGTATATAAAATCAGACTTTACTTTATTTTATTTATTTATTTCGTACACAACACAAATTACAATCATAACAAAATACATAAATATACTTAGGTTAGAACTAGATTATAATCCAAAACATGTGTACACAAGGAAAAAACGATTTGTGGGGATTTTGAGGTAAATATTAAATAATTGTATTACACAAAGAAATTGTAAAACCTTGCAGACTATGCACAACCGCGATGAATTTCGCGCGGCATACATAGGCAATCCTCAATCCTGTGTTTGGACTTGGAGCAACCAGACTCGACCCAGAGGTTGAGGCGGGGTTTAGTAAAGATAATATCTTTGACCGTTCTAATATATAATAACAATTTTGGAGTAAATATATCAATCTCTATCTTATCACCAATTAATTCATTATACTGCCGAGCCATTCTTACTAGCGGATTATAGAAGGAAGTGTTATGTTTGTAAGTCTGTAGAGCAAAAAGATTTGTTTGATTGGTTACTTTGTTTATATGGATCGCGCTTGAGGATTTAGAAAGCTTGAAGTTTTTGAACACTATAGAAACTGCCACGTGACAAAACCGGCGTTGAGTAACTCGTAGCCCGAAAGTGTAGTTAGGTTATCTACCATACTATAAATATGGCAGCAATGCTTATAATATGCAATCGCTATCTATAACTAGGGAAGTTCTGAAGCGCTCGTAGCGATGTTTACTTAGCTGTTCTCAACCGATCAGCAAAGTTAAGCAACGTCGCCCGCGGTCAGGAGTTGGATGGGTAACCACTAGTGACATTACTACTGAGCGTGCACGTGCTTCGGAGGGCACGTTAAGCCGTCGGTCCCGGCTGTTGTCTTAGGATGCCAGTCGTTATAGCATGGTGGTAGGGCATTTTGCGAATGCCCGCCTGGCTAGCTACCACCAAGTAGAAAATCTATCGCCAAGCACCTAACGGTGTGTTCCGGCAGCTGTCCATGAGAGCCAGTACTTCTAGGTTAGCTTGAACAACATCTTCGACCACATCATCACTTACCATCAGGTGAGATAGTGGTCAAAAGCTAACCTATCAGACATATAAGTTGTCCCTAATACATGTCGTTGTGGCAAAGTGATTAAATTAAAAATATATTATATGTCTCCTTATGAAAATGTATATTACATTAAACTATTAACTCACGGCAAATCTTAATTATTCGCCATATTTCAATCTAACTTAGTCATACGGCCTGCAGTAGTTTTATAGCGGCAGTAAACGCCTGGTAGATTAGCGCGAGCAATGCGCCAATTACAACTTTGCTCCTTGCAGCCGGCGCGGCGCAGTGACGGTAGCAGATGTGTTTGATCGTGTACCACGTTAACACTTACGGGTCAACGGGTGTTGGAAAACGGCATCAATTACGCATAAATTCTTTCTCTTAAGTTGCACTTAAGTATGATATTAATTAGGTATTACTCTGTCCAATGTTCATCCACCTTCACATGGACAACCTTTATCGTTGATCACATTAATTTATTCATTTTTAAGAATCTTAATCAGTTTTTACTTATGAATCAATAAAGAACAATCAAATGCGTAAGAAAATGCAAAGATTCTACAGTTGTAATTAAGGTGTCAGTTAAAAACACAGGTAAAACTGTCAAAGTAATACAAATATTCTAATGCAAGTAGTACTTATATAAACACCAAAAAAATTTTCAAACATCAGATTTTGTATTAATATTGTATATAAATCAACATACGGTTAAAGTTTCTAATGTGCGTAGGAAATAAGAGATTTGGTGATATTTGGGCCTTAAATAAATTTATTTTCTGACTTGCAGTACCAAACCGGAAATTTCGAAGTAGGACGCTGTGTTCAACTAAAGAGAGAGACATGAGGCAAGCCTTGTTTGGCATCAAACTAAAAGACCGAGTTCAGAATATAACGGTCCCACAGCGCAACAAATTATGGGACACATGCTGCCGAAGCTACTTTATAAAGGGTCCAAAACAACGACCCTCGTCCGATCACCGCCAAAAATCCAGACTTGGCATGATCGCAGACCGCACGCTATCATTAACGTGGCCTGCTCAAACGAGTGCTACAGAGTTCATCAGTGCCAAATAGTAGATAATGTAGTGCTAAACAAAACGCGGTGCCGCGGCTGCGGTCGTAGGGTGACCGGAGCGAGTCGCAGCTCTGTATAATGGATCATGGAACCGATCGAATTCGGCACTTGAAACAATATGCTTATAATTACATTAAAATGTTACTATAAGATAGCAAATAGGGAAGCAAAATAATGTAAGATATCCAAGTTGCAAAAATAAATGTATATAATATATCTTTGACTTGGCAACCTAGCACATAATAATTACAAAGTTTCGCCTCAAGGTGCTCCACCAACGATTATAACTTTGTCATAAAGGCGGTTTGTACACATGGAAAATTTTAAAAGACGACCTAAAGACAATTATTATTACCCGATTTAGTAAAGATGAATCAAAGATGGTCTCTCTCGTTATGATATCTCATTTGCACACTAAAGATAGTTTTAAGTGAGATATCATGATTAGCGGCGCAATCTTCGTTTCATTTATTTATTAAACAAGGTTATACCGTGTTTGAGATCAAACGAGAATAGTAGGTGAAGACGGTTAACAACATGACAATTAATATTTTCTTCCTTTTGACGCTTATTAAAAATACTTTTAAAATAACAAAGTATTATTAAGTTAAGTATTTTATTAATAAATCCTAGTTGTGAAATTAAACAAAATCCGAAGTAATTCTGAACAGCTAAGCGACATTTGGTCCCGATGTGTTACCATCAACAACATCTGTTCGCTGTTTAGGTTACGAGCGCCTGCCGCCGCTTTAGAGCAAACTTCAAATCACGTGATTGCTTTCGCTAATTTACCAGGCGCTCAGTGATTCAACTTTTGAGGGAATTTATATAGATAAATAACAGTATAATATACGAAAGAGTTTTTAGATGTTAATTATCTTTATTCCCAGTAGAATACCAAGCTTGATAATTGGTTGGTAGCAGTAGAATTCCGTTTGTGAACGAGTTCTTTTTTTTGTTATTGTATGTTATTGTGACCGAACAAGCCCGAGGCCCACCTGTGTAAGTGGACTAACCTCTGCCTATAGCTGATGCATTTCGTCATTGTAGAACTGCACTGCGTCCGTCACACTGAGACGTACAGTTGTTAAGTCTCATGTTCCTGTAATTTAACTGGCTCTCAAGGGCTCCTGCCGGAACACACTGTCAGGTGCTTGGCGACATATTTTCAACTTGAGGGTTACCACCCTACTATTATAGCCCGCCTGGCTAGCGGTAGCTAGCCAGCCTAGCATTCCCAAAATGCCCTTCCACCATGCGGTGAATCTCAAGCCCGCGGCGGGATTGGACCATGCACCTGCACGGCAGTCCATAGCCAATGCCACTGAGCCATCATTGCTTCAAAAGTGTGTTCGTTCGGGGAAGTACTGCCATGGGTGCCACCATACATATTTCTACTGCAATAATATGTTCCGGCTTGAAGGGTATGTGCTGGTGAAATTACAGGCACGTGTGTGTGACTTAACAACTTTGTATCTAAGGGTGATCTCTGCCTACCTACCTCTAGCACGCCTACCACTCTGGGAAACAGAGGTGACCATGTATTTGTTGGTATGAGGCACTGTTACAATTTTATCAACGTATTGATTTTTAAGAAGAATTTTCTGCTGGTATCTCGATTTAACATACTTATACTATTTCCATGTCTTTATTTTCTCGATGCCAGCTCCTGTGAAAACTTGGAAAATAAAGAAATGGAAACATATAATAGTATGGTATTTTCTTCTTCTTTTTTATTACTGATATGCTACCTTTTCTCTGCTATCTCACCTGTTGGTATATGATGTTGTGGTTAAGAATGTTGACAGCCTAAGCATAGAATGGAAACTATCTCATAAAATAGCTGTTAACATATTGTTTGGTGGTTGGCGATAAGTTTTCTATTTGAGTTAGCCGGGAACCATTCTATAAATTGGTGAAGTTCAAAACTGCGCGAGATTCAAACTATGGACCCCATGCGCACTTGTCTATCGCCACTGGGCCATCAATACTAAAACCGGTAATTGGTATCTGTGTCAGGCAAGCGGTGCTGAAATTGGCATGTTCTATAAACAAATAAATTGTGAATCGCGGGTAGTTCCACAGAATAAGCCGGCTGGAGATGTCAACGCGGCTCGTGTCGAATATTATTTATTGACTAATACGGTTAGTTGTCCAATTGAGGAGTGGTGTAAGTCACAAGAGAGTATCAGGCGGCGAATAACTTGAACTATCAGTTATGGTGGTGAAATCGGAAATAAGACATCTCTGGTATTACATTTTCCAAAAAATGTATTTTTAATAATTGGTTTAATTAAATTTGAAACAATTGAGTTGTAACAAATATTGACCGTGTTCTGTCTGATTTGTTACGTGCAATTCGTCGGGTTTCTGTATCATGTTTAGTATATCCCTAGCAACGCAATACTTATCATTGCAAATGTAACGTCGCAGATTGTTTTATTCCAGGTTTTCATCCATATTCTTATGCGTAATTCTTATTCACCACTATAAGCATTTAGTCTATAGATTGAAACTAATAAGTCGGTGGGAGAAATGTATCTACATTATTAGTGATGGTCAATCGAACTTAAAATAATCATTATTCTTCATTTGACATTGAGTTGCATTCTTTATTTTTTTTTTCCATACATATTTCTTTTGCCATGGTCGCAATCCGATACGCGACAAAAGTGATTATAGCGATATTTCGCGTTCCGATAATCGCGCTCGTGAAGTACGTATTAGATACACTGTGGTACGAAGTAACTATTAGATACACTGTGGTCAAGTATTACCGACAATAATTCGCAACGGTCTTAACCACTCTCGTATATCACTCACGGCCACCCGGCTCGTCATCAAAGAAAAGAAACAGATATCAAAAATGACAATTTGACAGGTTTCCAAAAAATAGTTATGCACTTAATTTTTAGCGCATAGTACTTCGTTTTGTATTCACATAAATTCTCCTCCAAAAATAAGCTGATTCAATAACTTTTTGGCATTAAACAATTTAAGAAAAAAATAATTTAGTATCGTATAAGGTATTTTCTTGTTAATACTTTTCAACTTAATGTTGTCTTAGGTTTTCGCGACTTTTCAACTTGTTTGGTGGCAGGCTTTTAAGTGAATTTCAGGTTTCAAAAATTCATAAAAATAATTGATTACTGAAAAAAACAGCGTATCTATAGCAGACCTTGGTATTCTGCACAAAAAAAAAATTGCTCCATTGATTTATCCAGAAAATAGGGGATTACATTTACATGGAGAATCACATGCAGCTCACCCTCTTGACTAATTGTAATTAAAGCGTTTCCATTGTCAATCGAATTCTCAAAAATAATAAAATGCATTTTTATAAGTAGTACCCGCGAGAGAACAAAACTTATTATCTCATCACTTGGAACACACGCAACAGATTCATAGCGCGTTGTTCGATTAGTAGAAGTTTTGCATTGTCTTTAATTATTTCTGTTCTGCACAGATCGGCTTTGTTCCCACAAAATTTGCGAGTACCGATTCCCGCCTTTGTCGGCTTTGCGCCTTTCGCCAACTTTTCAAAGGATTTCCACTGATCTGTTTGTAAAGTAGGGGTTTAGGTTTGTAAATACAAGTTTTTAAGATAAGCAGTGAAATAATTCACAAGCGATAATAACAAATATTTAAAGGAAAACATTAAAATAATACCTTAGAAAAATATTTTTTATTATCTTGTGACAATTACGTCTAATGGATCACTCATATATTCCATACATTCTTAAATACTATAAAACAGTTTTATAGTAGCCCAGGACTACGACTATGCCTATAAACATGAACTTTCAACGATTTTATTTCGTCAGGTAATTTATTAATTATAAACTGATACGTATATTATAAAATGTCTAGAGATATCTCCATGGCAGCGTGGATGATATTATAAGTTTTAAAACGATTACGTTTTTGCCTTGGAATAATGACCCTGTGAGCCATATATTCTATTTTTTATTTATGCTTGATAGGTTAACCTTTGACCACGATTTCACCTAATGGTAAGTGATGATGTGGTCGAAGATGGTGTTCCGGCTAACCTAGAAGTACTGGCTCTCAAGGACAGCTGCCGGAACACACCGTTAGGTGCTTGGCGACAGATTTTCTACTTGAGGGTGGTAGCTAGCCAGGCGGGCATTCGCACAATGCCCTACCACTATGTTATAACGACTGCCATCCTTAGACAACAACCGGGACCGACCTGAAGCACGTGCACGGTAGTAATGTCACTAGCGGTCACCCATCCAACTCCTAACCGCGCGCGACGTTGCTTAACTTTGATCGGTTGAGAACAGCTAAGGAAACTTCGCTACGAGCGCTTCAAAATATAAGAAAGGTTATATTTTACAATAATAAGCATTAATTCAAGAAAAAGGCACAATGCTGAACTAGTCTTATGGCCTGTGTTTCAAACCCCCCCATCTTTTTCAGTGTTAATTTAGCATATATAATATATTGCCTGCATTTTACATCAAAGTAGTAGTGTAGAGGAGTTCAAAGTAAACTCGGTGCATGCACACATATTTGAATAATTACGTTTAGTGGGCGTACACTTTTACACTAAAATAACTCAAACGACTTCTAAAAGTTACTGTTTTACGTTGGAAGGCGTTTCCGCTTTTTTATTAGTGAGGTTCACGTGATGTCAATTCGCAAGACGGGATTTAATTTTGTGAAATTTTCATAATTGTCTTTTTCAAAACAACCGATTTTAAACATAAAATACGCACTATTAGGCATAACAGAAATTAAAAAATAACTACTCGTCATATCTCACTCAAATTTAAATGGAACTACATTACAAGCACCAGCTTTGGAGTATAAAAAAAACATCAATATCGGTACACCCTGTAAAGAGTCATGAAATAACACACACACAAAAATACATTTAATTAAGAACCTCCTCCTTTTTTGAAGTCATTTAATAAATAGATTCAGGCGTTACTTTGCGGAAATCCATATTTAATAATAACAAATATTTTTAAAATATTTTATGAAAACATAAAATTAATATTTTAATAAAACACTTAAAAAATACAAAAATATATCTAGTGACAATTCCGCCAAATTTTCCTGTTAAGCCGACGTGACGTCACAAACGCCACGCAGCCAAACCGGAAGAATTTTCGACGCGTTTCGCTTCTACACGAAGCATCCTCAGGAGGTCTTGACTCTACGAGCGCACGATCGAGAATCGTTATTAAATAATTGATTGTAATGATCTTACTTAAGTACATAAAAAATGTGTCTGTCTCGTTGGTGTGTAATTCGGCTGCTTTGGAATCTCGAGGTCCAGATCTGGAACTGTTCAATGGCAATAGGTTCGCCTCCATTACATGGGACCAAAACATGTTTGGCGAAACTTGACACTTCTTACATACCTTTCCACTCACGAAAGCGCGCCCCTCCATATTTTTGAGACTACTTGCAACTACTACTGCCTACCTAAACGATCATATTTTGCATTTTACTGTATGTACCATTAGGATTTACACCCACACTAAGACGTAGTATATAAACGAGGTCTACCCGTACATATGTGTGTCAATAATTTACTGTGGAGGAACGTGTCTTCGTGAGGGGAGCAGTCAAAACTATCTTCGCTAGATGATATGACTACTTTCTATGTTCTTTTCTGTATAATAAAATTAGTGCAATTATAACAATATATCCACTCAATTCCTACTCTTGAAAAAATAATTAAATCAAATATAAAGGAATCTACTACCATAGCCTAATACCTAAAAATGGCCATAAAAAACCGAGACGAAGGGGTCGTAAAGGCTCATCTGCACTCATCAAGGGCAACGCCGGAACCAGTGGCCGGCCCTTCAACTTAGGATAATAAAAATACTGTAAATATTAATTGAAATTTTTCATCTGCTAAAAAACTAGATATAAGTAATAAAAAAAATTATACATATAAAAAATAAGGACTCACTTTAGGTGTTAAGATTATAACAAACTAACACCCTTCCTTTCAGGAAGACTGATGTATTGGAGACAACGATTACATAATAAACTGTATTAAACTGATAAGGAAAAGGAAGATCTAAAAAGAGTACGGACCCAGAGTCTGTAGTGTAAAAATAGACATAAATAAAAATAAAAAAAACCACTCTACATTTATTTTGCATATTTAGGTAACTCCCTAGAATTTGCTCATTTCTTTTAAGAGTAAAACTTATAAAATTATTTTTACACATTAAATATGTAACAATATCTATATAAGTACTTAATAATATTACTTTATATTACACCGATAGTACATTCATTCTACAACGCTTTTATACAAACCATCTATATTTTTTATATATACTCACACACACTAACAACATGCAATAGTTGAGTAGGTATTTTGGGTCTTAGTTCTTAATATTTTCTTAACTTGAACTTTGTATTTACATAATATCACCTGTAATTTGTTAAGACTACAAATGTTAATTCAAAATAGGAGCGTGTAAAACGGGATTTCTTTAGCACGGGGAAACCTAGTAAGAATTCTTGTTTTACACTCATGTTTTATTCATTTTATATTGTATTTCTATACTTATATACAAGGTTTATATAGTGTTAACAAGACAACATGTTTTATATATATTATGTATCCTACTGTTGCAAATAAATATTATTATTATAGTTAACCGGATTGAACTCGGGTATTGTATGCATGACAATTTGTTTGTAAAAATTTGTTTTCTCTTCTTCAGCTTCTACGAAACCCCACAAACCAACGGGTCACACGAAGACTTCCCCCCGCACGCTAAGCGTCCCCCACCTGCGTCTCTGTTCCTCAACCCCTCGCCGTTCTTGTACCCTGGAGGCACCCCGGGGCTGTTCGACTACGGACACCCTTACCATCCGTACCACGGGCCTGAGCAGGGCTTTGAGAGGAGAGATGGTAAGTCTTTGTCTTGTGAATCCTATTTGTCAAGTGTAAGAAGAGTAGGTACCTACCATCTTAAAAATAATTAACCAACTGCAACAAAATAATATTTTACACATTACGAAACTTGTTTACTCATGAAGGCGCCTCCACAGTAAAATTAAACTATATAACTACTATGACTGCCGTGCCGCAGGTCCATGGTTCGAATCCCGCCGCGGGCTTGAGCTTCACCGCATGGTGGAAGGGCATTTTGCGAATGCCCGCCTGGCTAGTGACCACTCTCAAGTAGAAAATCTGTCGCTAAGCACCTAACGGTGTGTTCCGGCAGCAGTCCTTGAGAGCCAGTGAAATTACAGGCACAGGAGACTTAATAACTATGTCTCAAGGTGACGGGCGCAGTGCAATTCGTGACTTGTGACGAAATGCATCTGTTATAGGCAGAAGTTAGTCCACTTAACATCAGGTGGGCCTCGTGCTTGATCCGTCACAATAACAGAAAAAAAAAACTAATTAACGATATCGGTATACTCGTATTTTGCTTAAATTCTGCCGTAAGATGATTTCTCCTTTTTCTTTCTTGCCAAGTTTCATGCTTCTACAGCTTCAGGAAGACCTTCTGTTTTTTTTTTGTTTTTATTCCTGATAGGTTAGCCTTTGATCACTATCTCACCTGACGGTAAGTGATGATGTGGTCGAAGATGTTGTTCAGGCTAACCTAGAAGTACTGGCTCTCAATGACAGCTGTCGGAACACACCGCTAGGTGCTTGGCGACAGATTTTCTACTTGAGGATGGTAGCTAGCCAGGCGGGCACTCGTAAAATGCCCTACCACCATACTATAACGACTGCTCCTAAGACAACAACCAGGATCGACAGTTTAACGTGTCCTCCGAAGCACGGAAACGCTCAGTAGTAATGTCACTAGCGGTCTCCCATCCAACTCATGACCGCGCGCGACGTTGCTTAACTTTGCTGATCGGTTGAGAACTATATAAACTTCACTACGAGCGCTTCGCGTATCCGTATGGAAACCTTTGTTTTGATAAGAAGATAAAGAAGGACCTTGTCAGACGGATAACAAGGTTATATGATCGTCCATAATAGTTTGTTTTTCCATTTAAGATACGCAACCCTAAAAAGATGCTTCGTGGTAGGGCATTTTGCGAATGCCCGCCTGGCTAGCTACCACCCTCAAATAGAAAATATGTCGCCAAGGACCTAACGATGTGTTCCGGCAGCTGTCCTTGAGAGCCAGTAATTCTAGGTTAGCCTGAACAACACACTTACCATCAGGTGGGGTAGTGGTCAAAGGTAAACCTATCAGGCATAAAAAAAAGAGATTGTCCCACAATAGACTGCATACATAGATTTGGGCTACAGACTCAGAAAATTTAACCGTCCTACTTTCTGTATCCAAGCTTCATGGGTATCGGTATTGTCTACTGAGCCTTGGACCTTATTTAATTTTCCCCAGGTGGCATATCAGTCCGAGACGTGTCTTCAATGAACGCGTCACTATCGGAGCCCCGCGGCTTGGCACCGGGCTCCATGAAGAGTGACGACGAGTGGAAGAACATCAACACTATGCTCAACTGCATCCTGTCTATGGTGGAGAAGACGAAGCGAGCGCTCGCCATACTGCAGCAAAGAGGTATGTTTAGATTCAACTGTTTTGGAAGTTTCGAAATACATATGTCCCTTACTTAAAAAACTTATAATTGTTGCTTTAAGTATTATTTAAAGAGCATTAACGCATGCTCAGCGAAAACATTATAACGTATGGAACTGGCTGGATGTTTTAACCGGGACTTGAACCTGAAACCCCAGAATACCGTCCTGGTGCATTTCCGATAATTATGCTAAGGAAGCGGGTGCTGGATTGTCAAATACTTTTCGATGCGTTTAAATCTTTGAAAATATATATTGCGCGAAGCTTTCTCAGCGAAAGCCTGGATAATAGCCTCGCGTTTGGGTTCAACTTTTAGTTCTGTTTCTATATAAACGTTAAATTGTAAAAATATTCAAGTAACAGTTTCTCTGCCGTACTTTCAGTTGCGTAAAAAACTATACTACATTATATTAATAGCTACGAGTATAACCATTGAACAGGTATCTCCCCCGTTAAGGGAAGGTTTTACAGAGTGAGAAGAACGGTCAAAAAAGTCGTGCCAGTTTCTTTAAATGTATTGATGTTGTCAGGTTGTCCGTCGACGGGCATGGAGCCGGCGGAGAGCAACGACATCAAACGCGCCGCGAGCGAGATAATGGCCGCTGCTGTCAGGCAGACGGAGGAGAGAGTCGCTGAAGTCCGCAGGCGGGCTGAAGACGCCGTCAATCAGGTCAGTATACGTCAGGAACGTCCCAAGGAACAGCAGGGCTGCTAACTTTGTGATAGTCCACAATGGACACTAACGACTTCCCTATCACCATACAATGCATATTGCAATATCTCGAGGCCATTGTTTATTTTTCTGATTCCTATGCTTAGTTAGTTATCATCCTCATAAATTATATAACTATTTTCATTATAATTGTATTGTTCATTTCACTGGCAAACCAGATAGATATTAGGTTGAAGGACGTACCTACATGCAAAATTTCACCGAGTTTGAACACTTGGTCTTTATATGGCGAAACTACGTTTGTCTGGAAAACGCATCAAGACAAGCCTTAACGAGTTATTTCACACGCGATGATTTTAAGCATATACGTTTTTTTGTAATTTTTCCTTTTAAAGTAGATATAGCTTCCCATAGGATTAATTCTAAATTCTCGTTTGATTACAATGGTCTGTTCTGGCAGATGCCGTTGAGAGCCAGTTTTTTTTAAATGCTAAGCTTCTCGGACGAAAGTCCGGTCTAAGCGTACTTGATTGTCCTAGTTTGGCAAGGATTAGCAAAATGGTATAGGTATATACCTATTCACTCGGGGCAGTATTATTGTATTTACTGAGTAAAAAATAGATAAAAATATAGTTTCTCGACTTTAAATCTTGAGTCCCTTGGGCAAGTTAGAGAAAATAGATCCCACTAGTTACATTACATCATGGAACTGTCCAATGGAATGTAGGTAGGTAGTGAGCTCTTGCGTGGTAGACATTGTTATCTACACAAGCATACCGGACCGACCTTGTAGAAGATAAATCAATATGTTTCCCTCTCCCATGCAGGTGAAGCGGCAAGCGCTGGTGGAGCTGCAGCGCGCGGTGGGCGCGGCGGAGAGCAAGGCGCTGGAGCTGCTCGCGGAGAGGAAGCGGCACTCGCCCCCGCCGCCGCCTCCACCGCCCCCACCCCCGCCCAGGGACCTCAGCCCCTCCGCTGCGTCGCAACAAAACGTATGTATCTGATTGAAACCTCGGAGCTTGCCTAGTCCTTCACTATGTTACTGCGATCATTATTTCATGGCTTCTGTGCTTCCACATAAAGCTTGTTGTTATCTTAGAATGGTAGTCGTTCGGTTATGTTCGGAGTCCTTCGGGTGGCCTGACTACGACGGGAAATTTGCAAAGGCCTGCTTTGCAATTCCCTTGTAGAAAGTCTGTCGCCGAGTTTCGTTGTGTTTCGGCAGCTGTCTTTAAGAGCTAGTTCCTAATATAGGTTGACCTCTTAGCCCTTAGTTGAACATTATATCTTTTATATCTTCTATGCAAACTTGCTTGATCTTAAGCCACACAATAACGAGACAGTGCGCCACCGGGGTTTTGCCGGTATTGAAGTACTTGTTCCCAAACATTTCAAGTTCTAGTACTTCAATATTTTCTTTACCACATCGACATCGTTTGCCATAATCCCCACGCTTGTAAGGCATCTTGAGGGTTACAGTTCTTCAGAAGGCGCTCCTGCCTTCTTTCTGGTATGTTTCCTTTTGCCTCTTACGACTCCCACAAGAAGATATGGGGGGGGTACAATTCTAGCGTAGCACCCCATCGGGTCACGAGGTTTTCTATACCGCTTATCGGTCATTCCATTTTAGGAGGTCATGCAGGACTGACAATGATAAGTGTGCAGGTGTGTGTTATCAAGTATTCTCTCCCCACCCCATAGTGGTTGGTCGGATTTCAACAAACATTTTTTAAAGATTTTTTGTAGGCTTGCTTTGATTTACAATTGAAGAATTAACCTTGTTTTTACAAATTATAAAAAAAGGAGGAGAATTCATTTTTATTTGAAAGCTGATGCTTGCCGTATGGTTCCATTAAAATTTCATCAATCGGTCAAGCCGTTTTTGAGTTACACTCCAATAACTGAAAAGTATTTTCCTATCTTGATGATAAAGTCATTGTCACTGAATGACAATCGATCCCATAATTAGCTACGGGGTTAATAAAAAGAGTGAAACAATATTTTTTAACTAAAAAATTTAACCGACTTCAACACTCAAAAGTGTAAAAAATTACTTGTCGAAGTCAGTGCGCACAATATTGTAATTATGGGTACTTTAAAACTATCTTTTTTACCGACTTAAACAAGTTATTACACACATTTGTGTGTTCAACACAGTCGGTTCCATTTCATGGTAAATATATTTTTTAAACTGAAATGTTTAATTATTTCTGTTTTTTAAGTGTTGCCATCAAAATTTTCGTATTTACAAACATCTTAATCATAGTGATGTTTGTTTATTATTATTTTTTTCAATGTTCACAAATTTTTTAAGATTTTTCAAACATTGTTTTAAGTCACCCCGTGACCACGATCACTGCATAGTGTTTGATACGTCGGGACAAAAATAATGATCAATATACGCGATTTAAACCGTTGAGAATTGTTTTATTACTATGTGTAATAATCGCGAAAACCTAAGACAACATTATTGTTTTAATTATTAATTTTATTGTGATCGTGCGTATAGATCTATTCTGGGTGGTCCCCTTGGATCAACTAGTTGTTGCTATACTCCTGGTGAATACTTTAAAGTCCGACACCGTCGCACGTTAGTGTTTACATATATATCTATATAACATGTTGTGTACATGTTGTGTGCAGTGCTGCTGGAACTGCGGGCGCAAGGCGCAGGAGACGTGCTCGGGCTGCAACGCGGCGCGCTACTGCGGCGCCTTCTGCCAGCACAAGGACTGGGAGAACCATCATCAGGTACCTACCTACCTACCTACTGTTCTAGATCATTCCTCACTCGGAAACATTACTTGTTATGACTCTAAATATGATTACTAGCTTAATGAAAATCAAATTTATAAATTATTATAGCACACATTTTTTTTATCCGGGCGGGAATCGAATCCACGTCCTCCGATTTCGCGCCAGATGCCCAAACCACTCGGCCACCGGAACCATGTTCTTTCTGAAACTTTTAGCTTTAACTGTATAACATTACTGCTTGGCGGTAGGTATGGCGTTACTTCCCCGGACGCACTCGTTCACCAAGGCTAAAAGTTATCAAGAACTATGTTTTTTTATTGATTTTTTTGTTAAATACTCTTGCGAACCTGTGGCGGGCCGCTAGTACGTATAATAAAGGCGAACTAACTCTCTATTTGTAAATTTTTCAAGTTTTCTACTTGAATTAAACATTTACCAAGAAAAGGGGTATGGCCTTGTGTTCATGAGGTTCTCCACCTGGGTGGACCCCAGGTCTTCCTTATCACACCGAGAAAAACGACTTTGGAGCTTAAATCAAATTTGACCTTTTACCGTTGAATTGTAACTACGCAAGGTGAATTCACAACTCTTAAGATGATTTTCACCAAGCAAAGCGAAATCAATAAAAATGTACCATGATTTATAATAAACACAACCGTCAAAAAACGCCTTCCGTAAAGTATTTTCAGAATTGAACTTGTTATACGATAATAATTGCAGTATTGACTATAAAATATACATTACTTTTACGGCGGTTTATATACGGTGATTATCACTATAACGTTCGACTTAATCAGCCTCATCGAAAAGTCAATATTTAAGAAAGACCACAAAATACACCTTAAATGAAGACGAAAAGAAACATTCGCCTTCACTGACCTCGTTTAACGCCTTCTAGTCGTAAGGCGTTTTTGTACGTATTTACGTTTGGTCGGTTTTTTGCCTTCATACCATATAAATTGGCCGTCATTAGGGCGCTTTTGACTTTAGATTCTTCTCAGTGCACCTGATGCAATTGTTTCGAAGCGCGGAAGACTTGACATTATGTATCAATTAAGAACAATACAATGTTCAAATTTTGTTCTCTCAACTGTGGTTTCGTCTGTCTTGAATCGGAGAAACCCAAAGTAATGTTTTAATTTCTTTCGTTAATGGAATTAAATAAATACATTAGAATGAGTATCTCCAACATTGTATTGTTGGATATATAGAGTTAAATGACTCTCTACTCCAATTGACACAGAATGCGCTATTTACGAGAGTTCGGGATCTATTTACTTATGGAAGTCTTTATTTCTATTCTAACATACAGTTTCACTATCATCATTTAAACACACTTCTACATTTGATCCCATAAAGCTAATTTTAAATATTTATCTTTTCAGGTGTGCAGCGGACGCGACCAGAAACCCACCGCTCTGCTTCGAACCTCTCCCCCATCGACCCTCCCTAAAACTCTCCCCCGCGCTGCTACCCCAATCACAGCCACCGCCACCTCCAGCATCCCTGTCACCACACCTTCGGAAAGACTACTTCCCTTGACGAACGAGAGGCTTCCCCTACCTTCAGAGAGACTGATCAACCAAGACAGGTGTCTCAACACCGAAAGGATGGCATTAGCAAGCCTTTCCACCGCCCAAGGGCTGATAGGCATTGGGAAGAAATGACGGCTCACCAAGGATCTTAACCTCAGGTTTCCGAGGAAGGTCAGAAGATAAATTTGGTTTTCATATCTTCCTCTCTTTTAAGAGACAAGTAGTTCATTCTAGGTTTGTCTACTAGGTTCTATGATAAAATTAATAGTTAAAAAATTAAATGTATCGTAAATATAAACGCTCAAATTACATACTATGTAGTACAGGCGCTTGACTTTTTAACTTGGACACAGCATTCAGTTCAAAAATATACTCATAATGCCATACAACATCCATCTATAAAATATTATGTACTAATATGGAAGTTATTAAGCTTATTGGTTCTAATCTCGCACTATAGTAACGGTCACTTTCACTGATCTGGATCTAGAAATGGGATATCTTCTGGTTATATAATGTTATTGAGCACTCGATATTTCGCGATCGTAGCAAACGCCATGGCCACGATTAAACTGAATTCGGGTGGATGATCGGCTCTAAAGCCTCTTTGGCGCTTGCAACACTGCCAACAACCAAATTAAATTTTCAGTTCTTAATATTTATCAGGTATGAAAAAATGATTTGTTTCTTTTGCACGGTAAATATCCCATTTCTAATATTAATTCCTTAATCTGGGAATAGTTCAATGTTATTAAAATAATATATGTTGTATTTAAAGAAGAATTAGACCCGATTTTTAGCCCTTCAAATCATTTTTTTATACGTCATCAAAATATGTTTCGTTTGTTAGTCATGACGTGATAATAGCAAAACTTCATATAGAAAATCTCAACTATAGACTTACTTTTAGAAGAAATGTAAGTGAGTGTACCGCAAGGTCTCGTGTTAGGCCCCATTCTTTTCTGCAGGTTCAGTAAGCAGAATTTATTATAAGTCACTTAACCAAAGAATTATACGATTATCATAGATTAGATATAAACTAATATATTTGAATATCGTCTGTAAATAAATGTGCCATAGTAAGATTTTATTTCTAACAGGAATACTTAGTAATTTAATATTAAAGTTGTATCATAAATGTTTATATGAAGTATATTTTAAGTTACATTTAGGTTACAATATATATTGTCACATGTTCGGTCTTGGGTCCTGTAGTTTCAGAACAAACGCAGTATAAGCCATTTTTCACGCAGTCGAAGCGGAAGCCAATCTTTTTTATAAATATAAAATTATTGTAATACAATGAGAATTGTAAATACATGTTTTATTAGTTAATATACTTATTGTGTGTATATTGGATATTGTTTATTCTAAGCTTAGATATAGGTTTTGAATTATAATACATTTTGTCATAAACGTGCAATATTAATATAAAAAGCTGTATAAAATTTCGAATTTAATACGTGTAAGTTAAGTTGGTATTATAATAAATCACTCTTTGAATTTCCAAGTCACATTCTTGAATAAAATGAATTGTTAGAAAATGTTCGTTATTATTATTTCAAATTCCTTTCTTACCACGGAGATACCTGTGTCAATAGAGTAACCCATAAGCTAATGTCACTAAACATAACTCTTTCGCTCAGCTACGAGTGTAACTCCGGGGGACTATATTAGAGACAGGTACGAGATAACGAGGTTGGTAATCGTAAAAGCGATGATGTATGAAGTAGACAGTAGCAAATGGGTATTTTATTTGCTGTTACCGCCAAACTTTTATATAATGCATTTTGTTTGCATACATTCAGAATTAGCAATCACTTTCTTTCATTTGGCTCAAAGAATAAGCATTGCAATTCAACGGGGCAATGCTGCCAGCATGCTGGGCACGCTGCCAACTGATAGTGGGTTAGAGCATTTGGACTCCCTATGAGTCCAAATGCTTTTACTGTAGTAGCTGTAGTATTGTAGTAGCTGTACTGTTGTTTATAGTTTGTAGTATTTGTTTAATAAAGGCCTTTCTTTCATATGACATATTGGCCAATTGAGCGATCTTCTGTCTCTTTTGCCTCTCCAATCTCGCGTCCTCCTCGATGCACCTAACGCCGCGGAGGCAGTAGCCCTTGATAGACAGTCTCAATGAGGTTCTACCGCTGACCGCATCCCAGTAATTATATTATATATCATACTGAAAGTACGTGAATGTGTAATCGAAACATCTCTAATATTTTATTGTGAGAGTTGACTTCCAGCTCATGAGGTGAAGGGGCCTGCCGAACATTCTATCAGGTGCGTGGGTTTCCCATTTTCCCCTTACCTAAGTGATAGCTTGTGGCCAGGATATGTGTATATACATGTGGAATTATTGGAAGGACTAGAATCGGTATACATACATATCTACTATAGGAAAGGGTGGAGGGGGGAGAGGAGGGTCGTAGTATCCCCCCTGAGGGGTGGGGCTAACAGAAACTATATTTTTTTATTAATAAATAATATATATACCTACAAACATTGGAAGAACTTTAGATATTGTATAACGTAAATATTATGTACTAAGGGGAGGGGGAGAGAGGGCGGAATATCCCCACTGAGGGGAGGGGGATATAGAAACCTACAGTTTTTTTTTTTTTTTTTTTTTTTTTTTTTTTTTTTTTTTTTGTTATAGTGACGGAACAAGCCCGAGGCCCACCTGATGTTAAGTGGACTAACCTCTGCCTATAACAGACGCATTTCGTCAACGACGAATTGCACTGTGCCCGTTACACTGAGACGTCCAGTTGTTAGGTCTCATTAGCCTGTAATTTTTCTGGCTCTCAAGGACTACTGCCGGAACACACCGTTAGGTGCTTGGCGACAGATTTTCTACTTGAGGGTGGTCGCTAGCCAGGCGGGCATTCGCAAAATGCCCTTCCACCATGCGGTGAAGCTCAAGCTCTGGGCGGGATTCGAACCATGGACCTGCTGCGCGGCAGTCCATAGCCAATGCCACTGAGCCATCACTGCTTCAAAATCACTGTTTTTAATACTAATGAAATTTCTCAAAATTAGCTTCTTCTTCATGAAAATAATTACTTAGATCACAAGCACGAAAACGTCAACAAAAAGGGTTACACACAAATGTCTTATTAGAAGTGTAGTAATTCTATGACAGCTCCGGTGCTGTGGGTACGGAGCGCTTGAGTCTTCTCGCTACCTCGTCACAGCGTACTCGCTACGCCTTCATAAACTAGCGCCGCTCCGCCTCCGAGTTTCCGCCTTATAAAAAAAACTATAGGGGTAGGGCAGACAAGACTGCTTGGAAGGTGGGTGCTCCGATTCGGGTATGTCACACCATTTGACCTAGGGTGCGTACCATTTGGAGTTAAATTCGCCAAAAACGTTAAAAACGAACACACTCCCAAAAAGTTGTTCTACTTGGGTCTTGGCATTATTTTCGCCATAAACGCTATGAAGCTACTGGAACAGTTGCAACGAGAACAGTTACAAACTATCACAGTGATCACAACCATACGCAGAATGTGGTCAAAATTATCGAAAATAACGAAATTAGCGGCAAATGGAATACGCCCCTAATCTAAGCACCTGAATAATTTGCTGTCAATGTCAACAGTCAGACGAGTATTTTGAATACTTTAGGCTATGCCATGTACTTAGTAGAAGTGCAAAATACACTTATAATCAAGATTAAAATTGAAACTTCAATAATTTATTTATTAAAAACTATAGATTTCCGTATATATATATACAGGTCGTCCCACGGCGATGCCACATGGAAGGAAAGTACCTTGAATATTGTAGATGGAACATTTTACTGAAAGAAGACATTATTTAAATTTAAAAAACAATTTAAACTTTTTAGCATTCATATATAGATATTGCATTCATACATATTTAAATATTTACATGGTTGAACCGGAAATCAAACCCGTTACACGAAACATCCTGTAGTTTTATCATACCGCTCGAAAGATTTCATCACAAGGATAATTTTTTGCTAAATAACATATTGTCAGAAATAAAAGGTAATGTGAAATTTTGTTCAGAAAATGAAAAGCTGACATTGCCGTAAGGACATACAACTGACGTTATCACAAGTACCTATTACTAATAAATGAACCCACTTGAAAATCATTTCATTGTACTGGACAAAATGTACCTACATAGATATGATTACCATCTTAGGGATGATTTATATTAGACCGGGCCGTGTCCAGGCCGGGCCGTGGACGGGGCGGGCCCGGGGCGAAGCCCGTCCATACGTTAGTAGGCGGGCCCGGACGGGACACGGATCAGGCACGGTCTAATATAAATTGCTTCATACAAAATGTATGTAACGTTTCAAATCCGTGCCCCGTACGGGCCACGTGCACGGCACGCCCCGGGCACGGCCCGCTCTAATATAAATCTACCCTTATCAGAGGGTGCCACGTTATCATATGAAAGAGGGAGACAGCGAAGAAGAGGTGGCTACATAGCTGGGTGGGATATATAGTAAATACGTAGCGGCTTACGTTATTTTCATGATTTTCTGAATGTACATATTATGGTTTAATGACTGAATTAAAATTATTATAATTATTCATCGTATTTATATTCCAACATAATTTTAAAATTTTAAGTGAAATATTATAAAAAACTTAGAACTAGAGTGCCGCTGGTAGCGGGGCAGAGCCCAAGCTACCGGTGTTTAGGGCTGCAAAGAGAGGAACCTCCGGACCATGCGGGTTGTGTCCAGTCTTCTGCATCCTACACTTGATACACCAGTCTAGCGAGAGCCTCTTCAGGTGTTGGTCGAGGCTCTTCGCTATAAGGCCGAAACGACTATCGGAACAATGATCGTCGAGTCAACATCCCACATGGCGGTTACCTCGTGAGCTAAGTCAAGGTCCTTGCTGACTTTATCCTTCTCGGCCTTCACGAGGTTCTCGTCATGTGGGATGGTGATATCTACGAGCACTGCCCGGCGCTAGGATCAGTCGACCACCACGATATCAGGCTTATTGCAAACAATAGTCCTGTCCGTGATGATAGAGAGGTCCTAGTAGAGCAATGCACGACCATTCTCGAGAACTGGCGCAGGCTCTGGTACTGGAAGTACGGCACCTCTGACTCGACAAGGCAAGGTCTGACTCTTATTTGCATTAAGATACTTCTTACTTGTAAGCCTCGCCGATCTACGTAAGCACGACGTAAAACGTAAACTTAAGATGTTAAGGCTCTTTATCCAGAGGATTTTATATGGTCGTCAGCTTACAGAAAAAGTGGTCGAAAACAGGCTGCCAGAGTTGATGACCATATACGGGCTCGTTTTATGAAATTTTCCATCACTCTTGCCAGAACTTCAGGTGACAGGTTCTCGCATTTTAGGCGAATATTCTCCTTAAGGGCTTCAAGAGTCTGAAGCTTGTAGACGTAAACCCGCGACTTCAAAAAACCCCATAAAAAGAAGTCTGATCTGGCTGGGCAGCGCAAATCACTAAAACGAGCGATTATTCTTCTTTCAGAACATCGGTCGTGACTCGAGCAGTGTGCATGACTTGTCGATTTGCATTCTGCGTTTGTTTACTTCACAAATGTCAACACCGAATTGATATTTGGCGCCATTTGCAAAAGGGTTTTCCATATGGAGGGTAGAGGCACAGCCTGGACACTCGACTCATTCTCTATACAAAAGCCGCGTTCTAACTACCTATTACACAGACACTACACAAATGTTGTTTTCGTACACGCGTAAATGTGTGCGTGAAGTCTAATGTTGTCATCGTATAAATAATTGTTGTACTTACCTACCTAACAATCCTTTGATGCTGTTAATCTGACTTATTAGATTTCGTAGGTTATCTTACCTACCTTCAGAAACATTTACAAGCACAAAAATCCAACTCCATGTACGAAGTAGTAATTATAGATACCTACATTAATTATACATAAATTATGATTCCAAGTTCACATTTTATACAAGTAATGATAATAAATACAATCATAATTTATATTCTTCTCGTATAATAAACAATCGTGAAGTGTGCCGCGTGTCAGCTGTGGCGAAGGTCGGTATGTCTATTGCTTTTCTCTATGGTAGGTATGGGTTACAAAGACACTTGTTTCACTGCAAACGAAGTTGATATCCATGGATATTTTTTGCAAACGAAAATCTTCTAAAATTATCATTATTCGAATAGCAGTTTGAACAAAATATAAAGAAAAAGTATTATGTTTGTATTTTTTTTAATAGGAACTTACTGTAAATTACCGGTTTTTATAAGTTACCTATTGGATAACTGAAGAACGACAAATAGGTAGGTACTTAGTGTAGGTTACCTAGAATGACTTACCTCGTTTTATCCTTAGGGAATCTATAAAAACTCCTATCCTATTTCTTGTTTCGTTGATAAGCAACCGTAAACAGCACAAGATTACCCCATTCTCAACTTTTAAAATAATCGTCACGCTTCGTCATCACGTCATCGTGTGCGAGTTGCGAGTCCCGTACTCAAGTCAGCCCAGCGACAGCTCAGAATCGCTAGCGGGGTGAGGAAGGCTCGTTTTGGTGGGGGGTGAGGAGTGTCCATTCTATACGTAGTATTATTATATGTTCTATGGTAGAGGTAAGGACAGTCATCTCATATGGTAGAAACCTTAAAAAAGTGTCCTGCTGTAAGCTATAAATATGTTCAAAAACCTTCCAGAATGGCGCTGGTGTAGACAAAAGGTATGGTATGAATGTATTGCAATTGTAAACGAATTTAAGTATGCCGAGTTTAAAATAAAATATATTATTGTCCATGAAAGTACCTAGGTTACATATTAAAAATGTCAACTACTTGATCAATCCTACTCTAATAATATTTGTCGCTTCCTATTAAATTTACCCAGATGCTAATGTGGCGCCTAGTTTAATGCATTTGGACGGACACTTTTTCATGTACACAGATGATTTTCCTTACCTCTACCCTCCATAGTTTTCCAATAGGGTGATTACTTTTGCCCCACCTGTTAGTAAAGGCAGTCTAGTATTTATGTTCATCATAAAAGGGGCCCCTTCACCATAATGGGTTGTTAGAGCCAAACATCACTATCTTCTTCCTCTGTAAGACCACACAGGTTACGCACCGACACTGTGAATACACTGAATCTCACAGAGTACGAGTAAGTAGGTAGTAGTAGGAACCTAGGTATAGAAAGTAGGTGAAAATACATTTTGTATTATAACACCTACTTTTTCAAGATTTTTGGTGTGAATTTGTAGGTCTCTGGCATACATAAACGCAACGTCGGATGCCTAAACCTCCTCGGCCAACTGGACTCGGCATTTCTGACCGAAATTTCGTGCTACAATAATTGTATTACTTTAACCGTCATAGGGGACGGTGCGCGGCCTGAACTCATATTCTGAACTCATATTCAGCACATCTCTAATACTGAGATGAAAACCTTATCTTTGAAAAATATTTTCCTATATTGTTTTGGATACGCAAAGGCTTTTCAACGTCGTTTTTAACATCAGAAATCACAAGCTGACGAGTTAGTACAACAAAGCGTTTACCCTTCATCTGTTCCAAACATTTCTATACAGAATAACAAGTAACTGACACATCTTTGTAGTGTTATCTCTTTGTGGAAGCCGCCGCAAGCGTAATAGCCTCTTGCGAGTGAAGACGTCCGCTCCTTGCGACAGCTGACAGGGCAATGGCAAACGAAAACGTTCCAAATTTGAAACGATTCGCCTGCGGGGGTTTTTATAAAGGGGTATAATAAGGTATATTAAATACATACTTTGATATCCAACCCGTGTCGTAGTAGATATACATAAAGTACATGCGTACATGTTTGATATTGTGTTATTTTCGTAAATATTTTGTGTTCATGTGTATTAGTGCTTTATTATTAATTGTTCATGAACGTGCACGGAAATAGTCAATTACTTATACAACGGTAGGAAATGATAATGTAATCTCTTCAAGCATAATCATTTATCATAAACCTTGGTGGTACAAAAATATGTTTCACTTAATTATCTTTAATTCAAGCTAATTTCATTGGCATTGGGCATAGAAAACAGCAAACCTTTTCCAGATCGTCCGAACTCTAACTCAGTAAATACTAAATCTTGTATTAACCAGAATGGTGGTATTTTTGTATACTCGTATTAAATTTTTGAAGCAGTGATGGCTCAGTGGCATTGGCTATGGACTGCCACGCAGCAGGTCCATGGTTCGAATCCCGCCCAGAGCTTGAGCTTCACCGCATGGTGGAAGGACATTTTGCGAATGCCCGCCTGGCTAGCGACCACCCTCAAGTAGAAAATCTGTCGCCAAGCACCTAACGGTGTGTTCCGGCAGCAGTCCTTGAGAGCCAGTGAAATAACAGGCAAGATCAGACTTAACAGGTATGTCTCAAGGTGATGGGCGCAGTGCAGTTCGTCACCTGTGATGAAATGCATCTGTTATAGGCAGAGGATACCGCTTAACATCAAGTGAGCCTCGCGCTTGTTCCATCACAATAACATAAAAAATTAAATAAAAAAAAATAGATTTAGGTAGAAGAATCGAATATGCAATATACCCACTTAGTCATTATTGACATCTAATAAAAAATAGCTATTTTGCTTTGTTTAGATTACCGGCATTTACTACCATACTTTCATTCCTAAATGATCTAGAAATGTATGCAATCACATGCAACAGCAATTGTAAGTGACATTGTGATGAACAGAACAGTACTTCGGCTCCGATGTTTCCAGTCTGGTGGTCGTGTCAAGAATGACCCACTCCTCCGCCCGCTCTTCACTTCGTGTCAACACTCGTTTTAGCGGGAAATCACTCTGCCAATCACAGAGCGTGTCATATGTTTTATTCCATCAAATGTCTTTTTTATTTTATTTATTTATTTGGAATAACAAACAGCTACATTATACATAATATTTGGATATTGGTTACATTTACAGAATTTTTAATAATGCAGCCAACGGCGCTATTCACATATTGATTAAAATATTGTGTAAAAAGATGCAGCTAGAGAGCTTTGTTAGTGCTATAAATAAACAAAGTTGATTAATAAAGACATTTGCCCAGTCAGAAGACAGAATACAAGTTACGAAATTAAAAATAGTATATAAACGTTAATTAAATTTATAGGTTTTCTATATTTGAACAATCGTTCTCAAAAAGTGAAAGAAATCTATTTTGTTTAAATTTAGACAAGGTACATGCAAATATGTCAATTGAAACTAAATTAACATTTTATGACTCGACTAAACGACGTATAAGGGAGCGAAGCCCCGCGTTAGTGTTATAACTACTAAGTCTTCTAGAGCGAGCTTCTCGTAGACTGCGTGTTCTTAGAACAACGTAATATAACTTACGTACTAAACTTATGCAATCTATATTGTTATGGACAATATTATGGAGTACAAAATTACAAATATACGATAGGAAAAATGTAAGTCATGTGCGGGATTCAAACCCGCGACCATCCACCCCTTGAGCCGGGGTATGCTCTAACCAATTGAGCTAACATGACATGACGTCATCACTCAAATCTTTCCTATCGTTCATTAATATATCTCAGCTCAAAATCTCAAATACTGGTACGGGAACCAGAGCAATTTTGTCAGGTGGTCAGTCTCTCTCGGATTGGTATGGGTTGGAGTGTGGGGTGAGACAGGGCGACTTGACATCACCCAGCCTCTTCAATCTGTACATAGACCGGCTGATACGCGGGCTTAGCAGCGCTCAGGTCGGGTGCTCGATTGATGGTGTTTACATAAACAACATAAGTTACGCAGATGACATGGTGCTGCTGAGCCCATCGATCAGTGCCCTCCGAAAATTAATTAAAATATGTGAGTGCTATGCGGCGGCACATGGGCTCAGATATATAATGCGGCTAAAAGTAACTTGATGGTGTTCAAAGCTGGCTCAAAAATCTATAACACCATCCCGCCAGTCACTCTAAATGGTAGCACTTTGGTCAAAGTTACGCATTTAAAATATCTGGGCCACAGGGTCAGTGATACTCTCTCAGGCGACCTGGACATAGAGAGGGAGCGCAGGGCATTGTCAGTCAGAGCCAACATGTTGGCACGTAGGTTTGCACGTTGTACTGCACATGTAAAAATGACACTGTTTAGAGCGCATTGTCAGTCTTTTTACACGTGCAGCCTATGGGTCAAGTATACGGAAAAGACTTACAATGCCTTGCGCGTGCAATATAATAATGCTTTCAGGGCGCTGGTGGGGCTGCCGCGTTTCTGCAGTGCATCAGGAATGTTTGCCGATGCTCAAATCGATGGGTTCGCAGCGATACTGCGCAAGAGAGTTGCATCACTGATGCGTGGGGTGCGTGACAGCTCCAACAGCTTTTTTTTTTTTTTTTTTTTTTTTTTTAATTATGATAAGCAAGCATTTGACCGCAGTCTCACCTGATGGAAAGTGACGACGCGGTCGACGGTGGAGCATGCTTGCCTAGCAAATACCTGTTTACTCTGTACTTGAAGACTGCCAGATTATATATATCGGGAAATAGAGACGCTGGTAGGGTGTTCCATAATTCGGCCGTACGCATTATAAAGCTAGATTTAAAACGCTTTGTGCGTATTTTCGGGATATCGACCATGTATGGATGCCGTGTTCCTGTGCGTCTTGTTGTCCGATGAAAAAAAGGAGAGGAGGGAATAAGGTTGTGTAAACCGATCGCACATTCTCCGAAGTGTAGCCTGTAAAAAACCGATAAACTAGCAACTTTGCGTCTATGCTCGAGGCTTTGGAGTCTAGCCTCCACCAACGCATCGTCACCAATGAGCTTCTTAGCTCGGTTATCTATCGAATCCAAGGCTTCGAGCTGGTGCTTTGCCGAACCGTCCCAGAGATGGCTGCAGTATTCCATACAAGACCGGACTTGAGCTTGATATAGGTTTAGAAGCTGTCCCGATGTGAAATACCGCCGCACTTTCCAGAGAACACCCAGCTTTTTCGCAGCTAATTTAGCCCTGGACTCAATGTATGACCCGAAATTGAGTTTTGGTGTAAGAGTTACACCTAGTAGCTCGAGTTGGTTCGTTATCGGCACAGGCACACCTCGGAAGAGAGGAGTGAGAGAGAAAAGACTCTGTTTAGCACTAAAGAGACACGCCTGGGTCTTTGTAGCATTGTATTTGACTAAATTAGCGTCACCCCATTCGCAGACTGCCTCTAGGGCCAAATTCATTCGCTCGACCATCGCCTCTCTATGAGACTGGATTTGTACATCGCCGGCCCGCGCATCGGATATATACCTCTCTACAACTGTGCTGTCATCTGCATACCCAACGATACCGGGTTTAAGCAGATCATTTATGTGCAGCAAGAAGAGAGTAGCAGAGAGAACCGACCCTTGAGGTACCCCGGCATTTATTGCCAATTGATCGGACGAACATCCATCAAGGACAACTCGTAACGATCTTTCCCTCAAGAAGTCGGAAATCCAAGAGCACAGGCCAGCGGGTAAGCCATACGATGGAAGCTTATTCACAAGACTGTCGTGCCAGACCCTGTCGAAGGCCTTTGAAATGTCTAGAGAGACGGCGAGCGCTTCTCCATGCATATCAATGGCCTCGCTCCAGACATGAGTGACATACGCAAGAAGGTCCCCAGTTGATCGGTTTCGGCGAAACCCGTACTGTCGATCACTGAAGATATCATTTGCTTCCAGGTATGCCAGGAGCCTGTTATTCAATACACGTTCCATACTTTTACAAAGTATGGAAGTGATTGAAATGGGACAGACCCATTTCATTTCAGTTAGCAGGGTCTGCACGACTGCCCTTCTTGGGCACTGGCTGCACATTTGCGAGCTTCCAAGATTTCGGCACTTTACCAGTCTGTAGAGAGAGGCGAAAGAGACGTGTCAAAACAGGAGTCAATTCAGGTGCACACGATTTTAGGACTATGGCGGGAATTCCGTCCGGACCACTAGCCTTGTTCACGTTTAGATTGCGAAGCGTCTTACGCACTTCGGTCTGACGAATGCGAATTTCCGGCATTGATGCCTCGCATCGAGGTAGACATGGTGCTGTTTTGCCCGCTGCATCCAAACGTGAAGACTCCGCAAACAGAGAAGCGAACAAGTTCGCTTTCTCTTCGGCAGTGTGAGCCAATGATCCGTCCGGCCTTAATAGTGGAGGTAGATTAGGGCGGCTGAAATTGGATTCGATCGACTTCGCCAGGGACCAGAATGCTTTGCTACCCGCAGGGTGAGAAGCTAATTTGGACCCAACACGGCTTATGTGATCGAATCGTGCCCTTTTTACAGCCTTTTTGCATGCCTTGGCAGCCTTGTTAAAGGCTCTCTTCTTGTTACGAATATCCTTAGTTGTGCGGGTTCGAGCATCGACCCAGGCTAAGTACGCTTCATGTTTCAGCGCTTCAGCGCGTCCGCAATCAACACTAAACCAAGGAATTGCTTTACTGGTCTGCGGTGCATCACAAAATGGAATAAAATACTCCATTGCTTGACGCAGCACATCAGTCACAGCATCCGCGCAAGTAGAAGGATCACAAGAAGAGAAGCAAAGAGACTGCCAAGGATAGGATGCAAAAAAAGACCGCATCCCATCCCAATCTGCTGACTTGTATCTCCATATCCGCCGAGTGCCTTTCTGGCAGCGGTCGGGCGGAGAGTATAGAGATACAGATTTCACCAGACAGTGGTCAGAGCTACCTAACGGTGAAGAAACTGACACAGAGTAGCGATCTGGATCTGTGGTCATCAGAAGGTCGAGGCAGTAGGCTGTATGCTCAGCAACGTCAGGTACCCTTGTAGCCCCATTGACAAGCTGGGTGAGGTTTAAGGTCAGGGCTAACTTATGCGCCTCTTTCCCAGCGTGATTGGTGTCCTGGTATGGGAATAGCCATTCGTGATGGTGAGCATTAAAGTCCCCCAGTAACACAAGTTGAGCAGAAGGGTACCTTTGTTGAGCTATATCCGCCGTCACACTTAGATAGTCCATAAAATCGGTAATCTCCTGGTTACAGGTGTGCGATCGATATACTCCAGCGTAAAGAATTTTCTCTACACCGGTTTCTACCAATATCCACAGAACAGAGAATCTGGAATCTTCAAAATTACGGAGACGCCGAAAACAGATGTCATCTCGAATAAATACGCACGCCCCGGCACGTGGTTTAAAACAATGCTCCAGGATGTAGCCAGGGTATGTCAAATATGACGTGTCATCCGGACATCTGATCTGCGTCTCCGTTAAAAACAAGAGGTGCGGTTTCGCAGTCTCGAGGTGATGATGGACTGGGCTGAGATTTGAGTGCAGGCCTCGGATGTTAGAGAGATGCACTTTAAGTGAGAGGACGTGCATCCGCTGTGAAACCGTTTTCTTGATTCTTGCTTTCATACATTTAAGAGTGAGGTATAGAAGGGCGGCAGTGAAACGAGGCATCACCTACCAACTCAGACACACACACGCAAGATGCTGCATCAAGGGATAGCTAGCTCGGAGACCGCGGGGACGCCCGAGCCCCCCCAAGAATGTCCATCGGGTCCTCTCTTCCGGTCGCCAACCGGCACGATGGCGCATTCCCGGGATTTTTCGCAAGATGGCGGGGCAGCCTTTCGTGTGTGGTTAGCACATTACTTGGGCCCCCTACTATCTGCGGTCGGCCAGCGGAGAACCGTGCCTCGGATCCCGCTGCTCTCCGGAACTAGCCATCGGGATGCTACAAACATGCTGTGTGTGTAAATTCAGTCGTTTTCGATGACGCAACTGTTTCGACCCGCCCTTCGGTGTGGCTTCATCAGACATCATGCCGGAACACGACTAGGCCGTTTGGCGACATGGCTCCGTCTGATGGGTGGTCACAAGCCGCGGCCGAAGCCTACCACCAGAATTTTTTCGCCCATTTAGCACCACCCAGGGATCACGTGTAGGGTCTCGAGGGTAAACCTACGGACGCGGGCGAAATGACCCCCAAAATCAGCCAGTAGCCAGTCTATACTGGCTACTGATTAAATAATAGGCATTCAATGTCTATACATTGAATGCCTATTATTTAATTAATTAATATACGGACAGTAATATTGGTATATTGTACTTGCATTATGTACTTGCGAAGTACATTATTTTAAGATATAATTAAAAGGTATTTACTATAGTGGCTCTGCCGCAGAGCATCACGCCAAATACATGAGAAGGTAGCAGAAACTAAAACTTATCTCACCCCACCGTGTGAGATGTGAGCTAGAACACACTGAGTAGTTAACGTGATTGTCACTGTTTATATATATTTACTCAATGTTTTACGAACATAAGTATAATAATAATATTTTAAAATATACAGATCGGTAAAGTTAGAACATATTTTTTTTAAAAAGATCCCTTTTACATTCTCTGGGATTCATTTCATACATGGCTCGAATTGCACGTTTTTGTAATGTTACGAGCTGAGGGTTCACGATAACTATGCATTAGTATTCAACAAACTAAAACCTTTATTCAACAGTTATAGAGTCACTTATCTTTACTTAAAGCAACACTACAACACTGAGCTGTTCGCACTTTACAGATTACTAATCACACACTTCACTGTATTTAACTATTCGCGCTTGGAGCACTTGGTCCAAAGATCTGACTGGTCGCCTCGTCCTATTCCTCGCGCGGAACGGCGAGTTCCGCACGGACGCGTCTTCGGGCACGGGTGGCCCCTTTACGCGGCAATCCTCCGCCGGCTGTGACTCACAGTCGGGTCGCGGGGTGTGCGTCATCATATGATGGCGTCATCTTCATGGTCGGGGTAAAAGGTCAAATCCGGTGATCTTCAGTCTCCCTAGTCAACGTCAGCCCACCGGGGTGAACCAGTGAGCAAGTCGTTCGGGAGACGACATGTGAGCGCGCTCTGGCCGGCCCTTGGGGCCAAGGGCGCTCGGCGTCTGGTCTTCATCCGAGATTGGGCTCCTAGCGCCAGGAGAGGAGTTTACCCACCCCCGCTAGTACTAGCGGGATGGGGTCCACTCCCTCTCTGAGCGCCTGGAGCACGTCTTGGAGGGTGCTGAGTGCGGTCTCGAGTATTTCGAGTTCCTCCAGTGTTCGTGTTGTCTTCTTGCCTGTCTCGCTCGCGCGTGGGAGCGGGACAGGGATGTTGTTCCTTCTTGGTCTCGCGACCTGTGCACGCGGTGCATGGGTCGCTGAGACAGTTTCTGTCGGGGTGGGTGCGGAAGGCTGGGGTGAGCCCTTTCGCGATCCCTTCGTCTTCTTCTTCTTACTGACTGATCGGCCCGGACCCAACCTTATTTATACCCATAAGTCACAGTGTCCAGAATGTACTATACTAGGCTAGATATAAAAACAATAGGGGCCATAAATCACCCTTTTAACGTAAATAACTTTTGTATGAAATTCAACAGAAACTAACTACTTCTTACTGTGTTGTTTACTAGTTGCCTGACGACAAAGGCGACCTTTTTTTGTAACATTTTATGTGAAGAGTAGGTACATTCTTGATTTCTTATACTTGTTTATTGATGTTGGATTATACTAGATTGTTCGAGCTCATGCGCCGTAACAATAAGATAACGATTGCGACCACGGCGTTGTCCACTGGGAGTTTCACCGCATCTACCTTGGCATCTATTCCTTCTTCGTTTTCTCTATCTATAAGTATCAACTCTCTTGCGTGAGGTTTTGCATGTTTTTCCCCTTTATATCGGGTGGTCTAGCGTGAAGCGTTACTATGCTACTGATGTGGACCAGGCTAACAAGTTTGTAGGTGTCCTTCTGGCAAAGCTGCAGATGTTTTCGTGTTTGAGATCCTTAAAGATGTTGGTGTTTCTGACATATCTCGGAGCATTCACACTTCGTCTCAGGCATCTGTTTTAATTCTCTGGAGTCTACTTCTATTGGTTCCAGCGATGCAAGCATACCACCCCGTACATAACACATGAATAAAGAACCGTAAGCTCTTCTTCTTATTTATTCATTTGCTGGTAGTGAAAGGCGCATGCCTGACATGTTCTTTTTTTTAAAAAAGGAGTTGTATTATGTAATTTAGTACATTACGAGGGTCAAACTCTTTTCTCATCTGAGGTCCAACTGAAAGTTCTTAGAAAATCGAAAACTGATTAAACTAGTAAGTTATTTTTTTAGTATATATTTTCGAAATAATGTCCATTCACGTCAATACATCGCTGTATCCGATGGAACCGCTGAGAAAAGCACTTCGCCCACTCGTTCCTAGGGGTCTCTTCGACAGCCATCTGAAACGCAGCCACCGCTTCCTCGGCGTTCATAAAAAGTTTTCCTTGAAGTTTTTGTTTTATTTTCGGGAATAAATAAAAATCGCAAGGTGCTCGGGTCGGCGCTATACGGTGGTTGACCCAGTAAATCCACGTCAGACGTCGCCAAACAGTCGACCGTTCGCCTGGCGGTGTGTAACGTGGCGTTGTCGTGCTGAAGGAGGATCCTACTGCGAGGACGTTTCTCCCGAACTTTTTCCAAGACCAGTGGCAAACAATTGTTTGTGTACCACTTTGCAGTAACTGTTTTTCGATCTTAGAAAACGCGTAAGTAACGTTGCGTCTCTCCCGTATAATCAGTTACTTATTTATTTTCAATGTTTTTCTGTAGCTAGTAGGTATATTAATTCGAGATAAATAAGGTACAAAAACCTACTTATTTCTGATACTAGCTTTCGCTGTGGCCTTCGCCCGCGTGTAATTGATTTTCTTGGACATAAATCTGAGAAAATCATAATATATTATTTACATTGCATATGTGTGTCCGGAACCAAACTGAAAGGGGCAAAATATTTAGGCAAATTAATGTGAGTGAGGCCAATATCGGTGCAGTGTTTGACTTATTGTCCAGGCCAACTTCTCGTGAGGCTGGTATGATTTATGAATTAGTGGCCCGTTGCCTTAATTCATAAATCAAACTAACGTATTAATATATCGTCACTAATTGTAGTATTGTAATTTATGTATTTTTATAACTTATAAGGCTATGATGGGACTGACATAAACTAAATGTTTAAAAGTCCCTAAATAAAATAAGAATTTAAAAAAAACATTGCATATTATTATCCAGATTTTGTGATCTATTCCCCCAACAGCGTGCGCTATGCAAGGACAGACTCCCGAAGTCTACAGCTCGGAGAGCCACTAAGCTTATGTTATGTATACCTCATCAGTCTCATCACATCAACCGGAACGTCTACCGTTGAACAAGGTTTGCCTTAATCCGTAATGGGGATCGCATTAGAAGTTGTCAGTTCTTCTTTCTGCTTCCCTTCTTCTAGTACCTTTCCCTTAGTCACCTTATGACACCCACGGGAAGAAATGGGGGGGGAGGGGTGATATTCTATCTCGGCTATATCCATCTAGGTAGAACCAAGCAAGCTCGACTTTTAGAGGCATGCTGTATTAGATACATGTGGTTACAGGCGTTATTCATTTTTGTAGGGTTCCGTACTATAAAATGGGACCCTATTACTAAACCTCGGCTGTCCGTCCGTCCTTTACAGGGCCCGTGGGGTGCAGGGCTAGAATGTCACCCCCCATCCCTACACATGGGTGTCGACTAAGGGTAACACACCAGAAGGTTGCCAGCAATAACAAAAAGTTATAAAAGGAGGTCCATACAAGAAATATTTTCTTTTAATGTTATTAGATTTCGCTCAATCGTAAAACCGGTAACACATAGGTACAAGGGTTTAACTTAGTACGATCACAGTCCGATATCAAACTAAGGGTACAAAAATAAATACTTAATAAAAGCCAGCTAAGTGCGGATTTTTTTTTTATTTTAAATATGTTCACGTTTCACCACACATCCTGCCTGATGTTAAGCATTGATGTGGTCTAGGATGGAGCACGCTTTCCTAGAAGAAACATATTTACTCTCGATTTGAAGACACCCATATTGTACTCATCGGGAAAGACTGACCACGGTAAGGAGTTCCACTCTTTCGCAGTACGCACGAGAAAAGTGGATTCCCGTTAAGGAACTAGAACAGAATTTAAAAAATTATGTTATTTTTTCTTCAATTTTGAATCGCTCGTAGCTAAGTTTGCTTAGCCGTTTTTAACCGATCACGTCCGCCACGGTCATGACTAGGATAGGTGACCGCTACTTCGGAGGGCAAGAAAAGCCGTCGGTCCCGGTTGTTGTCTTAGGATGGCAGTCGTTATAGCATGCTAGAGCATTTTGTGAATGCCCGCCTGGCTAGCTACCATCATCTAAAAGAAAATCTGTCCCCAAGCACTTAAAAGTGTGTTTTGGCAGCTGTCCTTGAGAGCCAGTAATTCAAGGATTGTTTAGTCGAATCATCTCTTACCATCTGGTGAGACAGAGATCAAAGGCTAGCCTATCAGGTACCGAGACGTTTTTTATGTCTCGTTCGCCCATTTATTTCACTTTCAGCAGTTCCCTTCACGCCTAAACAGAAGACAGTAGTGTTTGCATACTACTACTTCGAGGCAGAACATCTGACACTGTGGTGATACCCACCAAGACGGGCTCTTGCTGATGAAACCTACCTAGGTTTTATTAGCAAGAGCCCGTCTTGGTGGGTACGACTTTATATGTATAACTGTGATCTCACCCCATGGTGGTAGGGCATTTTGCGAATGCCCGTATGGCTAGCTACCACCATTAAGTAAGAAATCGGTCGCCAAGCACATAACTGTGTGTTTCAGCAAGCTGTCATCGAGAGTCAGTTCACATACTTAATTTAGCCTGATTGAATCTTCAACCTCATCATCACTCACCAACAGGCAAGGTAGTCAAAAGTTAGCCTATCAGCAATAAAGGAAACATTCCGAAATTCTCAAATCATAAATTCGTCGCCAACAGCTTCACTCTTCAGTAAATCTAGATTATGACCGGACGCAGGACTCTCGAAATTCCCATTACTTCACGTAGCAATCAAATAGTGCACCGATCACGTGACGAGAGTACCTACGTCCGGCTCGACACGTAATTAAAACCCCTCGGTCCGGTCCGATCCGGTCCGGACACACTCCACTTACGAATGAAATGAAATGTCATCGGGTGACCACAGCGACTTAGTTTCAGGACAAACGCGGTGTGGTAACTTTTTTAATTGATGTTATACAATTTCGATAGAAAATATTTTGGGATGTGTTGGAAATGTAAAGTATTTTTTGCGGTTAGGTTATTCTTTGATCACTATCTCAACTGTTGGTTGATGATGGTAAACAGGCTTAACCTAGAAACCTCAGAATACTGGCTCTCATAGAGAGCTGCCGGAACACACCGTTAGGTGCTTGGCGACAGATTTTCTACTTGAGGGTGGCCGCTAGCCAGGCGGCATTCGCAAAATGCCCTTCCACCATGCTGTGAAGTTCAAGCCCGCGGCGGGATTCGAACCATGGACCTGCTGCTCGGCAGTCCATAGCCAATGCCACTGAGCATCACTGCTTCAAAAAACTTAATGTGGTCTTAGGTTTTCACGATTATTACACATAGTAATTAAACAACTTTAAACGGTTTAAATCGCGTATATTTGTCATTATTTTTGTCCCGACGTTTCAAACACTTTTCAGTGATCGTGGTCACGGGGTGACACTTACCGTTTAAAGTTGTTTAATTACTATTTGAAATAACTTCTCGAAGTCGGTATCATGCGCACAATATTGTGATAAAAGGTACTTATGAACCATCATGGCACCGACAACAAGTTATTTCACACTACAAAATTACAAATATAACAGAGGAAAAAATTAAGTCATGTTTGGGATTCGAACCCGCATCCATCCACCCCTTCAGCAAGTAGGGTATGCTCTAACCAATCGTGAAAATGACTCAAATTTTTCCTATCGTTCTTTTACCATCATAATGGGATGGAGCCGCATAGCAGGCGTTATTTCAAACATAACAGTAATTTTCCAGGTTTCATATTTTGGTGAAAAAAAAATCTGGGTTTTCCCTTCCAGGGAAAGCATGCGGACTGGCCACCCTATCCAACCCGTCATGGACACCCTCGCGGTCAAGTAATCCACTCGTTGATCTGATCACGGAACGTTGCGTCGCGGCTCAAAATTGATATAGTGTATTAGTACATTTAAATTTATGATATTAAGTACTACTTATTTATAAATAACATCAGAGCACCGATGACTTTTTTTTAATTTTATTTATTTTGACAGCAACATTATAAAACACACAATAATAGTCTTATATAACATAGATTTTCTAATAACATAGCCCACAACGCTATCCACAGATTACTAAAATAATATTTACCTTGCCACATAGGGCTACTAACCAAATAACTATAAAAAGGAGAAGTAGTACAATTTACAAGAGAAGTTGATAAACTGCTGTCTTGTCAGTTATTTGTTATACTAAGTAGGTACAAGTGAACCACTTATTAAATGATGTATTGATTGAGCGATCAACCTAATTAAAATAATTTTAATGTCAAAATAAGAATAAGAAACAATTATTTTATTTCGGTTGGAAGTCGCCCGACGTCCTCCTTATGTATCTGCCTATAACAGATGCAATTCGTCACGAGTGACGAATTGCACTTCACACTGAGACATAGGTACAGTTGAGTCTCATCCTCATGTGCCTGTAATTTTTGTGGCTCTCAAGGACTGCTGCCAGAACACACTGTTAGGTGCTTGGCGACAGAGTTTCTACTTGAGGGTGATAGCTAGCCAGGTGAACATTCACAAAATGGCCTTCTACCACGCGGTTAAGCTCAAGTTGGCGGTGGGGATTGAACCATGGGCCTGCGGCACTGCAGCAGTATTACCACTCGGCCAAGATTGCTTCACAATGTCACAGCAGTTATGATCATTTAACATGTCATAAATTAAGTACTGCGCACTAATGTAGGTATAATGATTAATGAAAGAAGTAGAGCTGACTAGGTATGTGCCATAATATCAATAACAATTTAACCGATCCTACCGGAGTCCAAAGCTTCCGGCCCAATTATGTATATAATTTGTTTTACTAATAAAGCGTGTCAGACAAAAATTGTGGTTTGGCGATTGCATATTGAGATTTTATTATTTTTTTATGTTATTGTGACGGAACAAGCTCGAGGCCTACCGATGTTAAGTGGACTAACCTCTGCCTATAACAGATGCATTTCATCACATATCACGAATTACACTGCGCCCGTCACCTTGAGACATAGTTGTTAAGTCTCATGTGCCTGTAATTTCACTGGCTCTCAAGGACTACTGCCGGAACACACCGTTAGGTGCTTGGCGATGGATTTTCTACTTAAGGGTGGTAGCTAGCCAGGCGGGCATGCTGTAACGACCTACTACCATCACCATGCTATAACGACTGCCATCGTAAGACAACAACCGGGACCGACGGGTTATCGTGCCCTCCGAGGCACGGAAGCGCTCAGTAGTAATGTCACGTAAATACTGCACTCAAAGATGCCGTGCGTGCTGCGGAGGATGGGAGCTCGCAGGTCAGGAGCACCTTCCAACACGATGATCACATATCGTCGATGCGCTTGCCAAACCTGATATGTGTTTTTTTTCGATTTTTCGTTTTTTAGCGTATGTGTTTCATTTTTAAAAGCTGCATCGAATGCAAAAACTATCATGGGTATAAACCCTCTGGTTCATGATTTACATTTGTTGTTATGTGCAAAGTATCTGATACCATTGTTGATATGTGTATTTAAAACACTTAACAGAAAGAAGCAGATCATTTTCTTGTTGCATATCAGATTTTGCGAGCACATATCAGTTTTTAAGGTCTCTTGTTTTACACATAGCAGAAATTATACCGTAATTCACGTAGTTGCAAGTACAGATCTTAGTAAAGTAATATGAAGATATTTTTTTATTACAACCTGGGTAAGTTTTAAAATTGAGTTCTGCTGTTGTTAATCTAACTAAATATTAGCTATGTAGTGGTTGAGATACGTAGTACCTTGTTTGATTCTAATATTTCAGAAAGAAATACTGTAAAATTTTCTTAACCTAATTTCGTAAGAATATTTCTAGTATTTCTAATCGAAATGATAATAATAAATTAGTTTTTAAAGTCCATACACTTCTGCTTAAGTCCAAGTACAAAAGAGGCACCACGTTTTATGGCATCTTATGCTATGAATTTTTTGACCGACTATAATACGTACCTTGTGCTTTGCTTATTGTATTGCTAGATAGCCACACTGCACTCATCCATTTAATTTTATAAAATATTATAGTACCATTCAATTTTAAATTTTGTATGAAATAATTATAATATACCTGTTTTTATATTAGATTAATTACAATTATGATCGATCATGGCATCATGAAATAATTAGCGGGGAAAAATGCCCCGTGGGGTGGCGGGTTAGAATTGCACCTCCCCATATCATCCCGTGGGTGTCGTATGAGGCGACTAAGGGAAAAATACTGGAAGGTGGACAGCAGCGCCTTCTAAAGAACTGCCATCTTATACTGCGATCCCCAAGCCACCTGCCAAGCGTGGGGATTATGGCAAATACCCCTTTAATAAGGGAGGCTGTGTTCAGCAGTGGACGATCCGGCTGATACAGTAATGCTTCACCCAATTCTCATTGCCCACTTCTTCATGATTCTGCCTGCTTTCCTCATTTATTCTTCAGTAAGAAGAAGAGCAGCCTGAATTTATCTCATATAATAATACTGAGAAAATACCTGAGTATTCTCATATTGAATCAAGTGAACCTCAAGTTGAATCTCCATCAACTAATTTTATAATATAGCCCAACTATACATATCCCCGCAGAGATGGAGTATGAACAGACCGGCTTCAATAAGATAACTTTATATAATTATGATTATCTGGGAATAAGCCAACGTAAAACAAATGAAGCAAGAAGCCTACAATGCTAAAGAATAAGCTTACTCGATGTGTTAATCTGAAGTGCTAGTCATGACTACAAATGTATTAAGTGTACTTTAATCGCCAAAGCTCAAGTAGCTGCTCAATATTGTAAAACAAAGCTGCAGTTTGGCATGAAGGTGATGGCAGTGTGTGATTTCGTAAATTTAAAACTCAACGAAAATTACAAAAACATAATACTTATATCTGATGGGTTCTCCTACCAAAACCACAACAAAATACTTGCCTCAGCTTTATGTATTCTCACAAAGCAACGAGATATTGAAATACAACAGACTATTCTGGAAAACTATCCATCACTTGGATTACACATTCTTCAAAGCTTTTTAAAAGACATATTTGCTTCATACCATCAGAACAGGAATAAAATCAGGTGATCCTGTGGTTACCAATATAGGGGAACAAGTTTTTTACAATTTGCGACATCCACGTGATTAGAAATTACTGTCACAACGAATGCGCACTGGTTAGCCAGTATCCAAACATCTGTACAAAACGCCCAGAAAAATTGAGAAATCAAAATACGACAGTTTGCAGTCCCTAAAGATATACATGCACAGTGATTACTACACAGCTTTTATGATAGCCTTGAGCAAAGCTAAGCCATGGCAAGGCAGTTAATTTATGATTATCTAGTAGTAGGATTAAACATAACTTAGTGATGTCCATCAAATTGATTTGTTTAAGAGATAGATTTCTTACTAATTGTTTTGTGAAGTAGAAAATCTTTCGCCAAGCACCTAACGGTGTGCTCCGGCCGTAGTCCTTAAGAGCCAGTGAAATTACAGGCACATGAGACTTAACAACTATGTCTCTAGGTGACAGGCGCAGTGCAATTCGTGACTTGTGACGAAATCTATCTGTTATAGGTAGTGTTTAGTCCGCTTAACATCAAGTAGGCCTCGAGCTTGTTCCGTCACAATAACATAAAAAACGTCCTGGTTGCTCAAAAACCTTTGTTAATTACATGAATAAGCATTTTTTTTTATACGGATATTTAAAATGTTTGTTGCGTTTTTTGTTATTTTTTTTTATAAAAAGGAATGTGATAATCAAAATGAATTGTGACATAATTGTGATCTTTTTGTTACTTAGAAAGTATCATTATTATAACATTAATAAGTACAATAATGCTAAACATTTAGGTAAAACAAAACTCGTAATCACTCAATATCAAAATGCATTTTGTAAGTATTTTTATGCTACAAACACAAAATATCTCGTTTTATATAATTCAGATTAGATTTTCATACTAAACTATTGAATTTTATTATGTTTTGCTTTAATTTCTTAAATAATATTCCTTTGCGTTTGTCACATAGGCAGTTTTTTTAAAGATTTTGTTTTCAGTCAAAATTTGTATGCGCATAATTTTCACTTAACAAAAAATATTAATCCAGTCAAATCTGACACGTGCATCGAAAGTTACAAAAAAAATAAATTGTGCTATAAAAGAGCGGGTTAATATAAAATTATTATGGTCACATAATAAAACACATTTTTTGGCATGAAATTGTTATTTAACTCGTTTGATAAGATGAAACGTCAATGAGTTAATAAGTTTTTTCTTCCTCCTGAAAAGTTGCATTTAAACACATATCAGATTCGGAAAGCGCACCGACGATATATCGAAAGTTTGTCGTCCTTATAAATATATATACACATTTGTAGGTATGGATTTATAGATGTATCGATGTTTGTTACTCTTTCAGGCAAAACATATTGAATGGATTTTAATGAAATTTCACAATAATGTAGCTTACACATCAAATGAACACATAGGCTATAATTTATAAAGATATTGTGTGAAATATCCAAAATTTAATGATAAGTGTTAAGTAAGTAGGGAAAAATCGGCCAAATATGATCTATTCTAGCGTGCGCTGCAAAAACCTTTAGTATCACGCGTACCTACATAATGTATAACGGAAATGTAAAACGAAAATATTGTGAAGAACGAACCACATGGAAAACCGCCCACACAGGTGAATAACAATGAATTGCATTGTTTTTTTTTTATGTTATTGTGAAGGAACAAGCACGAGGCCCACCTGATGTTAAGCGGTATCCTCTGCCTATAACAGATGCATTTCATCACAAGTGACGAACTGCACTGCGCCCATCACCTTGAGACATAGGTAGTTGTTAAGTCTCATTTTGCCTGTTATTTCACTGGCTCTCAAGGACTGCTGCCGGAACACACTGTTAGGTGCTTGGCGATAGATTTTCTACTTGAGGGTGGTCGCTAGCCAGGCGGGCATTCGCAAAATGCCCTTCCACCATGCGGTGAAGCTCAAGCTCTGGGCGGGATTCGAACCATGGACCTGCTGCGCGGCAGTCCATAGCCAACGCCACTGAGCCATCACTGCTTTAATGCTTCATTACCTTACCAACAATATTGACTCATTTGCGTCAAATCAATAACATAAAAAAATATGAAAAATGGGTGCCTCATGATTTGACTGATCTGCAGAAAGTAACGCGTGTTGAAACTTTTGTTGCCTTGTTGAATCGATTCAGAAAGAAAGGAATATTGGATCGAATTGTGACATGGGATGAAAAGTGGATTCTTTACGATAACTGCAAGCGAAAAATGCAATGGCTGACCCCAGGTCAAACGCCGCAACAGTGTCCTAAAGCAAAGCTTACCAATAAAAAGGTAATGGTAACTGTGTGTGGTCTCAGCATGGTGTTATGCACTGTAGCTTTCTCTGGTCAAGCAGTAACGGCAGATGTCTACTGTGCCGTACTCCGAACACTGACAGCAAAGCTAGTACTGAAACAGACCCGACTCATGAATCGATCTTCACCATTATTACTCCATGATAACGCGAGAACTCATACACTACGAGAAACCATTTTAACTCTACAGGAACTGCAATTAGAAACCATTCGTCACCGCTTCGCCAGACTTTGCTCCAACGGACTACGAGTTAAAGTTTTCTTCCCAGGAAGCAGTACAAAATGCTTTCACACAGTTTGTCGAATCTATATCACCAGAGTTCTATCGCAAAGGTATATAGACCTCCTTCACCACAGTTATAGTATATCGGTTCCTTACGTCATCCGCCGTAATCGCTTGCTTCGTCCGTCTGTACACGCGGTCGCCAAGCGCCCACCTCTCGCACCCGCCCGCGCCGTACGTGCGCAGGAGACGACAGAATATAACTATATCTGTATCGGAATAACTGATACGTTTGTTGATTTGTACTAAGCGCGTAATAGTTTTCTTACAAACAAGCCTGATTTAGGCCAGATGCGTTCGCACGTGCCACGCCTGCATTACCTATCTCCCTTGTTTCCTGATCTGAGGGTTAGATTTTCTTAGAACATATAATGCAAACATAGACCTACAAACGATTAGAGTTGCATTACATTATCATGGAATAAGTAGTTCTATTAAAATTCATAAATGTAATGAGCACGATATAACAGCCCGAAAGTTATATTACGTTTCCAGCTCGTAGCGAAAGTGTTCACTTTATACATAAATAATAGATAGTAGTACATTATGATATAAGTGCGGTAAGTTGAAAATGACAGCCGAGGCGATATTGCTACAAGAAAGCAGAGGCTGTAATTATCAAAGCGCACGTATGTCATACGACGTTTTTCAACACACTCGCGAGGAACAAATACAAACATTTCCATACGAAAATATTAACTTTATCTTTTTGATAGCAATAATAACCTGAAGGTTTATAATTCAATCTGCAAAAGTTCTAAGTCAGTAGGTATAAAACTCTTTGGTTTGTTTTTATATGAAAAACTAATGAAACAAACTACAATCTCCTTGGTGAGAAGTGTGGAAACTTTATTTCTTTTTTATTTAAAACAAAAGTGCGGTAAAGTAGAAAAAAAGCATGAGTGCATAATAGACTACATTATGAAACAAAAATCGGTGCATGCAGGCCCGTTACGAGCTAGTTTGTTTCTTGAGAAAAGTTATATACATAAAGATTGCGTTATATATACCATAAACAATTGGTAGAAAATGTTTTCATGACAAGCAGTATTGTCACTTCGAAAGGACCTCCTTTCGGAGTGACAATACTGCGTGCGGAATAATACCTATTATTCCGATTAAAATAATGAACACGGGAGAGACATCAAGTAGGTACTATACCAAAGTCTAATGTAGTAGGAAGTCAAGATTTCGATTATTTTGAGAAATATGCGGTATATTCATTTAGCGAACCAAATCGAAGTGCGGAACGTAAATACCAAAACTAAAGTTGTCACACAAAAGGAAATAGAAATGATTTGCACAAAGTCCGATATCTTTTTCTTAGAAGGCAATTAGTTAGGTACTGCGTACGTTATGGAACAATCCCTTACTGTGAAACCGAATACGAAACCTGTCTACAGACCCACCAATTTATCTGTTCAGGTGGCAGAAAAAAGAACTAAAACTTTCTCTCAAATTGTGACAGTCTGTAGTTGATTTCTATGACCAGTAGCGCCCTCGAAATCTGCACAGTTAAGTTGGTGGCACTACAAGTTTAACCTTATCGGCTATACCTGTTTATATGAAACCGGAGATGAATAAGCAAGTTCAGATGCTCGATGACGTCATTATCGAACCGGAATAGTTATTTATGCAACAAGAGAGCAGTCGATTTTTTGCTGCGAGTGCTTATTTTGAATCCTGAGCAAGCGATGGATCAAACGAGATGCACGAGAAATTTGGCTCTCGTGGTTTGGCGTCGTGTAACACATATAACTTTTCACTTCAGCACCGAGAACACTTTAGGAGATAAAATAATAAACAGGAAGACATAAAATATTCACTTAGTTAACTCTTCCCGCCAGCCGATTGAAGCAGTGATGGCTCAGTGGCATTGGCTACCGCGCAGCAGGTCCATGGTTCGAATCCCGCCCAGAGCTTGAGCTTCACCGCATGGTGGAAGGGCATTTTGCGAGTGCCCGCCTGGCTAGCGACCACCCTCAAGTAGAAAATCTGTCGCCAAGCACCTAACGGTGTGTTCCGGCAGCAGTTCTTGAGAGCCAGTGAAATTACAGGCAAAATGAGACTGAAGAAGTATGTCTCAAGGTGATGGGCGCAGTGCAGTTTGTCACTTGTGATGAAATGCATCTGTTATAGGCAGAGGATACCGCTTAACATCAGGTGGGCCTCGTGCTTGTTCCGTCACAATCACATAAAAAAATAAATAAAAAAAAAAGCCACGAAAATTTATTCCCGGTCATTTATTTAAAAGGCGTGGTCGGAAATAGCATCAATGATATTTTATTATTCACAATATATTACGTAACATTTTTGAAACTAGAATTAAATATTTACAGGTTAAATATCAGTTTTATTCGCAGTAAATACTTATTTTCGTTTATATACAACAATAACTTAATATTACAATAAATTACAGGGTTAAAAATTAAAATTAATAAGGGCCTGTTTCAGAATGTTCGAGTAAGTTCCGGTTAAGTACTACCCAGAACATATCTATACTTATAATAAAACTGTAACAGGTCCAATTCTGTACATAGAAGATATTTGCAAAAAAAATAATTGAGAGCACTCTGTAGCTGATACTGATGCGAAAACTGTATTTTTTTTTATTTTTGTCTGTCTGTCTGTCTGTATCCCGGCCGCGCATCACTCCAAAACTACTGAATGGAATTTAATGAAACTTGACATGATTTGAGTTCATTCTACGAAGAAGGTTATTGTAAACTTTTTATCCCGAAATTCAGCATGGTTCCCTCGGGAAAGGGGATGAAAGTCAAAATGTACACTTAGTTGTAATTTACTAACGCGTAGTCCGATTTCAAAGATTCTTTTTTGTTAGAATAGTGATGAGTAAGCTCGGAACCCCATGGGCAGCCCGGCACCCCACGGGCAGCCCAGCACCCCATGGGCTACTGAGAGAACTCAATGAAACTTAACATGATTTGAGTTCATACCACGAAGAAGGTTATTGTATACTGTTTATCCCGAAATTCAGCACGGTTCCTTCAGGAAAGGGGATGGAAGTCAAAATGTACACTTAGTTGTAATTTTTTAACGTGAAGACCGATTTCAATTATTCTTTTTTTGTTAGAATAGTGACAAATGAACTCGGAAGCCTACGGGCAGCTCGGCACCCCACGGGCCACCCGGCACCCCAAGGTCAGCCCGGCACCCCATGGGCATACTGGCACCCCACGGGCAGCCTGGCACCCCACAGCCAGCCCAGCACCCCATGGGCAGCTCGGCACCCCACGGGCATCTCGGCATCCTTATTTAGATTTGCCAGCTTGCTAAGATAAAACTCTAAAATCTGGAACATTCGCCACAATACATTTTTTTAACCATCTACTTTTGCCGGACACATTTTGGAGACTGCGCAATGGAAGTGTACAATCTATTATATTTATGTTCTACCGCCAAACAAGGAGAACCTCGGCAAAAAGATACCGTTTAATAATCGAAATTCCAAAGAAACGCACAAAGTACCTACTTTGCTTCAACAATTTTATTGTGCGAACCGAGAAGGAACTCTCTGAGTTACTTAACTACTGTATTCTAGAAAAACAAGCTGGGAGTAATCAAACCCAAAGTAAAAAGCTCCTTTCTAAGCTATGTTTTACTAGGAGTGCTTCACCACAGACCACAGCGTTGCTTAATATGAGATAAACAGTGCTCAAATGTGAATAATTAGTTTGCAGGTACGGCAATCGCGAACGAAGTCGCAGGTACAGCTAGTTGAATAAATAAAACACTATCTTTGCGTTTCACAGTCATCGATTTAGCCTATCCGCTGCATGTTAACTGTATTTTTTTATCATTCAGTTATTTTATGTTCTGGGTATTATAACCGGAACTAAAATACAAGCTACCATCTTTTTTGTAAAATTTCTTTCCTAGTACGAAATTCCGAACATGTTTGTCTTTGAGGTCGAATTCAAAATCTGAACTTCGAAAGGGCTGATCGTTGTCTCTCTCTCTTTCTAATGGCGGGAAAGAGATAGAGTGTAAATGTTTCGTATTGTATAATAAACCCAAGGCTGAATAAGATATTCGCGGCTATCTGAAAAACAAAATTTAAAAAGTTACTTTGTCTCACTGAGAATTCAGAAAAATCGCATTTTGCTCACTGATTTCAGGCAGCAAAACCTACATGTTTGAGTAACTGAAGTTAAAAAAATATTTGAAATGCAGCTAGGGTAAATCCCCCGGTAGTCAGCCCTGCACCAGTACTCAGCCTTTATTGCATTTATTTCCATATAAATAGTGTCCAAATTTATTTAAACATTACCGGCAACTTTTAACAGAATCTATGCCCTTTGATTGACGAATACCCACACTTATGAACCTATAGCGTCTCCGCATGTAGAACTATGAAAGTTCATTTGCACTGCACTCAGCGACATGTCCGCGCACGTGTCACAAACTATTTTTTTTCTAAGAAGCCGTGTTCGAGATTTTCGTAAGTAGTTACTTTGATTTACAGTCATTATTATAGATTTCTATGTTTTGCTGCTAATAGGTGTTCATTTAGTGGTAATTTAAGCTTGAAAAAGATTTTTCTTTGTAAACTACGTTTAAATTAGTATGGCTGACTACTAGGTTTCGGATTTTTGATAATGTCTAGTAGTCAGCCAGTTGTGGCTGACTACTGGTTTTATTGTAGTTTTCGTAATTTTAATTGAAATTAATTTAGCAAAAAGCTTTCGTTGCCCTTAAAATTTTGAACACAACGTTTATAACATTAAAATATCGTTTTACCAGTAGTCAGCCGCGTATAAATGTACGAGGCCGACTAATAGATCGGTAAACCCAGTACTCAGCCGTAGCTTGTGTTATGGAAAATTGAACCGTATTGTCTTTTATATAGGACTATAGTTTTAAATCACTTACAAAAAAAGAGGAGGTTCTATATTCGTCAGTATGTATTATTATTTTTTTGTGTATGTTCATCTATATTTTCGCCCATTATGAACCGAATTTGATGGTTCTTTTTTGTTTGAAAGAGTATACTTCCGAGGTGGTCCCATTTAAATTTCATTGAAATCGGTTAAGCGGCTTACGACTTACACTCTAATTACTGAAAGTGTTACGCCTACCTTGATAATATAGCCATTGACAGTGAATGTCAATCGATCCCGTAGGTAGCAAGGGACATCAAAAACCAAAAAAATTTTTTTTTTTACCAAAACATGGAGCTGATTTCAACACTCAAAAGTGTGAAATAACTTGTCGAATTCGGTACCATGCGCACAACATTGTAATAATAAGTACTTTTAAATTATCATGGTACCATTCTTCGTCACAACAAGCGTTGTGAAATGAGCAGAAGAAATGAACAGTGACACAGAAATAAACGACTTGAAGAATATTGGATGCGACATATATCCTGCATGGTACCATTTAAAGTGCACTAAATTTGTTAACACACACAAATTGTGAAAATGTGTGTGCCACTTATGAAAATGTTTTTAATTAACCATTTGTATGTGAAAAATGTGTATGAGTAAATAAGAGGCTGACTATAGGGGAAGACTAGGCTGACTTCTGGCCAAATGAGGCTGACTACTGGTTAAAAGTGCCATATTTTGTTTTATGTTGATTTTTTTCATGATTATAAACATTACTACATTTTCGTTGATTTAATTAGAATATTTAAGAAATTACCTTTCAATTAATAACATGTAACTTTATGAGTACATATTTACCATTAAACTACAGGTATACGAAGTTTGAATTTGTGATAAAAGGCTGACTACTGGGTGTTTTACCCTATTTTAAATTGTTTTTTGGAGCTTTTTTTTTATGTGATTGTGACGGAACAAGCTCGAGGCCCACCTGATGTTAAGCGGACTAACCTCAGCCTATAACAGATGCATTTCGTCACAAGTAACGAATTGCACTGCGCCCGTCACCTTGAGATGTTAAGTCTCATGTGCCTGTAATTTCACTAGCTCTCAAGGACTGCTGCCGGAACACACCGTTAGGTGCTTGGCGACAGATTTTCTACTTGAGGGTGGTCACTAGCCAGGCGGGCATTCGCAAAAAGTCCTTCACCATGCGGTGAGGCTCAAGCCCGCGGCGGGATTCGAACCATGGACCTGCTGCGCGGCAGTCCATTGCCAATGCCACTGAGCCATCACTGCTTCAAAAAGCTCCTCAACTTTAATGAGTTTTCACACCTAATTCTGCTACAATGTGACAAATCCGTTATGAACATTTGAAAATCGGATTACGACTACATCCACGTGAAAAGGAGTAAATTCATTAATTTCCGCACTTTTTAATCTACTTCCAAAAATTTAGGTTTTTCAATTCGAATGCATGTTTTTTTAGTTTGTATGTTACGCGACTTCACCAAGTATGAACTGATATTGAAGATTCTTTTTTGTAAGGTAGAGTGTACCTCCAAGTTGATCCCATTTAAATTTCATCAAAATCGATTCAGTAGTTTTTAAATTATATTTTTACTAAGCACTCATAGCGAAGTTTTCTTATCCGTTCTTAACCGATCAGCTAAGTTAAGCAACGTCCGCCGCGGTCATGACTTGGATGGGTGGCCGCTACTCTGCGCTTCCGTGCTGCGGAGGGCACGTTAAGCCGTCAGACCCGGTTGTTGTCTTACGATGGCAGTCGAGATAGCATGGTGGTAGGACGAAAGCGCGCCTGGCTAACTACTCCCTCAAGTAGAAAATCTTTCGCCAAGCACCTAATGGTGTGTTCCGGCAGCTGTCCACGAGAACCAGTAATTCTAGGTTAGCCTGAACAACATCTTCGACCACATCATCACTTAGCATCTTAGAGAGATCTGACATCTGAGATAGTGGTCTAAGGCTACATGTAGCACATATACCAAAAACCGGCCAAGTGCGAGTGGGACTCGCGCACGAAGGGTTCCGTAACTAAATATTCTGTGAATAGTTAAAGCGTCTACCTGTCACCGTTATTAGTATCGAGCAAGAAAACGTAAAAAAATCAAGTGTGTTGTATGGGAGCCCCCCTTAAATATTTATTTTATTTAATGAATAGATTCAGGCGTTACTTTGCGGAAATCCGTATTTAATAATAACAAATATTTCTAAAATATTTTAAGAAACATCAAATTAATATTTTAATAAAACACTTAAAAATATATCTAGTGACAATTCCGCCTAATTTTCCTGCTAAGCCGACGTGACGTCACAAACGCCACGCAACCAAACCGGAAGAATTTTCGACGCGTTTCGCATTTAGACGAAGCAAACTCAGGAGGTCTTGACTCTACGAGCGCACGATCGAGAATTCATTCATTCATAGGCGGAATTGTCACTAGATATATTTTTAAGTGTTTTTTAAAAATATTTGTCATTTATTTTATTTTTTGTTATAGCGGCAATAGAAATACATCATCTGTGAAAATTTCAACTGTCTAGTTATCACCGTTCTTGAGATACAGCCTGGTGACAGACGGAGGGACAGCGAAGTCTCAGTAATAGGGTCTCATTTTTACCCTTTGGGTACGGAACCCTAAAACTATCGTATTAACCTTGTAGCTATTTAGTAGCTACTATGTCACAATGAGCTAGGTACTCCTAGTAATCATAATATATACTTACTTTCGTACTGTCCAAACACCACTGTTAAGGTTGAACTGGCCGGTCACTTCTCCATACAAACGTCGTAGGGTGATCACTCCCTTATTTGAGATTTTAGGTCCAGAATTAAGCATAATACCGATAGACATCATCATTATCTAGGCTTGTATGATGCCAAAATTTTAAAAAAGATAATTAATTTGTAAGTTATGAGCCTCGAAAACTATATATGAAAATATTTCGAGGCTCATAATTCTCAAGTTAATTATTTTATTAAAATTTCGGCATCATACAAGCCTAGATAATGACGAGATCAATCGGTATTATGCTTTATTTTGGATCTGAATGCTCAAATAAGGGAGCGATCACCCTACGACGTTTGTATGGAGAACGGGCCGGCCAGTTCACCCTTAAGGTTGAACTGGCCGGTAACTTTTCCATACAAACGCCGTAGGATGATCACTCCCTTATTTGAGGTTTTAGGTCCAGAACTAAGCATGATATCGATTTATCTCTTCATTATCTAGGCTTGTCTAGGCACCGATTTGTAAAAAAAATCTTCACATGATAGTTATAAGCCTCTAAACATCCCTGTAATATCACGAATTTTAGCGCATGTTTAGTCGTAAATAAACGACTTATAGAGCATGAAATCCCTAAAATTATTTACATAGAAGCATAGCGTATAGCATATAGCGTAAGTAGGCATAGGCACTACATATTGGTAGTGTATACATACGTGCACACCAAAAAGCAACAGGGCATTCCTACAATATAATATTATGTTCTAAGATCGCGGCGCGGTGCACGTGACTTTTGGTAGTGTGCGTTTTGTTAATTATATATTAGTGTGCTGCGCATGAGACCCGCCCGCCCGCTTCCCTCACCGCGGAATGGAAGTATTGACATGAGATGCCCAATATTTTGAACGAAAAACTAGCGCGCAAAACTATGTGTGCCGACCTTTGGCTCTAGGATGTTTATGATTATACTACTGGATGTATTTGTTTTCCAAAATGTTATCTAAAATGATCATGAACTGAGCTATGCTTCTATGTAAATAATTTTAGGGATTTCATGCTCTATAAGTCGTTTATTTACGACTAAACATGCGCTAAAATTCGTGATATTACAGGGATGTTTCAAGGCTTATAACAATCATGTGAAGATTTTTTTTTCAAATCGGTGCCAAGACAAGCCTAGATAAAGAAGAGATAAATCGATATCATGCTTAGTTGTGGACCTAAAACCTCAAATAAGGGAGTGATCACCCTACGGCGTTTGTATGGAAAAGTTACCGGCCAGTTCAACCTTAAGTATAGCTTTTGTCATAAAGTTGGTAAAATTCATAAAGTGATCATGGTTATCCTACAGATCAGAGAAATACATTCCTGATCTGAGGATTGTCCTTACTGCGTCTGACTCGTCTCTACGCACGATGCAAAATGCCTGCGGGCCACCTACGGTTGCCAGACGTTCGGGAAATCCGGGATAGCCCCAGAAGTGGATGTCTTGTCCAGTGTCCAGTGATTTCGCTCAACTGTCCCGGAATTTGCGAGTTTAAGATTTCTTCTTTTTTCCTAGGTATAAAACCACGAAATCTAACTAATATTTATATAAATTAATTCGTCAGATCAACCGTAGATTTATGTAGATTTGAAGTTGAGGTCAAAATAATAATTCCCTTTCTAACCCCAGAAATGTCCAGTTATTGATATACCATGATCTGGCAACCCTAGGGCCACCTCAATTGGTGTTTGGGTCCAGCCATAGCAGACCTTGCTTCCAGCTGATACCTACCACAAACCAATTTTGTGGTAGGTATCAGCATGTGGGCAGTTAAAGCTTTTTAGTTTCCACATATGAATCCTAAAGTGCACGTTACTTATTTTTAAACATTATAATTATATTACAAAGTGCCTATTTTTATTCAAATAATAAAATAAGTTTTAAGGTCCCTAATTAAACATAACTAGTTGTGTACGTTGTTAGCTAATAGGTTATCAGTGATAAGTGATAACCCATCAAAGTGATAACTTGTCACTTTGCCAGTCAACAAATAGGTTTTGAAAGTTAAAAATAAGACCTTCAATCAGTACAGTACCTACTACATACTGAAAAGTTATTGATTGGTAATGTTAAAATGTCTATATCCTTGGAATAGATTTAATTTACTTAACTTATTGAATAAGTTTTATTATATACTTAAAATAACGGGATATTACATATTTAAATTTTAACTATAAATTCCAAATCCACTCTCTTCCTGAATATATTCTAACTGATAACGAATAAATGCTTCAATTGCATACTGCAATTTGAAGCAGCGATGGCTCAGCGGCATTTACTGCCGCGGAGCAGGTCCATGGTTCGAATCCCACTGCCGGTTTGAGCTTCACCGCACGGTTGTAGGGCATTTTGCGAATACTCGCCTGGCTAGCTACCACCATCTAGAAGAAAATTTGTCACCGAGCACCTAACGGTGTGTTCCGGCAGCTGTCCTTGAGAACCAGTAATTCTAGGTTAGCCTGAACAACATCATCGAACACTACATCACTTACCATCATGTGAGATTGTGATTAAAGGCTAGCCTATCAGGTATAAGAAAAAGATAGCATTCTTCTGTGGACAGTTAAAGCTTTTTAAATTTCCACACATAAATTCTTAAGTGTAAAAGCTTTACCTATCAGCAATGGAAAAAAAAGCGTTTTTCATTCACCGACATACATGTAACGCCCAACTCAACAATGATATACTAACATTGTAATATTATCATTGACGCTTGCAAAGCGAAAATAATCTTACAAAAAACTAAAAGAAAAGTTTCATTTACTGGCGGGATTAGAACCCGACACCACCATATATAAAGCTCACGACCAGGGTAGCTCAATCGGCAGAGAATGTCCCGACTCTAAGGATGGATGATCGTGGGTCCAGCTCGTTGGTCCAATTTTTCCTTTCAGTGTAATTTAGTAAAAATTTACTATATAGTAAACGGCAACAGGGTACCTACTCGTATCTTGTTCTTATAGGTAAGGCAGAGTGGGTTAAAAAAACTACAATTTAATACGTCATCAATTATTATTTTAGATATTAATAAATCTTGCTTGTAATCATAACATTAATAGAAAGCTATTTCTTTCATTGCTTGTAATCTAAAACTTAAATGAAAGTTATGTCTTTCATCGCAAATAATAAAACCCTTAAATGAAAGTTATATGTCAATCATTGCTTGTAACCAAAACCTTAAATGAAAGTTGTGTCTCTCAGTGCTTGTAATCAAAATCTTAAATGAAACTTGTCTTTCATTGCTTGTAATTAAAACCTTAGATGAAAGTTGTCTTTCATTGCTTGTAATCAAAAACATAAATGAAAGTAATGTATCTATCATTGCTTATAATCAAAAACTTAAAGAAACAAAACAGTTTTCGAATATCACAATTTAAAAAAAAGTGACAACCGCTGGCATTTTCTCATCAGACACGTGAGGTCCTAAGAGCTAATAACAGTAAGACTTTTTAATCCAAAAAAGCGATTACAATATGCACAGGTGTAGGGACAGCCATCAATCCAAACAAATACGTAGTAAACTTTTGTAAATATAAATTTAGAAACGTTAAACCTAAAATTGTAATTATTGGAGGACATTTTTTTTGTTCTGGACGGGAATCGTACCCGCGTCCTCCAATTTCGCGCTGGATGCCTAAACCACTAGGCCACATGGACACACTGTGCTTCAATAGTATTACTTTAACCGTCAAAGGGGACGGTGCGCGGTCATCAACCAGACTACTAGAAATATAAAATTGTAATCATCAAAAACACAATAGTCCTAATAGTTATATAGTATATATAAACGGTGCACATTTTGAATTATTAAACTTAACACACAATAATATAATTAATATATTAAATCTTCCACTTTCATTTAAATATGTATTAGGCTATACCTCGTTACATTTACATGGCACATGAATCAATTCTCAAAATATGTATAAGACATAGTCAGAACACAGTTTATTCTCGAAAAGACTGATCATCCCAACTAGTGGGGATTTCGAGAAAATAATCCTGTTAGCCCCACTACCTACCGCAGTGGGGATACTAGGAATCTTACCTACACCGTGTTGACAGTCATATTATGTGTTAAATAGGAGTATTTCTTGGAAGGACAAACAATTCAACATTAAGGCAAAAATTAAGTTATTACTTTAACCATAGAGAAATGATTAGTCATCATATTAAGGTCAGTTTTCTATGCCTTAACACATTGAGATAATATAATAATGCCTTAATTGAGATAATGTATCATACCATAAATATCGGTTCATACAGAAAAACTTGTAGGTGTACAAAAACTTCACCAAGAACGATCCTAAAATACTTTCATAATCAAATAACATCATTTCTGACATAGTAAATAAATAAAATGCCCGTGCTGTGCCTGGCTACAATGTTACCCCCGCATTGCTACTTAAGGCGACTTAAGGTAAAACACCGGAAGGTGGGCAGCGCCTTCTGAGGAACTGATTTCTGAAACTGCTATCCCCAAGACGCCTGCCAAGCGTGGGGATTATGGCAAACCCCCCTTGATGAGGAAGGCTGTGTTCAGCAGTGGACAATCCAGCTTATACAGTACAGTAAATAAAAATAATATCAACACGAGTTTGAAATGTATTTTTTAAGAACAAAATTAACAGAAATTGGCATAATAAAAAATAATAAAAAAATTCATGAAATATTTTCAGGAATACTCGGTTTTAAAAAGTCAAACAATAATTAGTCAGGTAATAATTTTGCCTCACTCATGAAAGTAAAGAAACATCAAATGTTTATAATACTGTAATTCTGTAATGTACTGTACCACCCGGATTGTCCACTGATGAACACAGTCCCCATTAGATGGAGGTTTCCCATAATCCCCACGCTTGGCAAGCGGCTTGTAAATTACAGTTCTGCTGCACACCTCGTATTTTTCCTTTTGTTGCCTCTTAGTACACACACAGGAAGACGTGGTGGTGCCCTACCAGCCCGGACCCCACTGGGTGGAATTATTTATTTAATTTTATAAATAATAGTCTGGAAACTGTATCATGATATTTTTCCTTGCCGTGAACTCATGCATTTGTTACACACATATTTCACAACAATAATACTTTGATTCGTTTTTATTATTGTAAATTATAATATACTTAATATATTCTTTCTTTTTATTTTTTATCTTAATTAAAAAAAAACTTCCTAGTTTGCATGGACAAAAACGCAAAATTTAGAGAATTTTGTTACAAATTTACAGAAGACATGATTGTTCCTTTATAATATTTCAATTTGTTTCTATATAATGTTTAATTTTATTTAGTCGTTATATTAGAATAGCTTACATTATCTATAATATTCTGGAAAAAAATCTCTTGGCAATCTCCCCATACTGTGAATCGGACTCGTCTTTCATGAAAAACTTTTTTTTATTATGAATCGATTAAGTCCTTTCATACAATTCCATAAAGCGCCATCTCGTTAACTTTTGAGGAACTTACATTGTTGCACTTGGACGCTAGCCTACGGATAAATCTTAAAACAATCTGTGATAGTTATAAAATTTTTGTTATTGTTTTTTGATTGTGAAAGAAAACAGAATAAACATAGTATCTCCATATAGTTACTAAGACTTTTATATTATAATTTAATGGATCTTCATATTACTTTTGCGAATGATTAAAATTGTATTCAGCAATACTTTTGAAAAGCTCCATTGTTTTCATTTCTTCCCAACCTTTAGTCTTTGTGATCGCTTTTCCATCGTTTATATTGATGAACTGGAAACAAAACAATTTTAATTTCTCTAAGGAGTGTAAATTTGCAAATTCCAATGTCTTCATCACATTTTCCACTGTCAACCGCTTAGCTAATGTTTTCGCGCAGAGATCTTTTAGATCTATCAAATGGAAATAATCAGCTGCTGCCAGAAGTTCTTCTGGCATTTTATGTACTTCCTGAGCCTCTTCTGTGTATATGTATCGCAACACTTCTTGTAGCACTTCAGTATTCATAGGGAATTGAACAATATTGGTTCTATTTTCGACCATGTCATGCTCAAAATTTACCCGAAATACGGGACTCCTTGCAGCCAATATACCCTTATGCGCGCGAATTTCAGTTCCTTCTTCAGATTTAATAGTTACATCGGTATGCATGGTATTATCAAGCAGGTATAGGAGATCTTTGTTCAGACGTTTATCAGATGTAGTTGGTTGTGAAATGTTTGTTGCTACTATAAACTTAAAATATATATAACCTGGAAAGCTTATGATAAACCCCTTGCTGATCAAATTATTCCACTTATGTGGTTTGATCCAACAAGGTTCATTATGGTGGTCATTATTCATTACGGTGTATTCTCCGCGATTATTTGATATTTTACATCTGGACTGCTTCATATATAAACTGTTAGGTGTTAAATAATATACCTCTCCCCAACCTGATTTCAGAATGAAGCGTAACTCGAACTGGCATTCTTTATCTAAATCTTTCATGTCATCGTCTGTGGTTATGAATGTCAAGCCATTATTTTCTAAGGGTTGTTTGAGATGCCAATATATCGTAATTGTTTTGTCACCTTCTCTGAGTGACATGTTATAGTCTATATCATACAAGCTCTTACTAATGCGCATATTACTAGAATTTCTTTGGTTTAAAGTGGTTTTGATGAAAATTAGGTAAACAAATTTTTTTTTTAATCACGCAGGTATCTTTTAATAGATGAAAACTAAATAATTTGGAAGTTCATCAATCTGTAACAAAAGAAAATATCTTTATGTAACAATTATATAAGAAACTAGCAGCCCGCCCCGGCTTCGCACGGGTATTAAAAAAATATTTTTTACACAAATGTCCTTCCCCGTGTCTCAAACTATTTCCACACCAAATTTCATCCAATTCGGTCGAGTAGATCGGTTATCGCGCAAAATCATTAACCTCTTTTTGCGCAGTTGGTTAAAAACTATCCTATGACCATCCCCGTGACTCAAACTATTACCACGCCAAATTTCATCCTAATCGGTTGAGTAGATCGGTTATCACGCAAAACCATTAATCTTTTTTTTGCTCAGTTGGATAAAAACTATTCTATGACCATCCCCGTGCCTCAAACTATTTCCACGCCAAATTTCATCCTAATCAGTTGAGTAGATCGGTTATCGCGCAAAACCATTAACCTCTTTTTTGCGCAATTGGATAAAAACTATCCTATGTCCATCCCCGTGTCTCAAACTATTACCACACCAAATTTCATCTTAATCGGTTGAGTAGATTGGTTATCACGCAAAACCATTAACCTCTTTTTTGCTCAGTTGGATAAAAACTATTCTATGACCAACCCCGTGACTCAAACTATTACCACGCCAAATTTCATCCTAATCGGTTGAGTAGATTGGTTATCACGCAAAACCATTAACCTCTTTTTTGCTCAGTTGGATAAAAACTATCCTATGACCATCCCCGTGACTCAAACTATTACCACGCCAAATTTCATCCTAATCGGTTGAGTAGATCGGTTATCACGCAAAACCATTAACCTTTTTTTTGCTCAGTCGGATAAAAACTATCCTATGACCATCCCCGTGACTCAAACTATTACCACGCCAAATTTCATCCTAATCGGTTGAGTAGATCGGTTATCACACAAAACCATTAACCTTTTTTTTGCTCAGTTGGATAAAAACTATTCTATGACCATCCCCGTGCCTCAAACTATTTCCACACCAAATTTCGTCCTAATCGGTTGAGTAGATCGGTTATCACGCAAAACCATTAACCTTTTTTTTGCTCAGTTGGATAAAAACTATTCTATGACCATCCCCGTGTCTCAAACTATTTCCATACCAAATTTCATCCTAATCGGTCCAGTAGATCGGTTATCGCGCAAAATCATTAACCTCTTTTTGCGCAGTTGGATAAAAACAATCCTATGACCATCCCCGTGTCTCAAACTATTTCCACACCAAATTTCGTCCTAATCGGTTGAGTAGATCGGTTATCGCGCAAAACCATTAACCCCTTTTTGTCTTAGTTGGATAAAAACTATTCTATGACCATCCCCGTGTCTCAAACTATTTCCATACCAAATTTCATCCTAATCGGTCCAGTAGATCGGTTATCGCGCAAAACCATTAACCTCTTTTTTTCTCAGTTGGATAAAAACTATTCTATGACCATCCCCGTGACTCAAACTATTACCATACCAAATTTCATCCTAATCGGTTGAGTAGATCGGTTATCGCGCAAAACCATTAACCCCTTTTTGTCTTAGTTGGATAAAAACTATTCTATGACCATCCCCGTGTCTCAAACTATTTCCATATCAAATTTCATCCTAATCGGTTGAGTAGATCGGTTATCGCGCAAAATCCTTAACCTCTTTTTTTCTCAGTTGGATAAAAACTATTCTATGACCATCCCCGTGTCTCAAACTATTTCCATACCAAATTTCATCCTAATCGGTTGAGTAGATCGGTTATCGCGCAAAACCATTAACCCATTTTTGTCTTAGTTGGATAAAAACTATTCTATGACCATCCCCGTGTCTCAAACTATTTCCATACCAAATTTCATCCTAATCGGTTGAGTAGATCGGTTATCGCGCAAAACCATTAACCCATTTTTTTTTCTCAGTTGGAGATCAAAACTATCCTATGACCATCCCCGTGTCTCAAACTATTTCCACACCAAATTTCATCCTAATCGGTCCAGTAGATCGGTTATCGCGCAAAACCATTAACCTCTTTTTTGCTCAGTTGGATAAAAACTATCCTATGTTCATCCCCGTGTCTCAAACTATTTTCATACCAAATTTCATCCTAATCGGTTGAGTAGATCGGTTATCGCGCAAAACCATTAACCCATTTTTGTCTTAGTTGGATAAAAACTATTCTATGACAATCCCCGTGTCTCAAACTATTTCCTCACCAAATTTCATCCTAATCGGTCCAGTAGATCGATTATCGCGCAAAACCATTAACCTCTTTTTTGCTCAGTTGGATAAAAACTATCCTATGTTCATCCCCGTGTCTCAAACTATTTTCATACCAAATTTCATCCTAATCGGTTGAGTAGATCGGTTATCACGCAAAACCATTAACCTTTTTTTTGCTCAGTTGGATAAAAACTATTCTATGACCATCCCCGTGCCTCAAACTATTTTCATACCAAATTTCATCCTAATCGGTCCAGTAGATCGATTATCGCGCAAAACCATTAACCTCTTTTTTGCTCAGCTGGATAAAAACTATCCTATGTTCATCCCCGTGTCTCAAACTATTTTCATACCAAATTTCATCCTAATCGGTCCAGTAGATCGGTTATCGCGCAAAACCATTAACCCCTTTTTGTCTTAGTTGGATAAAAACTATTCTATGACCATCCCCGTGTCTCAAACTATTTCCATATCAAATTTCATCCTAATCGCTCCCGTAGTTTCAGAGCCTATTCAATGCAAACAAACAAACAAACAAACAATCAAATCTTTCCTCTTTATTATATTAGTTTAGATTAACAAGTATGCTCAACTTGGTAGTGGCTACATATTATTTGAGCCATTTAGTGTAAATAATTTTTTATTTTTTATTCAATTAGTACCGCTTACACGAATTACACTAATGACAATGATAATTATTAAAGAATTATATAAAATTAATGTCAAAAATATAAATATGTCAAAAAAATAATATATACAAATGTCAATTATAAAGAAAAATAATAGTAATAAATATTGTTATGTTTTATGCAGGCTATTATTAATTAAACACCAATTTATCTTCAGACATATAATTCTTTTGCTTTTCACAAATGACCACTGTTTTTATCTATATGTAAGGTAATCAATAATAACTTTTTGTGCAGCTACCCTATCTTTTATATAAACATTATATTTTGTATCAATACATAACACATCCCCTTTTAAGATATATCTATTCCGTTTAATAATCAATTTAAGTGCCCTTATTTATTTTCCCAAAACCTAGCCAACATAAACAGCATTCTAATTATAATAATCTAAATACTTTAACTTTTATAATTTCTTTTTCAAAAACTAACACCCAATTATCTCATTCCATTCCTCTGGTGGGGGGATCATCACATCATCCTCCTCATATTCATCATCGTGTATATTGTCCCTTTCGGGAATCACTCCATGTGGTTGTCTGGTTCTAATCAGCTGATCCACATGTCGGCGATGTCTGGAGCCACTCTCAACTTCTACTTCATATATTGCTGGTTCTGGCTTACTCATAATCCTCCCTCTTTGCCACTTTTTGTCCATGTTATAAAGTCTCATTAAAACATAATCTCCACGATGGGCCATTTGCTGTAGGAATCCACCAAGACTAAAAATGTCTTACCCATAAATGGTCCCATGAAATCCATGTGCACACGCGACCATGGCCTAGTCTCTGCTTTCCACTCATGTTCAGTCGTTGGTGGGTTATTTCTTCCCATCTGACACAGTTCACAATCAGCTACTACTCTTTCTATGTCATTGTCCAGTGATGGATACCAGAGGTATCCTCTAGCTAACATCTTAGTTTGTACTACACCATGGTGACCTTGATGCAAAGCTTCCAACACAGGCGTTCGTAGCTTTGTCGGGATTACTACTCTGTTAGCCCACATTATACAATCCTTACTTAGTGTTAGAAAATCTCTCCTGCGGTAGTATGGCATAATCTCTGGTATGTCGATTTTGTTCGGCCATCCGTTCAGCAAAAAAAACTTGACTTTCTTTAGAATTATATCCTTATCTGTTTCTTTTGAAATGGTTTCTGGTTCAATGTCTATATCCATTTGCTCTATCAACATTACCTCTTCGTGAACATCTCCGTGTTCTATGGTATGTGTTGGCCATCTACTTAAACTATCAGCATCTCCCATCTGACTTCCAGGGCGGTATCGCAACTCATAATTAAATGTGTTTAAGGTTAATGCCCAACGCAGCATCCTTGTTGACACCAAATCTGGAATTGGTTTGCTTCGACCAAATATACCCAGTAAGGGCTTGTGGTCTGTGAAAATAATAAATTTGCGGCCCAGTAAGTACTGTCGAAATTTCTTTAAGCCGAACATTATAGCTAAAGCCTCTTTGTCCAGCTGAGCATATCGGCGTTCATGTGGCTGCAGTGTCCTGGAGCTCATTATTATTGGTTTTTCAGTGCCATCCTCCATTTTATGCACCAGCACCACTCCTAAGCCATATTCGCTTGCATCACATATCATATATAATTCCTTCTCAAGACTGTAATGTGTCAGTGTCATATCAGATGTCAAAAGACTTTTGGCTTTGTCAAAAGCTGTTTGCTGTTTTTCTGTCCAGTGCCAGGGGGCATTATCTCTGAGTAATGAAAATAATGGTTCCAATACCACTGCCTTGTCTTTTAAAAACCTTTCATAAAAATTGTACAATCCTAAAAAAGCTTTCAAGGAGCGTTTGTCTTTTGGTGGGGATTTATTTGCAATTTCCTGTATTTTTTCCTCTGTTGGGTGAACTCCTTCAGCATCTATCTCGTATGAAGGCGCACTTATTTTTGTTAACCTTTAATCCAATTTCATTTAGCCGGCTTAGTACTTGCTCTACCCTTTCATTATGTTGCTGGAGCGAAACCCCACATACGGCTATATCGTCTAGCAGGCATGCTACTCCTTCGATTCCGGCTAATATAGATGTCATCAATCTTTGAAAAATTGCAGTAGCAGCATTCACTCCGTAGGCCAGTCTGTTCATCCTCATGAGACCTAAAGGTGTATTTAATGTCAACATCTCTGCCGTGGTCTCATCAACTTTTACTTGGTTATACGCATGCTTCAGGTCTATTTTAGTGAACCATTTACCTCCGGATAGCTGAAAAAATGCTTCATTGGAGGTTGGTAAGGGGTAATTGTCTGCCAAGCATGTAGCATTTACAGTTTTTCTATAATCACCACATAACCTCAATGATCCATCAGGTTTGGGGACTATTGTCAGTGGTGTGGCCCATCGGGAATGTTTTACTGGTGTCAAGATACCTTCTTCTACCATACGGTTCAGCTCTTGATTTACTTGCTCTCTTAATGGGAACGGCACTGTCCGTGCTCTCATGAAGACAGGTGTAATGCCTTCCTTACCATCAATGTGCACTGGTGGTCCCTTGTATGTGTCCATTCCTTCTTCGAAAAGCTCTGGAAACATTGCTGTGAAATTTTTCTCAGCTTTTTCATCCACGGAATGTATAGTGACACCTTGCATTGATATTCCTAGGGGCCTGAACCATGTCCGGCCTAACAATGGTGGTCCTTTACCACAGCTCACTACTAAGGGAAGCTTTGCACTTTTGTCCCCGAGCTCTACTTGCACAATTGTTTGCCCTTTGATTTTCAGCTCATTATTTGTCCATGTAACCAACTTTTTAGTAAATGGAGAAAGTTGGTTTGGGAACATTCCTGGGAATTGCAGAAATAACTTGTGCGGCACAATTGAACGCGCTGATCCAGAGTCAACTTCCATTTTCAGGGGCACGCCATTTATTTTAACTTCCGCCATTATCGGTTCACTACGCTTTTCTGGCATGACGCAGTTCCCACCAATTTCATGTACTCGTTTCTCGCGCAACCCGTAATTGCTTTCGCTTCCTTCGTTGTTCTCTGATGCTGACGAACATTCACTGCATTTATTTATTTTTACCGTAGATTTTATTGCTTTGTTTTTGCAAGCGGCCTTTGTATGTCCTTTTTTATGACATTTATAGCATGTTGCATTCTTTAACCGACACTTTGCATTACCATGATTCTTAGCACAAATCATGCATCTTTTCGAATTGTCAATTGCGTTCACATCCATTGGCTCGCACGAAACGCTTGCTCTTGGGCTCGCGCCGCTTGTTTGTGTGACTTTTACGTCACAATGGTTTTCTGCCTTGTATGTCTGTATACCACCTTGGATTGTTTCAAAATTCAGCGCGTGCTGCACCACAACCTCATATGTTAAGCTAGCTAACTTGATTTTGAGAAGCTCCTTATAACCCAATATAACCTGTTCAACAATTCGTCGCTCCATATCTTTAAAATCACAACGTGAACTTATGTCATGCAAGGCTGCAATGAATCGAGTTATAGACTCGTTTTCCTTCTGTTTACGTTTATAGAACTTGTCTACTTCTAAAATTGGGTGAGGTATAGGTATGAAAAACTTGTTGAGTATAAGAACGATTTCTTCAAAAGTCACTTCACTCGGTTTTTGTGGTGCCAATAATGATACTATCAATGCGTAAGCTTCCTTCCCACATTGAGACAGGAACAGGGCTCGCTTCTGCACGCTCTCCATAGTACCAGCTGCCTCCAAAGCGAAGAAAAGCTGCTCGCGGTAGTTTTCCCACACATCTTTGTTTGGATCGAATTTACCCGGTAAAACCAAGCTTGTTATATTAGCGGCACTCATATTTGATTTACTCGTCGCCACTGTTATGTTTTATGCAGGCTATTATTAATTAAACACCAATTTATCTTCAGACATATAATTCTTTTGCTTTTCACAAATGACCACTGTTTTTATCTATATGTAAGGTAATCAATAATAACTTTTTGTGCAGCTACCCTATCTTTTATATAAACATTATATTTTGTATCAATACATAACAAATATAATATATAATTAATATGTCACGACCTACCTAAATATACTAGATTGTTTCTGTGATGCGACAGACTCACAGTAATGTAAACAATCTCTCATTAGAACGTTCCACTCGCCCGCTAGCACATCACAATCGAGTTGAACATCAAGTAGCATTAAGTGCTGCAAGGGATCGCGGTATCGGGGAGGCCGCATGCGCCACTGTTCTACAGCGTGGTACATCAAACAAGTTATGTTTCCTAGCCCGAAGATAATTGTCGGGAGTATAGAGGCGACATAACTGCTCGCTGAGCTCCGGTACATCAACCTTACCGCGCCTTAAAGACGGTTGGGTCCATGAGGACCGAGAGCACATAGTATTTTCCAAAAATTATCAGAGCGCTTGGTCGATGCGATGCATGATCAAAATGCTGGCACCTATTTGGCTCAACGAATAAGCATTCTAATTCAACAGGGCAACGCTGCTAGCATGCTACTGGGCACACTGCCAACTATTTATTTATTTATTTTATTTATTTATTTACACACTTATACATATACAGCATTACAGAATTAATTTTCCAAGGCGCTATATACATGAAACTTAAAAAATATATTATTAAAATGTCATTATCAATATTAAAAGTCAAAAATTATTATTTATACATTAAAAACAATCACATATTTATTTATATCTAATATAGCAAGCATCATGTACTACTGTACTAGTAGTGGGCTATGGAGCATTAGGACTGCATTAGTCTGCAACGGCTAGTAAGTTGTCTAAATAATTAATAAGTAATAATTTTTGTGGCATTGGCTATGGACTGCCGCGCAGCAGGTCCATGGTTCGAATCCCGCCCAGAGCTTGAGCTTTACCGCATGGTGGAAGGGCATTTTGCAAATGCCCGCCTGGCTAGCGACCACCCTCAAGTAGAAAATCTGTCGCCAAGCACCTAACGGTGTGTTCCGCTTGCTATATTAGTCCTTGAGAGCCAGTGAAATTACAGGCACATGAGACTTAATAACTATGTCTCAAGGTGACGGGCGCAGTGCAATTCGTGACTTGTGACGAAATGCATCTGTTATAGGCAGAGGTTAGTCCGCTTAACATCAGGTGGGCCTCGAGCTTCTCACGTCACAATAACATTAAAAAAAAAAAAAAAAATGCTTTCATTGTTGTATGTATAGTTTGTATTCATAGTATTTTCATAATAAAGGTGGTAATAAACACTTATTGCATAATTCAAATGATAGATGTGAAATGAGTCAGTCAGGTACTTTGCGAATGCTTGCCTGGCTAGCTACACCCTTCAATTAGAAAATCATCATCCATTTTACTTAAGACAATAAAATGTAAACATTATGGTATTAATCTTTACTATAGGTGTGTTATATGCAACGAGAAATAAACTTTATTATTATCATCGAACTAACGGTGTGTTCCGACTGTGTCCTTGAAAGCAAGTACCAAATTATTTTATTTTTTTATCCCTGATAGGTTAGCCTTTGACCACTATCTCACCTGATGGTAAGTGATGATGTGGTCTAAGATGTTGTTCAGGCTAACCTAGAAGTACTGGCTCTCAAGGACAGCTGCCGGAATACACCGTTAGGTGCTTGGCGACAGATTTTCTACTTGAGGGTGGTAGCTAGCCAGGCGGGCATTCGCAAAATGCCCTCACCATGCTATAACGACTGCCATCCTTAGACAACAACCGGGACCGACCTGAAGGCACGTGCACGCTCAGTAATAATGTCACTAGCGGTCACCCATCCAACCCATGACCGCGGGCGACGTTGCTTAACTTTGCTGATCGGTAAAGAACAGCTAAGTAAACTTCGCTACGAGCGCTTCGTATATATTTTCATACTCGTCTTCCTCTTGAAATCACGCGGCCTGCGCGGGACCAAAGATACATTAAACATTTCTCTATGGCGGGACCGAGCGGTCCCGACACGAGCATGTATCCGACAATATCACCCGACCGATCGACGTCTTTTGTTCGACTGTATTTCGTTTTATCATAACAAAACAATCAAGTAACTCTTTCCAGTAAAATTTTCAAGGTTCCCTCGAAAATAACACAACACAAACAAACGAGAAAATCATGTCAGTCATATAGGTACAGTCGCCTGCAATAAGAAGTATACACTTCGTAATTTTCAAAATAATGTGATGTCGCTAAGTTATTAATAATCGAAGTTAACATTAACATGAGTAAAAATATTTAACTTATTCTGATTAGGTATATAGAGAAAAACAGAACTCTTTGCCACTATTTTGAAAATTACAATGTAACTACATTAGCCGGATTGTCCGCTGAACACATGCTTTAAGGGCGGGTTTGCAGTAATCCCCACGTATGGCAGGGGGCCCACGGATCGCAGTTTAAGATATCAGTTCCTCATATTATTTTACCTTTAGTCGCCTCTTAAGACACTCAGTTAGAAATGGGGTGGTGACTTTCTAATCGGGCACCCCACTGGGCATGGGGCATACATAATTTAATTCATTTCTGATAATCCGCGCCCTCCGCGTCGTTTCAGGTCTGCGCCAGACACTGCCAGCGATTTACCACCAACTCAACTGTGCAGTTTTCGAGGGCGCTACTGGTCAAGAAAATCAACTACAAACTGTCACAATTTGAAGGAATGTTGTAGTTCTTTTTTTTGCCGCCTGAACAGATAAGTTGGTGGGACTGTACGCCCGATTTCGAGGGATTCGAAAAAGCTTTTTATTTTGATACCCCACACGATGGCTTCCTCCTCACGTTATGTGTATTATATTTGCATGCCATCGCTCCACAAATTTGCACGCCTTAGGGCAAAACACGATCGAAGCACACTAATCTTTCTTTTTCTACCTGTTTTTAACATGCACATGTGTTAGTCATATTATGTATGTATACTCGTGTTTTGAGCAAATAAAATTATTCTTATTCTTGTTATAGCGCATTAAATCAGCCATTTTGTTTTAAGTAATTTACCTTTATAGGTACCTACCTACCCGTGACACCTTGCATGTGACGAGACACTCGCGCAATCAAGACGAATATAATGACGTAAGTTAAATTGTTGGGCAGGAACGTAAAGATCGTAAATGTTTTAACCGACGAAGTGAAGCTCAAAATGAGGGTTAGGTATGTGTTTATACAGTATTAATGTATGACAGTTACGGCTCAACCGTTTTGATCCTGAAGTAACTCTGTAATTCTGTATATTTTGATGATACCTACGTAACACCTACCCTACCCATTGTAATAATAAATTGCCGCGTGGGGTGCCGGGATAAAATGTCACCCCCGTTCAGTGTGACATAGAATTCACCCGACACCGTTGGGTATCGTAAAATTCCGGATGGGCAGCAGCGCCTTCCGAGGAATTGATATCTTAAACTGGGATCCCAAAAATTATGGCTAATCCCCAAAGATTACTATCATTGCTAATCCCCCCTAATGGAGGAGGGTTTGTTCAGCGGTGTACAATCCGGCTGATAGAGTAGGTACCTATTATAACAACAGTGTTCTTCTTCAGAATACTTCAAACAAACACCTGTGGGTGTCAACTAGGTACAATATAAATAGGCTCTTCAACTACCTACATACCTTCCTCACGACAACTACATACCAATACCATAGGACGTAGTCGGATATAACGAAATACCTACTCTTTTCGCACAACCTAATTTTAAAAACAAAATAAGAACTTACCAATATAATATGATAGGGAAATAGTTATAAACTACACTTCAATGAGTATGTAATCACCACGTACTAAATAGAATTATTTAAATACAGGCGCACAAAGTAGTACTTATTAGTAAAACAAATTAGCACCGGCCGGAACGCGCACACAAAACACAATAAAACATGAAAGAAAGAAAGGCTAGGATGCTATTATCAGTGTTGCCAGAGGTCGTTTATCAAAAGTAACGTACGGCAGGTGAAAATTTAACGTTTTACAACTATAAGTAAACCAGCCATGGGCGAGTCGGACTCATGAACCCAGGGTCCCGTATCATTGAACAATACATAGTTGTATTTTCTGATGTGTGACGGAACTTTGTGGATGGAATAAGTCCTTAGTAGTCAGAGCAACATTCATTTTTTCCACTTTATTCATTTGCTCGTTATTTCACTTCGACATTTTCTGGCCTTTGAGCAGTGTTTGCGCACTGCTGCTTAGAGGTGGAATATCTGACACTGCGGTGGTGCCCACCTAGACGGCCACTTGCTTATGAGGACTAACCGCTGTTTTGTCACCTGATTGACATCACCCAATCGAATCGAGGTAGTATAATCTCTCACGGAAGAGATGAACTCAGACCCCAAAAATTATATGCTGTCAATCCATCAGAAATACGTTAATTCTTCTAAGCAACACGTATATTTACAATTTATAGAGCACAAAACTCTTATCCTACGCGGGAATCAAACCCGAACCGGGATAGTAATTTAGAGCTCTAATAATTTGTAAACGTGATTTTCACTTAGCGAGGAAAACATATTATGCGGTGACACGGAACCCTTGATGCTAGAGTTCGAGTAATCATTTTTGACCCCAGTACTAGTTACCAGCCGAACAAACTGGAGCGAGTTCAAAATGTTTTCGTTAGAATATTTGGCTTGTTCAAATATGATCCTAATACATCTCGATGTCGTTCCAAGCTTAAGTTGCTTCGAATACGTTTTCACCGATATACTCACATTCTCTGTCGTCTATACAACATATTGTTCAATCTTTCACCCCCGCGCTATTAACAACACACGTAACAAGGAACGTTTGAATATCCTTGATTGTTCTTCATACACGTGAAGGTCATTGGAAAAATTACACTTCAAATTCCACCACATACTAGGCCTTTCTATGACAAGTATTTCACTGTTCAAGTTGCCCGCCTATGGAAATCCCTACCAGTCTCAGTAAAACGTGCATCTTCTTTAAATGTTTTTAAGGACCAAATAAAAATGTTCTATCTGTTCATATAATATAAAATACTTTTCATTATAGACTGTGATATTGCTTAATTTCTGTGTCGGAAGCATGCATTTATAATCTGTATATATTATTTATATTTAATTAAATATTAAGTATTATTGATATGTAAAGGGATGTATAAAAGAGTTTTATTTGATATTATTAATTGTGTGAATTCTATTTGAAATTGAGTACTTTAATATTACTATTTATTTACTAGTTCAGTACATCGCTTAATTACACCCCGACACTACCGGTTTTACAAATCCTCTCCATCCCAAGGTTGCCTGGAAGAGATTGCTTTTAGCAATAAATCCACCTATTGTACGTTTTATTTATTACTACATATACATATTTATAATCTTGTGTGGCGTGGTGTACAATAAAGTATTATCTATCTTCAGAAAGAAACGAAAATTTGAAAACGATTATTCATTAGTAACAGAAAAAATAACGAGAAGTACCAAAAAGTAACGAAAAACGTTTTAAAAATAAAGTTTTGGCAACACGGAATATTACAAGCAACAGCGAGAAAGTATCGCTGGATCTAGCGGATGCTTAGTCTTCAGCGACTTTTTATTTATTTTTGACCCCAGAAAACTAATCTTACGATATTTAACAACTTTTTTGATATTTTTAATATTTAAAATGTTATAAGAACTCATATGATATTTTTAAATTATGACAGGTTGTGTCATTCAATATCAAATATTGTTACTGACTACATTATGAATATGTACTATTGGCGGCATTCAATTCACCGGAAATCCCCCATCATAATGACTTGTCGTCTCGAGGTTCGATGTTCCTCACTCTCTCGTACGTTAATCACGTAAGTATCGCTAGTTATTTTTTATTCCATCATTCATCACAATCATCACCGTGAAATTGAACATATTTACATTTAATTAATTTTACGAGATCGCTGAGAAAACTTGTATTTCTTAGTTCGGACTGGTTCTAAGTGAAATTTAAATGGCTTAGCTGATATTTTAAACCTTTATTATTGTTAATGTGGATATCCCCCTAAACAAGATAAGCTATTGTCTAAACCAGTTTTGGTTTATCCAACTAAACTTTTTGCTTGTTTTGTCATAGTGAAAAGTTTGCTTAATTAACAGATATACAAAAACATGCCGGTACAAAAAAAAACACAAACAAAAATGTGAACTTATTATAAAAAAAACAACAGATAAGTTTCACTCCAGTCCTCAAAATGGGCAAATGCACGCAAAAAGCGGAAGGTAACCAAATGCACTGTCGTATCATCTAAATACAGTAGGTTGTATGTTTTCTTTGATTTTAAGGTTTGTTTTATTTTATGGAATGTTTAATTTACTGTTAATTAAAGACTTATTATTATTTACAGCCCGAAAATCTTTAATTATACGTTAATTGCGACTTCTAGTGGATTTTATATGTGACATATTTTTAAAATCTGGCTAGTTTTTTGTATCAGTATGGGGACTTTTATATTTATGAAACGGCAACACTGACAAGCAAGCTAGGAACGCTGTAGGAAGCGGAAGCCGAGTATTCAGAATGCTATGTATGAATTGATCTCAAATATATTGAAGTAACTACGTCAATATATTTGAGATAACTCCACGTGACGTAGCCTCTGCAATTCAAAAACTCAAACCGAATGGTTCTGTCGGTCCTGATAGCATTCCTCCTTGGCTACTCAAGAAAGGTAAAGAGTTTCTTATATTACCACTATCTCATATGTTTAATCTCGCTTTAAAGAGTGGGATGTATCCACCTGAATGGAAACTATCTAGAGTTATTCCCATCCCAAAAAGCTCAAATAAATTATCGGTTGAGGAGTATCGCCCAATTGCCATACTGCCCACTATTGGAAAAATCTTTGAAAACGCCATCCATGAAAAACTATATAGGCAAATCGAGCCATTCCTGTGCGAAGAGCAACACGGATTTAGAAAAAAGAGGTCAGTAAACACTAATCTGCTGACACTAGTCAATTACATTTCTTCTAAGCTGGACTGCAGAGGGCAGATAGATGTACTGTACTTTGACTTCCGGAAGGCGTTTGATAGGGTCAATAATGACATACTGCTGGCGAAGCTCAGTTCACTAGGATTCACTCCTGGCCTTCTCCATTTTATCGCCCACTATCTTCGCAATCGTCAGCAATATGTTCGTCTTGGATTATATGAGTCCCAACCCTATCATACGCGTTCCGGAGTAAGTCAGGGTTCGGTGCTTGGGCCGCTTCTCTTTATCCTTATGATAAATGACCTCCCTGAAGTTCTCAAACATGCTAACTGTCTTCTGTATGCTGATGATCTGAAATTGTTTTTAGAGATAAAGACAATAGATGATTGTTTGCAGCTACAGCAAGATATTGATGCCATTCATCAGTGGAGTGTAATTAATAAAATGGAATTTAACATATCAAAATGCTACGTTCTGACTTTCTGTCGAATGGGACGCCCAATCGAGTTTCAATACAAATTGGACCAATGCACTATAGCGCGCTCCACAACTGTAAAAGATTTGGGTGTGACATTTGACAGAAAGCTTACGTTTAACGACCATATCGCAATAGTTGCTAAGGAGAGTTATCAGCGGCTGGGATTTGTTTTGAGGAATTCTCGGGAGTTTCAGAATTTAGAAGTGATCAAACTCATCTACAGCGCTCTTGTTCGAAGTAAGCTGGAAGCCAGTGCCTGTGTGTGGCATCCGCACGAGGATAATTATACCCTCCTATTGGAGAAAATTCAGAAAACCTTCCTCAGGTATATTTACAAGCGTAAGTATGGGTTCTACCCATACATGTATCCTACTAACTATTTGCTTGGTTCTCTAGGATATAACTCCTTGGAAGTAAGAAGAGCTTGCGACCAGATGGTGATGGTCTGTAAAATACTTCGTGGGAAAGTGGATGCCCTTGGCCTCCATTCTCTAATATGTAGATTTTTTGTACCAGATCACTATCTTAGGGGTAGGGATCACAAACTGCTGGCCATCCCGAGGTGTAGGACAGTTTCTCACGCCAACTCCCCGATACCGCGATCCCTTGCAGCCCTCAACAATATTTTTGACGCCAACCATAATTGTGACATATTTGCTGACGACTGGAGAGAGATTTTATCTGCATGCTTGAAGTACTGTGAGGCAACGTACTATCGTACTTCAAGCATACAGTTATAGTTTATAAGTAGTAGATTTAAGATTGACATATTTGTTTAACTATGACTAATTATTGTTTATTATTAGTGACTAATATTATTATTATTTTGACATTAACTTTGAACTTAATTCTTATTTTAATTTTAAATTGTACTTCATTTATAATTGTCTATATCATTAGTGTAATTGGCGTAAGCCGTGCTAATTGAATAAATAAATAAATAAATGAATAGAGCTAGGAACTAGATCAAAAATATTCTAATAAAATGATTGATGCAATTTTCACACTAAAGAACTTGCTATCTTTAATATTTTTAACTTCCTCGCTAATTAATATTGGGAAATATTTAATAAAAGTGTTCTTTAGAAACCGATCGTGGTGATACGTTGGTTTGAGCTTTTCGTTGGTTCCGATAAATATGTCAGGGTTTTTATGTTGCTTTCGCCTTGCTTGTTTGCGTTTTTGCGGATGCTTGCTTTTGAAAAACGCTTAACTTTTTGAACCAAAGGTTCTACTAACTTGCATATTCATTTATTTTATTTATGGGTAAATGCTACCATTTATGGCGGGAAATTCAAAATTCTAACCTTTTTTACACGACTGCCCAAAACAAGGAAAATTATGTTTTCAGGGTTCAAGTATTTTATGTACCTATGTTTGTGTTGTGAGTTTATTTATTCCACCATAACTTCTGAACTGCATTACTGATTTTAATGTAAGATATATCTTTAGGTTCGTCTTGATAACGCAAAAGACAATAGGTTAACGCCATATTATGAAACAAAAAAAAACTTCCAAGTCCATCGAGTGCGATATCAAAATGAAGGGCTTCAAAAATCGATTCCAAAAATAAATATAACTTGCAATTTTAATTTCAATGGAAAGATAAAACGTTAAATGAAAAAAATATAATTTGCAGTCGGGTCTTTTACTTATGTTATGAATGTATACTTGTTCAGTTTTGTTGCTATTAGTCGTTTAACTATTGTACTTACTCACTAAGGGTGCTTACCATTTGAAGTTAAATTCGCTAAAAACGATCACACTCCCAAAAAGTTGTTCCACTTGGGTCTTGGCATTATTTTCGCCATAAACGCTATGAGGCTACTGGAATAGTTGAAATTACCTACATCTAATGTCAAAATTGACAGAAGTGGCAAATTTTAGTGGCATTCTTAGCGTTCTTATCGTAAATGGAACAGGGGAGAACAGTTACAAACGATCACAGTGATCACAACCATAGACGCAGAATGTGATCATAATTAGCGAAAATAACGAAATTAGCGTCAAATGGAATAGGCCCTAATACGCGATATTCGGAGATGTTTTGTGTTTTTTTTTTATTTTATTTTATTGTGAAGGAACAAGCGAGGCCCACCTGATGTTAAGCGGTATCCTCTGCCTATAACAGATGCATTTCATCACAAGTGACGTACTGCACTGCGCCCATCACCTTGAGACATACCTGTTAAGTCTCATTTTTGCCTGTTATTTCACTGGCTCTCAAGGACTGCTGCCGGAACACACCGTGGTGTTTGGCGACTGATTTTCTACTTGAGGGTGGTCGCTAGCCAGGCGGGCATTCGCAAAATGCCCTTCCACCATGCGGTGAAACTCAAGCTCTGGGCGGGATTCGAACCATGGACCTGCTGCGCGGCAGTCCATAGCCAATGCCACTGAGCCATCACTGCTTCAAAAATCAATCAATGTGCTTAGCTGCATTGACCTATATATACTAGACTATACGCAACATCTCAAACGAGCATAGTCGACCAGTGCAGGTAAGCCGGCCGGCATATTCTCAGGCAGCTGGGCACTCGTAGAGATTACGCGCGCTTTACGTTCGAAAATTGTGTATTCAAAATACCATCCTGCGTCCTAAGTGCTGCAAAAACCAATCGGGAAAAACAAAAAAATCTATGGAATCACTTTTCACAAGTAAATTCATATTTTTGCCCGAATGCATTATTATTTTGTCGATATGCTTCACGGCACAGCATAGGCAGCCATGTTCACGGAGTGAAACTCATAGTCCTTACATTCTTACGCCGTACTTATTATATATATATAATATTTATATAATTATAATTATATAGTATATATATATACATATATAATGAATAGATTCAGGCGTTACTTTGCGGAAATCCATTTTTAATAATAACAAATATATTAAAAGTATTTTAAGAAAACATTTAATTAATTATTTAATAAAACACTTAAAAAATCTTTATAAAAATGATATATATCTAGTGACAATTCCGCCTAATTTCCTATTAAGCCGACGTGATTAAGCCCGATCGATATCGATCGTGGGCTCGTAGAGTCAAGACCTCCTGAGGATGCTTCGTTTAGAAGCGAAACGCGTCGAATACTCTTCCGGTTTGGTCTTGGCGTTTGTGACGTCACGTCGGCTTAATAGGAAATTAGGCGGAATTGGCACTAGATATATATCATTTTTATAAAGATTTTTTAAGTGTTTTATTAAATAATTAATTAAATGTTTTCTTAAAATACTTTTAAAATATTTGTTATTATTATACATAAACATTATATGACAAGAAAAACATTTTATTTTGACTAACAAAAACCTATTTTAAAGATTCCTTTCACGAATTAGAAACGTTACATACATTTTGTATGAAGCAGTTTATATTAAACAGTGCCTGATCCGTGTCCCGTCATTGCCTGTCTACTAGCGTACGACGCTCGTCTACACGGTAGGTGTTGTTTTTTTTATGTTATTGTAACTGAACAAGCCTGAGGCCCACCTGATGTTAAGTGGACTAAACCTCTGCCTATAACAGACGCATTTCGTCAATGAAGAATGGCACTGTGCCCGTCACACTGAGACGTACAGTTGTTAGGTCTCATGTGCCCTTAATTTTAATCTCCCTAAGCGTCCTGCTATAAAACCAAAGACAAAACTTTTAATAATTACGTCCTTGTACCTTCAATTGTAAGCGAAAACATACTTTGTGAAACCATATTATTTTTTTGTTCTTATTAGAGTAGATTTATGGTACCGACTCTACATGAGGTGGATAAGGAAGGACGATGCATTAGAAGTTAATGTGCCTAGAACTTACGTACCTATAATATTCCGATAATATTTCCAAGAACAAGTTTAACGAAGTAAACAATGAATGCATTGACCGGGTCACAGATTATCAAATAGTTGCCCACCATTAGTATGTTGTAGTAGGTAATATATTATTATTATGTATCAACCGGCTAGGACTAGCGTAATATTTACCGTATACCGTAGCGTGGCTATATCTACACTAATATTAGGTCCTTACATATGAAATTGGGGTTTTGTATGGGAGGAACAAAAAGTCGAATATTTTTTAATATAATATATTTAATTAATCAAAGTATGAACCATTATTTTCTATGCACTTTTGCCATCTCATAGGTAGTTCATTGATCCCTTTACTAAAAAAACCAGTCGGACGGGAATCAATAAAATCTTTGAAGGCGATTTGGACTGCCCCATCGGAGTAGAATTTTTTCCCTTGCAAGAAGTTATCCAAATTTCGAAAAAAATGGTAATCTGTTGGAGCAAGGTCCGGGGAGTACGGAGGATGTCTTAGACTTTCCAATTGAAGCTCTTCTAATTTAGTAGCCGTCTGTAGCGCAGTGTGTGGTCTAGCGTTGTCGTGAAGCAGCAGTGGCGTGGAGCGATTGACCAGCCTAGGTTGTTTAGCCGCTAGCTTTTCCATCATGGTTTGCAATTCCTGACAATAGACATCAGCCGTAATAGTCTGGTCAGATTTGATAAAACTGTAATGAACAATACCGGCACTAGTCCACCAAACGCTTACAAGTAACTTTTTTGGGGTTAATTTTCGCTTGGGGCAGGATTTGGCTGGCTGGCCAGGATCTAACCATTGCGCTGAGCGCTTCCGATTATCGTAAAGAACCCATTTTTCATCACAGGTAATGATTCGGTTTAAAATACCTTCATTATTGTGCCGGTTTAGTAATGTAACGCAGCAGTCGACGCGCGTTTGCCGGTTTGTTTCAGTCAATTCGTGAGGTTTTTTAATCTTCCCAATTTGCTTCAAGTGAATTAAAACAGTTTTATCACTAACATCGCAGCCTGCAGCTAACTCGGACGTGGTTTGCGATGGATCCGCTTCCACAATAGCCTTCAACTCTTCATTATCAACTTGAGTCTCAGGCCGTCCACGGGGCTTGTTCTGCAGGTCGAAATTTCCAGAACGAAAACGTTGGAACCAAAAACGAACTGTGTTTTCTTTTGCAACACGACCGCCATACACATCATTCACCCTTCGAGTTGTTTCCGCAGCACTAGTGCCACGGCGGAACTCGTACTCGTAAATAATGCGATATTTAAGGTTTTCCATTTTGTAAAATGAGTGACGCAAACAGAAAAAACAGAAGAAAAAAAACAAATGAATGACGATCATCGAAGCACAAATACATGAGTCTATAGCTGTACAAATTTGAATTTGGAATTCCTTACCAAAGAGGAGAAATTCGTGATTAAAGTGGCCAGTACGAAAAACGCCAATTTCATATGTAAGGACCTAATATTTAAATAGGTAAGATTTGTGTTTTTATATTTTTATATGTAACGAATAAACTTAAAAAGTACTGGATCGATTTGAAAAATTCTGTCACTATTAGAATCCTACATTATCCCTGATGAACATAGGCTACAGAAAATTCAAAAAGTTAGGAATCCGTACGAAAACTTTGATAATGTAACCAAACGAGAAAAAATAATAACAAATATTTTTTAAATATTTTAAGAAAACATCAAATTAATATTTTAATAAAACACTTAAAAAATATATACCTAGTGACAATTCCACCTAATTTTTCTGCTAAGCCGACGCGACAAACGCCACGCAGCCAAACCGGAAGAATTTTCGACGCGTTTTGATTCTACACGGAGCATCCTCAGGAGGTCTTGACTCTACGATCGATCGATCGCGCGCTCATAATATTTGGTAAGCTCGTAAAAATATTTGTTATTATTAAATATGGATTTCCGCAAAGTAACGCCTGAATCTATTCATTATGAAAAAAAATACCAAAAAAAATGTTATATCGCGTACGCTGCGGAAATGATTGACAATAGAGCAAAGTAATGTACCTACTACAATTTTATAGAGGACATCAATGTTTACAAAAAAATCCGCAATACCATGTGTCTATTACTCAATTTTTTGGTAAGAATATTACATATCACAAAATTATTATTATAACTTACTATAACAATACAGTAATAATTTCAATAAGAAGTTATGACACAATAACGTTATTAATAAGTTGGCATCGTCAGGACCACTACATCCTAGTTATGAATGAAATTATATTGTTATCATTATCGCCGATGCCAATGGGATAAATCAAGTAGAAAATCTGTCGCCAAGCACATAACGGCGTGTTCCGGCAGCAGTCCTTGAGAGCCAGTGAAATAACAGGCAAAAATGAGAACAACAGGTATGTCTCAAGGTGATGGGCGCCGTGCAGTTCGCACTTGTGATGAAATGCATCTGTTATAGGCAGAGGATACCGCTTAACATCAGGTGGGCCTCGCGCTTGTTCCATCCATAAAAAAAATTAAGTGCTTTAAATTAATAATGTTTGTTGAAGACTCGTACGAAGCCGGAGCGGGCAGCTTGTTTCTATATATTGGTAGTAGGTATACAGTTAGGTAGAATGGTGAGCAATCAAGTTGGTATTACCTATTGTCGGTCGAAGAACCAGACTCGCTTGATAGTACAAGGAAGAGGCTTGTATATTTAGTCACTGTTGTTTAGTCAGTCGTCCGTCAGTCGTGTTGTGGTCTTTGTGCGGCGTGGTCGGCGTAAATTGTTTTTAGTTGACTGGAATTATGCGTCATTTAGTAAGTTGCATTTATTTTGTTTTGTTTATGTGAACACGAAATTCGAGGCGAAGCTGATGTAAAGCGGTAACCTCTGTCTATAGCACATGAATTTTGTCACAAGCACAACAGATTTTCTACTTGAGGGTGGTAGCTAGCCAGGCAGGCATTCGCACAATGCCCTACCAACATGCTATAACGACTGCCATCCTTTGTTTTTTTTCCGCTGGGAAAACGCCTTACGCGTACCACGCGGCTTCTTGACTGGGGTGGAGGTGTCGCGTGGTTGTGTGGGACTCCCCGGGCACGATAAATTGCCCGGTATACCCACTAAAAACCCAGCGATAAGCCCTCGGCGTCTGTGTGGGGCGGCGCGGGTTCGCTGTAGCGTTATATTATACCGTAGCCTACGAGGCACTCTGACTTGGTAGGCACTCTTTTTTCTACTTAAGAGTGGTAGCTAGCCAAGCGCGCATTGCAAAATGCCCAACAGCATTTTTTTTTTTATGAATGATAGGCAAGCATTTGGCCGCTATCTCACCTGATGGAAAGTGACGACGCGGCCGAAGATGTAGCATACTTGCCTAGAAGATACCTATTCACTCTAGACTCATCACCATGTATAACGACTGCCGTCGTCGTAAGACAACAACCGGGACCGACGACGATATAGCAAACTTCGCTAAGAGCGCTTCAAAAACGCTCACGAGTCGTGAGAAAGGATTGAAGCGAAGCAAACGGCTTATTCCAGAAATCCCCTTAGCAAATCCCCTGCGAAGGGGATTTCTGGACTTTTTGTCCAGAAATCCCCTGCGCGTCGTCTTTGAGTGTTCGAAGGGGATAATTGGACAATAAGTCCAAAAATCCCCTTAACCATTTAACTGGACAAAAAGGCCAGCCATCCCCTTAAGTAATTATTTGCATTAATATTAAACAAAAACAGTTGATTAGGTAATCAGTCTTTATTTATATGAATCTAAACCAACAGTTCACTAGCATATATTTTGCACCTCCATAAAATCTGTCATATATTTACAATATTAAATATATGAGAGATTGAACAAATGTTGACATATCACATTTTACAGTAATTCTTATACAAAGAAGATCTATAATCACAGATTATTTGTACAATATTGCTTTCATTGTTTATATAATAAATAATCTATATTAATTATCAATAATTAAAATAGGTATCACCAAATTAAAATACAATATTACAGTTCTCCTACTAGAACATAAAACCAGACATTATTTTCACTACAATCTTTGTAGAAATAGTATGTAATTTAGTAAAATGAAGTATTATCTCTCTTATACTCTAGTGGTATCACATACAAATCACTTCCTTACAATAATTAACACGAGCGCAGACATACAACTTACTAATATATTCTCTAAAAATCAAACTTAACAATAACAAGGTGCTTTAATCACAGATTATACGTACAATAATACTGATAATGCAATATAAATTCAACTAGTGCTGCATTCCTGTAGTTGTATAGGGTTGATTTTAATCTAGATAAGTACTGCTAAATAAACAACATAGTTGTATCGCAAGAAATCCCCTTAATAACAGTTCCCACAGCGTATAACTCAGCTGTAAGTTCATTAAGAGACATCAGGATTGACGTAATCAGAGCATTTCCTCGATTTAAAAAGTTGAAGTCAACTCTATATAACCACAGGAATACAGCACTTGGTGTTAATAATATAGAGTACCAAAACGCTGAAAAAGTTGAAGTCCCACTGATACACCGTGATTTCTTATTAGCGGACTAAAGTGATGGCACTTTTCGAATAATAGCATTTTGCACCGAATCGGCCAAACAATATATGAATACTCTATACTTTTTTTTGGGAGATGGGACTTTCTGGATCTGTGTAAAGCCTTTCTATCAACTTTACACTATCCATGGGGATTTGGGCAGTACAAACAACTACATCAATATTTTGCCATTGGTATACGTGCTAATGACTCATAAAAGTCAGGAAGCGTACGAAATTCTTTTTTCTATGCTTAAATCTCAACTCCCAGATTGGAAACCAAAAAAATTTAAATGCGATTTTGAAGAAGCAGCGATGAACGCGATGATCAATACATTTGAAAATATTTCAATCACTGGTTGCTATATCCATTACAGAGATGCGATATGGCGAAAAGGTAAACAATTTTGGACTGACTAAACAAAAAATGACGAAAAGACAAGTGGCACTTAGTGCGGTCTTGCCTATGCTACCACAGGACAACCACAACAATACAGACAAATTCTGTATTGTTGTGGTTCTATATTGCCTCTCAAAGTCCCGACGATGACAAAAGTACAACGTTTAGGCTTTACATGTTAAAACAATGGCTAAAAAACGGTTTTATCAAAGTATGGTGTGCATTCGGGGAGGAACATCGTACTAATAACTTAGTGGAATCTTGGCATGGCAAAATGATGAAACGGATATTGAAAAAGAATCCCAGCCTAATAAGGCTACTCACTGCGCTTTCAGAAGATGCATCATTTTATAATATCCGCGCCATACAGTTCCATGAGCTTGGGGAAGGCATATCAAAACGAACAAAAGAGAGTATTAATCGTGATCAATTTATACAGGAAGTTCTCACGGAGTTTGATAATGGTAACATAATACTTGGGCATTGTTTAGAGAAGCTTCGTTGATTTATTGCTTCTCCATTAAGTGTACTGTGTCAGTTTTCTTTGTTTGTGTTTTTTTGCGATACAACTATGTTGTTTATTTAGCAGTTACTTTACAATGTTGTTGACTTATCTAGATTAAAATCAAACCTATACAACTACAGGAATGCAGCACTAGTTGAATTTATATTGCATTATCAGTATTATTGTACGTATAATCTGTGATTAAAGCACCTTGTTATTGTTAAGTTTGATTTTTAGAGAATATATTAGTAAGTTGTATGTCTGCGCTCGTGTTAATTATTGTAAGGAAGTGATTTGTATGTGATACCACTAGAGTATAAGAGAGATAATACTTCATTTTACTAAATTACATACTATTTCTACAAAGATTGTAGTGAAAATAATGTCTGGTTTTATGTTCTAGTAAGAGAACTGTAATATTGTATTTTAATTTGGTGATACCTAGTTTAATTATTGATAGGTTGGCAATTTTGTTTATATACCACCTTGTGTCGGATACTTTTTTTTTACACTTAGTGTTTTTTAAGTATATATACATAATAATTATTGTGATTGTTCAATAATACAACTTGTATAGTATTTTAGACGTTACTAATATAGATTACATATTATATAAGCAATAAAAGCAATATTGTACAAATAATCTGTGAATATAGACCTTCTTTGTATAAGAATTACTGTAAAATGTGATATTTCAACATTTGTTATAAGTACTATTGTAAATATATGATTTTATGGAGGTGCAAAATATATGCTAGTGAACTGTTGGTTTAGATTCATATAAATAAAGACTGATTACATAATCAATTGTTTTTATTTAACATTAATGCAAATAATTACTTAAGGGGATGGCTGGCCTTTTTGTCCAGTTAAATGTTTAAGGGGATTTTTGGACTTATTGTCCAATTATCCCCTTCGAACACTCAAAGACGACGCGCAGGGGATTTCTGGACAAAAAGTCCAGAAATCCCCTTCGCAGGGGATTTGCTAAGGGGATTTCTGGAATAAGCCGAAGCAAACGTCACGATACGTGTGCGTGGTCCTTAATAGTATACCTATATACAATTATTAATCACTGATTGTAAACGACTTAGTACATTATATGTAATAATAATAATGTTTATTTCTCATATATAGTATACATTTTGTTATCAAACTAAATTGGGCACTTTTCGTTACATAAACTAATTCCTACAAAAAAGACAATCCTTGTACAAGATTCCTTAGTATGTTTTCTCGCAGAACCTACACTAAGAAAGTGATTTATTGTGTTGCAGGTTCTGCAAACCCTTCAAGTGTACCTTAAAATGTTACGTGTGATACATGACTATGTCTAAGTATTAGTTACATTATACATGATAAAAATTTATGAATATGAAAGTATATTCTTTCATTTTCAGAAATGGAAGTACAAATTTTCTTTTTAGTTTCGTTTTAGTAGTACTTAGTATGTATGTGAGTATTGCGAAAATGAATAAGGAACACAGTGAGCGTATGTGTTTGTATTTGTGTGTGAGTGAGGTGTGTTATGTGTATTTATGATGGGGATGTAAGGTGTAAGTAGGTCAGTGTTGACTTGAAACTATATCTATATCGTGTCTCAGTAAGAGTGTATATGTGTGTATTAGAGAGAATAGAGAGGTTGACAATGTAGGTAAGTATTTAAGATTATGTAAAGTAGTATTAGTATTAAACTTATCAGAGCGCTTGGTATGCGACGCGTGATCAAAATGCTGGCACGCTGGCTGGCTATTTGGCTCAAAGAATAAGCATTGCAATTCAACGGGGCAATGCTGCCAGCATGCTGGGCACGCTGTCAACTGGTAGTGGGCTAGAGCATTTGGACTGCCTATGAATCTGCAATGGCTTATATGGATCTAAATGCTTTTATTGTAGTAGCTGTAGTGTTGTATATAGTTCGTAGTATTTTGATAATAAAGTCGTAGTGACGTTTAAAAAAAAAAAGATTATTTATCTACAAAATCAGAAATAAGTATACGATAGGAAAAATTTAAGTCATGTGCGGGATTAAATTAAATTAAATTTTTCCTATCGTATATTTGTGATTTTGTAATGAAATCCGCATAGCAGGCGTTATTGCAAACCTAACAATATTAAAATTATGTATCTACCTTTAGTAATTTCTCAGATTCTTCATAATTGAGGTTTCTTAGCCAATTAGAAATAGCAAATTTGGCATCTTTCCTGTTGTATGTAACGAGGTTTTTTATTATTTTGCTGGCTTTATTGTACATTATTGTATATTAATGTAGCATGTAATGTAAAGTTTAACGACACAGGGAAAACCTGTATTGAACACCGAAGACCAGACCTTTGACCAATGAGTATGACGAGAATAAAAACAACGTAGATAAATATTTGTTTTAGGTATATGAAGTTTGTTCAAATAAGCGGGAAATTCCAGTAGGAGAGACATATCTACCTAATTCGCATTTACCCCTCTACCCAATGAAGTAATTCCACCACTATCGGACCGAGTGAGTAATGATGGTATCGCTATCGGTTTTGGCGATTTTTTTTATCAAACAATGGAACCCACTTCATCACTAAAATGTGTGAAATAACTTGGTACTATGACGGTTCAAAGTGCCTATTATCACAATATTGTGCGCATGGTACCGACTTCGACAAGTTATTTTACACATTTGAGTGTTGAAGTCCGTTCTGTTTGTTAGTAAAAAATAATTTCTCCAGTGACCCTTGCTACTTATGGGATCGATTGTCATTCACTGTCAATGACTATATATCATCAAGATAATACTTTTCAGTTATTGAAATGTAACTCGAAAACGGTTTCACCAATTAAATGGGACACAAGGCAAGCATCAGCTTTCAAATAAAATATAATCATCAAAATCGGTTCAACCAGTCAAAAGTTCTGATTGAGTACCTCCTCTTTTTTTAAGGCGGTAAAAACGACACAAACAAGTAGGGTAGTAGGTAACTTAAATCGAAAATGTGAATTAACTTTCCCCTCGTGATAAGCTTTGCAGTCTTGTTGTTCAATTTTAAGACACATACATACATACATAAATAAGTATATATACAATTATACACACATATAGACATACATATAAATATACTGATATAGATACAAATATACTGATATAGATACATATATACTAAAATTAAGATACTTTAATTAAAAGCGTAATTTAGAGTCAACTTTGCAATTTTATTTTATTGAGAAAATGTTAGAGAAACGTCTTCTGGAATAAACTAGGCCTTAGAAAATACCCCCCGAAGGGTTCCCGCCTTGTCGTGGCGGTGGGGCTTAGTAGCCGTGGCTTCGTCACCCACGGTGAAGCGAAGAGGAACCAGGGGCCGTTCTGGCTTGGGCAGTCGGCCGGCCCCAGAGGGGCCGCTCCACTGGGCTTTGCCTCTAAGTCCAGACTGGAGCGGCAACGGGTAGGCTGCGGTGCTGTATGGGCAGCACCGCATCTGAGGCGGGCTGTGGTGTTGTATGGGCGACACCACAGCTGACGGTGAGGGGCCACGGCGGGAGAGGAGTGCCGGTATCACGGTGCGCCGCTCTCCCTACCTTCCGTGGCCACGGCGGGGCCGCCACCGTTTGATGGCGGACGCGGAGGGGCCGCAGGGGAGGAGGAGTGTTGGTATAGCGAGGCGCCGCTCTCCCTATCCTCTGCGGTCGAAGTAGCAGGCGACGGGGCTACTCATCTGACCCGTCGCAGGGGGACCTAGGGCGTCGGAAGCGGGGTCGTCTGACGCCCATTTGCGGGCTTGGTCCCCGGGTGGTAGCGACGTGCCAAGTGTTCTGGTGCGTCGTGAGGGGTAGCATCCCAGGAGGGGTCCGGCAACGTACAACCGTGGCGGGTTCGTGGTTGAGTGCTAAAGCGTCCCTGCGATCCCGCCGAGAAGCGGTAGAGATGGAACACCGTGTGTTATTTAGTCGGTAGGGGCACTTGCTGCTGTGGGAGTAGTTGGTGTCGAGCCCGACATATCCCGGCCACCTTCCCCGGGGTGGACGGGAATGCGTAAATGCATTTTTCACACGTTAAAAAAAAAAAAAAAAAGGCCTTAGAAAATATGATTAAGATTAACGTATAATTCTCTTACTGCTGCAAACTAAATATATTTTGCTAAAAAGCTATTTAACAATGGTCAGGGCCTTCAGCGGGAAGTGTCAGTTGTTATAGCTGACCTAACCACCCTCATAAGCGAGGGTGGCTATGTCTCTTAAATGAGGGTGAAATGATCAAGTATTTTTAAACCCAAATACACTATCCTTTATGGTTATTCCATTTTGGGGGCGATATGTCCTGCACTGACGTCCCGCTTGGGGTGTTTTGTGCATTCCTTTGTGGTTAATTAAGATTTAAAAAATATGTAAACTTGACTAAAGTTTCAGCGGCATCCGATGGTCTAGTTTATTATTGCCTATAGATTAATATTCAACCACAAATTCTCACTTGATGGGAATAGTGACGATGTGGTCGAAGATGGTAGCTTAGAACTGGCTCTCTTGGACTGCTGTCGGAACAAACTCCGTTAGGTACCTGGTACTACAGGTTGTCTCGCTAGCCAGACGCGGGCATTCGCAAAATGTCATTTTTAGGGTTCCGTACCCAGAGGGTAAAAACGGGACCCTATTACTGAGACTTCGCTGTCCGTCCGTCCGTCTGCCACCAGGCTGTATCTCAAGAACGGTAATAGCTAGACAGTTGAAATTTTCACAGATCATGTATTTCTATTGCCGCTATGACAACAAATACTAAAAATAAAATAAATATTTAAGGGGGGCTCCCATACAACAAGCTTGATTTTTTTTCCGTTTCTTGTTCGATACTAATAATGCATTATAATGGTGACAGGTAGACGCTTTAACTATTCACAGAATATTTAGTTACGGAACCGTCGTGCGCGAGTCCCACTCGCACTTGGCCGGTTTTTTTTCAGGACGCCTCAAGGGCTCCGACATAGCCTACCGACTGCCATCCTAAAAAAACCTAATCTCCATTCAGTAATAACGAAAAGGCAAGCGGTCCTTCAAAAAAAAACGAGCGATGGACCCTACCACAATGCATGATCTAGCTCTCAATGGATCCATTCAGAAAGACCCAACTAGCATTGATATAAATATCCTCTTATCAGATTATCCTGTTCACCGTGGTCCTGGCAGGCTACCTGGCGTCTTCAACACCCATAGACCACAAGCACCATCTCGTCAACAAACCGCCTATGTGGGAGATCTTCGGAGGCAGGAGTAGAAGGTCCGACCAGTATGCGAAAGGAGGGCAACGGAGAGTTGGGTTTGTTAGGTACCCACTAACAAGACAAGGTATTTATTGTAACCATTTCCAGACTTTCCACTCCATGTTTTGAGCATTAATACTGCCTACCCAAGTTAATAAAATTTAAGGTAATTAATAAATTTTAAAATATGAATTTTATAATTAATAAAATTTCAAATATGAAATTTATAATTAATATAATTTAAAATATGAATTTTTTAATTAATAAAATTTCAAATATGAAATTTATAAATAATATAATTTAAAATATGATTTTTTTAATTAATCAAATTTAAAATATGAATTGTATAATTAATAACATTTAAAATATGAAATTTATAATTAATAAATTTTAAAATATGAATTTTATAATTAATAAAATTTCAAATATGAAATTTATAATTAATATAATTTAAAATATGATTTTTTTAATTAATCAAATTTAAAATATGAATTTTATAATTAATAAAATTTAAAATATGAAATTTATAATTAATATAATTTAAAATATGAATTGTATAATTAATAAAATTTAAAATATGAATTTTATAATTAATAAAATTTAAAACTAGAGTGTGCGTGGATTAAAGACTTCTTGAGGGAACGTTCGTTACGAGTAGTCGTTGATGGCTGCTCATCTGAACTAATGTCTATAAATGCCGGGGTACCTCAAGGATCAGTTCTTTCGGCAACACTCTTTCTGCTCCACATTAATGACCTGCTGAAACCCGGTACCTTTGGGTACGCAGACGATAGCACAGTTGTCGAGCGATATATATCCGACGCACCGGCTGGTGAAGTTCAAGTTCAGCTCGAAAGAGAGGCGATGATTGGACGATTAAACTCGAGCTTGTTGGCCGTGTCCGATTGGGGCGATGCCAATTTAGTAAGTTTTAATGCGTCCAAAACACAGGCGTGTCTGTTCTCCGCTAAACGGAGAGCATTTCATCTATCTCCGACTTTTCGAAGTGTATCAATACCGGTGGCGAATCGGTTAGAGCTTCTTGGTGTGTCCTTAACTTCGAATTTAAACTTCGGGTTTTACATCGAAGCCAGAGCACAACTGGCCGCTAAGAAGCTTGGTATCCTCGCAAAGGTGAGGCATTACTTCACACCTGGGCAGCTTCTTAATTTATATCAAGCACAAGTCCGTTCGTGTATGGAGTAATGCAGCCACCTCTGGGATGGATCCACGAAATACCAACTGGAGGCTCTCGACTCCATTGACCGACGAGCCAAAAGACTTATAGGCGATGATAAGCTGGTTGAGTCTAAACTACAGAGTCTCGGTCATCGTCGCAGGGTCGCTTGCCTATCGGTATTCTATCGCATACATTTCGGAGAGTGTGCGCAGGAATTACATGAGCTGATTCCTCCATGCCCCTTTTATCATCGGACAACAAGACGCTCTGATGGCCGTCATCCTTTCATGGTTGACATTCCTTCAGTTCGCTAGAAGCGTTTCGCTTCCACATTTATCATCCGCACAGCGAAAGAGTGGAACTCATTACCCGCGTCTTTGTTTCCCGAACCGTATAATTTGGGAGTCTTCAAGTCTAGAGTGAATAGGTACTTTCTAGGCAAGCATGCTACATCTTCGGCCGCATCATCACTTTCCATCAGGTGAGATAGGGGCCAAATGTTTGCCTATAAATGAATAAAAAAAAAAAAAAAAAAATAACTATAGTACCACTTGCGTTGTACTACAAACAAGACCAATTTTGCAATTGGTTTTATTACATACTTGTAAATGATGACGCAACCTTATAATTTTAATATTGTTAGGTTTGCTATAACGCCTGCTATGCGGATTACATTACAAAATCACAAATATACGATAGGAAAAGAGAAGGAGTTTTTACCCAATATTGAGTTTGCAATACCAACCTTCTTTTGAAACCTATATTAATGATAGACAGATGAACCAAGAAGTTAGTGGTCAATTTAACTGTAGGCTAGTACCATAGACATATAGATTTCATAGATCCATGGTTAGTTATCAAACATTGTGAACTTCATATGCACGGTTACTTGTGACTTTAGTCGGCTAATAGCCTACTGGAGACTTTACTTGAAGGTTGTGAAAGGGGCCCTGCCCTGACGTAGTATACAAACGAGGGGTGCGTGTACAAATGTGTATCAATAATTTACTTTGTAGTAGCGCGCTTGTGTGAGTGACTGAATATGATGGTGCCACGGGCACCGTTAGTTATTCGACATTGAATACCAAGTATGAAAGTCAAGAAACTCCTATTTATACTTAAATTTTTTGAGCACTATTTATTATGATATGATAAATTATTTGAAGCGTTCGTAGTGAAGTTTACTTAGCTGTTCTCAACCGATCAGTATAAGCAACGTCCGCAGCGGTCATGAGTTGGATGGGTTACACCTAGTGACATTACTACTGAGCGTGCACGTGCTTCGGAGAGCACGTTAAGCCGTCGGTCCCGGTTGTCGTCTTAGAATGGCAGTCGCTATAGCATGGTGGTAAGGCATTTTGCGATTGCCCGCCTGGCTAGCTACCACCCTCAAGTAGAAAATCTGTCGCCAAGCACCTAACGGTGTGTTCCGGCCGCTGTCCTTGAGAGCCAGTACTTCTAGGTTAGCCTGAACAACATCTTCGACCACATCATCACTTACCATCAGGTGAGACAGTGGTCAAAGGCTAACCTATCAGGCATAAAAAAAAAAAAATTCTCCATTGCGCTGTTTGTTGGTTGAATTTGGAACAGTTTTAGGAAATAAGCAGTGATGGACTGTAAACCAATAAAATACCATATTTTTATGAACGATTAATTTATTTTTCCCGTTCTCAACACTTCATTAGGAATTATGTTAGGTATGATGGCTATGAAGGTTATGATTAAAAACTGTTCCCGTTGATGTAATTTTCAAACGAATGATACATTGAATTGCCGACTTTTATGCATCAAGTATTTGATTTTTATCTTTTTTAACGATGGTTATATTGCTATAAAATTTTATTACATATATTGTTAAATAAAGAACAAATGTACGGAACCCTAAAAGTAGTTATTCATTTAGATTACTTTAAGAATTTCATGAAAATTTTAATCGTTTTTAATACCTACTGTTTACTAAAATTTAACTGTTTTTTTTTTTAAATCAGCAACTTATAGTATATAATAATTAAAAATAGTTATAGTATATAATAATTAAAACACTACCTACCGCTTTATTCAAAGATATTGAATTTAAGCTACGCACAAAAGTTCGTGAGTTGTGTTCAAATTCAAACTTTGTTAATGTATTGATTACACACACAAATATTACGGGTCTGCTAACACTCGGCGGAAAGTTAATTAGTACTAATTAGTACTCGCCCCCATTATACTGGGACGCGCGAGATATACTACAGATTTATCTCGTCCTCAAAAGTAGGAAGAGAAAATTCACGCAAATACTCGCAGATAAGTGTCAAAAATCGATTTATACTGAGACGCGCATGTAAGTGTTGGTCGACAAGTAGCCACGGGTAGCCAAAATACAGGTAAACAAGGACGAGTTCTTTGCCCTGCCATGTTAGCACTCGTAGACATAGTGAGATATGTCTATTTTACACGAGATAAAGTGTAGAAAAAATTTACTCGTGGCGCGCATGCTAGCCGGGCAGGTTAAATTTGTACAAAAAAGCAGATTTTTGGCATATATTGAAGTCGTTTCTACAAATTTTATTTTGTTGGCATACAAACCCAGATATAGTGCACAAGATACCTATTAGCTCAAAAGTATCAAATAAAGATCTGTTACAACGCCATAATCACGTACGAACGTTTGTATGAAAAGTAAGACGGGTAGGCCGCTCTTTAAGCCCTTTTTTATACCGAACTGGTTAGCACTTGACCACTATTTCACCTGATGTTAAGTAATGGTGCGGTTGATGATGGACCGCGCTTAGATTAGAGTTAGATACCTATTATATTATATTAGCCTCTGACACCGACCTCAAAATTAGTTGGTTTACGTACCTACTTAGGTAGATGCCCAGTTTTGATGTTTTTTTTGTTATTTATCCGTTTTTAGTTAATTAGATTATATTAATGTAGGTTTAATTTCTTTAGATTACTTTAATTATGCATTTTTAATAATGTTTACTCGTTACGTTTAAAATAAAAATAATTATTCACAAAACTTCACTGGGTATAATTTCGTTAAATATTCAAACACACTTCACTACAATTGTTACACCTAATTTTTGTATTATAAATTATTCCAGATCCTTTTATTGCATAATATGAGTGAAAACTCTACAGAATTTCGTTCAAATCTGCCCAGTAGTTAGTGCAGTTGAAACGCTCTAACAAAAACTACTAAACAAATTTTGATAAAAATTACAGTGACTCTTAAGTTGAGAGGTTATTAAAACATGAATTTGTGCAATACGAAATCCGGTTTCTGCGTAATACGTGGACAAAAATACAAATATATTAACACAGAAACATAGAATACACTTGCGAAACTGTGCAGTTCTGACTATATTACATACATACAGGTAGAATTGAGTACCTCCTTTTTTGAAGTCAGTTAAAAAGACTCACCATGTAGTTTTCTTTCCAACTACGGCACCTGCGACGAAACCCTACCATAAACGTGACCGAACCCGCCCTTGGTCAATTGTTTATTATCCTAGAGAACGTAAACTCCAGAATATCATAAAAAAAAGTGAAACATTATATAAAATAATAACCGTGAGGATTGTGCAATATTATTGTAAAGTTTTGTATGAATAGATTTTGCTGTAATCTTGTATATTTATATTTTCAAAAATGTGAAATATAATTTTAAAAAATGGCGAAAAATTATACGATTATAATCGTAATGACTGTGCAGTATTATTGTGAAGCTTTTAAAATAACAGGATTTTGCTGAATGTATATTTTGTACATTTATATCTTTAAAAATATGAAATATGTTTAACAACAATACATGAAATTAAATACACAATAATAATCATGAAGATTGTGCAGTATATTGAAGTATTTTAACGAACAGATTTTGCTGTAGGTATATTCTGTATATTTATATCATCAAAAATGTATCTGCCATAAACCTCACAATTTAGTTATTTTTTTCGTATATTATTTTCTTCACACATATAAAAAACTAGCTTCATTTTGATGTTTCATCGAGCTCTGTCTTTCTTTCTTAGTTTTCAGAGTCATGCGCACGCCGCATGCCGGCCGTGTGTGTGAATTTATAGTTAAAAGGCTTATATAAGGTTACAGATTTTAACTTTTAATGTTGAACAAAATTTTCATCTGCAACCCCAGAAATGTCCAGGAATTGATATACCTTGATCTGGCAACCCTAGTGGACTGAGGGACCACATATTTTTTTTGTTTATTTTTGTTAAGTTAGTAACTTCAAGATTTAGTAAAAGTCATAAAATAATTTGTAAAATGTGAATTGTAATTTGTAATGAATTAATAATAAAGTTATGACTCTTAAACTATGGTCTCTCAGTTCACACACTCAAAATTTCAAATCTGCGTAAATACATAACTTATAGTCACATTTTGTATACAGATATTTAGTAAAACATATTTTAAAGTGTTTAGAAGATAACAAACCACAACGTGGAAACGAAAATTACAAATTACAAAATTCTTCCTGGTGTCACTGAGAGACCACTTATAAAACCCATATACTTTATTAATTATGCCACAAAAACTATATATTTTAACTGCTAACGTTAGTAAAAGTTACATGTAAATTTGTAAAAGTAAAACAAGAGCACCGTTTTTGGCTACTTTAGTAAAATTAACATTTAATTGTGGTCACTCAGTTCACACATGGAGAATATGTAAATTAATTAAAAGTTCTAGAATTATAAGTAGTAGATTACAATTAAATATATCAGTATTTAGTAAATATTTTTTACTGCAAGGATGTGTTTTTTTATCAAGTATTGATTGCTCTTAAGACCAGATAACTGATATTCAATATGTTCTATAAAATGTATGAAGTAGGGTGACCACACTGACAATTTACTATGCAAGTAATTTAGTAACACAATTTGTTTTTTTTTAACCCATGATATTATTTTGCATCACTTTACTGTTTTATAATGTGTAAAACCAATGCTATTAACATTAATTATTCGTATTTTAACACTTCTTTGTGAGTTTTAAGATTTTTGTGCTATTTTCCTAATGGCGCCAAATTTCAGGTTTTTTTTTTCGATTGTTTTGGCTTTTGTCTTCGTGTTCAGGGTTGCCAGATATCAGCTAACTCAAGTCGCCTAATTTTGCCTATCAAGTAGCCTAGATCGCCTATTATTTTATTTTTTGACAAGTAGCCTAATTCTCCTAAGATTTTGTTAAAGTAGCCTATATTTAACTTAAATAAAAACAAACTATAGGTACCTATGTTGTAAAAAATATATATTAATGTAGGTTGATACCTACTTAACGTACTAGGTATTATAATTGTTAAACATTTCCTGTTGTTATAATTTAATAATATAATTAAATAATATAAATAAAAGGGAATATCTGCAGAAACTTCTGCAGATATTCCCCATCTCTATAGACGAGAGAATCCTCATTCCTACTAGAAGTGGTAGCGGAAGAAGTTGACCCAGCCGCTTCAATAGGTCTTCTTTGATACATACATTAACATAATGTTATGTCATACAAAATAATACGGTTGATGTAAAAATATAACTTTTGTCTGTATTAAGTAATAAAGAATTCTCTCCCATTCAACTTAATTAAGAATTTAGGAAACACGTGATATAAAATTTCGCGCCCGGCTAGTTACAATTTGTGAATGAAGTTAGTAGCGTTTCTATACTCTAGATTTCGTGTTTTGATTTTGAACTGTATCTATCATACAGCGAGTTAGAATGAGTTACTACCCGGATGAATCTGTCTCTAACTCTCTATCTCACTATTACAGATATTAGATGCAATACCTAGAAGAAAGCAAGGAGCCCCTAATGAAAAAACGGTGGACGTGTCTATAACTTTTCTTTACACCTTCCGTTATTATGAAATAAAATAATAAAATTGTAGAAAGAATTTATTAGAATTGTAGTAATCCTGAAGTAGCCTAAACCGACCGTTCTTATTTTCCTAGGTAGCCTAAATGGCTACTGGTAGCCGATTGGTTTTTTTGGTCGCCATTTGACCCCCTAAGGTAGCCTAAATGGCGATAATTCGCCTCATCTGGCAACCATGTTCGTGTTCTTACTGCCGTTGTCTAATATTTTTTACATACTTGACATTTTCAACAGACTTGGGAAATTAGGTTAATAGTTAGACACTTATTTATGTAAAATTATAAAAACTAGTTATTCACATAATTATAGTGATCTATTAGGGCCTCCAAACAAATATTAGTACCTACGTGTCTACGAGAATTTATAGGTGAGAACAGAATATTGAGATCCACCTTTGTAGCGATATGATACCGACTTTCACAAGTAATTTTACGCTTTTTAGTATAAGAAGCCGGTTTTATTTTATATTTTATTCCATATTTCATTTCATCGTAATATTAAATTCAGTGAGTCTAATTCGTAGTAATTAAACAACTTTAAATGGTTTAAATCGCGTATATTTATCATTATTTGTCCCGACGTTTCCTTGCAGTGATCGTGGTCACGGGGTGACTAATTGGATAAAAATAGTGATAAGTACCTATACGCGATTTAAACCGTTTAAAGTTGATTAATTACAATGTGTAATAATCGCGAAAACCTAAGACAACATTAGAGTCTAATTCGGTTATATTTGCTTTGTCGTTATAATTTTTCTTTTTAATCTTGAGAACGAAAGTTTCGCGCCATTAATTTGTTTGAAATAGGTATTCGGTGCTCGCGCGTTTCATTTGTTTTTTTTATATTACACATACCGACGCAGCGACGACGGTACCTACAGTGTTCAAAATGGTCAGTAAGTTTTTCATACAATATTTTCGTATAATCTCGTAGAGTGCATAAAGGCACTATATTACATGTTCCAAATTCAAATCTCAGTAATGAGAAAACATCTAGTGGGAGATTTAGGCGGGAAAGGGTACGAGAGGAAAAGTCAATTTTGGGGACTTTGTATTTTTTACTGAAACTAGTGTTCCTTTGAGTTTTGATATGTAAAATTATGATGTAGAATGGATTCATTGAGTATTCATTATCGTGCACAAGTGTAAGCAAGTACTACAATGTAGGAAACATAACTTTTGGTGATTTATTCTGAGCTCCATGAAAAATTCCTCTAAAATTTCCACCACTTCAACAAGGCATGAATGACTCACCTTTGTCTTGACCACAACATTTTACTTGGCTCTGATTTTGACTTGACCTACTTTGTTCTTGAAAATATCTGTAAAACTGTTATTTCTAAAACATGACACTGGCTAAATATACACATGTATATATATATATATATAGGTATATATATGTAGGTATATATACATACCCCCCCATTTTGAAGCAGTGATGGCTCAGTGGCATTGGCTATGGACTGCCGCGCAGCAGGTCCATGGTTCGAATCCCGCCCAGAGCTTGAGCTTCACCGCATGGTGGAAGGGCATTTTGCGAATGCCCGCCTGGCTAGCGACCACCCTCAAGTAGAAAATCTGTCGCCAAGCACCTAACGGTGTGTTCCGGCAGCAGTCCTTGAGAGCCAGAAAAATTACAGGCTAATGAGACATAACAACTGGACGTCTCAGTGTGACGGGCACAGTGCAATTCGTCGTTGACGAAATGCGTCTGTTATAGGCAGAGGTTACTCCACTTAACATCAGGTGGGCCTCGGGCTTGTTCCGTCACAATAACATAAAGAATACCCATATTCGTTTTAAAACAGGTTTTAGTGTGTGTGATGTCACGTAGTGAAATTTATTTATGCCATTATTAAAAACGTCATTGGCGGTTCTGAGTAATGAAATACTTAGTGTAAATAAGCTTAATAACTCAAATGAATTTTCATTGTGTGGTCACCCTACTACATAAATTGTATTGAAAATATTAAATAGTAATTATCTAATCATAAGAGCAATCAATACATGATAAAAACACACATCCTTGCAGTAAAAAATATTTACTAAATACTGATATATTTAATTTTAATCTATTACTTATAATTCAAGAACTTTTAATTAATTTACGTATTCACCATGTGTGAACTGAGTGACCACAATTAAATGTTAATTTTACCAAAGTCGCCAAAAACGGTGCTCTTGTTTTACTTTTACAAATTTACATGTAACTTTTACTAACGTTAGCAGTTAAAATATATAGTTTTTGTGGCATAATTAATAAAGTATATGGGTTTTATAAGTGGTCTCTCAGTGACACCAGGAAGAATTTTGTAATTTGTAATTTTAGTTTCCACGTTGTGGTTGTTATCTTCTAAACACTTTAAAATATGTTTTACTAAATATCTGTATACAAAATGTGACTATAAGTTATGTATTTATGCAGATTTGAAATTTTGATTGTGTGAACTGAGAGACCATAGTTTAAGAGTCATAACTTTATTATTAATTCATTACAAATTACAATTCGCATTTTACAAATTATTTTATGACTTTTACTAAATCATGAAGTTACTAACTTAACAAAAATAAACAAAAAAAAATTTTGTCACTCAGTCCACACGCACACACAGTCATCGGGACGGCAACGCCGCGCTCAGAAATGTTTTTGGCCAAATATTTAAATATTTTGGCGGGAAGAAATGTTTTTGCTTATTACACAATAACTATGAGGCCCAATGATTTGAAATTTTTGGTGCCGATGGCACAAATTCAACCCAACATTTTGAGCTATTAATTAGTAATCTAGCCTTTCCCGTTTGAGCTGTGCAGCATGTGCTAGCTGGGGACATGTGTCCCCAGCTTACACGTTTGTTTGAGCTTGTAGCTCCAAAACCTTAATAGCCAGGGACTTGAAAATTTTAGTGCCAATGGCACAAATTTGGCTCTAAATTTTGACATATTAAACAAAGTCGTAGGTCCATTCGTTCAGAAGATACAGATGAGTAGCTGTAGACACGTGGTCTCCAGCTTACACGTTAAAATCGAGTCATAACTACTACAGCTTTCAAGTATGACGTTCAAATTTTTTTGTGCCATTGGCACAAATTATGCTCTAAATCCCTGGCTATAGTATATAACCACATCTTCAGCCGTTTCGTATATACAGCATGTGTCAGCTGGAGACCATAACGTCAGCTAACACACTAATAATCACACGTAGCGTCGAAGTTTATTTGGCACCTAAATTTTGAGTTGGTATTCATAATTGCACAAAATATGCTCTAAATATTGGCATATTCAGAATTAAGAAATTTCGATTGAGTAAGCTGGAGACATTCACACATCTGATTGAATGTTTTGAAGATAGCTCTTAAATTTTATTCCCTTCCTCACCATTTCGATCCCGAAGCTCTCTGCCGGCGTACGTTATTCCGTGCAGCTATGACGTTCGTCAGCCTCCTTAAAATTCTTAAAATATATTTCACAGAGTAGTACATTGCAGCCCATGCGCTGCCAAGCTGGCATGTTTATCTCTTCCCATGGGTGTCGTAAGAGACGAGTTCCGCAACTAACTTAGAGTAAAATACCGGAAGGTGGGCGGCAGCGCCTTCTGAGGAAATGCTATCTTACGCAGCGTGGGGATTATGGCAGAAATGCGGGGAGGCTGTGTTCAGCGGTGGACAATCCGGCTTATACAGTACAGTACTTAAAAAATTAGAGCGATAACACGCTCTATAGGGCTGCAAAATAACTGTACTTTTTTAGGAACAGGCCAGTCTTACACAGAAAAAAAGACTTCTTTAGCCAAGAATATACATTGTCTTAATAAATTCAAGACGATGCTGTATTACAACAAGAATATATTCTGAACTGAAAAATAATCGAGTCTTGATATTACACTCGAATATTCTTAGGAATATTGTTTTGACTCAAGAAATATTTCTTCACATAAAGTATTCAAATTATTATTTCAAGATAACGAAAATATTCTTCTAACAATAAAATAGGAATTCTTCTGTTAACATTTTATTCTCTAAATAAAATTTCTATATTCTTTCTTGAAATATTTTTAAATATTCTTGTTGAATGTAATTAAGGTGCTTCACTTACGAATATTTATGGTAAGATTCTTGGATTCAAAACTAACCATATTCGTATTTAAACACTTTAACGATTTCTCCAAAGAAGAGTGCAATATATACTTTGATTCAAGAATATATTCCTGAGAATATTGTGTTCTGTTTTCAAGAATATATTGTTTTCAATATATATATGAATCACAAATATTCTTGAATAAAAACACACTGCGTTGGCTCAAGTATTCCTTTTTTTCTGTGTACAACCATCTGCTATGACAAGAAGCTTCAAGAGGTTCTTACGTGTCAAGGCCTGATCTGACACGCCATTTCAGCCATATCTTTCTAATACATCCTTCGCGAGGAATGAACAAAAAATTTGTTATGTCGAAAAGCTCATGATAGGCAGCAAATAGAAGCAATTGAGCAGCAAATTTGAGAGCCAGTAATTCTAGGTTAGCATCATCACTTACCATCAGGTGAGATAATGGGCATAGAATAACATATCAAGCATAAAAAAAAAATTGGCTACCATTTCAAAGGTAGTGACCGGCCATTCTGACAGACACTTGCCACACAGACGGGGTTTTCCATCGTTATCAAGGTATTTAGTTTGGTATACCTATAATCCACTTAGTAGTATTACATTTACTGTTTTATTATATTAATGAGACTGAATAACTGTATGTTTCAGTGTGATGAGCGCAGTGCAGTTCGCCACTTGTAACGAACTGTTCTGTCTGTTATCAGCAGAGGATACCGCCTAACATCAGGCGGGCTCCTGCTTGTTCATTACGATAGCATAATATGTTAATGATTTATGGGAAAAAATAAAACAAAACCATTTTTATTATGTATATACAAATATGTATATAATTTCAATCAACTAATAATTTAACAAATTCTAAGTCAATAAAAAAAATTTAAAGAACTTAAAGCCATACTTACATGATTATTAAATTGTGTACATATAAAAAGTCGTACAAAAATAAAAAAATATATTATATTTAAAGTTATACCCATTGGTTTGTAATATACATTTTGTGATTTTTCCAGTAAATGGATATTATGGTACCTATCTAATAATTCTCTATAAAACAATATATTTTATTGTATTATGCAAGATGTTAAAATATACTAGTAGATTATGATACAAGTGAGCTAAGTTGCTCGTTATACACGAGGCTGTGTGTTGCAGCCCGAGCCGTAGGCGAGGGCGTATATCAGCCGAGTGTATAATGAGCAAGTTGCTAACGAGTTTCATACTCCCTTTTTCAACACCCTTGCAAGGAAAAAAAATATATATTGCACAAATGCGAAACAAACAACATACATACGAAAATTATGGAAAATAGCGAGCAAGTTTTTTTTTTGCGCGCGGCATATGTATGATGGTTGATTACATATAAACCTCTTTGATGTTACAAATCTGTATTACCCGGTAAAATTAAAAATGCTCTGTTTACTTGCATATAATTTGCAGTTAGGTACTACTGCACTACTAACTTAACTTTGTAGGGATAATTCTATTACACACTAGTGTATAACATTATTATGCATGAGGGTGTTATAGTTCGGTTTATGGCCTTAAGAACGATATAATAAAGCTCACTTTACGAGCAAGGGTGTTGAAAACATTCTAACCATTCCTAGTTTTTAATATTATAGCACACTAATATTATAAAGGCTTGTATTTATGATAAGTATCTGGTTTTACTCAAAACTGCTGAGCAGCATTACTAATCTCTGTATATAATGTATAACTTAGGTAGATCCAGGATTGGAGCTATTGAAAATAAAGGATACTTTATATCCTGATTTACCGAGTAGTTCCCAAGGAAGCGCGATGTAGATACCGCCTTCAGCATTCTAGCACAGCACCCCATGGGGAGCCCTGATATACTTATCCCAAAACTGGTCCTTTCTTTTTTACATTCACATCTTCTTTACTTGCCCAACATTCATATTACGACGGTGTCATACACTTCAATCTGCATGGGCTAGCATGGACACATGTCATCCCAGAGACCTGTCACCATTCAATCCCAGTAGCATACCACATTCCTCACACCCTGCCCCATCTTTTTGGTACCAAGATACCGAAAAAAGTATGCTCACAAGGTTACTTCGTTTAAAGCTGTACTTATCGGTAAAACTGGCCTTACCTAAGAAGTAACAGAACAGGTCTTAGTATTCATTCTGCTGATCTTCAGTCCAATTTTGCTAGCCATCTTCAGTCTTTTCGGGAAGTAGTCGCTTATATTTTCTCCCATACTATTGATAATTTGATAAACGAATTATCTTATCATAACATGTTGATATTGTTGTAAACTACAACTTTAGTGGGTGATTGATATTGTATTCAGCAATACTTTTGAAAAGCTGCATTGTTTTCATTTCTTCCCAACCTTTAGTCTTTGTGATCGCTTTTCCATCGTTTATATTGATGAACTGGAAACAAAACAATTTTAATTTCTCTAAGGAGTATAAATTTGCAAGTTCTAATGTATTCATCACATTTTCCACTGTCAACAGCTTAGCTAATGTTTTCGCGCAGAGATCTTTTAGATCTATCAACTGGAAATATTCAGCTGCTGCCAGAAGTTCTTCTGGCATTTTATGTACTTCCTGAGCCTCTTCTGTGTATATGTATCGCAACACTTCTTGTAGCACTTCAGTATTCATAGGGAATTGAACAATATTGGTTCTTTTTTCGACCATGTCATGCTCAAAATTTGCCCGAAATACGGGACTCCTTGCAGCCAAAATACCCTTATGCGCGCGAATTTCAGTTCCTTCGTTAGATTTTACAGTTACATCGGTATACATGGCATTATCAAGCAGGTATAGGAATTCTTTCTTAAGAGGTTTCTCAGATGTAGTTGGTTGTGAAATGTTAGTTGCTACTGTAAACTCAAACTGAATTTCTTTTACAGTTCTTATCCTTTCTATGCACAAATGATTCCACTTATGTGCTTCAACCCACTTAGGTTCATTTTTAATGATAATGATACTTTTTATGGAGCGACTTGGTGTTAGCACGCACTTAAACTGTTCCATATATAAACTTTTTGGGGCTATATAATAAATCTCTACATTAAAGGGTTGCATTATTACACGGACCCTGAACTTACTATCTTCATCGAAACCTTCCATCTCATCTTGTGTGCTTATGATCTTGTCCACTCCACCCCTTTCAAGAAGTTGTTTGAAAGTCCAATTTAACTTCACTTCTTTGTTTCCTTTACTGAGTGACATGTTATACTCTAAATCATACAATTCTGTACTTATGCGCATTTTCCTAGTAATTAAATTTCGTCGGTTAAAAAGGATGTTGAAAAGATGACGAAAATTTCTTCAAGTTTATTTTTTGTATGACAAATGTTTTGTTGATTGTCAGTGTCAGTAAAGGATAAAAACTAAATAACTTGGAAGTTAGTCAATCTGAAACAAAAGATAAATAACTTTATCTAACAATTATATAAATATATATATATATACAGAGACCTGACAAATTACTTAGCATTCCATGGATTCACAGTGCAGCTGCCGGGTCAATAGCGTTGGAGAGGAACAGGCCCAAATCAAGGTGCCTGGGAATTGCAACCCAGTGAGTAAGGTTAGGAGGCCCCTTTATGATGCATCTATGCTCCCTTTCACTGCTTGAGCCTCCACCCCTGCCCCACTAAATTTGGTAAGATCCTACTAATGTCGCCTTGGATATACATTCTAGGATGGAATTTACCGTTGTTATTGACAGGCCAAGGTGCTCCGATTTCTACAGCATATAAATTAACCACATAACAGTTTTGATCAATTCATTTGTTAATTAACCTAATAAAAAACAACTAACAAGTGACGGTGCTCTTAACGGCTCACATGTTTCGCATTGCTAACTAACAATACTTAAATATATTTATTGAAATTTGTGTTTAACATACTTTAGTTTAATAACTGATACAAAGAAGGTATGTATCGTTTGCAAATTAAACTTAAACTGACAGGGGGGCAGGCTAGGGTAGAGACTTTTTTAGACTTTGTAAGGAATTACGGAAAAATATAATTTAATTAGGCATTAAATCGTGACATTATATAATAAGGTACATTTAGGTGATGTGTTTCATTGCAATAAATAACAACATATACAACATAATTTCTATTTTAAACTGATTGTCGCACAAGTTACATCTTATCATAGATTTACCCATACAAGGCACCATACTAATATAATGTTAAAATGCAATTTATTTTTAGAAATGTATCCTTGTAATTATCATTATCTTATCATCCTCAAATTACTTTAAAGAGAGATAAGTAGGCGAGTAGATTAGATACTTACCTTTTACTAAAGCCAAGAATAACTTAAATTTGGAATGACAGTAGGCTCGGACGAAATGGGTGGTTTTTCCGAGACATAAGCCATGTGTACAAGCCAGACTAAGCAAGCAAAACTGTGCTCAAGCATGTAGATGTGGTAGTCGCATTTAAGAACAATACCATGTTTAATTTTGGTCAAGCACATTTCTGCCAGAAAAGGGGCGAAGTGAGTACTAGAGGTCAGTCAGTTAGACCAATCTAACTATTTTCAGGAGAACAACAAATACAAGAATCGCCAACGTCTTCCTCTAGAGAAACACATCAATTATTCTGTTGAATCGTAGGTAAGTAAAGATCGACAAAATTCTGAACTTACCAATATGAATGAATAGAAATCTTTTTAAACTGGTTAACTACACCCAATTTAAAAACTTTTCGGGCGGGGAGCACAAACTTCTCACTCGGATCACTAGCAAGTAACAACACTGAGTAATAACTCTGGACCACTGAGCAATTCTGGAGTCTGGACCACTGGACTGGAATCGAACCAAATAAACTGAAAATTCTATTGGCCGTACTCCATTTGAGTTATTTTCGATAATTTTGCATCTATAGATCCACATTTAATACGAACCATACGCACAAAAGGTGATCCAAATTATCGAAAATAACGAATGTAGTGTCAAATGGCATACGCCCGAAGTCTATGAACCATCTATTAAGGATGTAATTAGAAAATCGATTATGAAAAAAAATTGATTCGACGTACCGACAGTAGAGTTAAGTCCCCTTTTAATAGAGTCGACAGACATTTAGTAATTTTTAAATGATATTCTCGTGCTTCACACATGTTAAATTATTGTAATAAAACCGACATAGTGTCTTTTTATTGTTTAAGAGTGCACTGAGCTTTTTAGGGATTCGCGTATGTGTGCGTGAGTAAGGCACGCCGCCAGCATCCGTCCTCGCCCGACGGCCGAATCTGTACTTAAAGGGGACAGGGACAAACATCGCGGCTCTGGTTAAAATGGGCGGAACGTGCGTGAATTTAGCTATTTCCTTCGTATAATAAAAACAAATACTTATTGGAAAAATGTAATGTGTATACGTTATAGAAAATACGTTGTTTTTGTAGTATTCAAAAACTGATGACTTTCCGGGAAGTATTTACGCCGTGCTAAGGGTTTATTTAATTGTTTAGATATAAATTAGTTTTTTTTTTCTATCGAGGAATCTTTATTCAAATTCAAATGTTTATTTGCCAGAATACATCATACAATTACATTTTAAGTTCGTATATAATAATGTTAGGTCACTGTATTCAGCCTGCAAGCAGTCGAGCAAATTTTTAATATACTATGTTAATATAATTAGTCAAATAATTGAAAATGTAATGTCTATATAATATAAATTGTCATTTTGAAAATAATTAATACCATATACATCACTTAGTGTTGTTTAAATACTCTTTCATGCTGGAAAAACAATTGTCAGATAGCCAACTACTCACTTTAGCTCTAAACACATTACCATTCAAGATTTTAATATCTTCTGGTAAATTATTATGCGCCACTATGCACATATTAACAACATTTCTTTTATAAATATATTTACGGCAGGGAGGTTGATATAGTAGGTTTAAGAACTTTGCACGTTTTTGCCTCGGCATGATTTCATTTGGTTTTTTGAAATATTTAGGATGTGTTTTATCGAAAATACATAAGTCCCTAATGAACATACACGGAAATGGCAGAATATTGCATTGTTTAAATAATGGTTTGCAACTGTCCATAAACCATGCCTTGTTTATAGCCCTTACACACCTTTTTTGCATTATGAAAGCCCTGTCTGAATCTACTGAGCTACCCCACAATAAAAGACCGTAGCTGAGGACAGATGATACGTACCCGTGGTAAGCAGTTAGAGCTGCTTCTTTAGAAACTGTTTGTTTTAGTTTCTTTAATGCGAATACAAAGCCACAAAGTTTTTAGCAAACTGTGTTGATATGCATTTTCTAATTCAAGTGCCTGCCTAAATGAATACCTAAGAACTTATATGTCTCTACTTCATCAATTTTTTGTTCTTTATATGCAATTTCCATAGATGAAGGAAAAGTATTATAAGAATAAAATTTTAGTCTTAATAACATTAATGTTTGAGTTATTATATTTTATCCACCTACTAATATCAGCCAATGCTTCGTTTAAAATGTCTTGAGATGAATTATGATCATCACATCTTACTACTACCGTAGTGTCATCAGCAAAAAATATGCATTTGTGCCTGGTACATTCTGGAAGATCATTAATATATATCAGGAATAGCAAAGGGCCCAATATACTTCCTTGCGGCACTCCTTTGCTAATCAGCAGTGGTTCGGATGTAAACTTCTGTTTGCTGAAGCTTTTTTGGGTGTTTCTGATAATTTAAGTATTCGTGTTTCTAAAGTGTATTATTTATGGAATGAATCTTTATATATCATATAATATATTAATTTCATAACTCAAAATTAAGAAATAAAGATACAGCAAGGGATCAAACGAACTTAAGTATTTCACAACTGCCTCGGTGTCGGCTTAACTAGTGAAAAAGAAAAATATGCATCCTATATGATAATTCAGCGCCTCATCTACCTTCAAAAATGGTCCGGCTGTTTGAGCGTGAATAAGCAATTGACGTACAAACTTAATTTAACAAAATAAAATAATTATCGTATTAAATTAAATGTCAATATGGGTATGTTCCATTAGTCGCTAAGAACGTTATTTTCGATAATTTTGATCACATTCTGCGTCTATGGTTGTGATCACGTGATCGTTTGAAACTGTCATCCCCGTTCCATTTTTGGATAAGAACGCTCAGAATGCCACTAAAATTTGCCACTTCTGTCACTTTTGAGATTAGATGTAGCGTTTAAGGCGAAAATAACGCCAAGACCCATGTGGAAAACTTTTTGGGAGTGTGATCGTTTTTAGCGTTTTTAGCGAATCTCACTCAAATGGTACGCACCCTAAGTCGAAACGAATCGACTCAAACCCAACCTAGCCTGTTTTTTTTTTTTATGCCTTATAGTTTAGCCTTTAACCACTATCTCACCTGATGGTAAGTGATGATGTGGTCGAAGATGTTGTTCAGACTAACCTAGAATTACTGGCTCTCAAGGACAGCTGCCGGAACACACCGTTAGGTGTTTGGCGACAGATTTTCTACTTGAGGGTAGCAGCTAGCCAGGCGGGTATTCGCAAATTGCCCTACCACCATGCTATAACGACTGCCATCCTAAGATAACAACCGGGACCGACGGCTTAACGTGCCCTCCGAAACACGGAAGCGCTTAGTAGTAATGTCACTAGCGGTCACCCATCCAACTCATGACCGCGGGCGACGTTGCTTAAATTTGCTGATCGGTTAAGAACAGCTAAGTAAACTTCGCTACGAGCGCTTCAAAATAAGTTGGTTGGTTTGAGGGCTGGTTTTTAATTTGAGAAAATAAAAAAGTAAATTTTTAAATAATCGATATATCGATTTAATACCGATTATTAAACAGTTCGGTTCTTTATATCGGTGCTACAGCCCTAATTACAACATTATTAAATGTGATTCCCCGTTACTTCAACATCTTTTTTTTTTATTATTTGCTCCCTATTTCGTGATATGGTCTCGCACGTCTTGTGCATTTGCCAGTGTCATGTAAGAAACAATACCATTCAACCATAGAGAGACCAAGCCTTCCTTTTTGTTTTAAATTGGATTCGTATCATTTTTATATTAATCCATAGGTACCTCAAATTTATTTGGAATTGCATTTTATGCCCGTTCAATTAAGACTTGCGCGTAATTTTTCGAAGAACGACAAAAAAAACACGTCACTAAACTCGGATCCTGTACAAATATTAGTTATATGATTTGTATGGCTTGTGAAAAATAACTATCCACCAGTACGGGTGTAGAATGGTACTGTTTGAACTCTGGCTCCCTAAAACTCACAAATGACATTTAGAACAACAAAGGAAAATTGCAAGCTTTTATTAAGTTCTATAAAGGATCGTCTAATTAGGTACGTAGTAATTACAAACTCTTTTGATGATAATCATCAAAACAATGGCCTAGACTTTATGAATAGGTAGTCTATTGATTCAACATCATGTTCACTAATTTCGCGTTTCGAAGTACTATGACAGCGTAGTTCGAATTAGAAATGTTGTGTTCCTAGTAGTTGAATGAGTTGAAATCTCACAGAAGGCAATTATTATTCCACCATATTTTATCGATCAGGGACATACACATCCACAGTTGCCTGTACGGTGATTGTGGTGGTATGCCGGTATGCGACCCCGACATCCTAGCAGCTACTACCTGTATCATACCCTTCCAAGGTCCTATCTACCTATCCAAACTCATAGATATCCTTTCCTCGTCATCAACACTTTCTATTTCCCGTTTCCTTCCCTTTCCGCCAATCCGGGGTCTGCCATGCTATGTATGTATAGCTAGGGGCGTGCCTCGTCTCAAGCGTGCCAAATTGCTCTGGGATATGGCGAACCCAGAAAACGGCTAACGGATTTAATTTTTGTAACAAAATCCCAACTGGCGGCGATGAGGTTTGCCACCCGTCACGTCTCGTTCCTCGCGGGGGCGGAAAGCAGTCCACGGAGAGCCGCTTTGCGACGATGAATGTGGAAATGGAAGTACAGTGGATGGACAGTAAAGTGGATGAAGTATGCCAGATGATGCATAGAAGACAGTTTTTAAACGAAGCGGAAAGGATGTAACACCACCAAACATAGGTCCTTTAAGGCACTGTGGTCGGGAGTACCGGTGACTAACAGAGCCTGCCAGGGCATTGTTGTGATCCTTTCTGGACGAATGAATGTATGATCGAGTATGAATGCGTGAGCCTAAGACTTCTCTGGGTAAGGCTTAATGTTGGGCTTACTCGACTTTTTGTTGTGGGTGTGTATGCACCGACGGACATGGGTACGAGAAAGTCCCCAAAAGCCCAAAAATAAAGAGATGAGTGTTGGGACAGTACGAACGATGTTTTAAAATTGTGTAAAGATAATGAAAGGATTGTATTGTTAGGAGATTTTAATGGATGGGTAGGAATAAAGCGAGATGGATATGAAAGGGTTCTCGGTGCTTTTGGAGATGACCAAAGTGAAAGAATGGACTAAGTTTGTATGCGTGTCAATTTTATTTCAGTTAGGAGCTTTACGACTTTACGTCGATTTTTCCAGCTCCCAAAAAGTGGAGGAATGTTCCTCTGTATTTTTTTAATTTATCCAAAAAGTATGGAATTATATATATTATAATAAATTATATTTTTTTAACTATTACATAAATACTTTGATTTCAGAAGCATCACGACACGCGTCCAATGTATATGTGTATTACTTTTCTGTGTGGTATATGCCCTGATCAACGTATGGATGAAATAATTAGAATTAATTTCAGCTATACTACGCTAGGTGTCGCCACTAATGAGTATGATATAAAGTGTTAAGTCTCATTACTCTCGAAATGGAAATCCCCGCTATGTAGAGGTATCTGTCCCCATTATTGAATATTTAAGAGATGTAGATGTATATGCATATAAAAAAGAGGCCATGTATCTTGTAAAGGAGTGCACGTCTTATAGAAACGTATTTTACACTTACTTACATTTATCTTTTGGCTTACCCAGGAGCGATCTTTGCTCCCGATACAAGAATCTAGATGATATAATTGACTTGCAAGTTCCCAAGGAAACATACTAATAAGCATATGAACTGATGATATTTCACAGAAATCTATGCTTAGCTGAGGAGGTAAAACTTTACTGCGCGTTTGATATTCAACACAGAATTCCATTAATACTCAATTATTTATTGCAACATATGTAGCTACATGCAGATCTTATTTAACATGTTTGTTTGTGTTATACATATGACCCTATAAGGGTATGGCAATGGTAGGAACGGAACGATCTATTTTTATATCATTCAATTTATCACTGAAGAATTCGTCTATGGTATAATAACATTTAGATACAAGTAAAGATTTTAGGTTTTTAATAAAACATTCTACCTTTTCAATGTCTTTCAGCGTATTAGGCAGCTTATTATATATATCTATAGCCATTGAGTTAGGGCCGGATCTGTACATTTCTAGACTGGACTTTGGTTTTTTAAGTTTATGTCTATATTGTGATCGAATATCACGTCGTTGGTCGGCATATTTTTGGAATAAAGTTGGGTATTTTTTTACAAATTTGCAAGATTCTAGTATATAAATAGATATTAGGGATATAATTTTAAATTTAATAAAATATGGTTTGTGAAAATTGGGTATATTGATGTTAGGTGCTTTTATGTTGGCAAGTATCCGAATACATTTTTTTGAGCGATAAAGAGGTCACTGGCGTCTACACTGTTGCCCCACATTATGATGCCATAACTAAGCCACGAAAACGCGAAACCGTAGTAAGCAGATATAGCTGTATTTTGGTCAGTGGCTCGCCTAAGTTCCCTCAATGCATATGAGAAACTATAGACATTTTATTTTTTATTTTATTTATATGTTTTTTCCAGTTAATGTGCATATCAAGTTCTAGGCCTAGAAGTGTCGCTGCATCAACACAAGCTGTTCTCAACCGATCAGCAAAGTTAAGCAACGTCGCCCGCGGTCATGAGTTGGATGGGTGACCGCTAGTGACATTACTACTGAGCGTTTCCGTGCTTCGGAGGGCACGTTAAGCCGTCGGTCCCGGTTGTTGTCTTAGGATGGCAGTCGTAATAGCATGGTGGTAGGGCATTTTGCGAATGCCCGCCTGGCTAGCTACCACCCTCAAGTAGAAAATCTGTCGCCAAGCACCTACCGGTGTGTTCCGGCAGCTGTCCTTGAGAGCCAGTAATTCTAGGTTATCCTGAACAACATCTTCGACCACATCATCACTTACCATCAGGTGAGATAGTGGTCAAAGGCTAACCTATCGAACAAAAAAAAAAAGTAAAGTAATATTTATTGCAAAACTGTCAGTACAATCATAGTAGAAAGCTTTCTACTATGGTACAATACTTAAAGATAAACAATATAAGTTTGAAATCGAGATAGTAACAGTTTACTCATATCGAGCATGCAATATTAAGTTCTAGACACATAATGAAAATGATACAATTGATATTATATAAATCCAGACAACAAATTAATTGGAATGAATTCATGATGCTGGTTTATGTTTTAAAATTTAAAAACTCCTTAACATCATACAACACATGCACAAGTAGCCACGATTTTAACTTTTTTTTAAACATATGTCCATTCAGTTCTTTGATGAACATCGGTAAATGATTATACAGTCTGATGCTAGTTACCTAGGTACTTTTATCATATATTTTAGTACAATTTTTTGGTAAAAATATATCATTTATGTACGTAAGTTATTAAGGAATTTTGCCGTAAGTGTATAATATTCCATATTATGTTTCACAAACAAACAAAGCTCTAGTATATAAATACCAGCGAGGGCCAAGATTTTTGAGAGCCAGTACTTCTAGGTTAGCCTGAACAACATCTTCGACCACATCATCACTTACCATCAGGTGAGATAGTGGTCAAAGGCTATCCTATCAAGCATAAAAAAAAAAGATGTTTTTTTCTTTAAAACTGTCCTTAGTACGTAGACACTTTTTTTGAAGAATAAAAGTAGACTTAACATTTACAGAGTTACCCCAATAAATTACACCATAACTAAGTAAAGGATAAACATAGCCAAAATATGCACTCCTCTTTGGTGTGGATTTCACCCTAAACGGGAGGCCAGGAGCTAGCCACTCTTGGTCATTCAGCACAGACGGGCAGCCTTCTGCTTCCGTCATGGCGAGAGGGGGAGATCAATGGGGTCTACAGTCGGCGGTGCACGGGCGTCCATCAAGCTGGTTGATGTGGCTCCTTTGTGCCGTGCGGACTCGTAGATAACGTGATCTACCCCTCTATACCTAACTGATATCCCTGGTGTTATGTATAACATCCCCAGGTTCGGGCTCCGTGGAGGGTGGTGAGTCAGAAAGGTGAAAATTTAACAAACAAGTATGGACAACAAAAAAAATCACACCAGCATACGAACAAAGTAAAAATAACCCTACTCCCTTGGGTATGGGGGAGGTGGTGCAGGATCTCGTGGCGGCCTTATCGGCCCCGGAGCCTTGTACCTCGACGTGGACGGTTGTAAGACCGTCGAAGGAGAGGAAGGGACAACGGCCACAAGTCGGAGACCCTTCAGCAGGTTCGTCAAGACTCGAGGTGGCGCAAGTCCTGGAGCGCTTGACGAAAAAACAAAAGCAGAAACTGAGACAGAAAGAGAGGAAAAGACTGCAACTTGAGGCAACACGGGTAGGACAAAAGCCGGAAGCCAGAGACCCTAGCTCGGTTTCATGCTTGACGGGACAAAGGCATCAAGCCGGAGACCCTAAAGCGGGAGACCGTCCGACGGGACAAAAGCCGACGACTGGAGTCCGAGCCCAGAATACCCCCAAAACCTCTCAACTGAGCAGAGCATCACAGCCTAAGATCGTTGCTGGCCTACCAGTGGTAGAACCCATACCTTCCTGATCCAAAGGCAAATGGATGCACACCAAACACGGCAACCGCTACAACAGGCAGAAACGAGCAGCGATGGCCATTGCCAAATCGGCACAGGCCCCAGTTCGTGCCGACCCTAACAAAAGGACGCGGTTAGACGACACAGTGTCACCCAGAGGTGACCACAAAAAGACAAAGCTTGACAGCTCACGCAGAGCCCAGACCAGCTATGCCGAGATCGTCCAGAACGACCTCTGCGTAGCTGTGACTAGAGCAAATTATGAACTGACAGCCGAGCAAGCCACGAAGGTGAAGAAGTTCCTGACAGCGCGGATTCTTGCGGACGTTAAGGACCCCAGCCTCTCCTTCTCCCCCCTCTTCAGAGGCAAACCAATCATAGCAGATGGAGCACTGAAGTTGTGGTGTGAGAAGGAGGCTTCACTCGAGTGGCTCAAAAACGCCATAGACAGCATACCCACTGAAGCAGGCGCAAAGCTGGTCGTGAAGAAGCAGGTGGACCTAACCAGACTGGTTAGAGCAGCTCTTTTCGTTCCGAAATGCGAGGGCACAGTGGAAGATACAAGCCTAGTCCTGGCAGATCAGAACCAGTAAGCACTCGTCCACACGTGGAAGTTGTTCCGCCATTCTCTGCACGGACCGGAAAAAGACACGATGTTCTTTACATTGGGGATACCAGAAACCGTCATACCGACTCTCCTGGATCATGGAAGACGACTATGGTATAACCTGGAGAACATATACGTGCGCTTCTGCGCGGCCAATTGATCGCTCCAAGATGAACCACCAGAGGTAATGACGACGAAGACCGCACTGGAGGCATCCAGTGTGAGTGAGTCTCAACCTACGGTGCCGACAGCAGACCAACCAGCTCCAACAGACGGGACGATGGATTTCACTACGGATGCACCGTCTCACTCATCGCCTAGACCATCAACCTTAAAGGTGACGGAAGGCATGAGTGTGGATTCCGACCACCCTAAAAAGGAGGCATGGCGGAAGCCAAGAAGGAGCCAAACGGAGTCAGATGGGGAGGGAAGCTCGAATGACAGCGACCCAAACCCGTTTAACCTGTAGTGTCATCCAAATCAACCTCCAGCACAGCCTCACTGCAACGGCTAACCTGCGCAGAGTGCTGGAGGCAGACAACGAGGAGACCATCGCCCTGATCCAGGAGCCGTGGATCAGGGCAGGGCGTGTGTGTGGTCTCACTAATCTACGAGGTAAGTTGATCCTTGACAACACTTGTGACCAGCATCGAGCTTGCATTTATGTACCAAAAAATATAATAGCAGTGCCTCTAACCCAGTTCTGTTCCAGAGACTTGGCAACAGCCAGGCTCCCGAGCGTAATTGGGGAGGTGACAGGGGATGTCATCGTCGCGTCAGCCTACATGCCCGGCGATGAGGAGGTTCCTCCGAAAGACGTTGATGACCTGGTAAGATACTGTGAACTAAATAATTTTAATCTAATAATATCAGCTGACACGAATGCCCATCATCCAATCTGGGGCATGCCAACATCAAACAGCAGAGGAAACGATCTGGTAAATTTCTTATTCTCTACCAATCTTTCAATAGCTAACACGGGTTTGTGAGCCAACCTTTGTGAGAAATCAGAGCCGCACCATCATAGACCTCACCTTGGTATCAGGTAATTCGAGTCTAATCGCGAACTGGAGAGTTTCGGATGAACTCTCAGCCTCCGACCATAGGTGGATAAGGTTTGAACTACAGGTAACAAAAACTACACCAGTGCACACAAGAAACCCTCGAAGGACTGACAGAGAAATCTTTAAGAAGTCTCTGACTCAGTACCTCAAAACAGCAAACACAACACAACTAAACAGCACCACAAACATTGAGCAGAACGTTAAACAGCTTGCAACTGACCTCACTAAAAGTTTCGAGAATGCCTGCCCTCTGTCACTGCCGAGTAACGACAAGGGCAAGAAAATAGTTTGGTCAAAAGACTAAGAAAGAAAGAGAGGAAAAGTACGCAAACTGTTTAACAGAGCCATGAACACCTACAGGGACGAGGACTGGGACAGGTACACTGAAGCTAGATCAGCTTACACGAAACTTATCCGGTCTAAATCTCGTAGGTCTTGGCGAAACTACAGTACAAACATAGCATCCAACGCGCAGGCAAACAGAGTACGAAAAATAATGGCAACCAATTCGAGTAAAGATATCGGTACTCTGAAGAAAAGTGACAACACTTACACAAAAACAGACACAGAGACAAACACACTATTATTAGAAACACACTTCCCAGGCTGCAATATCGAGGATACCATACGCTGGAGTCCAGATGTAGTAACCACACCCACACCGACAGACTGGCTAACAGACTGTGGTCACGGAGGAAAAAATCAGGTGGGCAATTAACACATTCCTTCCATTCAAAACACCAGGCTTGGACGGGATTTTCCCGGCACTCCTACAATGAGGCTTGCCTGATATAGCCGGAGTGCTCAACCCCATTTTTAGGGCATGTCTAGCATATATATATGTACCCGTGCAATGGAGGGAGGTCAAGGTTATCTTCATACCCAAACCAGGCAAGAGTGATTACACAGAAGCGAAAGCGTACAGACCGATAGGCCTCACGTCCTTCCTCTTGAAAACCCTGGAAAGGCTGTGTGATAGGTACATCAGAAATAGCATACTCACTATAACACCTCTTCATCCTGAACAACATGCCTACAGTGCAGGCAAATGTACTGAATCTGCCTTGCACAACGTGGTACACAGAATAGAAAGAGATTTACAAAATAAAAACTTATGCCTAGGTGCATTCATTGACATAGAGGGCGCCTTTGACAAAACAAATTTCACCAGCATAAGAACTGCTATGTGTCGACATGGAGTTGACCCCACTCTAACCGATTGGTTCATTAACATGCTTAGGCTAAGGGCGGTACGTATAGTTTTAAATGGCGAAACCAGGGGGTGGTATCACGGGCTGCCCACAAGGGGGAGTCCTGTCTCCACTTCTCTGGAACATGGTAGTCAATGACCTGATCACCAGGCTCAACTCCAGTCGATTCTACACGGTGGGCTATGCTGATGACCTGGCCATTCTAATATTGGGACTATGTGCTAGCGTCGCATGTGAACTGATGAAGAAAGCCCTGAGGATCATTGAAGCATGGTGCACAGAACAACAGCTCACCGTGAATCCAGGAAAAACAGAACTGTTGTTTTTCACAAACAAAAGAGCATTAGGCAGGTTTACACTACCCTGTCTTTTCAATAAGGAACTAAAACTGTCAAAGGAGGTGAAATATCTGGGCATCATACTAGACAGCAAATTAAACTGGGCAAGTCACCTAGAGAATAAGTTGAACAAGGCCAGTGTTACTTTCTGGCAATGCAAAAGAATGATCGGAAAAACATGGGGGCTTAGCCCTAAGATCACCCTATGGGTGTACGCAACGGTTATCCGACCATCCCTCACACACGGAGCAGTGGTATGGTGGCCCAGAACCAAACTACAAACTGCTATTGCCAAACTAAAACAATTCCAGAGACTAGCCTGCGTCGCCATCACTGGGTGTATGAAAACCACGCCTACTGTCGCGATTGAAGCTCTCCTCGGCATGATACCGCTACAGCTGTACATACAGCAAGAAGCAGCGGCATCCGCATATCGACTTAAAGCATTAAATCTCTGGAATCTAAGTAGACAAGCACCACACACAAACATCATAGAGCACATCAAACAGATAACTTCACTGATAACAATAATGGTTTGATCTTATCTCTCTATGACAAAGTTAACAAGCAGTACCACTTCTTTAAGAGCTACACTATACAAACACACGAAGATCCTAGTGACAGTTCAGGTACTCACGAATATATAATTTATACAGATGGCTCTAAAATGACTACAGGTACAGGAGCAGGTAGCTTCTCCGAAGAATTTAACATACACATAGCAACAGGCCTGGGTGCACACAACTCCATATTTCAAGCTGAATGTGTGGGTATTATCCAGGCCTTGACTGCGCTACTGAGTAGAAAGGTAAATGGTCATTTTATCAAAATCCTCTCGGACAGTACTGCAGTTCTACGAGCCCCGAAACGACATGATCTATCATCGGGGCTGATCATACAGTGCCATCAGCTACTGGAAGAAGTAAGTAGTCACAATAACAAAGTTACTCTTCAGTGGATAAAAGGGCATAGTGGGTCTAGAGGCAACGATGAAGCAGACGAGTTGGCGCGGAGAGGTTCTGGTCTTCACCCTGCAGGACCAGAGCCTCTGATACCACTACCATTCAGCCAAGTCCGAGCTTGGATCCGCCAAAGAACTAAAAACTTACATGAAAATTACTGGGCAGGTACAATAGACTGTAGATAGGCGAGAGAAGCTTTCCCAGAGTTAAACTTAAGGTACTCTAGAAGGCTCCTCAAGCTTAAAAGAGACAAATTACGACGGGTCGTTGGAATCGTCACTGGACACTGTCATCTAAACAAACACCTGTTTACTATAGGTGTCACAGACAGCCCCCTGTGCAGAGGCTGTATGGAAGCAGAGGAGACAGCCGCACACGTGCTCGTTGAGTGCAGCAGTGTCAGCGTCCCAAAGAGCAGAGCACCTTGGTACGCCAGGGACCGTCCGGGAGGCCTGCGCCGGCGAGCTGCTGGCCTTCCTGGCCGATATTGGATGGCTGGATTAACGACAGCCTCCAAACTCCACGCAAAATAGGCTGCACAAGAGCGGCAAAATTGCGGAAAAGAGCCCGCACACCAAGTACCTAGTAAGCTCTTCGAGTTACTTCTACAGAAGTAGTTTCAGCAAGTCTTGAAAGCATATAACAAGAAGATGAAAGTTTGGAATGAATTTTATGGATATGTGATTTCCAATTGAGATGAGTATCGATTGTAATGCCAAGAAAATTAACATCTTTGACTTCTTCAATATCTTCGATGTGTAAAAAAAAAGCTATGATCCAAATACCTTTCATACCCTTCCATAAAGTGGTGTCCCGAAGAGTGTTGTAAACCTGGCAATGTAGAAACCAGACACTAACAAGTTTGCGAGGCGAAATGTCAATCGAAAAAATACTGACATATTAAAACAAATTTATATAATAGGAAAAAGACCACATGTAGCACCAAACCATGCCCATTTGATTTACGATTAGTTTACTTCTATTTCCACCAGCAAATCTACTAAGTCCACGGCTCCAACCGCGAGTATATAAAACTATCCTATGTCCTTCCCCGGGTCTCTAACTATTTCCATACCAAATTTCATCCAAATCGGTCCAGTAGTTTCAGAGCCTACTCAATGCAAACAAACAAACAATCAAATCTCTCCTCTTTATTTAGTTTAGATAAGATATACGCATGATCTGTTGCATGTATAATTACTAGGGATGGGCCGAAATTCGTTTAACATTCGGTTAAACCGAACTTCGTCATTCGGCCGAATCGGTTTATATGCCGAACATTCGGTGCAAAACAACCGATTTTTTTTATTACACTTGCACTATCATACGTAATAGAAATAAATTAAAACAACATATCAGTAATAATAACAGTGAAATAAAATTAGTCTGATATAGGTACTCATAGTTATTTATTTGAATAAAGAAAGAAAAGTAATCATCAAACGTCTTACAAATCTTTGCTTACTTAGCTATCACAAAATTAACTTACTAATCAGCCTTAGATATCTGTCCTACTTAATTAAACAACAAAATTAAACTGCTCTCCTTACTAATTTGCCTTAGATATCTTTCTTACTTAATTAAATAACAAAATTAAACTGCTCTTCGCGACAAGTCTTAGAATTCTCTCTTACCTAGTAAAAACACAGAAAAAGCGGGGCGATATTGAACCGAAGTTCAGCCGAACTTCGGGCGAATTTTTCATTTATACTGAATGTTCGGCCGAAGTTCGTATTCGGTTCAAACTACATTCGGCCCATCGGTAATAAATACATTTTAAGCTATCAGAAGCGTTATATACGTTTTTACTCCAAGATGGCGTTAGTCCGCTAACAATATATATATTCAGTAAAAGTGAAAATTAAAATAAAATTGTTGAGTAACATGAGTTTTCTTACAACCAGACAATGATGATGATGATTGTGCAAACCTTCCATGGCACAAATTAAATAATAAACATTTCAGTAATTAAAAAAAAAAAACCTTATAATATTCTATGGCCATTAGTACACTTAATTCAATAAAGTTTTCGTAGGTGAAAAAATTACTGAAGTGTAATAAGATACAAAACTTCTACAACATTTATGTAAATATTACAGGACACTAGGCAAAGCCAATATAGTATATTCATTAAGAAGGCCCTAATGACATCACTTCAATGCAGACCTGGTACTACTAGCAGATTTTGATATCTGATAACATACTTTCAATGAAAGGTTAAATAGTTTCATTAATGTATGATTTTAAATATTTACGAACTATAATTACTATTCATGTACTAATTCCCCACTCTGTAAGTAATACTATCGACTTCGGAAAGAAAATGAATAAAAAAGGATTAACTTCTTACAGGATGTCACACAAAAAATCAGATGCTAGGCACCACAGCAGTATGTTCTGGCAGCTGTCCTTGTTAACCTTCGGCTATATCATTATTTATCAACAGGTGATGATCGTAGAAGGCTACCATACCATCATTAAAAATAAAACAACTAACTGCAAGGTGATCCCACACAGCATGTAGTACCCATGAATAGTAAATTAATATACCTTGATTTGTACGAGGACAGATGGACAGTATACAGATATACAATATAATCTTATTGCCTCCTACAGAACCGTAGAAGCCCCATGATGATATGGACAGAGAAGTTACATAGCAGATATATTTAAGGATTATCAATGTTAAAAACAATAATAATATGATATAAATGTTAAACAAGACACAAACAATTGAAATGACATAATATAACTTATATTTTATCTTGACATCGGAAATGCAAATTTTGACTTCTCACTTATTTTCGTAACATATTTTAGAATACCAACAACATAATAAAATTCTATCTAACATACATTACGAACACCAATGGATATAAAGAAATACTACCTACCTAATAAGATACATTTTTCTGAACTACCTACCTATTTACTATGAGGATGATTCATAAAGTATTCGGCTATATTTTTTATGAACTCCATAGATTTCATATCTTCCCAGCCTTTACTCTTTGTTATTGCTTGACCATCACTATTTATGAACTGGAAACATGATAGTTTTAATTCCTCTAATGAGTATAAATTCGCAAGTTCTAAAGTCTTTATTACATTTTCCACTGTTAACAACTTACATAATGCTTCCCCACAAAGATCTTTCAGATTCATCAACTGGAAAAAATCTGCTGCTACTAATAGATCTTCTGGCATTTTATTCAGATTAGGAGCCTCTTCTGTGTATATATATCTCAACACTTCTTGAATCACTTCAGTATTCATAGGGAATTCAATAATATTGGTTCTATTTTCAACCATGTCATGCTCAAAATGTGCACGGAAGACGGGACTCCTTGTAGCTAAAATGTTCTTATGTGCTTGAATTTCAGTACCATCATTAGATTTTATTGTAATATCAGTAAACAGGCAATTATCAAGGAGGTTTAAGAGATCCTTAGTAAGCCGTTTTTGAGGTTTGGAATGATGTGCAATATTTGTTGTTAATGTAAACTGAAATACAAATTTTATTCCACAAATCAAGTTGCGCTGCAACATTTCACCACCCATATGAATCCACATATTTTGTTCAATCCACATGAAATCATGATCAAAGAGGTGTGATATTGGTGGGTTACACCCCAATAGTATGCACATATTACACTTCATATGTACTCTTCTTGGCGCTAAATAGTATACGTCTACAGAATATTCACTATACCTTATGCGAAGCTTCAATTTACAATCTTCATCAAAACCTTCTGGTAAATCATCTATATTTGTTGTAATGGTGTAACATTCTTGTTTTAGTCTTTTCTGTAAGAGTTCAGGTAATTCAGATGAAATACATTCCAACTTCACTTCTTTGGTGTTTTCGCTGAATGATATTTCAGACACTAAATCGTATGAATGTCTACTTACTCGCATTATTGCTGATATCGAAATTAAAATAAGATTATGAATTCTTCAATCGTATTGTTCACAAATTTAGCCACGTTGATTAGGTTGGGTAACTTACTACTTAGTTTAGTAGTAGTGTAAAATGAACACGTTTCTTCAGTTTTAAAAATGTATGGGTCATCATCAATTATCATTACGAAGGTAATCGTCATTCGTCACTGTTCTTTTCGTCCGTGTTCGTTTGTCCGTAATTAAAATGCGTGTGTTGGCAGTTTTTAGTAGCCATTCACTTCCAAGTAAATTTGAATTGGCTTATTCTCTACATTAAAAATCCTTGCAGGTATTTTTATTCTGAATAGGCGTTCGTAAATCGTAACTGGCTTTCGATCGGACCAAACCAAATAAACTACGAACCATCTTTTAGGAATGTAGTAAGAAAATCGATTATAAAAAAAATCGATCGTTGAATCGATTTTTTGACAGAATACCTAGTTAAGGTTCCTCTACAATAGATTTGGTCGATGGACAACGTTTTTAATATTGAGGCAATTATTATATTGTTGGTTTTGTTTTCCCCGTGGGGTGCCGGGATAGAATGTAACCCCCCATTGCTGCCTGTGGGCGTAAGATACGACTAAGGGCAATATACCGGAAGGTGGGCAGCAGCGCCTTCTGAGGAACTGATACCTTAAACGCCAGGACGCCTGCCAAGCGTGGGAAAGCCCCCCAAATGGAGAAGGCCGTCATCAGCAGTGGACAATCCAGCTGATACAGTATTATATTTAAATATTTTAATATCCGGTGTTTCGGATATTAACCTGTTAATTATGTAAACCTTTGGAGATTCACAAGATCTTTTCTTTGTGATCTTCCTCTCCGCCCTTAGATTTTACCATAGCAAGATTACACAAGCAAAAAGCTGAGTTTTTTGAGGGCTCGCTTTTATTTTACAACCCAAATCTAGTGATGTCACACAGTATTAAGTAGCTTAACTACGAGGTATTTGAGTATTGAGTTAAGTTCTGTTGCAGCGATCTTTGGTTTTCTAACTGATGATGTTAGTAGTGCGATACCTAATATTCTATCCAATGAATACATAATTGTTAATGTTCTTTTTTTTAATGATTATATAATTATATTTTTTTACAAACAACAAATCTTGATACGAAGTTAAATTACTATATCAAAGCACAAATCTATAGGAATGATAGTTTTTCATTACCTACAATATGTTTTCAGCAGCTAAGGAATAAATAATGAGTGTTTCAATTATATGATCACTTATTCTTATGGCTTGAGCGGTTTATATATTATATAATAGAAAATAATGGATATTATCTTGAAAAATTCGAAGTGAATATATAATAATATATATGTATGACGGAGTGAGTGAGAGCCGAAACGGGTCCGGTATGTGGTCCCTGGAGACGGATCTGTTATCTACTCAGGTTGGTCGTCCATTATGGGCGTGCACTTGCAGATTTTCACAAAATAACACTCAGAGAATATCGTATGATCACAATTGTAATTCACAAGAAACTTATTACAGCAAAACTACATAGGATCACGTTGATTAAAATGGATTAAGAGCCAATGGGTTTGCATGCGTCCATCACGTTCGGTTGTCCGTCAAGAAAGAAGTGCGCACACTTCAAAAATCAGAGAGGAAGTGAACGAATTCGACAGTCATCCGGCCGCCATACAACTCCATTCGGTGTTACCCGCTCTAAAAATGAATAATCGAATACAAAGCAATATCGATTATAGTACTGAACATAATAATGATCGAATTAATCATAACGTTTCATTTTTAATCTTCGTAACTCCATTAAATTGTTCACGCGCCGTTATGTATATCAAAGTAAAAGATTCCCAAACTAAAGAAAAAATCAGGTCGATTAATCGAATACCGTTTTATGTAAGGGTTAGGCATTGGGTGCTTACCATTTGAGGTAGATTCGCTAAAAACGATCACACTCCCAAAAAGTTGTTCCACATGGGTCTTGGCATTATTTTCGCCATAAACGCTACATCTAATGTCAAAAGTGACAGAAGTGACAAATTTTATTGGCATTCTTGGCGTTCTTATCCTAAATGGAACAGGGGATGACAGTTTCAAACGATCACAGTGATCACAACCATAGACGCAGTTGTGATCAAAATTATCGAAAATAACGTTCTTAGCGACTAATGGAATATACCCATTGTCTGATCACAGTGCGACCGAACTCATGAACGATTCTATCGAGATATTTATATAAGTAGTGAAATATATCCATTATATAAGGTTTTACACGAATTTAAGTCATCCAGTGTACAATATGTGGATTTATCTTTACTTAAAGCTACATAATTAATAGTAGGAACAATTAGTGCATATGAATTAGGAGAAGTTACGTTATGAGTTATAGGAACTGGTATGACTTTGTAGAGATCGTAGTCAATATGATAAACTAATGGAACTTTTAACACAAATACAATACTATTTGAGCTGTAATAAGCAGCAAGTTCGGAGATTTTTAATAATACATTAATATTTCTTACATCTATGGTTATTGGGAATTCCTTATACTTAGGTAAGTGTCTTATACTACTTTCAATATCTGTACATAATTGAGTTGGCGTAGCAACTGATGGATGCAGTGTGTTACTGTTCGCAAACATAATGGAATTAACAATATCTTCTAGCTTAAATGATAAAGTGAGTAAACTGGCGTGAAGAACATTTAACACTTCACTTAATTTATTTCTAAATAATAATTCGTTAGTGACTATGGATACATTTTTCAGCAAGTTATTAGTTACATCATTTAAACGAGCCTCATTATCAATAATAGTTTCTAACGTTTTATTAAAATTAAGAATCGCAGATTTAGAAATAAAAATGCTCTGTTTTATTAGATGAGCTAATCGTTTGTCATTTGAATGCAGTGTTTGAATATCGTGGTAATACTTCTCGGAGTCATTTTCATCCATAGTACCAAATAGCTTTTTCATAATTGAACCTATCCCTGCAAACCAAGCTGATCTCTTAGTTTTAGTTGACAGCATATGAGATATGGAATCATAGTCCCGAAGAATATCGTTATAGAGGGAGGTAAGTGGTTGAAGTGCATTGAGGCATCGAAAATCATCCATAGCTTTATTTTGTTCACAAATAATTTTGAATGAGCCGAGAATGTTTTCAATATTCGTTAAATGTGGTTTTATAAATTTTAGATCCACTGGAATAACAAAATGAACATGGTCATTTATAAGTTTCAGATTGCTCACGGGATCGAAGTAAATACCAGGACTTTTTGTGATGAATTCCACGTATTGGGCGTCGTCAGTTGCCGACGACGCGTCTCTACGCGTAATGGCGACGGTTCTGTAAATCATAATAACTACTCTAATTTGAATTGTATATGAATATTTTTTTATAAAGTAAATGAGTTGTATATTGTATATAGATTAAGTTAATTATAGTATAATAAAGTATATGTTATTAAATAAATTGTAAATAGACTCCTAGTGGTCTTTACTAATACTAATCACTTTCACTTGCAGGTTTAACTTCGTCAAAATGATGGGTGACATGTCTTCGATTAATAAGAAGTGATAAGGTATTGTTACTATGTACTTTTACGATTTTGTATGGACCTTTCCACAAAGGGGAAAGAGCTTTACGGAGCCTGACGTGATTTTTTAAATATGCATATTCGCCAACTTTGTATTGAACTGGTCGGCTATGTTTGTCATAATACTGTTTCGATTTGTCTTTGGAAGCTTGTATATTTTGTAAGGCCTTTTCACGGGATATTTTAAGGCGATGATGGAGCATTTTAATGTATTCTGGATAAGTGACGTCAGCACGTAAGTCAAAGATGGAATCAGGAATATACGGTTTGTGGCCAAATACGAGTTCATATGGGGTGAAACGTGTCGTTGTATGGACAGAACTATTGTAGGTAAGCATGGCAGTATAAACAAACCTGTGCCAGTTGGTTTGATTCTCGTTTACATATGACTTTAAATATTCTTTTAGAGTTGAGTGGCTTCTTTCTAGAGCACCTTGCGTTTGTGGATGGTAAGGTGAGGACCAGATTTGTTTTATTTTTAAGAAATCGCAAGTCTTTTTGAAGAGATCAGCAGTGAAATTAGTTCCTTGATCTGTCAGTATTGATTTTGGTATACCAAAAGCAGTTATGAAATGTACCAAACATTCACAGGATTCTTCTGCGGTTGCATTTGACATGGGGTATGCGAGAGAAAATTTACTAAGATCATCTTGGAGAGTGAGTATGTATTTTAATTTTTGTTGTCCAGCTTCAGGTAAAGGACCGACTATGTCAAGACTGATTCTTTCGAATGGACGTGTAGACGTGGTAGTGATTTGCATCGGGGCTTTATTTATTTTACGGAGAGCTTTATTTGATTGGCAGAGTTTGCAATTTTTTATGTAATCTTCGATCTCAGAACGCATGTTTTTCCAATAGTAACGTTCTTTTATTCTATCATACATTCTGTTGGAGCCTAAGTGTCCTGCGATAGGAATGTCATGGTTTTCCTTTAGGATTTTTGCTATTTCAGTTGGGACTGGATATATAATCGTGTTATGATGAATATTAACTGTTATATTCGTGTTGTTGAAAAGATACGCGAGCATGTTGTATATTTTCACAAAAGAATTTTGTTCAAATGGATTTCTAAAGTCAGATATTGCTATTTCGTTTATATCGCCCTTAAGAAGAATTTCATCTCGAACTGTTTTCAGAGTTTTGAAAATATCAAGATATGAACAACTGTCAAAATAGTACACTTTTGTAAAGAGAAAGTAATAGGTCTTATCGTTTATTGTAAACTTCTGGAATGAATGGAGTTCGCGTTCACCGTCATGTATAGAGGCATCCGCTGCAGAGATTATTTCTGGCAGGTAAGGATTTGATTCGTCATAATCAACAGATAATGGAACTAGTATCGTTTTAGTTTTGCTTTTGAGCAGGCTTTCATTGTGTTCCTTTATATAGGTATTGTATGTTTCGTCTTTGTTAGAGAAGGATTTTAGAAACTCGGAATATTCTTTGCTGGAATTAGAATGTGAACCAGCAGGAAAATCTGGTGGGGAATGAGAATTCAGTGATGGAAGTTGATCTGATGTTGTAGAAGGATTCAGTAATGGAACTGGATCTAGAGGTGGAACAGGGTTCAGAGGTGACTGTGGATCCGAAACAGAAGGAGGATTCAGTGGAATAAAATCTAAGTTTGGTTCTTCGAGTGGGCTTATATCAAGATCGCCCAATTCGATCAGATCGTCAAGGATATCTATAGGAGTGTCTGTTTCTGGAATAGGACAGTCATCGAGTAAACCAGATGTAGAAGGCTGAGGATCTACGTCGTCTTGCAAGATTGGATTCACTGGATACCGGGACAATGTATCTGCGTTACTATTAATTCTTCCCCTTTTGTAAATTACGTCGTAGTCGAACTCTTCTAATTTCAGTCTCCAACGGACAAGTTTGGAACCTGGATCCTTGCAATTAAACAACCATTTCAATGGTCGATGGTCGGTAATGATTGTAAATTTGTGTCCATATAGGTATGGTCGGAAGGTTTTAGTGCCAAAAATGATAGCCAAGCATTCCTTTTCTGTAACACTGTAATTACACTCGGCCTTGTTGAGTGTACGAGATGCATAGGCAATAGGGCGATCTTGTCCTATTGGACCCTGGGACAAAATGGCGGAGATGGCATAGTTTGAGGCGTCACACGTGAGAAGGAATGGTTGTGTGAAGTCGGGGTAAGCTAGTATTGGTGCGGAAATTAATTTGCCTTTGAGTGATTCGAATGCCAGTTGATGCTCGTTTTCCCAGCTGAAAACAGTATCCTTCTTCAGGAGTGAAGTTAATGGTTTTGCTAGTTTAGCGAGGTCGGGTATGAATCGTCTGTAGTATGACACTAGCCCTAGGAACGACTTAATGTCCTTGGGACATTTAGGAGTTGGGAATTCTTCTACAGCTTTTGTTTTTTCGGGGTTTGGCTTTACGCCTTTGTCAGTAATTATGTGACCAAGATAAGAAACTTCTTTACGAAGGAATTCGCACTTATCGGGTTGTAATTTGAGTCTGAATTTGCGAAGTCGGTCGAAGACATTGGAAAGGTTTTTCATGTGAACTTCAAGGTCGTATGAATAGATTACAATGTCATCTAGATATACGAAACATTGGATTCCTTGAAGACCTGAAAGTGCAGAATTCATTAGCCGTTGGAAAGTGGCTGGGGCATTTTTTTATCCAAACGGCATGCGTGTAAATTCAAAATGTCCCTGAGGAACTGAAAAAGCTGATTTAGGTGCATCCTGTTCGGAGATTTTAATTTGGTGAAATCCAGAAGCAAGGTCTAAGGTACTAAAATATTTGCATTTTCCAAGTTGGTCCAATATTTCTGAAATATTGGGGATCGGGTATGAGTCTCCTATTGTTACGTCATTAAGCTTACGGTAGTCTATAACTACACGCCATTTGCGTTGACCAGACGCGTCTGCCTTTTTTGGAACTATCCAAATTGGAGAAGACCATGGGGATGTCGAGGGTTTAATAATACCGTCATTAAGCATCTTGTTTATTTGAGATTGCACTTCTTGTTTGTGTATTTCAGGAAATCGGTACGACTTTGTATTGATCGGTACTGCGGAGGAAGTAGTAATTTCATGTTGCAGAGCATCAGTGTATGTCAGTTTGTCTTCAGGTAGGTGAAATATGTCAGAATAATCGGAACACAGGTCATATAATGCGTTTGTCTCTTCTGAGTTAAGATGAGAAACACGTAAAAGGTTTATCACTTCTTCAGTTCGGTTCAGGCAATTTTGATTATCGTCAGCATGAGTCACATGAAAGATCTCATGACTGCAACTAATATCAAAGGGTGATATTTTAAACTTCAAATTATTAGAGTCGATGCGTATTGTTGATTCAGAGGTGTTTACGACTGAAATATTTACTCTAGAGTTTGATTTGACTTTAACAATACAATTTGCAACTAAGAGGGAGTCAATTGGGTTCTGATCAAGGATCAGTCCTTCTTTAACATCGGGATTCAGTACCGAACATTCGATTATTGTCTCAGTTCGAGGGGGAATAGTAAAGATCGGTTCGTTAAATTTCAGGTGAAGTTTTATTTTGTCCACTAAGAGTAAGCCTTCGGCATAGTCGATTTTGCAATTATTTGTTGATAAAAAATCGTTTCCAATTATACCATCATATGGGAAATATATGTTTGGAACCACATGGAAGTGGTTGTTTAGGGAATCGAAGTTAATTATTATGTGACCAAATGAATGCATCGGGTTATCTATTGATCCTATACCACTGAAACTAATAACATGCTTTACTATTTCAGGCATGTTTTCAACAGCATCTATTTTTATGAGACTTATGGATGCGCCACTGTCGACGAGAAGCTTCAGAGGTTTGGAAGAGACGGAGCTTTGAACTTCCACGAAAGGTAAGTATTTTTTTGTTGGGTTTGTAGTTATATTATATGTTTTTAATTCATTTTTTTCTGTTTCAGGTGCTGAACACGAAGGACATGATTTAGCAGATGAATTCACACTATTAGTGAGTTGCGGATGGATGGTCACCATCCTCGCGATTTTGGTGATCTAGTAATCCCGATATATGAATAGGATTAGAAACAGAGCATCGGGTATCACGAGTTCGAGGTTGGGATTTAGTAGAATTAGAAACAGTGACAAAACCACTATAGGTTTGGGGCTGGTTACCCTGTTTGTTAGTGGATATGGATTCAGTGAAAGAGCCGTTGTAAGTTTGGGGCTGGTTACCCTGTTTGTTAGCGGGCTTAGATTTAGTCATACAACTATAAGTTTGGGGCTGGTTACCCTGTTTGTTAGTCGAATTTGATTCAGTGATATGGCAAGGTTGGGGTGATTTTGTATCGATTTTTCCTGTTAATTTTCCCGCACGATACTGGGCAGGAAGGCCTGTTCGTTTAAATTATCGATGTCATTTAGATCAGATTCTTGAGTATCAGGCACGTAATGGATAGGTTGATTACGTCTTTGTAAGTTATTTGATGGTTGTTGATGTTGATTGAAATCTGATCGTCTACTATTATTATATTGACGTTTCCGACAGTTTTCAATAGTATGTCCAATATTTTTGCAATATCGGCAGGTCACATTGGACAATGACATTTGTTGGGACGAATTTGGGGTTTGTTGTGTCTGATATGTGTTAGATAGCCTTTGAGGGGGCCTATACTGATTTTGCCTGAATTGAGTTTGAGTTTGTATCCGAGGTTTATTATCAGTTTGATTTCTTCGGTACACGGTTTGTTGAATTCTCTCCTCTGAGATAGCGAGGTTAATGGCCTCGTTCAGGTTACGGGGAGATCTACATCTGACTATGCTAGAAATACGGGGTTGCAACCCCATAAGGAAGTGGTGCAAGGCTAAGTCTTCCATGGCGGCGGTGCGCCCAGCAAGTTCACTTTTCTTGGTATTACTTAAAGAAATCTCGGTGAGCAATTGTGAAAGACAAGTTTCTATGCGCAATGAATATTGATTTACATTCTCTTGCGGGCCCTGTCTGCTCTCTTGCAAATCGGTAAGTAGGTGGGCATAGTGTTTCCTTTCGGAAAATTGGGTTTTCAGAAAATCTTTTAACTGTTCCCATGATGCGAATTCTTTTATAGAGCAGGCAAGCTCCGCTTTTCCATGTAATTGGCTTAAGATATATTTGAAGAGAATAGGTTTTTGATTTTCTGTAGCTAGTTCATATGCATTATTGCAGTTAATTATAAATGAATTTAATGTTTCTCTACTGCCATCGTATGATTTTATAAATTTAAAAAGGGTATTGAGATCCATATCGGTTGCTTGGGACGATCTAGTGTACCGCGGGGATAAGCCAGGTGATTTATCTGATCCTACAGGTGAGGGGGGCAAATCGGGGATATCGATAGTTAACTTACTGTTTTCTGGTTTAATACCTTTAAGCATCACGATAGTCAAACACAAGCTATACAATTAATGTAGAAGTCAAACATTACAATATAATTATATTACAAGCATAAATCAATCAAGTTCAATATAAGTCTATTATTAGAATAAGTTACTGGTAATTAATCTGTATGTAGCTTAAACAAGGGCCAGAGACTCACAGATTTGCTGCGTAGGCGGTGATAACGATGAGCGGGAGCCCGAGACGCATTCCGGAGCGATTGATGAGGTGATTCTTGACACGAAGTTAGGTTTGATGCGATGGTATGGTATGATTTGGTAGTTACTGATTTATTCAACAGGAACTATAGATGCAAGTGATGATCATCGGTAACTTGGTAAGTATATTTTCCTTTTAGTTTACTTCACTTGAGAAAATTTCGGTATTTTACAGGATACACGAAGATATAGAACAAGTGTTTTCACAACACTACACAACACACACAGGTAGACACGGTAAGTAGGTTTTCACTTTCGTTTTCACACTTTTCACACAGTTTTTACAGTTTTTCAGGAATGAGACGTTCCGAGGGATTTATGTATCCCACCGCTGCCACCATTGTTATCCGGAGACCGGGATTTAGGTTTTTAAAAAAAGGTTTTATTTCCACACAAATATTTAAAAGTTTATTGAAATAGAAAAAATAGAAAATGAACTAAAACTATGAAAATGACCAGCGCGAATGGAATATGGATGTGGACTGAGGTAGGAGTGAGAGGTGTCTGAGAAGTAATAAATGCTGACTTAGCTCAAAAGAATAGATATAGGAAAGGTAAGCAGAATAGTAAGGGGAAGTGGGGTATAACAGTACGGAGTTAGTTTTCATAGAAAATGGAACATTGAATGCACACCGGTACATATTGGAAGTCCTTATTCCATATGCACAACCCACATTGACTGCACTTGGGGAAGATTCCATTTTTATGGACGATAATGCTCGCCCGCACCGTTCTGGCGACGTGGAAGCGTACATGCAAGAAGTTGGGATCCGTCGTTTAGATTGGCCAGCTCGAAGTTCTGACCTCAATCCAATTGAGCATGTGTGGGATGTTCTAAGGATACGGGTAAGATCAGTGCAACCTGCTCCACAAAACATCAGGGAGCTAAAAAGAGTCATTGCAGAAGAGTGGGAACGTATTCCTCAAAACGTTATTAAAAACATCGTGGAAAGCATGCCCAGAAGGATTCAAGCTGTGATTTTGGCAAGAGGAGGTCACACTCGTTATTAGGTTTTTACATTTGTAACTTTATTTAATTAAAGAAAGTAAAAAAAAACTAGTCTTTATTGCCGACCACTTCTTATTGTTTGGGCGTGTACATCGATTTTAAAGAATACATCGTTTTTTTTTCTTTTAATTGCTCGAATTCACTTTACGCGCATTAATTTACACGATTATAAGTATACAGACTACGTCAAAGAAATAAATTTCATTTAATTAACTAATATCGACCTGAGAACGTAAATTTCCTTAGGTGCCCGTTTTTTTTTGCAAAAGAGTGTATTTTGAGAATATAATATCTTTGTTTAATAATAATCGTTATACAGAAAGATATAAAACCGATTATTAAATAATTGGATTGTTTGTATCAGTGCCGCAGCCCTAATCACAACTATTCTCTGTGATTCCCCAAAAACAAAATTATTCAATCATAGATATAGAGACCATAGATACTGCATTGAGTGAGAAGCCTTCCTTTTTGTTTTAAATTGGAATCGTATCATTTTGCCATTCGCCACATTTATTTGGAATTGCATTTTATGCCCTATGAATTAAGATTTGAGCGTAATTTTTCGAAGCACTACAAAAAAAACACGATATAAAAGGGGGTTCCTGTACAAATATTAGTTTTAGGATTTGCATCGCTTGTGAAAAACAACTATCCGCCAATGTAGGTAGAATGATACTGTAATTTTTACCTTTAATTGAACTCTGGCTCTCTAGATCTCAAACATGACATTCATAACAACAAAATAAGTGTTCAACACTTCCTTTTTTATAAATTACTTACCAGATTTTAATAGGGGTTAGAGTATGAAATTGGGGTTTTATTGTAATAGGTACTTCGTTTTGACATGGAACCTTCATGGTTTGAGATTTTAGAGTGAAACTTTTTTCACATCGTACCTACGAGCTTCGTCTTTTAAAAAATGTGCATCATTTGATTTTCGACTTTCAGGTGTTTTTTTATTCAGCTTAGACAAGAAAGATGGATACTGCGAAAATTCGAGTGATTTTTGAATACGAGTTCCGACGCGGAACTAACGCGGCAGAAACAGCTCGCAATACAATGATATTATATATAAGATATGTTATATGGCGCACTGAAATGGCCCCAAAAAAAAAAAAAAAAAAACGACCCCCGGGACAGTCTCCCATCTAACCGCACTCATTCAGCGAGAGACAGTCCAACGTGCGCGCGTCTCTTTGAGAGGCATATAATTTTAAAAAAAATGCCATTTTACTTGTACAGAGCTGTGGTAATAATTATAGGACAGTATACAAAACAAAAGGAATTATGTATCACCTATAAGTCTGGTGTCCCTCATCCTAGCGTACTCACCTAAGAAATTTTTGATTTTGACTATGCCAAAAAATAGTGCTGAAATAGTGACAAATAGTGCCGTAAGAAAGAAAAATAGTGCCACTATATAAAAAAAGTTACAGCTATAGTTTGGTGAGGTCGCTAGAATGATATCATTCTGGCGTACTCACCTCTTGTCCGTAAAAACGGCTCAAGCTACAATTAAGATTAATATCTCAAACAATAGTGCCTAAATAGTGACCACAGTATACCAAGTCTCAAAAATAGTGCTTTACACAGTCAAAAGTTATTCAGGTCTCTTGGTGAGTAAGCTGGGGTGAGGCTCATCCTAGCGTACTCACCTCCATATCTCAGGAATAGCTACGAATTTCAATTAGTTCTTGGTCTCAAAAAATAGTGCTGAAATAGTGACAAATAGTGCCACAAAAAGAAAAATAGTGCCACTCAATTAAAAAAGTTACAGCTATAGTTTGGTGAGTTCGCTAGGATGATATCATTCTGGCGTACTCACCTCTCGTCCGTAAAAACGTACATAGCTGTAATAGTAGGTATATGAGCACACGATCACAACCTTAACCCACTTACCGCGTCAGAAGAAAAATACATTTATTTATTCATTTAAACTAATACGGTGATATCACCAATTACATTAGTTATCGAACAACTTAATTATACAATCAATTATTATTAATATTATTATTTATTTATTATAAGTTTCGTAATAAAATAATAATATCTGATCAAAATAAAGTAATAACATTATTATATAAAAAACAATTAATTAAATTAAAATAGAATTAATTAGTTTTCACGATCATCATGTCATAATTTCACGAAATTACAAAATAATCAGCAAAATATGAATCAGTACATAAATATCATAATTACTCCTTATTAATATTAAGAATTATGTCAAAAAAAAATTTGGTCAGTGGATTATAAATATTAGTACTACAGTAAATATCATAAGTGCAAGTCACATTCACATTCACACTGACGTGAACTACGCGATAGAAAGAGAGGCGCCTTGTGTGTTGTGTGTTATCTTACTTGTAGTGATGTGTATAATTAATAAAAAGCACGGAAGAGTGTTAGTATTAACTAATAAGCGTAACTACTAGCCTTTTTATTGTGTGAAACTGTACGTATAAGCAGACTACGGATAGATACGAACACGAAACGAAGCGCGTTAGAGCGAGATGACATAGTAGAAAGAGTGGGGAAGTAAGTTATCTTCATAGGGTACGTTCCATTTGAGTGAGATTCGCTAAAAACGCTAAAAACGATCACACTCCCAAAAAGTTTTCCAAATGGGTCTTGGCGTTATTTTCGCCTTAAACGCTACATCTAATGTCAAAAGTGACAGAAGTGGCAAATTTTAGTGGCATTCTTAGCGTTCTTATCAAAAAATGGAACGGGGATGACAGTTACAAACGATCACGTGATCACAACCACAGACGCAGAATGTGATCAAAATTATCGAAATTTACGTTCTTAGCGACTAATGGAACAGGCCCATACAAACGCACCGCGCGCGGCTTGTTTGTGTGCGCTATAGTATCTATGCGCGCCGCACGCACACTTAAACACAATCTCGACCCGTTTCTCAGTGCGCCAGCCGGGGCTAACACCGAACAAAGATCGCACGTCAGGGCTTTTCGGTACCGCTAAATAAACATTGACCTATAAATACTAGACGCGACATCTTAAACGAAATTCGTCGACCAGTGCAGATATGCCGGCCGGCATACTTTCCCCCACACGCAGCTGGACACTCGTAGAGATTACACGCGCTTTACGTTCGAAAATTGTGTATTATCAATTGTGTATTTTGAATAAACAATATAAACGGTCATACCTCATAACGATATATTCTTGTTGTCAAATTTTTCGTTAGTACGCAAAAATGAAATTTAAATTTAAATTAAATAGTTTTATCTGTTTAAAAAAAAGTAAAATTAAATAGTTTTATCTATGGTACGCGTAACCGTTTGAGCGACTAGATTTCTTGGTTTTAGAAAAGTTAAAAAGCTAAGGGTTGCTATATTACCAATTTCATCATCCCTATTATCATCGCCTGGAACAACATGTTGAGTAAAAGTATATTTTATGCTTCTTTATCTATGAAAAATAAGAAACAAGGGGCGTCAGAGTTGAAAGTTTTAGACCAATGTCACAGAATAAAAACGACCTGAAACATCACTCCGCAAAGCCATTCCAATAAATAAGCGACTCTAGCTACGACGCAATTAAGTGCAGTTCAGCTCGCAAAGCACGGAGTACCTAATATTTATATTCACCTACAAGGGTTCTCTCTTTCTATCGCATAGCCACACATAGCTCTGATCTCTTCTAACGCGGCATGAACCGTACAATAATCCGGACGGATACACCGATGTACCTGTAGCGTACCTAAAGTGCGGAGTGACCCAGGCCTGCTAATGTCTTTCTCAAAAAGTGAATGATTAATCTGGAACTTAGTATTTATTACGTAGGTATATATCCTTCATTTAAACGACAAAATATACTTACTAATGACGTTGATTCACAAAATTTCAACTAGGATCAAGACAATTAATTATATTTTGTTTTACTGGTCCGATGCGGCCCCTAATGAATGAATACTGCATCGCACTTGGTTTTTAGTGTGAATATCCACAATATTTCCTCGTGTGAGTATAGAGGCTGTGCGGGGAGCGGGGCGGGGGAGCCCCGAGCGAGGTGTCGGGACCACGCGGCTCTTGGTAACGAATAGGGATATACCTACGCGCTGTTAGGGCTCCTTGGTAACGATGCTTTTCTAGTATCTTTAATTGAGATATGTGTGAATGAAATAGAATTTATGGATAAAGTGTTAGATGCCAATATAGTGTTATTTTAAAGAGCATAGTCACATGCTAAGTGAAAACATAACAATTATTTCAGATGGAAACTATATCTTCTCCTATTTAGGTAGATGTCGCCAACTTAAAAAATACATGCGAATGCATGGATGGCAAACGGATGGAAAAATAGGACAGTCCAGTACCCGCTTTCATATCATAGCTGAAAATATCTTCCACCCGCGTCATCTAAAATGTGTTATACATTGCTCCCATGGGAACTAGGTACATAATAATTCAGCACAAAATGTATCCTATGTGTTACTCTAATATATGTAATTAATATAATGGGTATACTTACTTACTCTTACTACTACTTACTACTCAGTATCAAATAGTGATTTGATTAGTGTGGGAGTGTAATAGAGTAATGTATAGTGCTTTCACTTGCGTTAGAGAAAATGTGCTAATTATAATGAATCGCAAACTTAAGCAGAACTTTTGCTAAGTCTGGTTAAAAAAATATTTTAAGAAATAATAAACTAATATTGTAGAAAAATAATTTAATATATGTGCAAATCTATTTATACTAATATTTTTACCAAATTTTCCTGCTTAATCGATTTTATTCTCGTTTTTGTACTTAGACAGTCAAGACCAACCGTTTCGAAGCAAAATGAGTCGAAAATTGGTCCACCCCATCTCCGTGGTACTTATTACGATTATATTACGTCGTTTTGGCAGGAAAATTATGCAGAGTTAATACATTATTAAAATGTATTCCGAAAACATGTAAGAAAGAAATTCATAATTTATATTCATAATATAAATTATGAATTTCCGTAAAGTGAGGCCTGAATCTATTAAGTATATTAATTACTAAGTAAATCTATCAGTTCATTATATAAAGTACAATGCGATTAAAATAAGAATAGGATCGGCCTAGCGCCATGTTTTGACGTCAAAACTGGAACTTCGTACAGTGTGCAAAAAAAGAAATGATAAAACATGACATGTATAAATTCAAATAAAGAAAATAAAAATACTCGACTGCAAATAATTAATTTTCGTTAAGCGTTTTATCGATACATTGAAATTAAAACTGAAAGTTAATATATTTATGGAATCGTTTTTTATAGCCCTTCATTTTGATACACATCACGATGGCTTTGGATGAAAAAATTAATTGTTTTCCTCACTATATGGCGTCTAACATCCACCAATTTGTATTTTTTTTAATGTACATAGTGTCACTTGAACTATCAAGATAAATCTAACGATATCTCGTACATTAAAATCGGTTAAGCCGTTTAGAAGTTATGGTGAAATAAAGAAACTCACAAACATACATACATACATGAACCTTGAAAACTTAACACACGTTTATGTGGGCAGTCGTGTAAAAAAAAAGGAGTCATAGGTAAGTAAACGAAGTTGTAGGTGACTGTAGGTACAGCAAACACAGAAATAATTGGAACTGATTTTATTTGTTAGCAATATTTTGTATTAGGTATCTTAATTTGAACCGCTTAGCTTAGATCTTCGATGCCGCATATCCTGATGGCCAACTGAGTCAGACTCATCGTTATCATCGTAACGGATAACAAAAACAAATACAACAATCAACAAAAACATATTAAACAGGCAACAAGAACAAATTAAACAGTCAAAAAACCAAATTAAACGATAAGATCAATAAACACTCGGAAACGTGTCGCGTATAGTAGTACACTGTCGGAGACATAAGACCCTGACGCCCGCATTGTCATCAAACCAAGATGTTTGATGACAACGCGGGCGTCGTTTTTAAGGTTGACCACGTCTGTGCTGTCAACCTTAAAAATATGAATTTATTAAAATTAACAATTTCGGGTCACTCATTTAAAATTACGTATAAATATATAGCACTGCTCTATTTTTAAGTTTGTTCTGCTGATTGTACTTATTACAGTGAATATGAGTAAAGTTAGCCGAGAGCCCGTCCTATTCTTATTTTAATCGCATTGTACTGATTACTCGCAGTCGTGTAGTCTTGGGAAAAGGTCTTTTGTAATGATGAATATATACTTATTGGAATTATTCAGAGTTTTACTCCCTGGTAAGAACTTATCTCAAGTTTCTCAAGAAGTAAGACGGCGATCTATTACGGTAGGTCACGTATCGGGAGTGTTCCCGCAAATTATCGATATATCGACACATAAACGTCGCATTTGTCCCCTGCTTAGTATCCCAGCTAGAGTACGCGTGTGGCTGGCGTGGACCGCACTTGGCACTAGCTTTCCAAACTTTTATTTATTCTGTCAGCGGCAGACTTCTATTCCATACAAAAAAATATTAGAAGAGCATAATTGAAAGAACCGCTGTCACTAAACTCTTGATAATTCCATCTGCGTGTGTTTCTGACGTGTTTTCGGTCGATTTCGGCTTAAATGTGCTGTATACTATTTCTTTTTCATTTGATGTTTCTTTTTATATGTGAGGAATATGAAAACACTAGTTTTTTTTATATTTCATTATACTCGCATAGTATGTACTAATCATCATCATCATCATCAGCCGGAAGACGTCCACTGTTGAACAAAGGCCTCCCCCATAGAACGCCATAAAGAACGGCTATTAGCCGCTTGTAACCATTGGCTACCCGCGACTTTAACGATGTCGTCAGTCCATCTAGTGGGGGGCCTACCAACTCTACGTCTTCCGGTGTATTGTGGTAACCACTTGAGAACCTTTATTCCCCATCGGTTATCAGTTCGTCGAGCCCGGCCCGCCCATTGCCACTTCAACTTGCAAATTCTGAGAGCTATGTCGGTGACTTTGGTTCTTTGGCGAATATCCACGTTCCGGATTTTATCGCGCAAAGAAACTCCGAGCATAGCTCTCTCCATAGCTCGTTAAGCGACCCTGAGCTTGTCCATAAGGGCCACAGTCAAGGACCACGTTTCAGTGCCATATGTCATCACTGGCAACACACACTGGTTGAAGACTTTGGTCTTCAGGCTCTGTGGGATGTTCGACGAGAAGATGTCGCGTAACTTCCCGAACGCTGTCCACTAATAATATTATAATAATATGAAGCACAATTTACAAATTAGCGCCTATATAGTACCTAAGTATCATTGACCTATATATACTAGACGCGACATCTCAAACGAAATTAGTCGACCAGTGCAGATATGCCGGCCGGCATACTTTCCCCCACACGCAGCTGGACACTCGTAGATATTACACGCGCTTTACGTTCGAATATTGTTTATTCGAAATACACAATTGATAATACACAATTTTGGAACGTAAAGCGCGTGTAATCTCTACGAGTGCCCAGCTGCATGTGTGGGAGAGTATGCCGGCCGGCATATCAGCACTGGTCGACGAATTTCGTTTGAGATATCGCGTCTAGTATATATAGGTCAATGCTAAGTATCAACTTTATTTGTAAGTTATCTGGATAAGTAGAAGACAAAGCCAAAATCTTTAATATTGTGTTGGCGTCTACAAATTTAACTAACGCCTAGGTACAAAGTTCTTTTTAAATATTGTACGAAAATGCTATCGTCGGATACATATTACGGTTTAATTTAAAAAACTTTTTTTTAATATAGCTGTCAAACAGCACTTTGTTTAATTTCTTAAGGCTGTGTTTTCATAGCGCTTTTCATATAAATTTAGTTTCATCATATTTTAAATACCAAACGTTTAAACTAGTTGAAATTTGAAATTGAAGTAATGATGGCCGAGCGGTAATAGCTATGGACTGCCGTGCCGGAGTACCCTGGTTCGATCCCCACCGCCGGCTTGAGCTTCACCGCATGGTGGAAGGGCCTTTTGCGATTGCCCGCCTGGCTAGCTACCACCCTCAAGTAGAAAGTCTGTCGCCAAGCACCGAAAGGTGTGTTCCGGCAGTAGTCCTTGAGAGCCAGTGAAATTACAGGCACAATGAGACTTAACAACTATGTCTCAATGTGACGAGCGCAGTGCAATTCGTGACTTATGATAGTTATGATGAATTGCAACTGTTATAGGCAGAGGTTAGTCCACTTCACATCAGGTGGGCCTCGAGCTTGTTCCGTCACAATAACATAAAAAAAAAAATGTATTCATGCCTTAGAATATAAAATCTATGCTTCTGATTTGCTGATTCTGATTTTACTGTAGAAATGTGTATTTTCAAAATTATTTCGAGTAATCGATTTGTGTGGTAATTCTTATATTCATATTGAGAGATAAAATAAATAATTAAACAAAGAAGCGGCCAATTAGAAGCATAGATTTTAACCTCAAGGGCATGAAAAATTTCACCGAGTTTGGGCACTTGGTATTTAAAATATGATTTGAAGCGCTCGTAGCCAAATTTGCTTAGCCATTCTTAACCAATCAGCTAAGGCAACGTCCGCCGCGGTCATTAGTTGGATGGGTGACCGCTAGTGACATTACTACTAAGCGTGTACGTGCTTCGGAGCCGCTGGTCCCGGTTGTTGTCTTAGGATGGCAGTCGTTAAGCATGGTGGTAGGGTATTCCCCCCGAAGGGTTCCCGCCTTGTCGTGGCGGTGGGGCTTAGTAGCCGTGGCTTCGTCACCCACGGTGAAGCGAAGAGGAACCAGGGGCCGTGCTGGGTTGGGCAGTCAGCCGGCCCCAGAGGGGCCGCTCCACTGGGCTTTGCCTCTAAGTCCAGACTGGAGCGGTAACGGGTAGGCTGCGGTGCTGTATGGGCAGCACCGCATCTGAGGCGGGCTGTGGTGTTGTATGGGCGACACCACAGCTGACGGTGAGGGGCCACGGCGGGAGAGGAGTGCCGGTATCACGGTGCGCCGCTCTCCCTACCTTCCGTGGCCACGGCGGGGCCGCCACCGTTGGATGGCGGACGCGGAGGGGCCGCAGGGGAGGAGGAGTGTTGGTATAGCGAGGCGCCGCTCTCCCTATCCTCTGCGGCCGAAGTAGCAGGCGACGGGGCTACTCATCTGACCCGTCGCAGGGGGACCTTGGGCGTCGGAAGCGGGGTCCTCTGACGCCCATTTGCGGGCTTGGTCCCCGGGTGGTAGCGACGTGCCATGTGTTCTGGTGCGTCGTGAGGGGTAGCACCCCAGGAGGGGTCCGGCAACGGACAACCGTGGCGGGTTCGTGGTTGAGTGCTAAAGCGACCCTGCGATCCCGCCGAGAAGCGGTAGAGATGGAACACCGTGTGTTATTTAGTCGGTAGGGGCACTTGCTGCTGTGGGAGTAGTTGGTGTCGAGCCCGACATATCCCGGCCACCTTCCCCGGGGTGGACGGGAATGCGTAAATGCATTTTTCACACGTTAAAAAAAAAAAAAAAAATTATGGTAGGGTATTTTGCGAATGCCCGCCTGGCTAGCTACCACCCTCAAGCAGAAAATCTGTCGCCAAGCAACTAACAGTGTGTTCGGCAACTGTCCTTAAGAGCCAGAAATTCTAGGTAAGCCTGAACAACATCTTCGACCACATCATCACTTACCATCAGGTGAGATAGTGGTCAAAGGCTAGCCTATCAGCTATGAATATACAATAAATGATGAAACTATGTTTGTATCCAAAGAGTTATGAAGAGACTTAAATCAGTGAGAATAAAATGTGATAAAAAACCGGCCAAGTGCGATTTGGAATCACACAGCTAGGGTTCCGTGCCAATACAGAGTGTAAAGAGTGTAAATCGTTATTATTTTAGTAAATTTTAAATTTTCAGGTCCATGGTTGGAATTCCGCCCAGAGCTTGAGCTTCACCGCATGGTGGAAGGGCATTTTGTGAATGCCCGCCTGGCTAGCGACCATCCTCAAGAAGAAAATCTGTCGCCAAGCACCTAACGGTGTGTTCCGGCAGCAGTCTTTGAGAGCCAGTGAAATTACAGGCAAAATGAGACTTAACAACTATGTCTCAAGGTGATGGGCGCAGTGTAGTTCGTCACTTGTGATGAAATGCATCTGTTATAGGCAGAGGATACCGCGCAACATCAGGTGGGCCTCGCGCTTGTTCCTTCACAATAACATAAAAAAAAACAATACACGACATTATTAGTTTTTACGATATAGTAAAAACAAAAAAAAACGTTATAGAAACATGTTTTTAGTATCGGACCCCCTTTAGTTTTTACTTATTAATGTTTTTAAGATTTTTTACTCCGATAATTTGTTAATGTGACGTTAGCTTAGTAGAGCGCCATTATTACGGCGACATTAAGTGTTTGATAAACGGTCATACAAAGTCAAATATATAAGTCATTACATTATGATAGAAGTGCGGTAAGTTGTAAATTACAGGCTAGAGCTACAAGAAAGCAGAGAGTGTAATTATCAAAGCGCGCGTATGTCATACGACGTTTTTCAAAACACTGCGAGGAACAAATACAAAAATTACGATGCGAAAATATTTACTTTTTTAGAGAAATAATAATCTGACTAAGAAGGTTTGTAATTAAATCTTCTAAAGTTGTACCAGTAGGTAAAAAACTCTTTGGTTTGTTTTTATATGAAAAACGAATGAAACAAACTACAATCTCCTTGGTGAGAAGTGTGGGAACGTTGTTTTTTTTTTATATTTAAAACACAAACGCGGTAAAGTAGAAAAAAAGCACGAGTACGTAATAGACTACATTATGACACTAAAATCCGTAGATATAAAGGCCCGTTACGAGCTAGTGCGTTGAAAATAACATAAGAGCACATTACCTTTTGTCCAATCATTCTCGTTGGTCACCACTATCTCACCTGATGGTAAGTGATGATGTGGTCGAAGATGTTGTTCAGGCTAACCTAGAATTACTGGCTCTCAAGGACAGCTGCCGGAACACAGTTAGGTGCTTGGCGACAGATTTTCTACTTGAGGGTGGTAGCTAACCAGGTGGGCATTCGCAAAATGCCCTACCACCATGCTATAATGACTGACATCCAAAGACGACAACCGGGACTGACGGCTTTACGTGCCCTCCTAAGCACGGAAACGCTCAGTAGTAATGTCACTAGCGGTCACCCATCCAACTCATGACCGCGGGCGACGTTGCTTAACTTTGCTGATCGGTTGAGAACAGCTAAGTAAACTTCGCTACGAGCGCTTCATCTTATATATAAAATTCTCGTGTCACAGTTTTCGTTGCCATACTCCTCCGAAACGGCTTGACCGATTTTGATGAATTTTTTTGTGCTTATCCGGTATCTATGAGAATTGGCCAACATCTATTTTTCATCCCCCTAAATGTTAGGGGTAGTCCACCCCCAAAATTTGTTTTTTATTTTTTGACAAAATTTTTAATTTCTATTTTTTTATGATACAACATACAAAAATACATACAATCCTCAATTTTCACCCTTCTACGATCAACCCTTATTTTTTAAATTATTTATATGGCAGAACAACGTTTGCCGGGTCAGCTAGTTTGTATATAGATTTTGTACTCTTACAATTTTTAAATGTGGTAAATACTTCCTATTGGTACAGTTTTACATTTCTTTTCCAGGAGATCCACCTTAATCTATATTGCAGTAGGGGCCACTAGCCACCGGTAATATAAACAGCTAGTGTGTATGCGGGGCCACGTAACTCATCTCTACGTTTACACAGGCCCCGCCGATAGTGTAGCTACGGTGCGGCCATACAACCGGCGATTTTCCTCCACTTGTGAATGAATAAACAGCGTGCGTAGCCGCGTAACTCATCTCTGCATTTACTCAGGACGACGACACGTGACGATAACCCGTAGCACGTTGTGGACATACAACTAGCGATTTCACTACGGCGATAGCTACGTTGTGATGTCACAAGAGATTTAATGCCACTTGCTTATTAATAAGGGTGCGTACCATTAGCGTGAGATTCGCTAAAAACGCTAAAAACGATCACACTCCCAAAAAGTTTTCCACATGGGTCTTGGCGTTATTTTCGCCTTAAACGCTACATCTAATGTCAAAAGTGACAGAAGTGGCAAATTTTAGTGGCATTTTTAGCGTTCTTATCCAAAAATGGAACGGGGATGACAGTTACAAACGATCACGTGATCACAACCATAGACGCAGAATGTGATCAAAATTATCGAAAATAACGTTCTTAGCGACTAATGGAACATACCCTAAGTAGGTATAAGGAGCCACGAAATTCTCTGCGTTTGTACAGGCTATGCACGGCCCACGCAGAACTAGGTTACTCTGTAATTATATAAATAGGTAATTTTTATAAAAGAAAATCATGCTGTTTTCAAACAGAAACTACTCTAAAGACAAAATATGTAGTAAAAAGTAAATAAACCAAACCATCGTATACAGTTTTTTTTTTGTTCTTTTTACATCGACAAGTGAAAATGAGAGCTACATCAATGTAGTTGACGCCAATTAAATACACATTATTAGGGATAACTCAAATACTACTCGTCAGATCTCACTCAAGTTTAAATGGAAACACAAGACAAGCGCCGACGTTCGAATATAGAAAAAAATCCGTCTAATTTTTGTAGAAATTACGCACACAAAAAAAATACAACTTAATTAAAAACCTCCTCCTTTTTTTGACGTGGGTTAAAAACATTACCCACATGTAAGGCTAAGTCTTTGGCGATATATCTGTTTTGAAAATATATACAACACCGTAACAATAAGTAGGTATCCCTTGTGAGGTAACATTAACACGAAATAAGATTTTTTTTTTCATTTCAATATAATTTACGGGATATTTTACATATATTGTAATTATGTATTAATTTATAACCAATATGACATGTAACTATATCAGTTATGAAATATATGAATATGAAATATGCCAATAACGGGCGGAAATCCGGAATTTCAAAAGCTCTTTCACAACTTTATTCTCGTTTTTCGTAGCCCACGCTGCCACACTAAAGGGCCGAACGGAAAATCTTAAGTAAACACTATTACGGGGCAGCTTTCAAAGAAAGTATACAAAAATTGAATAATAATGGCCATATTTAACTGAAAATTTTATATATTGGCTACAGAAACGACCTTGGTAATAATCACGTTAATAAATGGATAATATTATTAATAATAATATTATACGTAAATATTTATCAGAGCGCTTGGTCGTTGTGATCAAAATGCTGGCACCTATTTGGCTCAACGTATAAGCATTGAAATTCAACGGGGCAATGCTACCAGCATGCTGGGTACGCTGCCAACTGGTAGTGGGCTGGAGCATTTGGACTGCCTGTGAGTTTGCAATGACTTATAGGTTGTCTAAATGCTTTTATTGTTGTAGCTGTAGTTTTATATAGTTCGTAGTATTTTGTTAATAAAAATAAATAGATAAATCATAATATAATGAATGGATTCAGGCGTTACTGTATCAGCCGGATTCCACTATTGAACCCAGACTCCTCCATTCCGGGCCCATGGTTCGTATCCCGCCGCGGGCTTGAGCTTCACAGCATGGTGGTAGGGCATTTTGTGAATGCCCGCCTGGCTAGCGACCACCCTCAAGTAGAAAATCTGTCGCCAAGCACCTATCGGTGTGTTCCGACAGCATTCCTTGAGAGCCAGTGAAATTAAAGGCACATGAGACTTAACAACTATGTCTCAAGGTCACTGCAGGCGCGGTGCAACTCGTCTCTTGTGATGAAATGCATTTGTTTTAGGCAGATGTTTGTCCGCTTAACATCAGGTGGGCCTCGGACTTGTTCCGTCACAATAACATAAAAAAACATATATATTAATAACAAGGTCTTCTTATTATTAAATTTGTTTTGTCAAAAACCTCCTGAGGATGCTTCGTGTAGAATGGAAACGCGTCAAAATTTCTTCCGGTTGAGCTGCGTTACGTTTACGATATCACGTCGGGTTAACAGGTAAATTGGGCGGAATTGTCCCCAAAACATATTACTGAGTTTTTTAAAAAAAAATAATTTTAATTAAAGTTTCCTAAAATATTTGTAATTAATAAATTATAATGGTAATAATTATATACAAATCAGATATTAATACAGACGCTTGTAATAAAGTGTCAAAAGGGCGGCCTTATCACTAATAGCAATAAGTACTTACAGAACTGAAAGGAAATACAAGAACTAGGACGGTGGTACTGGGTGATTATTTTACTGTAATCAAGCTTGTAATATACCCGAAGGGGTGGACAGTAGATTTATATACCTACCTCAAATGCCGCCTCTTATCTTCTTAGGTCTCAAAGATGAACCATTTGCTTTAGCGGGCATATTAACATTCAACGGGGCAATGCTGCCAGCATGGTGGGCACGCTGCCAACTGGTAGTGGGCTAGAGCATTTGGACTGCCTATGAGTCTGCAATGACTTATAGGGATCTAAATGCTTTTATTGTAGTAGCTGTAGTGTTGTATATAGTTCATAGTATTTTGTTAACAAAGGCATACCTCCTATAGATTGAAATTGTTGCAGAGGATGATGAATGATGGTTTCTTTGTTACAGCCAGCACAGCAAGCAAAGAACACCGATCTCCAGAACTAGAGGAGACCAGGACTTCACCAACGCCTGGTCCGCCAAGCCCACAGAACAACGGGACTAATGGTAAGTAGTAATAACATATAACAAAAACTGGGAACGAGCGGGAGGACTTCTGCTAAGAACCTCTAACATTGAGTGTATGAATAAAAATTGGTCCAGCACGACTTGGGCTTCCCTCCTTTAGGATTTGTAACAGCCTGTAAAAGAAAAAAATATTGTTGGTTTTCAAATCAGCTTCATAAGTACAGTATCAATCAGAATGTTCAATATTTGGTAGTAGGGTAGTAGGTTGCATGGTGGTAGGGCATATTGCGAATGCCTGATTCGCAAAATGCCCTACCACCATTTTGTAACTATCTCACCTGATGGTAAGTGATGATGCGATCGAAGATGTTGTTCAGGCTAACCTAGAATTACTGGCTCTCAAGAACAGCTGCCGGAACAGATTTTCTACTAGAGGGTGGTAGCTAGCCAGGCGGGCATTCGCAAAATACCCTACCAGCATGCTATAACGACCGCCATCCTTTGACAACTACTGGAACCGACGGCTGACCATGCCCTCCGAAGCACGAAAGCGCTCAGTAGTAATGTCACTACCGGTCACCCATCCAACTCATGACCGTGGCGGACGTTGCTTAACTTTGCTGATCGGTTCAGAACGGCTAAGCAAACTTCGCTACGAGCGCTTCGAACATTTCGATATCATTTTAACAGTTGTATATTTATTCGCAAAATTCTTAATAGGAACATCCATACAAGTTTAACGTTTACAAAACAAAAAAAGTTTTCAAACCGCTGCACTCGCCGGGCTTGTTATCTTGTACTTCCGAAGACAAATTATGGCAAAAATTGTTTTGCTTCTACGAATAATTTATTCGTAGTTTTGCTTACTTTTTTAGGAACGCAACTTTATAATAAGAGTATCTTTCAAATATAAAGAATGTAAACTGATTTAAAGCATACAGAAGGCAAATAGCTCTATACCTTATTGAGGAGCAATAAGGATAACTTATTAGAAACCGGCTAGGACCCGCGTTATATTTACCGGAAAGATTCCGACCAGTTTCGGACTGTTTTGAAGTCCTTCGTCTGGGAGTCACGACTGCGGGAAGCGACGAGCACGGGCATCAGCGCGTAACTGTTACGCGCTGAGGCCCGTGCTGGTGGAACTGGTCGGAATCTTTCCGGTAAATATAACGCGGGTCCTAGCCGGTTCCTAATAAGCTAATATGGATAATAGTCGCGATAGTTTCCAAAGTGAAGCAATAAGGATAAGAATGCGTTGAATAAGCGGATAGATGACTAAATTGATTTGAGATTATATCTTATAACCATTTATTTATATTGTTTGATTAGATACTATTCATTGTGACGACGAATGTGTATTGAATATAAGTCTAACCATGTTCTCGTGTAAGTGACTTTATGTCTTATTTAAGCATAAACTTCTTTAAATCTAGCTCTCTATGTTTTAGCCATAGAAATTATCTAACAAACAAAATTGGTTAAGAAATCTGTCTGGTTACGTAAATTGAAGCAGTGATAGCTCAGTGGCATTAGCTATGGACTGCCGTGAAGGAGGTCCATGGTTTGAATCCCGCCGCGGGCTTGAGCTTCACTGCATGGTGGAAGGGCATTTTGCGAATGCCATAATTTGAAGAAGATAATCTGTCGCCAAGCGCCTAACAGTATGTTCCGGCAGCGGTCCTTGAGAACCAGTAAAATTTCAGGCACATGAGACCTAACAACTGTACGGCTCAGTATGACGGGCACAGTGCAATTCGTCGTTGACGAAATGCATCTGTTATAGGCAGAGGTTAGTCCACTTAACATCAGGTGGGCCTCGGGCTTATTCCATCACAATAACATAAAAAAGAAGAAAAAAATTGACGAAGATATCTCTTCCTCACCAGCTCTCTCCTCCACGGAATCTCTCTCACCTCCCTTGCCGGAAGGGTCCCGCGCTGCGCCAGCGCTGCAGCGCTTACGGAGATTTCTGTCAGCGCTGCAACAGTTTGCTACAGACATTAACGCTGACGTCGGAGAGAGAGTGCGCCAGCTGATTTACAATCTAGTGGTAAGCATGCTTTAATATAAACTGGCATTACAAGTGTCCGTGTAGTTAGAAGCTTTACAATGCCAATAAATAGTGCCTTAATAGTGACTAATAGTGCATTTAGAACTGAAATAGTGACACAGTATTTTAGCATATTTGTATTATTAATTTACTAAGAGCCGACTTTACCTGAGGTCTTCACTCTTCAATTAAAACTTTAAATTTTCCTGACAAATAAAATGACGTGTAGGAACAAGTAACTTTCGTAGCAAAACATTGTACTTCGTAGACGTCTACGCTTCACTACGGGTACAAATACTACGACAAATTTCGTAGATTCGTATCACGTAGCACCTAGATTAGATTAGGTGCATGGTGGTAGGGCATTTTGCGAATGCCCGCCTGGCTAGCAACCACCCTCAAGTATAAAATCTGTCGTAAAGCACCTAACGGTGTGTTCCGGCAGCTGTCCTTGAGAGCCAGTACTTCTAGGTTAGCCTGAACAACATCTTCGACCACATCATCACTTACCATCAGGTGAGATAGTGGTCAAAGGCTAACCTATCAGGCATAAAAATGGAACATAATTTTGTACTTTCTAGACATCAAACCCAGTACATTTATACGTAGCATTAAATTTTTTAAGGTTTTAATATACTACATAAATTATTCTTGCGCAAACGTAAAGATTATTTGAATTGCTGAACTAAGTGATCCTTTTAAGTAATTTCTAAATATGTTTTTATTTTTCCCACGACTTATGCTAATGTAAAATTATATTTAAATTATTGGGTTGCGTCATCATTATAAAGTTTAAAGCTAGCTGCAAAAATCAGTTTTGTTTGTAGTACAACGTAAGTTGAACTATGTGTCGCTCCATCCGCATACGATAGTTAAAAACGGGAGGACAAATTAGAGTTTTGAGTTATATGTCATGTTGGCTTAGTGGTTTGATCATACCGACTATAAGGGTGAATGGCGTGGGTACGAATCCCACACAGGACTATAATTTTTCCTCTCATCATTTTGAAATGTGATCACTTTAAGTAATGTTTAGTACAGCCTTATATGAAAACAATATAAAATCTTTCGCTTTTCTCCAGTCAGGAACAGTAAACATAGAAGAGTTCCAATGTGGCGTGCAGGAATGCACCAACTACCCTCTCCGAGCGTCAGTACCGGGGTTCCTCCGCGCCTTGCTGCCACTTGCACAGAGAGACCTGCACGCGAGGGCTAAGAGAGCTAAGCAGGTGACAACCCTTATGTAGTTTAATTGTAGATGCACTACCATGAATGATGCGCTCGTAGTGGAATTTCCTTATTTTTTTTTATGTTATTGTGACGGAACAAGCACGAGGCCCATCTGATGTTAAGCGGACTAACCTCTGCCCATAACAGATGCATTTCGTCACAAGTCACGAATTGCACTGCGCCCGTCACCTTGAGACATAGTTGTTAAGTCTCATGTGCCTGTAATTTCACTGGCTCTCAAGGACTGCTTCCGGAACACACCGTAAGGTGCTTGGCGACAGATTTTCTACTTGATTTACTTATTATCTTAACTGATCAGAGCAATTATGTTGAGCAACGTCCGTTGCGGTCATTATTTGGATGTGTGACCGCTAGTGACATTACTAATGAGCGTGCACGTGCTTCAGAGGGCACGTTAAGCCGTCGATCTCGGTTGTTGTCATTGCGTGGTAGTGGAGCAATTAGGGAATGTCCGCTTGTTTTCCCTCAAGTAGAATATCTGTCATCAAGCACCATCAGATGAGTTATCTTGAACCTGCCCTAGATATGTAGGTGACTGTCTAAAGTCTTAACTATAGCAAAAGGCACGTGATTAGGTAATACTCTTAATATACATATGAAACAACATTCTTACCTAATTCCCCTTTTCATTTTATTGCTGATTGGTAAGCCTTTGACCACAATCTCACCTGATGGTAAGTGATGATGTGCTCGAAGATATTGTTCAGGCTAACCTAGAATTACAGGCTCTCAAGGACTGCTGCCGGAACACAACGTTAGGTGCTTGGCGACAGATTTATTACTTAAGGGTGGTCCCTGCCCTTCCACCGTGCGGTGAAGCTCAAGCCCGCGACAGGATTCGAACCATGGACCAGTCCATAGCCAACACCACTGAGCCATCACTGCTTCAAATTCGCCCTTATCCCTATAATCCGCCAGTATAAAGAAAGGTCATTAAATATCCTGAGCTAGTCATATTTTATCCAAGATATAGCATTCGCATTAAAACTGTAAAAGACATCCACTTCCCCAAACAAAATCACTCTGACTATAGCGGCGCTCCTGCGCCTAGTCTGTCTGAATGACTATTTAATAAAACATGATTATTACTATGGGTGCATACCATTTGAAGTTAGATTCGCTAAAAACGCTAAAAACGATCACACTCCCAAAAAGTTGTTCCACATGGGTCTTGGCGTTATTTTCGCCATAAACGCTATGAGGCTACTGGAACAGTTTGAATTCCCTACATCTAATGTCAAAAGTGACAGAAGTGGCAAATTTTAGTGGCATTCTTAGCGTTCTTATCCTAAATGGAACAGGGGATGACAGTTACAAACGATCACAGTGATCACAACCACAGACGCAGAATGTGATCAAAATTATCGAAATTAACGTTCTTAGTGACTAATGGAACATACCCTATATTAGTAACTTGCTTTCCGGCCGCGGCTCCGCCGCGCGTTTGTCGGTTTTCGCAAAACCATTAACATCTTTTTGCGCACTTGGATAAAAACTATCTTATGTCCTTCCCCGGATCTCAAACTATTTCCATACAAAATTTCATCCAAATCGGTACAATCATTTTTAAGTTATATAAAAATATTTAGTTGCAAACAAAAATACAAATATTTCCTCTTTATAATGTTTGTGAAGATGTAGATATTATTAGCTACGAGCAAACACGCATTATAATATTATGTATAATTTGTCAAGCTGTAAGCGTTTGGATCGCAATCTAGCTTTAAACATTTTGAGAGCCAGTAATTCTAGATTAACCGCATCAACATCTATCACCACATCATCACTTACCATCAGTTGAGATATTGGTAAAAGTCAAGCCTATTAGGTATAAAAATAACCTATATATATATATATATATATATATATATATATATATACATTATCTAGTGATCTGTTTTGTGCTTTTAATCAATATAATAAAAAAGATACATAGATTATTAGTATAGTGCCCCAGTGTGGTAAACCGACCTCCAGGTTGGCAATACTCTCGACCCTTGATAGTTCTGTTGGTCATTACCTCAGATCAGGAAACAAGGGAGATAGGTAATGGAGGCGTGGCACGTGCGAACGCATCTGGCCTAAATCAGGCTTGTTTGTAAGAAAACTATTACGCGCTTAGTACAAATCAACAAACGTATCAGTTCTTCCGATGACGCAATGGATCAGTGGTTTAATAGCTGTATCTGTGAGTGTAACTAGTGACCGTAGCTACAGGCAGAAGCGCAACCCATTTTTGCATGTGTACGAATAGTTGGTGTAACTATTAATTTGCAGCGCAAAATGTGCGTACGTTTTATTTGTCATGCTTGATAGGTAGCCTTTGACCGCTATCTCACCTGTTGTAAGTGATGATGTGGTCGAAGATGTTGTTCAGGCTAACCTATAATTACTAGCTCTCAATGACAGCTGCCGGAACACACTGTTAGGTGCTTGGCGACAGATTTTCTACTTGAGGGTGGTAGCTAGCCAGGCGGGCATTAGTAAAATGCCCTACCACCATGCAAAATGTACCGCATACTTATTCTTTTTATTGATGTGAGAGTGAAATGGGTGGGAGATACGCGGCTACACTATTATGTGAACAAACATGGACTGAAGGCAAATCTCCCTTGTTTCTCTGATCTGTGGTCATTACAGTTTGTAGACAGTACTGCGGAAGATGCCGTTGCCCGTCTCCTGGTTTTCACTTCATTATCAGCCAACGCCCACAGTTGAAAAAAGCCCCTTACGTATCATGCGGAACCGATATCATCTATTTATGAATGAACTTCAATTGTTATCATTAACTATGATGCGCATGGATATAGGCAGGCGTCTTGTGGATTGCTTTGTAAGGAGGCAGTTGTTAAGAAGATGCTGGTGCCTATTTTCTGGTATTTTTCCCTTCCTTGCCTCTGCCGACTCCCACAGTAAGATATTAGAAGCTGCAATCCTGGCCCAGCAGCCCAGTGGGAAAGTAGAAGTTTTAGCTTACGCTTATTATATTAGGGTAGACCGGGGGCAATAGTAACACTTTTTGATTTTCGGTTGATTGAACAAAAACTACTTATATTTATCAGAATATGTATAAGTAACCAAGAATCTATATTCAAAACCTACATAGATTTCTGTTTAATTTTCTTCAAATGTTTACATATCTCAGTGAAAATGTAGTAAGAATCATACAAGGTGCAGTGTTACAATTGCACTGTACTCCAGGTCAATTGTAACAAAATATATGATTCTTAAAAAAATACTTTTTTGTTATCAGAGATAGCTGCACTATTGTTTATTTGCTTTCTTATAATATATTAATCAGTCTCTATAATTAGGAACTTAAATGTTCAAAACAATCTTATGTTATTAACGCAACAAAGTAACTAAATTGAACATAAACCCTGTTTTAGCTCTATACAATAAACAAAATTAAATCTTCCTATTCCTAAACTTAGTTTGGCTTCAGCTCTGCTATATAGCTAAGGATTTGAACGTACATCAATATATTTCGATATATTTTTATTTTATTTTTATTTTCATCGGAAAACTTACAGCCTAATTATTACAAACAAATTAAAATTAATCTAAGGAGTTGAAAACTGGGCCAATTACAAGTTTTCACCTTTACGTGAGAATATAAAGTAGTACTAAATAATCATTAACACATTGTAGCATATTTGGATACAGAATTTTATCAAAATAACAAGTAAATAATTAACAATATTGACAACATATGTTAATATGTGTCGGGAAATTGTGTTGAAATATTAAGTTTGAGAGCCAAAAAATTCAGAAGCAAAACTACGACTAATTGAACGCACACCATCTGAGAATATATCAAGTTCACTATTACTCTTCATGAATTCGTTTATCAATGTTGGGGTTCTGCAAAAGAAAGTGTTTTGTTTATATTTTGTCTTAACAGGTGGAATAGCTAGTAGAGGCGTAAAACGCGAATTAAATGTTGGCACTCGAAGATAGATTTTTTCCAGCAATTCAGCACTATCAACTTGTGAGTTCAAAATTTTTAAGTAATACATGACATCTGAAACATTTCGCCTTGTTTGGAGCGGCAGTAAGTGATGCCGTCTACAGCGCTTTTCATAAGTGTCATCATAACATCGCGAGCGGTGTTGTAAGACTCTTACGAATTTCTTTTGAACTTTTTCGATGCGGTCTATATGACATGCATAGTGAGGACTCCAGACCTGTGAGCAATACTCAAGCACAGTACGAACATAAGCACAATACAGGATCTTAAGCGTCTTGATGTTATTAAAAGGTACAGATACTCGCATAATAAAGCCAAGAGTATTGAGCGCTTTAGTAACTATACTATCAATATGATGTACGAAGGTTAGCTTAGAGTCCTGGATTATACCCAGATCACTTATGACCTCTACACGGTTCAAGTTACTAGTTTTAATTACATAATTATAATTGATATTTATTAATTTTCTTGAGAATGTTAAAATAAAGCATTTATCTACATTCAGATCCAGTTTATTTAGATAACAATAGTTCGTAAATCTATTGAGATCCTCTTGCAAGTTCAGGCAGTCTATAAGAGATTTGATACGAGTCAGAATCTTTAAATCATCAGCAAATAGATAAAACCTTAAGTGTATGAAACAGGAACTGATGTCATTTATAAAAATTACAAAAAGTAAAGGGCCCAATAGAGATCCCTGGGGAACCCCAGATGGGATATCTATCCACGCCGACCTAAAGCCGTTAAGAGCAACAGCTTGAGTTCGACGCTCAATATAAGAACTATACCACCTGAAGAGATCACCGTGAATACCCATAGACCGCAGTTTACATAAAAGCACAGTATGATCAAGTCTGTCGAACGCTTTACTATAATCTGTAAATATACCATCTACCTGGAAGCCCGCAGCCATCTGGTCATTAATATATTCGTTAGTAAGAAGAACATGTGACCGAAGTTGTGGACCGGTTCTTAAGGAAGCCATGCTGCTGGGGTATAAGTAAAGTCCTAATAGCGGCATACGTTTGATTATAGACTATCTTCTCTAGCAGTTTGGCAAAGATGCACAACTTGGAGATAGGGCGGTAGTTTTTAACTTCAGATTTTGACCCCTTCTTGTGAATAGGCGATACTAACGCAGATTTCCATAGAGTGGGAACTACACCTTCATCCACTGACCTTTTGAATATAACACCAAGGGGGAAAGTTAGGCTACGTGAGCATTTAACAATAAAAACTGGTGGAATGTCATCGGGTCCGGCCGATTTATTTATATCCAAAGATTTTAACATTTTTTCCAGAAACTCGAGCGAAACCTCTATAGAACCAATACCAAAAGAACTGTCAATGGGCCAACCAGAATGGCCAAGCATCGTCAAGGGCGCATTAGAAGCCGGCTGAAGAAACGTAGATTTAAAAAAGTTTGAAAATAGTTCACAGATACCTTCACCAGTACTAGTACTATTACTACCATATACAAACATATAATCAACAAAATGAAGTTTGTATGGTGTTACAATTGACCCATGGTACAATTGCCCCCAGTAATATATTATTGAAAATGTTGTGCTCATTTTTGCTAACACTATTTGAAGTTATAGAAATATTAAATTTGCATGCTACAAACGCTTGAAAATTACTTTTGCTGACCAGGGGGACGAGGGGGGGAGGGTTAAATAATTGTAATAAATCTGCTTACAGAATAGTTGAATGGCCCCTTAACAAAAAAATTGAAATGACAAATTTAACAACCCTTCCTTTTAGAAGTCAGTATTTTTTTATCCTATGGTCAGTTGTAACACGAGGTCAATAGTAACGTTACTATTGACCCCAACAATCATGTTACGTTTGCCCCCAAGGAGCCGTTTTGGCGATTTAGCATAATAACTCAAAAAAACAGATACATTAAGGCATAAATTATACTCAATTGCTAAGTTCAATACCATAGAAAAGGTGTGATAGCAATATTTATTCAAAAATTCGTGTTACAATAGAGTAATAATTTAATTACACGAGAGACAAAACTTACCTTGACGAGGTGAAATTCAAAAACTCCCAACCATCACGTCCGTATCGCCGTGATCACGCCGCCGACAGGTGAACGAGTCCAAAACTGTTCGACGCTTGGTCTGACGTTGGCTCACATATGCAGCATGAATACTTATAGACATATTTACAGTGTTACTATTGCAACGTGGTACTATTGCCCCCGGTCTACCCTACTCACTGTAATATATCGGGGCTGTTCTATCCTGGTCATGTATCAAATTACATAGTATTTAAGCAAAGCACCTTCATCCTTGTGTGGTGCTGGGTTAGAATTTCACCTCCAGATATCTTCCCGTGGGTGTCGTAAGAGGCGACTTAGGGAAAATACTGGAAGGTGGGCAGCAGCGCCTTCTAAAGAACTGCCATCTTACACTGCGATCCCCAAGCCACCGGTCAAGCTTGGCGATTATGGAAAGTAGCCCAATAATAGAAAGGGTGTGTTCAGCAGCTGACGATCCGGCTGGTACAGTACCTTCACCCCATTGAAGCTTGGGCGGTCAACCATTGTTTTTTCTTCTCCCCAGACCCCACTCCAGTACATCAGATCCCACGAGCACCTGATTCTGGAGTCAGGAGGCGATGGCACCGACATATTCCAGCATCAGCCCACCGAATCGGCGGTCAAGAGGCGAGCCAGTGACCCGTGAGTATAGATAATATAATATGACGGAGGACGCGGATTCTAATCCAAAGAAAAAACATTTTGTATGTACCATTAATTTCTAAATGCGATCACATCCATAATTTATTCCAGCATTTCTTTATATCTCAGCGGTGGTCCCTCCCCCTAGTTAAAATGGACTCTCAGTTCACCCACTGGGTAATCTAGTGGATTAGGTGTTTAATTTTTTTGTAGTTTTTAGTATTTGTAAAATTGGTAGTTCTCTGCAGTCGGGATTTTTTAGTTTTCGTTATTATGTCGTTTACTTCGTAAGAACAAAAACCCTTTAAAAACTAAATTTTTAGTATAGAGACCTCCATTTATTTTTAAGTTTTTGTTACTATTATTAATTGTTAGGTAATCCACCATACTAACACATAAAATGAAAATTTCTGCCGGCAATATATTACTGTGATTGTAGTGTTCACTTTCAAATAAATCAACTACATAATAATAAAAACAAGGCAAGCGTAAGTAAGCTTTGTTAGGAATCCTTCGAATAAAAAAAATTAACAATATTTTGGTATATATAAAACAAAAAAAATATAAAGAAAAGTAACTCTCATACAGTGACCGCTTTGATTTCGGACTCATCGAGTTCACAATTAACAAAACACGCACTGTCTCCAAATTCAATTAGATTGGTTAATTGATTTGGCGCTTAGAAATGGTCGCATCCGATTGGACGCGTCAAGGCAATGTTGTTGCGCGCTCGGTACACTTTTTTAAGGCCAAGACCGTAATCAAAATAATTTCTTATTCGGGCGGAGCTAAAAGAAATGGGCGTTAACTTTTAACTCCTAAAAATATTCATTCGCGCGGCGGCACTAGTCGCCGTACCACGCGTAGCATCGCAAAAATTGTAGAGCTTCGTGAACTATTAGAAGCGGCAGAAAAGAAGTGTAGATATAACAACATTTTTATCTGCAGTTACTGCGAACCGCTGTAGGGTAAGAAAATATCATTACTTGTAGGTATAGAAATATTTAATAGACTAAGCGAAGCGAGGTGGAGGTCTGAGCACTGTATATTTCCCCGTCAATAAATTTTGATTACCTGTATAGACCTTCTTGAAATTTGGTAGAAAGGTACCTCTTTCATAGTAACATATATTGCAAGTCAGAACCTATATGAGCTTAATTGGTTGATGGATTGCTGTTTTTTGATTCATTCAGAGGGGTCCTTAAAACGAGATTAAATTTAGCGGCTTGCATTTATTTTTATGCGGTATGAAATATCATACAAACCAATAAAAGTTTAAAATTTGAATAGAAGTATAATTCCATATAAACGCTCAATACAAAAGATAACCGTACTGAAACCGCCATGTAAGATTCACCCTACCGCTATTAAAAGTGGTACAGCTAGAATCATACCATTTTCACCCAAATCCCCTTTACACTATTCCAAACATTTTTTCTACCAACTCGAATGTTTCTGGGAGAACAGTGTGCACAATTTTGTTGAAGCAGTGATGGCTCAGTGGCATGGGCTATGTACTGCCGTGCCGCAGGTCCATGGTTCGAATCCCGCCACGGGCTTGAGCTTCACCGCATCGTGGAAGGGCATTTTGCGAATGCCCGCCTGGCTATCGACCACCCTCAAGTAGAAAATCTGTCGCCAAGCACCTAAAGGGTAAATTACTGGTTCTCAAGGACACATAGTGGTACATAGCGTTAAGTGCTTGGCAACAGATTTTTTACTTGAGGGTGGTAGCTAGCCAGGCGGGTATTCGCAAAATGCCCTTCAACATGCCAAATTACTGGTTCTCAAGGACACATAGTGGCTTACGCCGTTAAGTGCTAGGCGACAGTTATTCTACTTGAGAGTGGTAGCTAGCCAGGCGGGCATTTGCAAAATGTCCTACCACCATGCCAAATTACTGGTTCTAGAGGACTCATAGCGGCACATACCGTTAAGTGCTTGGCGACAGATTTTGTACTTGAGGGTGGTAGCTTGCCAGGCGGGTAATCGCAAAATGCCCTACCACCATGCAAAATTACTGGTTCTGGAGGACTCATAGCGGCATTTACCGTTAAGTGCTTGGCGACAGACTTTTTACTTGAGGAAGGTAGCTAGCCAGGTGGATATTCGCAAAATGCTCTACCAACATGCCAAATTACTGGTTCTCAAGAACACAGTGGCTTACGCCGTTAAGTGCTTGGTGACAGTTATTCTACTTGAGAGTGGTAGCTAGCCAGGCGGGCATTTGCAAAATGCCCTACCACCATGCAAAACTACAGAAAACTGTCGCCAAGCACTTAACGCTATGTGTCAATATGTGTCCTTGAGAACCAGTAATTTACCGTTAGGTGCTTGGCGACAGTTATTCTACTTGAGAGTGGTAGCTAGCCAGGCGGGCATTTGCAAAATGCCCTACCACCAAGCCAAATTACTGGTTCTAGAGGACTCATAGCGGCACATACCGTTAAGTGCTTGGCGACAGATTCTGTACTTGGAGGGTGGTAGCTAGACCAGGCGGGTAATCGCAAAATGCCCTACCACCATGCAAAATTACTGGTTCTGGAGGACTCATAGCGGCATTTACCGTTAAGTGCTTGGCGACAGATATTTTACTTGAGGAAGGTAGCTAGCCAGGTGGATATTCGCAAAATGCCCTACCAACATGCCAAATACTGGTTCTCAAGGACACATAGTGGCTTACGCCGTTAAGTGCTTGGTGACAGTTATTCTACTTGAGAGTGGCAGCTAGCCAGGCGGGCATTTGCAAAATGCCCTACCCCCATGCAAAACTACAGGTTCTCAAGGACACATAGCGGCACATACCGTTAAATGCTTGGCGACAGATTTTCTACTTAATGGTGGTAGCTAGTCACGCGGGTATTCGCAAAATGTCATATCATCATGCTAAATTACTGGTTCCCAAGGACACATAGCGGCTTACGCCGTTTAGTGCTTGGCGGCAGATTTTCTAGTTAGTAATATAATTATAATCAATATCATATATTTATAAAATCACTTAGCCGTTTAGGGTATTGGTAATAGGGTCTCGTTTAATTGTACAGTACCCTAAAAATAACAAAATGAAATTTTGTACTACGGGTTACAAATCTAGGTACCTACTAAAATAGGAATTAACAATGCCGTGTCTAAACTTTTATCATCTCGCTCAAAGAACTTATTATAAAGATTTTATAAATCAATATAATGAAAAGTACTTACCCAATATTGTTTTTGATTGAGTGTCAATAATGTATAACTTGCAAACTAACGTATGGTAAAAATATATTGCATAAATTCGTATAATAAATGCAAAAAAATGATGGCGTACCGAACGGCACAGATCCCACGTCCAAACGGCCCGAGCGCTGCGGGCAGACTGATTTTCGTTGCGATTTATTCTTGCGAACAGGGAATTTTGTGCCAAAAATTCTTAAAAATGTTTTTAACACAAGGAAGTAGATAGTTCATTAGAGTATAGCATTAGCTATTTAAAAAAAAAAGAATTGTTACCCTAAATTTAACTAATCCTCTTAAATAAATAAAAAACAGTCCAAAACGGGTGGCCGATAACAATTTATTACAGAAGAACTAATAAGTTCAAATAAAAATAAATTAACTAACTCACTAAATAAAGAACTAAAGATTACGATATATTTATTTCGCATATTTTGAGCTCATAGTTTCAGTAAAAGAAGATTCCAAAAGTGCGCGTTTCACTACGGTGATCGCCTTAACCATACCCGCCGCGGTAAGGTTTACGTTCTGCTATTTTTGAGCTTGACTTACATTTTTTTACATTTTTTTTTAATGCTTGACAGGTTAGCATTTGGCCACTATCTCACCTGATGGTAAGTGATGATGTGGTCGAAGATGTTGTTCAGGCTAACCAAGAAGCACTGGCTCTCAAGGACTGCTGCCGGAACACACCGTTAGATGCTTGGCGACAGATCTTTCAACTTGAGGGTGGTAGCTAGCCAGGCGGGCATTCGCAAAATACCCTACCACCATGCTATAACCATGATATATACATATGCTATAACGACTGCCATCCTAAGACAACAACCGGGACCGACGGCTTAACGTGCCCTCGGAAACATGGAAACGCTCAGTAGTAATGTCACTAGCGGTCACCCATCCAACTCATGACCGCGCGCGACGTTGCTTAACTTTGCTGATCGGTTGAGAACAGCTAAGTAAACTTCGCTACGAGCGCTTCGCAAATTCTATTTATTCGTAGCATACAATAAATATTGTATTGTAAGTATGTATTCGGACGGATCCTTCAAAAGTGCTCGTTAGACTCTCCCTCGGTCGGTTATTTGTTTTCCATCCATCGTATTCTCATCAAAATCGACTCATCAAAGTTCAAAAATGTTCCAATCACGCACAAACAATATAAACTATCAATAATCGCGGTCGCCACCTGCCTGCGCACGACAGGTAATTTGTACACCCCCATCCCCTCACTCGCTACTACACGTACTAGGGGTGGAATGGCACACGGATACGGAAAAGTACGGATACAGTTCTCGTTTTCCGGTACTTATAGTTTAATTTCCCCGTCTAGTTACGATGTTTTTTTTTATGCCTGATAGGTTAGCCTTTGACCACTATACACCTGATGGTAAATGATGTGTTCGAAGATGTTGTTCAGGATAACATAGAAGTACTGGTTCTCAAGGGCAGCTGCCGGAACACACTGTTACATGCATGGCGACAGATTTTCTACTTGAGGGTCGTAGCTAGCCAGGCGGGCATTTGCAAAATGCCCTATAGCCTTTGACCACTATATCACCTGATGGTAAGTGATGATGTGATCGAAGATGTTGTTCAGTATAACCTAGAAGTACTGGCTTTCAAGGACAGCTGCCGGAACACACCGTTACATGTGACAGATTTTCTACTTGAGGGTGGTAGCTAGCCAGGCGGGCTTTTGCTAAATGCCCTAATACCATGCTATAACAGCCATCCTAAGACAACAACCGGGACCGACGGCTTAACGTGCCCTCCGAAGAACGGAAGCGCTCAGTAGTAATGTCACTAGCGGTTACCCATCCAACTCATGACTACGGCGGACTTGCTTAACTTTGCTGATCGATTAAGAACAGCTAAGTAAACTACAACAGCTAATTATTTTCTTTTTAATCATTGCCCAACAGTTAGATATTGAACATTCGTAGTATTCTTAATCCGGTAACTGTACGATGTCTATTCGATGTACAACCTTCCTGTTACCGGATGCACAAGTCCCATCCCTAGCACTCAGCTGTCACCGGCACTCACAGAGTTGACGAAGTTTTTGCGGCGGTCGCTGCGCGGTCGTGTTTGATTGTAAAGGCTAAATTGCTGCCTTTGATATAGAACGACTACATATTCTATTCTATTTTTCACGTTAGTAGTACATTCATTTATGATATGTACACGTATGATATGTGCCCCATGGGGTACCGGGCTAGAACGTCACCCCGCCATTGCTACTTGTGGGTGTCGTAAGAGGCGACTATAGGTAAAATACCGGAAGGTGGGCAGCAACGCCTTCTGAGGAACTGATATCTTAAATTGCGATCTCCAAGACGTCTGCCAAGCGTGGGGATTATGACAAACGTGTTCGGCAGTGAAAAATCCGTCTGATACAGTACATTACACGAATATGAATAAATAAAATAACCGTAAATTAAACAATATATATAATTCGTGGGGAAGAGTTCCCAGAGCACTTGCAGCATTACCTCGTTGGATGACGAGAATTTTAAACACTTTCGATCGACCACATCGTCACTTACCATCAGGTGAGAATGTGGTCAAAGGCTTAACATAAAAAAAACGTCTCTCCGTTCTAAAATATGATAAATTCGAAGAAACGTTCGTTAGTTTTAAATTTTGTGGGTTAATAGTTTATCAGTCTGGTATTTTTTAAATGATGATTGTAAAACCAAGCCTTTTTAACTGACTTCCAAACAGGAGAAGGTTCTCAATTCGACTGTCTTTATATATTTTTGTGTACTTTTTACAGGGTGTATCGATTTTGATGTTTTTTTATATCCAAAAGCTGGTGCTTGTCATGTGGTCCCATTTAAACTTGAGTGAGATCTGACCAATAGTATTTGAGTTATTCATAATAATGCGTATTTAATTGGCTTCGACTACATTGATTACGTTTTCATTTATCGAAAACTTATCTACACAATGAAAAATCTTCGTGACTGTATACCAAAACCTTTACTCACAAATTTATATTGTCTTGTGTCAGCCTGTTATCCAGTATTGTATATCTGCTGGGGCAGTGCAGGAAAAACATTTTTCCTGACCATAGAAAGGGCACAGAGGGCTTTAAATAAAGTATTGCTACGAAAACCTTTCCGCTATCCTACTGATGCTTTGTACAGTGACTTTAGAGTTTTGCGTGTTCGGCAGTTGTTTGTGTACAAAGTTTTAAAATTCCGTAGTGATTACGATGAAATAATCAAAAAGCGTACGCTGAGAATTCCGCTCCTTCGATCCGATAGCCTTCTAGCAAAACGTAGTCCTTTAATCTCTCACCCACGTACCTATAATAAAGTAAACGAAAAGTGTAAGCTGAAGTCTCTTTCTATGTTTGCCGATAAAAAGACCTTAAAACAATGGTTACTGCAACTTACCTACGACGAAACCGAGGAATTAATTTAATTTTTCACAAAAATATTTATCTTGGACTCTGTCTCTCTCATGCACCACACACAACACATCACGACACATATACATATATATATACACAACACCTTTATAAAAAGCACAAATATTATCCACGCCCATTCACACAAGCTCACGTCATTTACTCACAAATAATTTCATATGTTTTTTTTGTATAACTTCTCACTCTATTATCTTCTAAGTCTTCTAGTAATATATTACCTTTTATAAGAAATAAGCTTGTATAAACAAGTTATGCATATTTTTACTTAATTTTGCTGTATTGATAAAATCGCCCTCGAGCTCCAAGACACACGCCTCGTGCTTAGTTTGGAGTTCATTGAAAATCTGGTTTACTATGTAATCCTTTTCAGACAATGTAAACTTTTTCTGCATAATTTTGGTAATACGTATGGTAATAAAGACATCTTGTATTTTCAGTTGTCGATGTAAAATGAATAAAAAACCGGATACTGTGGTTTGATTTATTTACTTTTTAGTGCATTTTTTGTTTTATTATTAAATTAATGTATTAAGATCACCATACCACACACCTGGTGCATCATTGAATTAGATATCGATTAACATTCCATGCCTAAACACATGACAAAATACTATAGACCTGCCTAAGTATTTTATTTTTTAATGAATAATTATCTATCACTAATATTTTGACAGATATTCAAAATTTCACCCTACTCTAATGTAGTTTATCGACCTGTTTTATATGGAGAGGCTCATCCCTATCTGTCACCCACAGACCTAGAGAACAGTTTTTGCGGACGCGTGATGCCGTTTGATTGTGATACTAATTGCTGCACAGAATAGTTAATAGTGTAAGGGGCTTACTCCAAGGAAACTCCAGGTTTATAATAATATATATGTATTATCCCACTCTTATTCCATACAGTAACAGTTACTTTTATTTTCAGTATTGATTTGGGATATTTGTTCAATCGTTAGCTCTTCTCCGTTCGACTGTCACTATTTGACTGACTGACTACTTCAAAACTTTTTGAACGAACAATTGAACGGGTTAAAGAACGAACGACTGTCCTGGTAGCAAAACAGCCACAGACTATTAATAACGTACTTTTATGCTTACATTCTTTTTCAAATTGAGTCTTTATACATCAATAATTTATACATATATTTTATGAATCTAACAGCTCGTCCATCCTGATATAAGTTCACGTCCTCGTGAACACACATATATTAGTAGTAGTGCTTAAAACTAAATTATCCTTACTTATAGAAACTTTAATAAACAATGATATTGTAATCGTTTAATTAAGAAATTTACAAAATAGTTCCAATAATATAGACAACTTTTTATTGTATCAAGATAGACATTGAGCAAATGTTTTATGCAAATTAACAATTTATATGATAGCGCAATTTGCGCTTTACTTTTGTTAACAATTAAATAACATTAGATATTAGTGCGCACGTTGCGCGGACACTTTGCCCACTAAATAATAGCGCACCTTGCGCGGACACTTTGCCCAATAAATAATTGCGCACCTCGCGCGGACACCTTGTCCATCATATAATTGCGCACGTTGCGCGGACACATGGCCCATTATGTAAATGCGCACCTTGCGCGGACACCTTGTCCAAAATATAATTGCGCACCTTGCGCGGACACCTTGTCCATAATGTAGAAACGCACGTTGCTTTTGGCACATATTCTGATGAACGCAACACATTAACACAATAATTATTTTCATTTAAATGCCACTATAATTTCATTTTTGACATACACAATAAATCTTTACCTATTAAAGGTGCATCGGATAATCTATATTTATACAATCATATATTATAAACATTTTAATGGTAATTCAGACCAATATTTCAAATTTTTAATCTGTATCATTGACCCATTTTGTTCAATCAATCTACTATACAAATATTACATAGATGTACAATTCAACTACTCTGGTTTTTTTTTATGAAGGTATACTTAATTTTAGTTTCATATTAATTGATAAAGATTAAATTATGATTGAATTAACTATTATCAGAATCATTATCACTATATGTACTATCCGAGGAAATATCTCTTTCCTTAAAACACATCCAGGGAAAGATTTTGTCTACTGCAAAAATTCCAGTGTAAGTACTTTTCCCTTTCTTTGTTATAGGTGTGTCAGTAACCTCATATCTATCATTATCTAATATTCTGATTATTTTATAAGGACCTGACATTTTTGGTAATAGTTTTCTACTTTTTCCTACTGTGTGCGCTGTTCTCTCTATCCTCACTAAATCTCCAATTTTATACTTCTTCGCTTCCTTCCTTTTATTGTCAAAATTGTGTTTTTGATATTCTTGTGATTTATTGATGAATTTGTTTACCTCCGATCTAATTTTAGTAATATTTTCCTCAATTGCATTTGAATGTTGGTTTTCATTTCTATGATCATTTCCTATTAGTGTGGACTTATCTACTTTATGTGGCTGATTGTCAGCCATATTATTAACTGATGGTTCTTCTATATTTGATATAGCCTCGTCAGTAACTTCATTTATACTACCATCACTTATGTCAGGAATACTGACATTTACCATGTCAGACTGTATCCCCGATACAATACTACCTTCGTTAATATTTGTGAGTTTAAGTCCGAATAAAATTTCTGCTGGGGACTTTCCAGTACCTTTATTTATAGTGTTATTCATTCCCCATTGCACCTGTAATAATGTTTCGTCCCATAACCTTTCATCCCGACCGTGATTTTGTGCAGCTATAGCATCTAAAATCGTACGATTGTACCTCTCCACTTGACTATTTGCCCTTGGGGAGGCCACTGCGTTTAGAATATGTCGGACTCCAAGTTCTTGCATGAATGATTTGAATTTAGAGCTCGTAAAGGAAGAACCACGATCACTTATAAGGCGGACGGGTAGCCCAAAAGTGCCAAAATAATCCCTCATAACCGAAATAGTTGTGTTAGATTTTGTATTCTTAACGGCCCTTAGTATAATAAATTTTGTGTAAGCATCAATAACTACGAGTATATATGTATTTTTACGTTTGCTACCCACGAAAGGTCCTAGGTGATCGATGTGGACCGTGTGAAAAGGTGTAGATATTTTAGGTATGGGATGGAGATAGCCCTCTTTCTTACCGGGTGGAATTTTGTTATGGGCACACTCTAAGCATGACTTCACATATTTCTTTACGAACTTTCTCATTCGTGAAAACCAATAATGTTCTTTTATTCTGTCATACGTCTTTTCAAAACCAAAGTGGCCAATCTGGTCATGATTTTTTTGTAAAATTTGCCATCTACATCCCTTTGGTACTACCCATTTTAATCCATCTTTAGTAGTTCTAAATAAGCGACCTCTTTTTAGAACAAAGTTCTTTCGTATATCTATAATGTCATCATAACTAGAATTCGTCAATATATCCTTAATGCGTTTTAACTCGGAATCATCTGATTGCACAGTACTCAACCAGTCACAATCGATGCTCATAATATCACGAGTTTCGACAGCATCTATGACACCTGTTTCATCTGTGACTGGGTTTCTACTCAACGCGTCAACGTGGATCATTTTGTTTCCGGATCTATACAAAATATCACAGTTATATTCTTGGATTAAACTCCACCATCTAGCTACGCGGGGAATCATGTCCCTTTTTAGAAAAGTGGCTCTAAGGGAGTTGCAATCGGTCACTATAGTGAAGTTTAAGCCCAGAACATACGGTCTAAATTTTGTTAACGTCGCAATGACCGCTAGAGTCTCCAATTCATATGAAAAAAAGTGAGACTCCTCCGGAGATGTCTGCCTACTATAATACGCGACTGGTCTAAAGTGTGTATCAACTTGTTTTTGCATTAGGACACCTCCTACTCCATGTTTGCTTGCGTCCGTATGAATTTGAGTTTCCGCGGTTGGACAATATAAAGCTAATACCGGTCGTGATGATAGAACCCTTTTGATCTCATTGAACGCTCGTTCTTGTTCATCATTCCATACCCAAACAGAGTTTTTCTTTAACAATTTCGTTAAAGGCCTGGTGACTTGAGAAAATCCTTTGATAAAGCGTCTAAAGAAACTGGCTAAACCTATTATTTGTCTCACATTATGAACATCTTTGGGGGTAGGGAAGTTATTAACTGCTTCTACCTTGCGTATACCCGGCTTGATACCATCTCCAGAGACTTCAAACCCTAAATAGTCAACTTCTTGTTTGAAAAAGTAGCATTTCTGAGGTTTTAAGGTCAAGCCAGCCTGACGTAGCTTTTCGAATACAATCCTTAGTCTTATCATACCTTGCTCAAAATTTTCAGATGGTACTAATATATCATCCATGTATGCCAAAGCTGTATCAAAGCGAGCATTTCCCAGAACCATATTTATTGCTCTCTGAAACACTGCTGGAGCATTTGCTAGCCCAAATGGCATCCTGTTTAACTCAAACTGACCATCTGGAGTAACAAAAGCGGTTCTTGGTTTTGACTCATCATTAATTGGTATTTGGTAATACCCAGAAGCTAGATCTAATGCACAAAAGAAAACATTACCAGATAACCGGTCAATCTGGTCTTCTATACGCGGAATTGGATAATGTTGCTTAACTGTCTTAGCGTTCAATGCACGGTAATCCACACAAAGGCGTTTGTCGCCAGTTTTCTTTTTAACGATTATTATTGGTGACGCATACGGAGAAGATGATTCCCTGATTATATCATTTTGTAGAAGGTCATCGACCATTGATCTAACCTCAGATCTTTCGGTGTGGCTAAGACGATATGGACGATATACGACTGGATTATTATCTTTTAATGCTATTTCCATACTAGTTATATTAGTGCAACCAAGTTCAGACAAACATGTGGCAAAACAATCCCTATACTCATTTATTAAGTCTAATAACTGACTCTTTTGAGCTGTACTCAAAGTGTTTCCCATGTGTAAATCTTCTATTTTTAAAAGATTACTATCTTTGCAAACTTTATTGACGTTTAAGCATCTAGCCCGGAAATGATTACTGTATACATTTCCACGCGATATTATCTCTTCTTTATTAAAATGTATCGTATTGTTTTGAGAATTCGTGATTTTAATATAACCGATGCCGTTTTTTATTGCAATGATGCCACCTTCTACCTTGTATTTTAATCTTTGACTATTTTCTATGTCTATTTCCCCTGTAAAATTTGTGCCAGTATAAACTTTAATGACTGCAGTGCCATATAGATTTATAATATCGATGGTTTTCAAGCTGACACGTTGCTCATTCAAGTTTATCTGGGTTTTTATAATCAACTGTTTGTTGTCCTTATGTATCTCTACATGGGATTGTTCTGTCACTGTTTGACCCACTAGTACTTCATGATTAAGATAGCGATCAGGCACTACGATTAATTCAACATCGACTATTACATCATCAACCTTTAATTCAACCATGAACGTGCCTTTAGCTTGTATAACGGAGTTTCCGAAACCCCGTAGGTAAGGTAGGCCAGTACTGGTCCAGTTATCTGTATTAATCAATTTCTTAGCTATTGATTCCTGAATCAAAGAGCACTGACTACCAAAATCAACATAGGCATTTAATTCGTAACCATTTACTACTACCTTCTTGTAAAATTTGCTGTCAGCCTTTTCTTCATCCTCTACTAGTCATAACGATTTAACTTCAACCTTATCCTTTAAAACCTCCCTATTACAATTAGAATCATCGTGACCAATCCGTAAACATTTCTGGCATTTAACTACAGGCTTTTTGCAACTATTCACGACGTGTCCTATTTCGTGACAATTAAAACATCTTGTTGTTCTACTAGAATCTAGCTTTGGTACCTTGCGGCTGAAATCCGTGGTAGGTCGTAAAATCTTTCTCGTATTTTTGTCAAATTTCTCATGCTTTACACTTCTTAGATATCCTAATAGTTTATCAGTGTCTTCGAAACCCACTGCTTCAGCGCCATAACGTATTGATCTGTCTTCTATACCATAAACTACACAATCTATAGCATTCTTACCTAAAATACCGCAACGGTTCAAAGCTATTAATTTCTCATAATAATATTCTTCCAAATCATCCCCAAACTTAGCCTTTATGCCTAACATTTCCGATAATAGTCGTCCATAATTTTCATAGACAGGAAAAGCAGACTTAAGCTTTTCTTGCCAAACTTCCCATGAGTGTAAAACTGAGGGCTGTCCCTCGTACCAGCGTTTTGCAGTCCCCATTAGTTTTGGTAATGCACAGTGTGCAGTTTGTTTGCTATCCCAACCGTAAATTTCCGCACATTCCTTTACCTTGTTTAACCATGTACTAATAGTTTGGTTCTTTATTTTAGGGTCAAACTCAGGCACAACATTGACTGACGGAAATTTTTCTTTGTTTTGTGGGTTTACGGTTGCTATAGCTTGTAGTGCTTTATTTAAACTATCAACTATATTTTTATTTATGACCACCTCATCAGTGCTTAAATTTTGAGCTAATTGAGCATTAGAACCTGATGGTTCCAGTTGAATACCATCATTAACATATTTATCTGATACTTTAACTGATTGTTGATTCAATTGATTAAGTATACCTCCATTATCTAACGCTTTTTCAATATTTACATTCTGTTGTTGCAAGTTGGTGAAGCTACGATCATCTGAACTAGGTACTTCTAAATTAAGTGGCATATCAGGTGTTGGAGTTTTAAGTGATTTGCTAGTTCGCCTACTTCGTTTTGAATGATGAGTACTTCGCGAACGACTTCTACCACGAGAGTAAGCGTGTGCTCGTGGACGCTGTGCACTACGTAATCGAGACTCGTTACGCCTACGCCGATTATCACGCACGGTAGAATCTGACCTTGAAGATGAGCGAGACCGTCGCCCGCGGGAACACTTGGGCGGCGTCACTGCTTGGCGCTCCCTTCTGCTGCGTGACCGGACACACCGATCTCGAGTACGCCGGTCTCGAGTTTGCGATCCACGTCTCGAAGCGGACCGCGACTGCCGGCCACGTGATTGCACTTGCCTCGGCATTGTATACCAACAATGACAACCTGGGATATGCGGAATGTATTAGTACTTATTAAATACAAAGGATACCAAAAGGGGACACTCATAAAACCAGTACATTAACTTTCTAAACTTAGCACAACACAATATTTACACTCTTTATACTTGAACACAACGTTCCTTAATGACAAAAGTAAGTATATGTACACAAATAGAACAAAGTTAAGGCAATTATGCACAATTTATTTGTAAAGAAAACAAAAGGAAACATAGTTTAGCTACTTGGCACATATCATCAATGACTGACATACATTTATATTGCATCGTGTAAACCACGTGTGCGTGAACGGTAAATACACGTTGTCAGAATAAAATTACGATCTCGATACCTAGCACTGTTTTCTACTTACCCACTTGCGTACAGAAATCCCCAAAATATCAAGTGATCAGGCAGATTAAAAAGGATTACAAAGTATAACAGTGATGGATTCGATTTAGCGAGGCGACAACTTCGTCGCTTCTGTCCGAAAAGTAATGCTTTAGACGTCAGCTGTCAAATGTCATTACTGCCAATGTCAATAAAAGAAAATTCTTGACGTTTCTGAAGGATTGCGATAAATGTCGCTATTTGCTATAAAGACAATCGATTAAATTTGATAATCGTTTCAAACCATCCTAGCGTCACATTCATGACGCTGTAACATACACCTTTTACCAGTTACTTAAACTGTAGTGATTATAAGTTTGTAAATTTAAAAAGTAACGGTTTTTATTACCAATGCTCATTGTATCATATACATGTATTTGAAATATTCAAATTGCGAACTAAAAAGTAATTGGCATAAAATATAATGATTCTGGACTCACCTTGTAAATGATTAAATCTGTTTTAATATCAAACCTTTGCCAACGAACAAGTCAATTAGACGTTGTCATCCCACTTCTGAAGTTGTAAGGGGCTTACTCCAAGGAAACTCCAGGTTTATAATAATATATATGTATTATCCCACTCTTATTCCATACAGTAACAGTTAATTTTATTTTCAGTATTGATTTGGGATATTTGTTCAATCGTTAGCTCTTCTCCGTTCGACTGTCACTATTTGACTGACTGACTACTTCAAAACTTTTTGAACGAACAATTGAACGGGTTAAAGAACGAACGACTGTCCTGGTAGCAAAACAGCCACAGACTATTAATAACGTACTTTTATGCTTACATTCTTTTTCAAATTGAGTCTTTATACATCAATAATTTATACATATATTTTATGAATCTAACAATAGTATCTACGTGTTATGGACTTAGTATATAAAAGACTGTTGTTTTATCTACCCCTTGAAGTCACATTTTGAACACATTTTGAAGCAATGATGGCTGAGCTGTAATAGCTAAAGCCCTTGGTGGACTTTACTTTATTTTATTTATTTATTTCGTACACAACACAAATTAAAATCATAACAAAATACATAAACATACTTAAGGTTCAGAACTAAATTATAATCAAATTATTATTCAAAGACGTCTCAAAACGTCTGGTCGACGCTACTTGTGACCAAAATGCTGGCATATACTTTGCACAGAGGATAAGCATTGCCATACAACGTGGTAATGCGGCCAGCATTTTGGGGACACTGCCTAATGGTAGCGGAACATTGGATTAGTTTTTTTTTTTTTAGCTAATTTTAAGTTTTTTTTTTAGTTAAAAATATGTTAATCCGTAAAATTTTGTTATATTAAATAATAATAGTAAATGTATTAAATTATAATCCAAAACATGTGTACACAAGGAAAAAACGATTTGTGGGGACTTTGAGGTAAATATTAAATAATTGTGTTACACAAGGAAATTGTAAAAATTTGCAGACTATACACAATCGCGATGAATTTCGCCGCTAGGATGCATAGGCAATCCTTAATGGAGCAACCAGACTCAACCCAGAGGTTGAGGTCAACCTCTGGGTTGAGTCAAGTTCAATGTTGATTTAAGGGGTTTAGTAAAGAGAATATCTTTGACCGTTTTAATTTATAATGAGAATTTTGGAGTAAATTTATCAATCTCTATCTTATCACCAATAAATTCATTAAGATAATAAATAATTGTTAGCTACAACAAGGAGCAGTGACTCACGCTCGAGACTAGACAATGGCGTGCTGACTCAGCCCGAGTCTATATAAAGGCGGGCTGAGCGCCGGCCGCTCATTCTTGATCGTGCGCTCGTAGAGTAAGACCTCCTGAGGATGCTTCGTGTAGAAGCGAACGCGTCGAAAATTCTTCCGGTTTGGCTGCGTGGCGTTTGTGACGACACGTCGGCTTAACAGGAAAATTAGGCGGAATTGTCACTAGATATATTTTTGTATTTTTTAAGTGTTTTATTAAAATATTAATTTGATGTTTTCATAAAATATTTTAAAAATATTTGTTATTATTAATAAATTCATTCTACTGACGAGCCATTCTTACTAGCGGATTATAGAAGGAAGTGTTATGTTTGTAAGTCTGTAGAGCATAAAAGATTTGTTTGATTGGTTACTTTGTTTATATGGATCGCGCTTGAGGATTTAGAAAGCTTGAAGTTTTTGAACACTATAGAAACTGCCACGTGACAAAACCTGCGTTGAGTAACTCGTAGCCCGAAAGTGTAGTTAGGTTATCTACCATACTATAAATAAAGCAGCAATGCTTATAATATGCAATCGCTATCTATAAGTAGGGAAGTTCTGAAGCGCTCGTAGCGAAGTTTACTTAGCTGTTCTCAACCGATCAGCAAAGTCAAGCAACGTCGCCCGCGGTCAGGAGTTGGATGGGTAACCGCTAGTGACATTACTACTGAGCGTGCACGTGCTTCGGAGGGCACGTTAAGCCGTCGGTCCCGGTTGTTGTCTTAGGATGCCAGTCGTTATAGCATGGTGGTAGGGCATTTTGCGAATGCCCGCCTGGCTAGCTACCACCAAGTAGAAAATCTATCGCCAAGCACCTAACGGTGTGTTCCGGTAGCTGTCCTTGAGAGCCAGTACTTCTAGGTTAGCTTGAACAACATCTTCTACCACATCATCACTTACCATCAGGTGAGATAGAGGTCAAAAGATAACCTATCAGACATAAAAAAAACCGTTTTCAATTAAAGTTTTATAAAAAAAACTTTAATTTGTCAATAAGTTGTCCCTAATAACATGTCGTTGTGGCAAACTGATTATATTAAAAATATCTTGTACATCTCCTTATGAAAATGTATATTACATTAAACTATTAACTCACGGCAAATCTTAATTATTCGCCATATTTCAATCTAATTTTGTCATACGGCCTGCAGTAGTTTTATAGCGGCAGTAAACGCCTGGTAGATTAGCGCGAGCAATACGCCAATTACAACTTTGCTCCTTGCAGCCGGCGCGGCGCAGTGACGGTAGCAGATGTGTTTGATCGTCTACCACGTTAACACTTACGGGTCAACGGGTGCTGGAAAACGGCATCAATTACGCATAAATTCTTTCTCTAAAGTCACATTTAAGTATGATAATAATTAGGTATTACTCTGTCCAATGTTCATCCACCTTCACCTGTACAACCTTTATCGTTGATCACATTAATTTATTCATTTTTAAGAATCTTAATCAGTGTTATAATTATGATACATCATAATTATAGCACCCTTATGAATCAGTATAGAACAATCAAATGTGTAAGAAAATGCAAAGATTCTACAGTTGTAGTTAAAGTGTCAGCTAAAAAATCAGGTAAAAATGTCAAAGTAATACAAATATTATAATCACGTCGGGGTCACCAATTGATCCGTTTGATCCATTCAAATATTATTTCGCTCTTTAAATCAGCAGGAAATTAAGCAACGATAGCGTTCCAGAAAAACCATTCTTATAATATATATAGTTATTTCTTGACATTACATCAATCATTATTTTTCTACTCCTAAACTAAAAAGTTACATTCTAACATAAAGTAGTTATGACTATGACATAAAGAAGGCCATAGTGCAATCGCCACACAAATATTCTACTGAAAGTAGTACTTATATAAACACCAAAAAATTGTTCAAATATCAGATTTTGTATTAATATTGTATCTAAATCAACATACGGTTAAAGTTTCTAATGTGCGTAGGAAATAAGAGATTTGGTGATATTTGGGCCTTAAAGAAATATATTTTCTGACTTACAGTACCAAACCGGAAATTTCCAAGTAGGACGCTGTGTGCAACTAAAGAGAGAGACATGAGGCAAGCCTTGTTTGGCATCAAACTAAAAGACCGAGTTCAGAATATAACGCTCCCACAGCGCAACAAATTACGAGACACATGCTGCCGAAGCTACTTTATAAAGGGTCCGAAACAACGACCCTCGTCCGATCACCGCCAAAAATCCAGACTTGGCATGATCGCAGACCGCACGCTATCATTAACGTGGCCTGATCTAACGAGTGCTACAGAGTTCATCAGTGCCAAATAGTAGATAATGTAGTGCTAAACAAAACGCGGTGCCGCGGCTGCGGTCGTAGGGTGACCGGAGCGAATCGCAGCTCGGTATAATGGATCATGAAACCGATCGAATTCGGCACTTGAAACAATATGCTTATAATTACATTAAAATGTTACTATAAGATAGCAAATAGGTAAGCAAAATAATGTAAGATATCCAAGTTGCAAAAATAAATGTATCTAATATATCTCTGACTTGGCAACCTAGCACATAATAATTACAAAGTTTCGCCTCAAGGTGCTCCACCAACGATTATAATTTTGCCATAAAGGCGGTTTGTATAAGTGGAAAGTTTTAAAAGACGACCTAAAGACAATTATTACCCGATTTAGTAAAGATGAACCAAAGATGGTCTCTCTCGTTATGATATCTCATTTGCACACTAAAGATAGTTTTAAGTGAGATATCATGATTAGCAGCGCAATCTTCGTTTCATTTATTTATGAAACAAAGCTATACCGTGGCTGAGATCATACGAGAATAGTAGGTAAAGACGGTTACCCAGACGACAATTAATGTTTTCCTCCTTTTGACGCTTATTAAAAATATTTTTAAAATAACAAAGTATTATTAATAAATCCTACTTCTGAAATTAAACAAAATCCGAAGTAATTCTGAACAGCTAAGCGACATTTGGTCCCGATGTGTTACCATCAACAACATCTGTTCGCTGTTTAGGTTACGAGCGCCTGCCGCCGCTTTAGAGCAAACTTCAAATCACGTGATTGCTTTCGCTAATTTACCAGGCGCTCAGTGATTCAACTTTTGAGGCAATTTATATAGATAAATAACAGTATAATATACGAAAGAGTTTTTAGATGTTAATTATCTTTATTCCCAGTAGAATACCAAGCTTGATAATTGGTTGGTAGCAGTAGAATTCCGATTGTGAACGAGTTCTTTTTTTTGTTATTGTATGTTATTGTGACCGAACAAGCCCGAGGCCCCCCTGTGTAAGTGGAGTAACCTCTGCCTATAACTGATGCATTTCGTCAACGAAGAACTGCAATGCGTCCGTCACACTGAGACGTACAGTTGTTAAGTCTCATGTTCCTGTATTTTAACTGGCTCTCAAGGACTGCTGCCGGAACACACTGTCAGGTGCTTGGCGACAGATTTTCTACTAGACGGTGGTAGATAGCCAGGCGGGCATTCCCAAAATGCCCTTCCACCATGCGGTGATGCTCAAGCCCGCGGCGGGATTCGAACCATAGACCTGTACGGCAGTCCATAACCAATGCCACTGAGCCATCATTGCTTTAAAAGTTTGTTCGTTCGGGAAAGTACTAACATGGGTGCCACCATACATATTTCTACTGCCAAGCTACGTTCACATTACTATGTTCCGGCTTGAAGGGTATGTGCTGGTGAAATTACAGGCACGTGTGACTTAACAACTTTGTATCTAAGGGTGATCTCTACCTACCTACCTCTAGCACGCCTACCACTCTGGGAAACAGAGGTGACGATGTATTTGTTGGTATGAGGCACTGTTACAAATATATTATCAACGTATTGATTTTTTAGAAGAATTTTCTGCTTGTATCTCGATTTAACATACTTATACTATTTCCATGTCTTTATTTTCTCGATGACAGCTCATGTGAAAACTTGGAAAATAAAGAAATGGAAATAGTAGGTATAATAGTATGGTATTTTCTTCTTCTTTTTTATTACTGATATGCTACCTTTTCTCTGCTATCTCACCTGTTGGTAAATGATGTTGTGCTTAAGAATGTTGACAGCCTAAGCATATATAGAATGCAAACTATCTCATTAATACAGCTGTTAACACATCGTTTGGTGTTAGGCGATAAGTTTTCTATTTGAGTTAGCCGGGGACTATTCTATAAATTGGTGAAGTTCAAAACTACGCGAGATTCAAACTATGGACCCCATGCGCACTTAGGTATCGCCACTGGGCCATCAATACTAAAACCGTTAATTGGTATCTGAGTCAGGCAAGCCGTGCTGAAATTGGCATGTTCTATAAACAAATAAATTGTGAATCGCGGGTAGTTCCACAGAATAAGCCGGCTGGAGATGTCAACGCGGCTCGTGTCGAATATTATTTATTGACTAATACGGTTAGTTGTCCCATTGAGGGATGGTGTAAGTCACAAGATAGTACAGTCCCACCAACTTATCTGTTCAGGCGGCAAAAAAAAGAACAACAACATTCCTTCAAATTGTGACAGTTTGTTGTTGATTTCCTTGACCAGTAGCGCCTTCGAAAACTGCACAGTTAAGTTGGTACTATATCAGCAGGCGAATAATTTGAACTCCTCAGTTATGGCGGTGAAATCGGAAATAAGACATTTCTGGTATTACATTTTACAAAAAATGAGTTTTTTATGGTGTGTTATTAATTAAATTTTAACAAATTGAGTTATAACAAATGACTACCGTCTGCTGTTAGATTTGTTACGTACAAATTGTCGGTTTCGTGTCTCTTTCACACGCAACGTTTTCTGTATAGGTAATTATGTTTTCCATACTTATATGCAACGCAATAGTTCTCATTGCAAATGTAATGCCACACATTTTTTTATTTAACGTTTCCATCTATATTCTTACCATAATACAAAGATGCTTGGGATATTCCACCTTTGCCAAGCCATCGCCAATCACCTAACAAAAATAAAAACCAGCTAGTATATAGCCGGCCTTGGAATTATGCAAAAAAATGATCACTCTATATTCAGCATGAGAATTGGGGAATCCTTAACTACTTATAAATTATAGCGTTTCCATTATCGAAAGCTCGAAAACGCGAGGGTTTAAAACTTGTTATCTCATCACTTGGACCACACGCAACAGATTCATAGCGCGTTGTTCGATTGGTAGAAGTTTTGCATTGTCTTTAATTATTTCTGTTCTGCACAGATCGGCTTTGTTCCCACAAAATTTGCGAGTACCGATTCCCGCCTTTGTCGGCTTTGCGCCTTTCGCCAACTTTTCAAAGGATTTCCACTGATCTGTTTGTAAAGTAGGGGTTTAGGTTTGTAAATACAAGTTTTTAAGATAAGCAGTGAAATAATTCACAAGCGATAATAAAAAATATTCAAAAGAAAACATTAAAATAATACCTTAGAAAAATATTTTTAAAAATATCTTGTGACAATTGCGTCTAATGGATTCCTCATATATTCCATACATTCTTAAATACTATGAAACAGTTTTATAGTAGCCCAGGACTAAGACTATGAACTTTCAACGATTTTATTTCGTCAGGTAATTTATTAATTATAAACTGATACATATTATAAAATGTCTAGAGATATCTCCATGGCAGCGTGGATGATATTATAAGTTTTAAAACGATTACGTTTTTGCCTTGGAATAATGACCCTGTGAGCCATATATTATATTTTTTATTTATGCTTGATAGGTTAGCCTTTGACCACGATCTCACCTGATGGTAAGTGATGATGTGGTCGAAGATGTTGTTCAGGCTAACCTAGAAGTACTGGCTCTCAAGGACAGCTGCCGGAACACACCGTTAGGTGCTTGGCGACAGATTTTCTACTTGAGGGTGGTAGCTAGCCAGACGGGCATTCGCAAAATGTCCTACCACTATGTTATAACGACTTCTATCCTTAGACAACAACCGGGACCGACCTGAAGCACGTGCACGCTCAGTAGTAATGTCACTAGCGGTCACCCATCCAACTCCTAACTGCGCGCGACGTTGCTTAACTTTGATCGGTTGAGAACAGCTAAGGAAACTTCGCTACGAGCGCTTCAAAATATAAGAAAGGTTATATTTTACAATAATAAGCATTTATTCAAGAAAAAGGCACAATGCTGAACTAGTCTCTTGGCCTGTGTTTCAAACCCCCCATCTTTGTTAGTTTTAATTTAGCATATATATATATTGTCTGCATTTTACATCAAAGTAGTAGTGTAGAGGAGTTGAAAGTAAACTCGGTGCATGCACACATATTTGAATAATTACGTTTAGTGGGCGTGCACTGTTACACTAAAAGAACTCAAACGACTTCTAAAAGTTACTGTTTTACTTTGGAAGGCGTTTCCGCTTTTTTATTAGTGAGGTTCACGTGATTTCAGTTCGCCAGTCGGGATTTAATTTTGTGAAATTTTCATATTTTTTTTTTCACAAAAACAACCGATTTTAAACAAAAAATACGCATTATTAGGGATCGCACAAAATAAAAAAAAAACTACTCGTCATATCTCACTCAAATTTAAATGGAACTACATTACAAGCACCAGCTTTGGAGTATAAAAAAAACATTAATATCGGTACACCCTGTAAAGAGTCATGAAGTAACACACACACACACACACACACACACACACACACACAAAATAATTATAGACCAGTAGCTTTAGTTCCAATATTTTCTAAGATTGTAGAAAAGTTTATTCATGCCAGTCTTTACTCATACTGTGAAAAATATGAATTATTAGTCAATGAACAAATAGGTTTTCGTAAAAATAAATCAATAAATTTAGCTATATATAACTTTCTTAAAATTATAATTTGAAACATTGAATCCGTCCGGCCGTCAAAGTGTAAACAACGTACACGATTTGTGAATAAGTAATATTCGCGATTTGGTGTTAAAAACGAGTTTTTTTACGTGACATATATATATGTGAATACCTTGTTTTACGGACTTTCTTTTTGTGTAATTTTTTCAACAAATTTTCTGCAAATCAGTGAGTTACAAGCAAAAATATTCTTCAAAACCTTCGTGATCTTTCGCTGCACTGACCTACGACAACTCGCAGAGTGCCCGCTGTGACGCATCGCTGACCTTCACCGGCTAACACGGCCGCCTTGTTCGTGTAACCTGTTTTGCGCCTACACATATAGGGTAAATTGTATCCTCTGAGCAGAGTTGCCTTGCTTACTTCATTTATAAGGCGCTGTTTCTATTTATTTTGAATTGTTCGTCTTATAAAAACATCAAGTATGCAGAGACCAGAGTGTAACGGTTGCAGAACATTAATAACTGATAAAAAATTCATGAGTTGTGCGGACTGCAACCAAAAGTATGACCTGCAATGTGCCAATCTCTCGCCTAAGCGTTACAAGGCATTGAACGAAGAGATTAAGCGTAAGTGGAGATGTTATGAATGTAACAGTAAGTTACCTAAATTAGACAACAAGGATACCCCTGTACGTTCTGCTAGCTCTGCTTCTGCAGGTCCATCGAAACCTATACCCATAGCTATAGATAAACAGGATAGTGAACGTTTGTTGTCTGGTAGTAACGTTACTCTTCGTAGGAAGCCCTCTCCAGACGTCAATTATATAACAGAGGATAAAATGAAAGAGATGTTGAATTCTGACAAACGGGAGATAATGGCTGTTGTTGAATCATGCGGCAGTGGGTTGTCTGACCAGCTTAATGCTATTAAATCCCAATGCGCTGGCAACCAAGAGTCCCTGTCCTTTGTAAGTAAACAGTATGACGAATTACGAAAAGAAATTGCAGACATGAAAAAGATGTTAGGGTCTACCAGCTCTGAATTACGGGGGGTTAAAGATGAAAACAAAACCCTTAAAGAAACCATTACCTCACAGTCAGTTAGGATTAAGGCACTAGAAGAAGAGAACTTAAAGCAGCAACAATGGTTTAGAATTCAGAATATTGAGGTTACGGGAATCCCAGAACATAAGGATGAAGATACAGTAGATATTGTTCTGAAAGTTGCTGAACATATCGGTGCGCCCATCGAACCGTCAGATGTAGAGTTTGCACACCGCGTGCAACCAAGACATGCCGCAAGTGCTGTTCGCACCTCGCGTTCCATCATTGTCCGTCTGAAACAACGCATCACCAAGGATCGTATCGTGGCTGCAGGTCGCAAACATCGTAACTTGAATGCTAAGGAGTTGGGATTGGGTACGGAGGCTAATCGTATCTTTATAAATGAGCATCTCACCAAAGAAAATAAGATTTTGCTAACGTCATGCAAGCAAAGAGCCAAAGAAGTCCATTTTAAGTTCGTGTGGACAAAAAACTGTCGAATTTATGTACGAAGAAACGAAACTTCTCCTCCTATCTTTATAACATCTCCATCCGATCTAGCCAAAATTGTTTGAATTGTTTATCTTACTCTTTTATTAGCTTAACTAAATCAACAATGTCGAATAATAAATCAACGCTGTTACATTCTCTACATGATTCTTTAGATGCATTTATGGTAAACTGTGCAATAATTTATCATAATCTCACACAAATTATTATCTCAACAACATCTCACAAAACAAATAATTCTCCCTACAAACATATATACATAACATTATACATAAACACAATTTCTTTAATATGGTATACTTATAGGATCTGTTACAATAGAAAACATAATGGATGGCACAGATAAGACACTTAAGCTTCTGTATCAAAATGTTAGGGGCCTACGCACAAAAGTTAATACATTTTATAGTAATATTTTGCTCTGTGACTATGACGTTGTCCTGGTTACAGAGTCTTGGCTGCATGACGGGATTTTTGACGCCGAACTTTGTGATAGCAAATATAATATTTTTCGAAGCGATCGTAAAACATTAGGTGGCGGGTAATGGTCCTATGTAGACCTGAATTGCAGGCGTATTTGCAACCCGATTGGGAGAATGAAGACCTGGAATGTATTTGGATCACTATCCCAGCCAAAAGCTTAGGCTCAACAAACGATCTTCACCTGTCCCTAGCATACATTCCCCCTAACTCAAAGCTTCCATCCCGAATTATGTCCCTAACCGAAATTGTCTCAAATGTTCATGTAAATCATCAAAATTATCATTTTATTGTTGCGGGAGATTTTAACCTGCCGTGTATTGATTGGATGTCAGGCGAGCCTAAGATAATCAAGAAGGGACCTGTAGAGATACAGAATGCGGCAAAAGAGCTCTTATCATGTTTCAATTTCATGAGTCTTTCGCAATATAATACGCTAAAAAATATTAGTGATAATACCCTGGATTTAATTTTTTCAAGTTTTCCTTTAGAAATTAAAGAGTCGCACTTTGCTCTTGTACCCATAGACTCATATCATCCAATTCTACATATAATAGCAACTGATATTTTGGTACCTTTGCTCAAATCTCAGCCTAGAAATAGGTATCAATTCAAACGAGCTGATTTTGTCAGCATCAATAAGTCACTTACAGCTCAAGACTGGTCTTTTATTACTACTATGAACAGTATGGAAGATGTAACAAATAAATTTTATGAAATTTTAAAGAATGTGATTGTAAGTTTTGTCCCTATAACTCGTTGCGGTGGTACCCACACGTACCCAGTTTGGTATAGCAGACCACTAATTAACTTAATTAAAGAAAAAAGTAAAATACATGCAAATTGGAAAAAAATTAATAATCAAAATGACTATAATGACTTTTCGGAACTTAGAAAGCGACAGAAGGTGTTACAGGATGAATGTCACAAGTCATACATATCTTTTTCTCAGAAAAAAATAAAATCTAATCCTAAAACTTTATGGAATTATGTAAAATCAAAACGTAAAAATACTACTAACTACCCGCACCAAATGACGTATGGTGATACTAAACTAAATAACCCAATTGATATATGTTCCTCATTTAATGCATATTTTAAACAAAATTTTAGTACACCAACCAGTAGTAATAATAGCTCTTCAAATACTTATGCTGATGGCTTGCAAACAAATTTGATACATGACATCAGAATAACACCGGAAGAAGCAAATAAATTTATGACTAATCTAGACACTACCAAAGGTTCAGGCAATGATGATATACCACCTATATTTTACCGAAGCTGTGCAAAATCACTTGCTATCCCAATTGCCTTGCTATTCAACAGATCATTTCAAGATGGTTATTTCCCGAATAACTGGAAAGTGGCCCACGTTGTCCCCATCTACAAAAAAGGTCTCAAAACCGCTATAGAAAACTACAGACCCATCTCGATACTTAATACTCTTAGTAAGTTAATAGAGAGAATTGTACACTCGCATATTTATCCCATATTATCTCCTTCTATACCCCAAGAACAGCACGGCTTTATGAAGGGACGCTCTACTGTAACAAATTTAGGTGTATTCATTGACTATGTAGCTACAAATATGGAGGGAGGCTCTCAGGTTGATGTGATCTACACAGATTTTGAGAAAGCTTTTGATCGTGTGGATCACACTGTTAGGGTCCTAGCTAGGGACTTGAATAAAAGGGTGGACTGTATAAATGTTGATATATAATTTTGGAAAATACAAGTTATCAGATGCCAAAACGAGTGGTTAAAATTAATTGAGCACGGCGTTCTTGCTCCGCGGGCGAGTGAGAAGTGAAGTCGGCGGCGCACCCCGCGCCTCCTGTCCCAGCCAAATACTAGTTTAGGCTGGTGCCTGAACATACTCCGCGGCGTTGGACACTTCAATTCAGTGGAAGAGGACAAATGTTGTTGAATGCTCGCAGAATTGTCCCTTTCTTCGTCTTCAATTCCGCTACTCGTGAAACCCCGTCACTGCCGGGAAAGACTTTCACGACGCGTCCTAAAGGCCATAGCAGTGGTGATTGGCCTTTTTCCTTAATTATTACTAGGGCTCCTTCCGTTAACTGTCCAGAAGAAGAAGACCACTTAGTCTTTTGCTGAAGCAGAGATACATATTCTAAATGAAATCTGTTCCAAAAGTGTCGCTTGATGCACTCTACTCTTTTGTAACGTTCAAGCTGATTGATGTTCATGTTAGGTACCTGCGGTTGTGGAATAGATATAAGTGGTCGTCCAATTAAAAAATGTGAGGGAGTGAGGGCAGTAAAATCTAAGGGATCAGAGGAGAGTGGGGTAAGTGGGCGAGAGTTAAGCACTGCCTCTATTTGAGTTAGACATGTATACATTTCTTCATAAGTGAAATGCGTTAATTGTAATAGTTTCCTCAAATGTGTTTTCGTGGAACGAACGGCAGCTTCTGCTAAGCCATTAAAATGGGGTGAATAGGCTGGGGCAAATTTGAATTCAATAACTTTCTGAGCGACCTCGAGCGAGGCATCAGATTGCAAAAATTGATGAAGTTCATTACAGGTACCGACAAAGTTAGTACCATTGTCGGACAAGATACTAAGAGGCTTTCCGCGACGTGCTATAAACCTATTTAAGGCCGCCATGTACCCTTCCTTGGTGAGATCTGTAACGAGCTCAATGTGGACACTTTTTACTGAAAAGCAAGCAAATATACATAGGTAGGCTTTTATAAGCTTACATCCTCGCCCTTTTCGGTCAGCTATAAATACGGGCCCAGCATAGTCTACGCTACAGTGTAAAAATGGGAACTCTAGCTGCGTTCTTGAACTAGGGAGCTGTCCCATGATAGGTTGAACATTTTGACATTTGTATTTAAAACATTTGATACATTGTTTGACTATGGTCTTAGAAAGGTTTCTGCCCCCTAAGGGCCAAAACGTTTGACGAATATGTGCTAATAGCAGCTGTGGACCAGCGTGTAACAAATCGTGATGATATTTACGAAATATAAGTTTAGTAATGTGGTGATCACTGCGAATCAAAATAGGATGTTTGACATTGTAGTCATAGGGTGAATTTTGAAGCCTTCCTCCTATACGTATAATAGAATCAGTATCCATGAAGAGGGTCAATGAGATGAATTTATGTTTACGTGGTAATGATTTTCCTGATATAAGTATGGCATGCTCTTCAGGAAACATGTCGCGTTGGGTGTGTTTGAGAATGAATGTAAAAGAATTATTAAGTTCCTGGACTGAGAGATGACCGTGATGTTTATCTTGTATTTTGGTTGTATTGTGAATGAATCTTTGAATGTAAGCGACCACTCTTTGCAAATGATTGAAATTCGAATATTTATGTAGTAAAGATTTAATGAATAAACTATCCTTTGAATGATTATGAAAGTTTGCATGAGAGTCATGATGTACGTGGTGATGTGAAATAACTTCAGGTAAATCTTTATGCGAAGTACAGTTAGGCATTTTAGGCCAGTATTTCTCGTCTTTACGCAGGAATTCGGGACCTGACCACCACAGCGAACAATCGCCGAGGAGATCTGCCTTCAGCCCACGAGAAAGCAAGTCTGCACTATTGTGTTTTGACTGAACGTATGACCATACATGACCGGCTGTCAGTTCTAGTATTTCGCCTACACGGTTACGTACAAACGGTTTTAATTGATTAGGTGGCATAGACAGCCAACCCAACACTATCATCGAATCACACCAGAAGTAACATCTACTCACAGGTAATGTAAGTGACTCCAGGACCTTAGTACACAGTCTAGCACCTAGCAGAGCGCCGCAGAGCTCAAGACGCGGAATGGTAGTTATTTTGATAGGAGCTACTCTGTTTTTAGATACTAGAAGTTGAACCTTGATTGAACCTTCGTTGTCAATAGAGCGAAGGTAGATACAGGCTCCGTAGGCACTAAGGGATGAGTCCGTCATTGTATGGATTTCATTTCTAGTAGAATTGTCACATAAAACCCATCTGTCAATCTTTAAAGAGTTTAAAAATGGCAGAGAGTTCGCAAATGAAACCCAAAGGTTTTGTATTTCATCCGAAACTTGGTCGTCCCAGTCAGTTTTAGCGATCCATAGTTTATGAATGATCATTTTAGCTAAAATCACACATGGACCTAGGAGACCTAAGGGATCGAAAATTTGACTGATAACAGATAATATGTGACGCTTTGTCACCCGTTTCTCGGTATCAATATTAATTGAAAATGCTAATGAGTCCGAATCACATAGCCAATGTAGGCCTAGAGTTTTCGAAGCGACGTTTTTGTGTTCAGACAGGTTCATTATATTAGAATTTTTGAAATCGCTAGTAATTTGAGCTAAAATTTGAGGGCTATTGGAGTGCCATTTACGTAAATTAAATTTTGCAGATGCTAAAATGGCAGTCACCTCTTTGCCTAGGTTTACAACTTGGGGAATCGAGTCTCCACCGCTCAAGTAATCGTCAACATAGAAGTCGCGTTGTATAGATTTTTTTGCTATCTCGTCAGTAGTAGTAGATGCTAAACTTACCAAGCATTTAGTTGCCAAAAACGTGGCAGAAGCCATACCGTATGTTACGGTATTGAGGCTATATTTTTTTAAAGGGGATTTGGTATCACTACGAAAAATTATTTGTTGTAAGGAATGCTGTGAAGGTGTCACTAGAATAGCTCTATACATTTTCTCTATATCACCAGATATTACATATTTATGCTGGCGAAATCGCAAAAGTATGGAGAGAAGATCTTCTTGAACTGTAGGACCCACCATCTGGATATCGTTAAATGACAGTCCAGACGTGGTTGATGCCGACGCATCGAAGACAGCTCTCAGCTTTGTGGTAGAACTGGATTCTTTAATGACCCCATGATGAGGCAAAAAATAATCGACATCATTCGATTTAGATGGACAGTTATTTTCTATCATGTGACCAAGAGACTCATATTCTTGCATGAAAGCTACATATTTGTCTTTGAAGGCTGGGTCACGTTGGAAACGACGTTCCAGTGATAAAAAACGTCGCTTTGCCATTTCGAACGACTTACCAAGAACATTAGGATCGTCTTTGAGAGGGATGGTTACTACAAATTGACCTTGATCATTACGAAAAGTATTAAGTTCAAAACTTTCCTCGCAGGCACGCTCTTCTTTAGACAAGGAGTGCTTAGAAGATACTGAGTCAAGTTCCCAAAATTTACTAATATTAGTGTTTAACTCATTCATTGAGAAGTTACAAAATTGTTTCGTTGATGACGTAGATGGATGTAATGGAAGAGCCACAGGGCCTGATACAATCCACCCGAACTTAGTATCACGTAATTGAGGTTGGTCTTTGCCTAGGGTAATATATGCGCTACCTAAGACATTCCAAAAGACCTCAGCACCCACCAGAATATCGATAACTGATGGTATATGAAAGGTAGGATCCGCTAGATGAAGATCTTTCGGCAAGGGAATGCTGCCGATGTCGATCAAGGAACTAGGAAGAATTTTAGTAATTTCTGGCAAGATGTAACAATCTATATTTGCTTTGTAGGCACCGTTGTACGATTCTATAGTTAAATTGCAAGACTGTGTACTAAACGAAGTCTGATTATTGATACCTGTTACCGTAGAGTAGCTGTTATCTCGAGATAATCTCAGGCGGTCGCAAAGCGCCTTGGTGATAAAGTTTGCAGTGCTGCCATTATCGAGAAGGACTCGCGCGTCGAGTCTTTTGCCTTCACTGCTGATTACTTTCACCATCGCTGTGGAAAGTAAAATTTGGGAAGAAGTAGTATGCTGTTTAGAAGCAGTTTTGCTAGACAAAACGACATTTTCTGAGTCGCATGTAGGCGTAACGTTATTACCAGGAACTTTAATTGGAAGGGCAACATTATTAGTATTATTAGAAGCACTAGGCATGGGCTCTTGATAGTTAATATGCCTAGGTTCGTCAACATGCAACAGAGTGTTGTGCTTATTAGTGCAATATTTGCAATGAGACAATTTGCATTGTTTTGAATAGTGGCCTGGACGTAGGCAGTTTAGGCACACTTTAAGTTCCTTAGACTTGTTGATTCTTGATTCTACGGGCAAATTTTTAAATATATCACATGTGTATAAAAGATGGTTACTAGAACATAGTGGACAAGAAGGTTTACTGTTTATTTGTTGATGTTTTGATGGATATGTACTATCATTTTTAGCAGCTACTATGAAACTTCTAGATTTCGGTTCAAATTTGGTTAATTTAAAAGAACTTTGATTGTGTTCTAAAGTTTCTAGTAAATCGGCTCTGTTACTAAGGAATGTACAAAATTGAAACAAAGTAGGGGAACTAGACAAGGTGTTACGGTACTCCTCCCAATGCCTACTAGTAACTGTATCTAATTTGTTAAGCATCATAAAAATTACAAGTGTGTCCCAATGCTCAGTAGGTTCTTTCAGTATATTAAGAGCTCTAATATTTTTATTAATGACGTCAATATGACGACGCAAAGACAAACTTGATTCCTTTGTTAGTTGCTCGGCATTAAATAATGCTTGCAAATGGTTATTTATTAGTAGCCGACTATTGTCATATCGCTCACAAAGCATTTTCCATGCAATTTGATAATTATCACCTTTAAAGTCCAAATTCTTTATCAATTCTTGTGCATTTCCTTTTAGTGATGCGCGAAGGTAATGTAATTTGCTTATGTCATCAATAGTTTTATTGTTATGTATTAACGATAAGAATGTATCTCTAAACTCGAGCCAGTACTGATAGCTGCCATTGTAAACGGGCAAATCAATTTTAGGTAAGCGAATAAAATTTTGTTGTGACGATCTACCTGTGTCATGGTCACCCGAGCTCGCTACAGACCCATTTTCACCATGCGTGGGAGCGCTGGACCTCGCCAGCACCAGCCTGCGCAGCTAGTGAGTGAAATCGCTCCTCGAACTTGGTTCGCTCAGCGTAGGCATCGTCTGGTTGATCGGACAGTACCTCGATCTCCGTCTGTAATTCATCAAATTCATCGTATATAGCATCAAATTTTGCTAACCGCCCTTCTAACTCGATTCGTTGAAGATCTGAAAGGGATTCGCAGCTTACTATTATGCTAATGTAGTTAGCAAAGTTTGTAAGCTTTGCTTTCATAGCACTGCGTTTTTTAATAAGAGTGTCTTCATCAACCATGGTGAAAGAGAAAGGAGAAATATAAGCACAGGAAAGTTACAGGCTAAGCATTCAATTTGCATAAAATAACAAATAATAACTATCAGGCGTGAATAGATAGGCGCATGACCTTGAACTTGAAAGATGTACAGCTGATGCGTTTACTAAAGGAATGTTTGCTAAGTATATTATACGTTGATTACAACTTTAATGCTTCAGGAACTGCGCGAAGAACATGATTAGATAGTAATTAGATTAAATAAGGTAAGTATTTATGTATTTTATAAAAACTTTATAAATGAAGATTGCTATGCAAAGCAAATGAAAATGATGAAATAAATTATTCAAAATGTAGGTAGTTGCGTGCCAACTCAAATAATCATGAGGCAATGAGAAAAATAGTCAAGTAATGATATGAACTAGGAAACTGACAAATAAATCAAAATGTTAGGTATGTAGAAGGTAAATAATTGGAACGAACTCACTAAATATCGTTATCCTTATCCGCGAGGAAACCTGTTATCCATCGACGAAGCTACGACTCGGAGGCGTATGATTTCGATTTACGTTCAATCGAAATTGCACAATAGTCGTACTGAAGACTCCTGGAATAACACTGAACTTCCTCCATTTATTGCATTGAATCCATAAATTCTTCTTGATACGGTGACTTCAAACTCCCGCGGCACGGGTGGCGATGACAAGGCGCTTTGAATATATTAACAACGCAGTTGCAAGCGTACGCGCCAGGTCCAAAGTCCGATAACTTGATGTTAAATTCCTTTCCTCGCTTGTTCTTAGGATGGCGAGAGGACCATTTTGTTAGGGTCCTAGCTAGGGACTTGAATAAAAGGGTGGACTGTATAAATGTTGATATATAATTTTGGAAAATACAAGTTATCAGATGCCAAAACGAGTGGTTAAAATTAATTGAGCACGGCGTTCTTGCTCCGCGGGCGAGTGAGAAGTGAAGTCGGCGGCGCACCCCGCGCCTCCTGTCCCCGCCAAATACTAGTTTAGGCTGGTGCCTGAACAACACCATACTTTTGCGTAAGTTGTCCGAATTGGGTATTAAAGGTAATCTGTTGAGATGGATGGAGTCCTATCTCCGGAAACGATCCCAGGCAGTAGTCGTAGGAGGATATCGATCTGACTATATAGAAATAACTTTAGGCGTCCCGCAGGGCTCCATTCTTGGCCCACTCATGTATGCATGCTATTTGTATGATATAAAAAAATGTTTTCATAATTCTAAGTTCCTCATGTATGCAGACGACACTAAAATATTTGTTAAAATCAAAGATTACTCTGACTGTCTGAATCTTCAAGCTGATCTTGATCGGCTTGGAGAGTACTATGAACTGAATAACATATGTATAAGTGTTTCGAAGTGTCACCTTGTGTCTTTTACTAGAAAGAAAAATCCTGTTAAATTTAACTATCAAATTAATAAAATCAATATTTATAATGCAGAGTTAGTTAGAGACCTAGGGCTACTACTAGACGTGAAACTAACTTTCTCTGAACATATTGACACAATTATAAATAAAGCTTTTAAAAGCCTTGGATTCATATTGCGTGTTACCAAACCTTTTTCTGATGCTGCCTGTATAAAACTACTCTATTTTTCATATGTCAGGACTATTTTGGAATATTGCTGTACTGTTTGGAACCCGCATTACATAACATATATCGGAAACTTGGAACGTATACAACATAAGTTTGTTAAACATTTAAACTTTAAAAAAAACAATTATTCTGAAAATTATAAACAATCATGTGCCTACCATAATCTAACTAGTCTTGGAAATCGCCGCACCCTCATGGACATGGCCTTCCTTCATGGTCTATGTAATGGTCATATAGACTGTCCTGAACTTACAAGTAGAATTTTGACATTTTGTACACCAAAGACTCGTACAAGACATACCAAGTTGTTTGCTGTCTCGCACTCATCTACAAATTATGCACAGTATTCTGTTGTGAATAGATTACACAAGGTTTTTAATGAGAAGTTCAACTCATGTGATATATTTTTTAATAATAAAGAAAGTTTTAAGAAAGAAATAATTACAATTATGGAGGATAATCATGTAACTTAAATGCACTACACTAAATTATTATATTGGTATAATATTTAATTTATTAATGCGTTGTTATTTTATATATTTATGTATATTATATGTCACCAATTTATTTTATATTACTTTAATGATTTTATATTAACTAAGGAAACACCTAATTGTAAATTAAGCGTACTTTTTACACTTTGTCTATGTATTTTTATATTGTATAAAATGTAAATCCGTTATTGGCTGTATGGTAAGCTAAGTATGAACTTTTTGTATTTATATTAAGGGCTGTGGATTTTGTGAAATAAATAAAATAAAAAAATAAAATAAAATAACGGCCAGCTGTGATAAAAAAGTTCCGGTGTGTGCTATGTACATGGACCTAAAAAAAGCCTTTGATTATGTTGATCACAAGTTGCTGCTTGATAAATTAGAGAGGTATGGAGTTCGGGGTAATATTTTAAATCTAATAAAAAGTTATCTACAGAATAGGTATCAGATAACGCGATAACGATAAGTTACTAGGTTAAGTTTAAAATCTAAAACAGAAGAAATGTATTTATCTGATGCTAAAATTGTAAAATACGGTGTTCCTCAGGGGAGCGTTCTTGGTCCACTCCTCTTTATACTATACATTAATGACTTGCCTAGTGTTGTAAACCACCCCATGGTACTCTTTGCTGATGATAGCACTATTATGTTCGTTGGTAAGAATCAGATACCAATTGAAAAAGTCATTACATCAGCTTTGGATAATATCACTGACTGGTTAAAATCAAAGAACCTAATAATCTAATATTAAATTTAGACAAGACCAATATAATGACATTTAAAATAAGCAAAAACACAGATTTGACATTAAAAATTTATTATATGAATAAGGACATTGAGAATGTAACATTAACAAAATTTTTAGGACTTATTATCGACTCTAACCTCAAGTGGAAAATGCATGCACAGTCAGTATGCACCAAACTTAGTAGTTTTTCATATGCATTATACATGCTGTCAAAAGTTGTAGGTCGACCAGCAGTGCTTATGTCGTATCACGCCAATGTAACGTGTACGATCCGCTACGGGGTTATATTTTGGGGTAATTGTTCGGAGAGGGAAGTAATATTCAAAGCTCAAAAGAAGTGTGTTAGATCAGTCTGCCAATTACAAACTACTGACTCATGTAAGCCGTATTTTATGGAGTTAAATATATTGACATTTCCCTGTTTATATATTTATGAAGTAGTATTATTTGTAAGAAATAATTTGAATCTGTTCATCAATCTCAGAAGTGAACGGCATAAAAAGAGAATCCGGACACTTCCCCGCACATCTACTTTTTATAGCAACAGCGTGTTTGGTATGGCCCCTAGGTTATACAATCATTTACCAAAATTGATACTGGAATCAGAGTGCGTCACGTTATTTAAGAGTATTTTGTTTAAATTTTTGGTATCGAAATGTTATTACACTATTCAAGAATATTTAAATGATAAATTTGTATAAGCTGGTATAATGAAAAATAAATAATAATTGACAAATGTATGTAATATTAAAATTTGTAAATAAGTATTAATAATGTAATGTAACTGACATAAAATTAAATCTTTCCCATGTATCTTTGAAGGTTAGAATGTAAACTTTGACATTTTAATTTTGAAACTAATTATTTTCCTATTTGAACAAGTCACCTTGACAATTTTAATTTATGATTTTGCATGCCATTATGGTGGAATGTGGAGCACTGCCTATTTTCTGTAATACCTTGTACACATACCCATGTTCAAGCAAATAAATAATTTTGAATTTGAATTTGAATTTGAAAATACATTTGATTGAGAACCTCCTCCTTTTTTGAAGTCATTTAATAATTGATTGTAATGATCTTATTTACATAAAAAATGTGTCTGTCTCGTTGGTGTGTGATTCGGCTGCTTTGGAATCTCGAGGTCCAGATCTGGAACTATTAAATGGCAATAGGCTCGCCTTCATTACTATACGACCAAAACATGTTTGACGAAACTTGACACTTCTTCTTACATACTGTTATAGTCTGTATAATGTTTTTAGTCTATGGTCTATGAAATGTAATTTCCGTCTTCCATATATAAGCTGAGCTGGTGAGTTACGAATAAAATACTGTGGTTTGTTTCATACGAAGAGTATTAATTAATTACTCCCAAATAATTATATCAATAGCAGATATAACACATACCTTTCCACTCACGAAAGCGCGCCCCTCCATATTTTTGAGACTACTTGCAACTACTACTGCCTACCTAAACGCTCATACTTTGCATTTTACCATATGTACCATTACGATTTATACTCACACTTAAGATTTAGTATATTAACGAGGTAAACCCGTACATATGTGTGTCAATAATTTACTGTGGAGGAACGTGTCTTCGTGAGGGGAGCAGTCAAAACTATCTTCGCTAGATGATATGACTACTTTCTATGTTCTTTTCTGTATAATAAAATTAGTGCAATTATAACAATATATCCACTCAATTCCTACTCTTGAAAAAATTATTAAATCAAATATAAAGGAATCTAAACTACCATAGCCTAATACCTAAAAATGGCCATAAAAAACCGAGACGAAGGGGTCGTAAAGGCTCATCTGCACTCATCAAGGGCAACGCCGGAACCAGTGGCCGGCCCTTCAACTTAGGATAATAAAAATACTGTAAATATTAATTGAAATTTTTCATCTGCTAAAAAACTAGATATAAGTAATAAAAAAAATTATACATATAAAAAATAAGGACTCACTTTAGGTGTTAAGATTATAACAAACTAACACCCTTCCTTTCAGGAAGACTGATGTATTGGAGACAACGATTACATAATAAACTGTATTAAACTGATAAGGAAAAGGAAGATCTAAAAAGAGTACGGACCCAGAGTCTGTAGTGTAAAAATATACATAAATAAAAATAAAAAAAACCACTCTACATTTATTTTGCATATTTAGGTAACTCCCTAGAATTTGCTCATTTCTTTTAAGAGTAAAACTTATAAAATTATTTTTACACATTAAATATGTAACAATATCTATATAAGTACTTAATAATATTACTTTATATTACACCGATAGTACATTCATTCTACAACGCTTTTATACAAACCATCTATATTTTTTATATATACTCACACACACTAACAACATGCAATAGTTGAGTAGGTATTTTGGGTCTTAGTTCTTAATATTTTCTTAACTTGAACTTTGTATTTACATAATATCACCTGTAATTTGTTAAGACTACAAATGTTAATTCAAAATAGGAGCGTGTAAAACGGGATTTCTTTAGCACGGGGAAACCTAGTAAGAATTCTTGTTTTACACTCATGTTTTATTCATTTTATATTGTATTTCTATACTTATATACAAGGTTTATATAGTGTTAACAAGACAACATGTTTTATATATATTATGTATCCTACTGTTGCAAATAAATATTATTATTATAGTTAACCGGATTGAACTCGGGTATTGTATGCATGACAATTTGTTTGTAAAAATTTGTTTTCTCTTCTTCAGCTTCTACGAAACCCCACAAACCAACGGGTCACACGAAGACTTCCCCCCGCACGCTAAGCGTCCCCCACCTGCGTCTCTGTTCCTCAACCCCTCGCCGTTCTTGTACCCTGGAGGCACCCCGGGGCTGTTCGACTACGGACACCCTTACCATCCGTACCACGGGCCTGAGCAGGGCTTTGAGAGGAGAGATGGTAAGTCTTTGTCTTGTGAATCCTATTTGTCAAGTGTAAGAAGAGTAGGTACCTACCATCTTAAAAATAATTAACCAACTGCAACAAAATAATATTTTACACATTACGAAACTTGTTTACTCATGAAGGCGCCTCCACAGTAAAATTAAACTATATAACTACTATGACTGCCGTGCCGCAGGTCCATGGTTCGAATCCCGCCGCGGGCTTGAGCTTCACCGCATGGTGGAAGGGCATTTTGCGAATGCCCGCCTGGCTAGTGACCACTCTCAAGTAGAAAATCTGTCGCTAAGCACCTAACGGTGTGTTCCGGCAGCAGTCCTTGAGAGCCAGTGAAATTACAGGCACAGGAGACTTAATAACTATGTCTCAAGGTGACGGGCGCAGTGCAATTCGTGACTTGTGACGAAATGCATCTGTTATAGGCAGAAGTTAGTCCACTTAACATCAGGTGGGCCTCGTGCTTGATCCGTCACAATAACAGAAAAAAAAAACTAATTAACGATATCGGTATACTCGTATGTTGCTTAAATTCTGCCGTAAGATGATTTCTCCTTTTTCTTTCTTGCCAAGTTTCATGCTTCTACAGCTTCAGGAAGACCTTCTGTTTTTTTTTGTTTTTATTCCTGATAGGTTAGCCTTTGATCACTATCTCACCTGACGGTAAGTGATGATGTGGTCGAAGATGTTGTTCAGGCTAACCTAGAAGTACTGGCTCTCAATGACAGCTGTCGGAACACACCGCTAGGTGCTTGGCGACAGATTTTCTACTTGAGGATGGTAGCTAGCCAGGCGGGCACTCGTAAAATGCCCTACCACCATACTATAACGACTGCTCCTAAGACAACAACCAGGATCGACAGTTTAACGTGTCCTCCGAAGCACGGAAACGCTCAGTAGTAATGTCACTAGCGGTCTCCCATCCAACTCATGACCGCGCGCGACGTTGCTTAACTTTGCTGATCGGTTGTGAACTATATAAACTTCACTACGAGCGCTTCGCGTATCCGTATGGAAACCTTTGTTTTGATAAGAAGATAAAGAAGGACCTTGTCAGACGGATAACAAGGTTATATGATCGTCCATAATAGTTTGTTTTTCCATTTAAGATACGCAACCCTAAAAAGATGCTTCGTGGTAGGGCATTTTGCGAATGCCCGCCTGGCTAGCTACCACCCTCAAATAGAAAATATGTCGCCAAGGACCTAACGATGTGTTCCGGCAGCTGTCCTTGAGAGCCAGTAATTCTAGGTTAGCCTGAACAACATCTTTGCCCACTTACCATCAGGTGGGGTAGTGGTCAAAGGTAAACCTATCAGGCATAAAAAAAGAGATTGTCCCACAATAGACTGCATACATAGATTTGGGCTACAGACTCAGAAAATTTAACCGTCCTACTTTCTGTATCCAAGCTTCATGGGTATCGGTATTGTCTACTGAGCCTTGGACCTTATTTAATTTTCCCCAGGTGGCATATCAGTCCGAGACGTGTCTTCAATGAACGCGTCACTATCGGAGCCCCGCGGCTTGGCGCCGGGCTCCATGAAGAGTGACGACGAGTGGAAGAACATCAACACTATGCTCAACTGCATCCTGTCTATGGTGGAGAAGACGAAGCGAGCGCTCGCCATACTGCAGCAAAGAGGTATGTTTTGATTCAACTCTCTTAAAAGTTTCGGAATACATATGTCCCTTACTTAAAAAACTTATAATTGTTGCTTTAAGTATTATTTAAAGAGCATTAACGCATGCTCAGCGAAAACATTATAACGTATGGAACTGGCTGGATGTTTCAACCGGGACTTGAACCTGAAACCCCAGAATACCGTCCTGGTGCATTTCCGATAATTATGCTAAGGAAGCGGGTGCTGGATTGTCAAATACTTTTCGATGCGTTTAAATCTTTGAAAATATATATTGCGCGAAGCTTTCTCAGCGAAAGCCTGGATAATAGCCTCGCGTTTGGGTTCAACTTTTAGTTCTGTTTCTATATAAACGTTAAATTGTAAAAATATTCAAGTAACAGTTTCTCTGCCGTACTTTCAGTTGCGTAAAAAACTATACTACATTATATTAATAGCTACGAGTATAACCATTGAACAGGTATCTCCCCCGTTAAGGGAAGGTTTTACAGAGTGAGAAGAACGGTCAAAAAAGTCGTGCCAGTTTCTTTAAATGTATTGATGTTGTCAGGTTGTCCGTCGACGGGCATGGAGCCGGCGGAGAGCAACGACATCAAACGCGCCGCGAGCGAGATAATGGCCGCTGCTGTCAGGCAGACGGAAGAGAGAGTCGCTGAAGTCCGCAGGCGGGCTGAAGACGCCGTCAATCAGGTCAGTATACGTCAGGAACGTCCCAAGGAACAGCAGGGCTGCTAACTTTGTGATAGTCCACAATGGACACTAACGACTTCCCTATCACCATACAATGCATATTGCAATATCTCGAGGCCATTGTTTATTTTTCTGATTCCTATGCTTAGTTAGTTATCATCCTCATAAATTATATAACTATTTTCATTATAATTGTATTGTTCATTTCACTGGCAAACCAGATAGATATTAGGTTGAAGGACGTACCTACATGCAAAATTTCACCGAGTTTGAACACTTGGTCTTTATATGGCGAAACTACGTTTGTCTGGAAAACGCATCAAGACAAGCCTTAACGAGTTATTTCACACGCGATGATTTTAAGCATATACGTTTTTTTGTATTTTTTCCTTTTAAAGTAGATATAGCTTCCCATAGGATTAATTCTAAATTCTCGTTTGATTACAATGGTCTGTTCTGGCAGATGCCGTTGAGAGCCAGTTTTTTTTAAATGCTAAGCTTCTCGGACGAAAGTCCGGTCTAAGCGTACTTGATTGTCCTAGTTTGGCAAGGATTAGCAAAATGGTATAGGTATATACCTATTCACTCGGGGCAGTATTATTGTATTTACTGAGTAAAAAATAGATAAAAATATAGTTTCTCGACTTTAAATCTTGAGTCCCTTGGGCAAGTTAGAGAAAATAGATCCCACTAGTTACATTACATCATGGAACTGTCCAATGGAATGTAGGTAGGTAGTGAGCTCTTGCGTGGTAGACATTGTTATCTACACAAGCATACCGGACCGACCTTGTAGAAGATAAATCAATATGTTTCCCTCTCCCATGCAGGTGAAGCGGCAAGCGCTGGTGGAGCTGCAGCGCGCGGTGGGCGCGGCGGAGAGCAAGGCGCTGGAGCTGCTCGCGGAGAGGAAGCGGCACTCGCCCCCGCCGCCGCCTCCACCGCCCCCACCCCCGCCCAGGGACCTCAGCCCCTCCGCTGCGTCGCAACAAAACGTATGTATCTGATTGAAACCTCGGAGCTTGCCTAGTCCTTCACTATGTTACTGCGATCATTATTTCATGGCTTCTGTGCTTCCACATAAAGCTTGTTGTTATCTTAGAATGGTAGTCGTTCGGTTATGTTCGGAGTCCTTCGGGTGGCCTGACTACGACGGGAAATTTGCAAAGGCCTGCTTTGCAATTCCCTTGTAGAAAGTCTGTCGCCGAGTTTCGTTGTGTTTCGGCAGCTGTCTTTAAGAGCTAGTTCCTAATATAGGTTGACCTCTTAGCCCTTAGTTGAACATTATATCTTTTATATCTTCTATGCAAACTTGCTTGATCTTAAGCCACACAATAACGAGACAGTGCGCCACCGGGGTTTTGCCGGTATTGAAGTACTTGTTCCCAAACATTTCAAGTTCTAGTACTTCAATATTTTCTTTACCACATCGACATCGTTTGCCATAATCCCCACGCTTGTAAGGCATCTTGAGGGTTACAGTTCTTCAGAAGGCGCTCCTGCCTTCTTTCTGGTATGTTTCCTTTTGCCTCTTACGACTCCCACAAGAAGATATGGGGGGGGTACAATTCTAGCGTAGCACCCCATCGGGTCACGAGGTTTTCTATACCGCTTATCGGTCATTCCATTTTAGGAGGTCATGCAGGACTGACAATGATAAGTGTGCAGGTGTGTGTTATCAAGTATTCTCTCCCCACCCCATAGTGGTTGGTCGGATTTCAACAAACATTTTTTAAAGATTTTTTGTAGGCTTGCTTTGATTTACAATTGAAGAATTAACCTTGTTTTTACAAATTATAAAAAAAGGAGGAGAATTCATTTTTATTTGAAAGCTGATGCTTGCCGTATGGTTCCATTAAAATTTCATCAATCGGTCAAGCCGTTTTTGAGTTACACTCCAATAACTGAAAAGTATTTTCCTATCTTGATGATAAAGTCATTGTCACTGAATGACAATCGATCCCATAATTAGCTACGGGGTTAATAAAAAGAGTGAAACAATATTTTTTAACTAAAAAATTTAACCGACTTCAACACTCAAAAGTGTAAAAAATTACTTGTCGAAGTCAGTGCGCACAATATTGTAATTATGGGTACTTTAAAACTATCTTTTTTACCGACTTAAACAAGTTATTACACACATTTGTGTGTTCAACACAGTCGGTTCCATTTCATGGTAAATATATTTTTTAAACTGAAATGTTTAATTATTTCTGTTTTTTAAGTGTTGCCATCAAAATTTTCGTATTTACAAACATCTTAATCATAGTGATGTTTGTTTATTATTATTTTTTTCAATGTTCACAAATTTTTTAAGATTTTTCGAACATTGTTTTAAGTCACCCCGTGACCACGATCACTGCATAGTGTTTGATACGTCGGGACAAAAATAATGATCAATATACGCGATTTAAACCGTTGAGAATTGTTTTATTACTATGTGTAATAATCGCGAAAACCTAAGACAACATTATTGTTTTAATTATTAATTTTATTGTGATCGTGCGTATAGATCTATTCTGGGTGGTCCCCTTGGATCAACTAGTTGTTGCTATACTCCTGGTGAATACTTTAAAAATTCCGACACCGTCGCACGTTAGTGTTTACATATATATCTATATAACATGTTGTGTACATGTTGTGTGCAGTGCTGCTGGAACTGCGGGCGCAAGGCGCAGGAGACGTGCTCGGGCTGCAACGCGGCGCGCTACTGCGGCGCCTTCTGCCAGCACAAGGACTGGGAGAACCATCATCAGGTACCTACCTACCTACCTACTGTTCTAGATCATTCCTCACTCGGAAACATTACTTGTTATGACTCTAAATATGATTACTAGCTTAATGAAAATCAAATTTATAAATTATTATAGCACACATTTTTTTTATCCGGGCGGGAATCGAATCCACGTCCTCCGATTTCGCGCCAGATGCCCAAACCACTCGGCCACCGGAACCATGTTCTTTCTGAAACTTTTAGCTTTAACTGTATAACATTACTGCTTGGCGGTAGGTATGGCGTTACTTCCCCGGACGCACTCGTTCACCAAGGCTAAAAGTTATCAAGAACTATGTTTTTTTATTGATTTTTTTGTTAAATACTCTTGCGAACCTGTGGCGGGCCGCTAGTACGTATAATAAAGGCGAACTAACTCTCTATTTGTAAATTTTTCACGTTTTCTACTTGAATTAAACATTTACCAAGAAAAGGGGTATGGCCTTGTGTTCATGAGGTTCTCCACCTGGGTGGACCCCAGGTCTTCCTTATCACACCGAGAAAAACGACTTTGGAGCTTAAATCAAATTTGACCTTTTACCGTTGAATTGTAACTACGCAAGGTGAATTCACAACTCTTAAGATGATTTTCACCAAGCAAAGCGAAATCAATAAAAATGTACCATGATTTATAATAAACACAACCGTCAAAAAACGCCTTCCGTAAAGTATTTTCAGAATTGAACTTGTTATACGATAATAATTGCAGTATTGACTATAAAATATACATTACTTTTACGGCGGTTTATATACGGTGATTATCACTATAACGTTCGACTTAATCAGCCTCATCGAAAAGTCAATATTTAAGAAAGACCACAAAATACACCTTAAATGAAGACGAAAAGAAACATTCGCCTTCACTGACCTCGTTTAACGCCTTCTAGTCGTAAGGCGTTTTTGTACGTATTTACGTTTGGTCGGTTTTTTGCCTTCATACCATATAAATTGGCCGTCATTAGGGCGCTTTTGACTTTAGATTCTTCTCAGTGCACCTGATGCAATTGTTTCGAAGCGCGGAAGACTTGACATTATGTATCAATTAAGAACAATACAATGTTCAAATTTTGTTCTCTCAACTGTGGTTTCGTCTGTCTTGAATCGGAGAAACCCAAAGTAATGTTTTAATTTCTTTCGTTAATGGAATTAAATAAATACATTAGAATGAGTATCTCCAACATTGTATTGTTGGATATATAGAGTTAAATGACTCTCTACTCCAATTGACACAGAATGCGCTATTTACGAGAGTTCGGGATCTATTTACTTATGGAAGTCTTTATTTCTATTCTAACATACAGTTTCACTATCATCATTTAAACACACTTCTACATTTGATCCCATAAAGCTAATTTTAAATATTTATCTTTTCAGGTGTGCAGCGGACGCGACCAGAAACCCACCGCTCTGCTTCGAACCTCTCCCCCATCGACCCTCCCTAAAACTCTCCCCCGCGCTGCTACCCCAATCACAGCCACCGCCACCTCCAGCATCCCTGTCACCACACCTTCGGAAAGACTACTTCCCTTGACGAACGAGAGGCTTCCCCTACCTTCAGAGAGACTGATCAACCAAGACAGGTGTCTCAACACCGAAAGGATGGCATTAGCAAGCCTTTCCACCGCCCAAGGGCTGATAGGCATTGGGAAGAAATGACGGCTCACCAAGGATCTTAACCTCAGGTTTCCGAGGAAGGTCAGAAGATAAATTTGGTTTTCATATCTTCCTCTCTTTTAAGAGACAAGTAGTTCATTCTAGGTTTGTCTACTAGGTTCTATGATAAAATTAATAGTTAAAAAATTAAATGTATCGTAAATATAAACGCTCAAATTACATACTATGTAGTACAGGCGCTTGACTTTTTAACTTGGACACAGCATTCAGTTCAAAAATATACTCATAATGCCATACAACATCCATCTATAAAATATTATGTACTAATATGGAAGTTATTAAGCTTATTGGTTCTAATCTCGCACTATAGTAACGGTCACTTTCACTGATCTGGATCTAGAAATGGGATATCTTCTGGTTATATAATGTTATTGAGCACTCGATATTTCGCGATCGTAGCAAACGCCATGGCCACGATTAAACTGAATTCGGGTGGATGATCGGCTCTAAAGCCTCTTTGGCGCTTGCAACACTGCCAACAACCAAATTAAATTTTCAGTTCTTAATATTTATCAGGTATGAAAAAATGATTTGTTTCTTTTGCACGGTAAATATCCCATTTCTAATATTAATTCCTTAATCTGGGAATAGTTCAATGTTATTAAAATAATATATGTTGTATTTAAAGAAGAATTAGACCCGATTTTTAGCCCTTCAAATCATTTTTTTATACGTCATCAAAATATGTTTCGTTTGTTAGTCATGACGTGATAATAGCAAAACTTCATATAGAAAATCTCAACTATAGACTTACTTTTAGAAGAAATGTAAGTGAGTGTACCGCAAGGTCTCGTGTTAGGCCCCATTCTTTTCTGCAGGTTCAGTAAGCAGAATTTATTATAAGTCACTTAACCAAAGAATTATACGATTATCATAGATTAGATATAAACTAATATATTTGAATATCGTCTGTAAATAAATGTGCCATAGTAAGATTTTATTTCTAACAGGAATACTTAGTAATTTAATATTAAAGTTGTATCATAAATGTTTATATGAAGTATATTTTAAGTTACATTTAGGTTACAATATATATTGTCACATGTTCGGTCTTGGGTCCTGTAGTTTCAGAACAAACGCAGTATAAGCCATTTTTCACGCAGTCGAAGCGGAAGCCAATCTTTTTTATAAATATAAAATTATTGTAATACAATGAGAATTGTAAATACATGTTTTATTAGTTAATATACTTATTGTGTGTATATTGGATATTGTTTATTCTAAGCTTAGATATAGGTTTTGAATTATAATACATTTTGTCATAAACGTGCAATATTAATATAAAAAGCTGTATAAAATTTCGAATTTAATACGTGTAAGTTAAGTTGGTATTATAATAAATCACTCTTTGAATTTCCAAGTCACATTCTTGAATAAAATGAATTGTTAGAAAATGTTCGTTATTATTATTTCAAATTCCTTTCTTACCACGGAGATACCTGTGTCAATAGAGTAACCCATAAGCTAATGTCACTAAACATAACTCTTTCGCTCAGCTACGAGTGTAACTCCGGGGGACTATATTAGAGACAGGTACGAGATAACGAGGTTGGTAATCGTAAAAGCGATGATGTATGAAGTAGACAGTAGCAAATGGGTATTTTATTTGCTGTTACCGCCAAACTTTTATATAATGCATTTTGTTTGCATACATTCAGAATTAGCAATCACTTTCTTTCATTTGGCTCAAAGAATAAGCATTGCAATTCAACGGGGCAATGCTGCCAGCATGCTGGGCACGCTGCCAACTGATAGTGGGTTAGAGCATTTGGACTCCCTATGAGTCCAAATGCTTTTACTGTAGTAGCTGTAGTATTGTAGTAGCTGTACTGTTGTTTATAGTTTGTAGTATTTGTTTAATAAAGGCCTTTCTTTCATATGACATATTGGCCAATTGAGCGATCTTCTGTCTCTTTTGCCTCTCCAATCTCGCGTCCTCCTCGATGCACCTAACGCCGCGGAGGCAGTAGCCCTTGATAGACAGTCTCAATGAGGTTCTACCGCTGACCGCATCCCAGTAATTATATTATATATCATACTGAAAGTACGTGAATGTGTAATCGAAACATCTCTAATATTTTATTGTGAGAGCTGACTTCCAGCTCATGAGGTGAAGGGGCCTGCCGAACATTCTATCAGGTGCGTGGGTTTCCCATTTTCCCCTTACCTAAGTGATAGCTTGTGGCCAGGATATGTGTATATACATGTGGAATTATTGGAAGGACTAGAATCGGTATACATACATATCTACTATAGGAAAGGGTGGAGGGGGGAGAGGAGGGTCGTAGTATCCCCCCTGAGGGGTGGGGCTAACAGAAACTATATTTTTTTATTAATAAATAATATATATACCTACAAACATTGGAAGAACTTTAGATATTGTATAACGTAAATATTATGTACTAAGGGGAGGGGGAGAGAGGGCGGAATATCCCCACTGAGGGGAGGGGGATATAGAAACCTACAGTTTTTTTTTTTTTTTTTTTTTTTTTTTTTTTTTTTTTTTTTTTTTTTTTTGTTATAGTGACGGAACAAGCCCGAGGCCCACCTGATGTTAAGTGGACTAACCTCTGCCTATAACAGACGCATTTCGTCAACGACGAATTGCACTGTGCCCGTTACACTGAGACGTCCAGTTGTTAGGTCTCATTAGCCTGTAATTTTTCTGGCTCTCAAGGACTACTGCCGGAACACACCGTTAGGTGCTTGGCGACAGATTTTCTACTTGAGGGTGGTCGCTAGCCAGGCGGGCATTCGCAAAATGCCCTTCCACCATGCGGTGAAGCTCAAGCTCTGGGCGGGATTCGAACCATGGACCTGCTGCGCGGCAGTCCATAGCCAATGCCACTGAGCCATCACTGCTTCAAAATCACTGTTTTTAATACTAATGAAATTTCTCAAAATTAGCTTCTTCTTCATGAAAATAATTACTTAGATCACAAGCACGAAAACGTCAACAAAAAGGGTTACACACAAATGTCTTATTAGAAGTGTAGTAATTCTATGACAGCTCCGGTGCTGTGGGTACGGAGCGCTTGAGTCTTCTCGCTACCTCGTCACAGCGTACTCGCTACGCCTTCATAAACTAGCGCCGCTCCGCCTCCGAGTTTCCGCCTTATAAAAAAAACTATAGGGGTAGGGCAGACAAGACTGCTTGGAAGGTGGGTGCTCCGATTCGGGTATGTCACACCATTTGACCTAGGGTGCGTACCATTTGGAGTTAAATTCGCCAAAAACGTTAAAAACGAACACACTCCCAAAAAGTTGTTCTACTTGGGTCTTGGCATTATTTTCGCCATAAACGCTATGAAGCTACTGGAACAGTTGCAACGAGAACAGTTACAAACTATCACAGTGATCACAACCATACGCAGAATGTGGTCAAAATTATCGAAAATAACGAAATTAGCGGCAAATGGAATACGCCCCTAATCTAAGCACCTGAATAATTTGCTGTCAATGTCAACAGTCAGACGAGTATTTTGAATACTTTAGGCTATGCCATGTACTTAGTAGAAGTGCAAAATACACTTATAATCAAGATTAAAATTGAAACTTCAATAATTTATTTATTAAAAACTATAGATTTCCGTATATATATATACAGGTCGTCCCACGGCGATGCCACATGGAAGGAAAGTACCTTGAATATTGTAGATGGAACATTTTACTGAAAGAAGACATTATTTAAATTTAAAAAACAATTTAAACTTTTTAGCATTCATATATAGATATTGCATTCATACATATTTAAATATTTACATGGTTGAACCGGAAATCAAACCCGTTACACGAAACATCCTGTAGTTTTATCATACCGCTCGAAAGATTTCATCACAAGGATAATTTTTTGCTAAATAACATATTGTCAGAAATAAAAGGTAATGTGAAATTTTGTTCAGAAAATGAAAAGCTGACATTGCCGTAAGGACATACAACTGACGTTATCACAAGTACCTATTACTAATAAATGAACCCACTTGAAAATCATTTCATTGTACTGGACAAAATGTACCTACATAGATATGATTACCATCTTAGGGATGATTTATATTAGACCGGGCCGTGTCCGGGCCGGGCCGTGGACGGGGCGGGCCCGGGGCGAAGCCCGTCCATACGTTAGTAGGCGGGCCCGGACGGGACACGGATCAGGCACGGTCTAATATAAATTGCTTCATACAAAATGTATGTAACGTTTCAAATCCGTGCCCCGTACGGGCCACGTGCACGGCACGCCCCGGGCACGGCCCGCTCTAATATAAATCTACCCTTATCAGAGGGTGCCACGTTATCATATGAAAGAGGGAGACAGCGAAGGAGAGGTGGCTACATAGCTGGGTGGGATATATATTAAATACGTAGCGGCTTACGTTATTTTCATGATTTTCTGAATGTACATATTATGGTTTAATGACTGAATTAAAATTATTATAATTATTCATCGTATTTATATTCCAACATAATTTTAAAATTTTAAGTGAAATATTATAAAAAACTTAGAACTAGAGTGCCGCTGGTAGCGGGGCAGAGCCCAAGCTACCGGTGTTTAGGGCTGCAAAGAGAGGAACCTCCGGACCATGCGGGTTGTGTCCAGCCTACACATGTTCTGCATCCTACACTTGATACACCAGTCTAGCGAGAGCCTCTTCAGGTGTTGGTCGAGGCTCTTCGCTATAAGGCCGAAACGACTATCGGAACAATGATCGTCGAGTCAACATCCCACATGGCGGTTACCTCGTGAGCTAAGTCAAGGTCCTTGCTGACTTTATCCTTCTCGGCCTTCACGAGGTTCTCGTCATGTGGGATGGTGATATCTACGAGCACTGCCCGGCGCTAGGATCAGTCGACCACCACGATATCAGGCTTATTGCAAACAATAGTCCTGTCCGTGATGATAGAGAGGTCCTAGTAGAGCAATGCACGACCATTCTCGAGAACTGGCGCAGGCTCTGGTACTGGAAGTACGGCACCTCTGACTCGACAAGGCAAGGTCTGACTCTTATTTGCATTAAGATACTTCTTACTTGTAAGCCTCGCCGATCTACGTAAGCACGACGTAAAACGTAAACTTAAGATGTTAAGGCTCTTTATCCAGAGGATTTTATATGGTCGTCAGCTTACAGAAAAAGTGGTCGAAAACAGGCTGCCAGAGTTGATGACCATATACGGGCTCGTTTTATGAAATTTTCCATCACTCTTGCCAGAACTTCAGGTGACAGGTTCTCGCATTTTAGGCGAATATTCTCCTTAAGGGCTTCAAGAGTCTGAAGCTTGTAGACGTAAACCCGCGACTTCAAAAAACCCCATAAAAAGAAGTCTGATCTGGCTGGGCAGCGCAAATCACTAAAACGAGCGATTATTCTTCTTTCAGAACATCGGTCGTGACTCGAGCAGTGTGCATGACTTGTCGATTTGCATTCTGCGTTTGTTTACTTCACAAATGTCAACACCGAATTGATATTTGGCGCCATTTGCAAAAGGGTTTTCCATATGGAGGGTAGAGGCACAGCCTGGACACTCGACTCATTCTCTATACAAAAGCCGCGTTCTAACTACCTATTACACAGACACTACACAAATGTTGTTTTCGTACACGCGTAAATGTGTGCGTGAAGTCTAATGTTGTCATCGTATAAATAATTGTTGTACTTACCTACCTAACAATCCTTTGATGCTGTTAATCTGACTTATTAGATTTCGTAGGTTATCTTACCTACCTTCAGAAACATTTACAAGCACAAAAATCCAACTCCATGTACGAAGTAGTAATTATAGATACCTACATTAATTATACATAAATTATGATTCCAAGTTCACATTTTATACAAGTAATGATAATAAATACAATCATAATTTATATTCTTCTCGTATAATAAACAATCGTGAAGTGTGCCGCGTGTCAGCTGTGGCGAAGGTCGGTATGTCTATTGCTTTTCTCTATGGTAGGTATGGGTTACAAAGACACTTGTTTCACTGCAAACGAAGTTGATATCCATGGATATTTTTTGCAAACGAAAATCTTCTAAAATTATCATTATTCGAATAGCAGTTTGAACAAAATATAAAGAAAAAGTATTATGTTTGTATTTTTTTTAATAGGAACTTACTGTAAATTACCGGTTTTTATAAGTTACCTATTGGATAACTGAAGAACGACAAATAGGTAGGTACTTAGTGTAGGTTACCTAGAATGACTTACCTCGTTTTATCCTTAGGGAATCTATAAAAACTCCTATCCTATTTCTTGTTTCGTTGATAAGCAACCGTAAACAGCACAAGATTACCCCATTCTCAACTTTTAAAATAATCGTCACGCTTCGTCATCACGTCATCGTGTGCGAGTTGCGAGTCCCGTACTCAAGTCAGCCCAGCGACAGCTCAGAATCGCTAGCGGGGTGAGGAAGGCTCGTTTTGGTGGGGGGTGAGGAGTGTCCATTCTATACGTAGTATTATTATATGTTCTATGGTAGAGGTAAGGACAGTCATCTCATATGGTAGAAACCTTAAAAAAGTGTCCTGCTGTAAGCTATAAATATGTTCAAAAACCTTCCAGAATGGCGCTGGTGTAGACAAAAGGTATGGTATGAATGTATTGCAATTGTAAACGAATTTAAGTATGCCGAGTTTAAAATAAAATATATTATTGTCCATGAAAGTACCTAGGTTACATATTAAAAATGTCAACTACTTGATCAATCCTACTCTAATAATATTTGTCGCTTCCTATTAAATTTACCCAGATGCTAATGTGGCGCCTAGTTTAATGCATTTGGACGGACACTTTTTCATGTACACAGATGATTTTCCTTACCTCTACCCTCCATAGTTTTCCAATAGGGTGATTACTTTTGCCCCACCTGTTAGTAAAGGCAGTCTAGTATTTATGTTCATCATAAAAGGGGCCCCTTCACCATAATGGGTTGTTAGAGCCAAACATCACTATCTTCTTCCTCTGTAAGACCACACAGGTTACGCACCGACACTGTGAATACACTGAATCTCACAGAGTACGAGTAAGTAGGTAGTAGTAGGAACCTAGGTATAGAAAGTAGGTGAAAATACATTTTGTATTATAACACCTACTTTTTCAAGATTTTTGGTGTGAATTTGTAGGTCTCTGGCATACATAAACGCAACGTCGGATGCCTAAACCTCCTCGGCCAACTGGACTCGGCATTTCTGACCGAAATTTCGTGCTACAATAATTGTATTACTTTAACCGTCATAGGGGACGGTGCGCGGCCTGAACTCATATTCTGAACTCATATTCAGCACATCTCTAATACTGAGATGAAAACCTTATCTTTGAAAAATATTTTCCTATATTGTTTTGGATACGCAAAGGCTTTTCAACGTCGTTTTTAACATCAGAAATCACAAGCTGACGAGTTAGTACAACAAAGCGTTTACCCTTCATCTGTTCCAAACATTTCTATACAGAATAACAAGTAACTGACACATCTTTGTAGTGTTATCTCTTTGTGGAAGCCGCCGCAAGCGTAATAGCCTCTTGCGAGTGAAGACGTCCGCTCCTTGCGACAGCTGACAGGGCAATGGCAAACGAAAACGTTCCAAATTTGAAACGATTCGCCTGCGGGGGTTTTTATAAAGGGGTATAATAAGGTATATTAAATACATACTTTGATATCCAACCCGTGTCGTAGTAGATATACATAAAGTACATGCGTACATGTTTGATATTGTGTTATTTTCGTAAATATTTTGTGTTCATGTGTATTAGTGCTTTATTATTAATTGTTCATGAACGTGCACGGAAATAGTCAATTACTTATACAACGGTAGGAAATGATAATGTAATCTCTTCAAGCATAATCATTTATCATAAACCTTGGTGGTACAAAAATATGTTTCACTTAATTATCTTTAATTCAAGCTAATTTCATTGGCATTGGGCATAGAAAACAGCAAACCTTTTCCAGATCGTCCGAACTCTAACTCAGTAAATACTAAATCTTGTATTAACCAGAATGGTGGTATTTTTGTATACTCGTATTAAATTTTTGAAGCAGTGATGGCTCAGTGGCATTGGCTATGGACTGCCACGCAGCAGGTCCATGGTTCGAATCCCGCCCAGAGCTTGAGCTTCACCGCATGGTGGAAGGACATTTTGCGAATGCCCGCCTGGCTAGCGACCACCCTCAAGTAGAAAATCTGTCGCCAAGCACCTAACGGTGTGTTCCGGCAGCAGTCCTTGAGAGCCAGTGAAATAACAGGCAAGATCAGACTTAACAGGTATGTCTCAAGGTGATGGGCGCAGTGCAGTTCGTCACCTGTGATGAAATGCATCTGTTATAGGCAGAGGATACCGCTTAACATCAAGTGAGCCTCGCGCTTGTTCCATCACAATAACATAAAAAATTAAATAAAAAAAAATAGATTTAGGTAGAAGAATCGAATATGCAATATACCCACTTAGTCATTATTGACATCTAATAAAAAATAGCTATTTTGCTTTGTTTAGATTACCGGCATTTACTACCATACTTTCATTCCTAAATGATCTAGAAATGTATGCAATCACATGCAACAGCAATTGTAAGTGACATTGTGATGAACAGAACAGTACTTCGGCTCCGATGTTTCCAGTCTGGTGGTCGTGTCAAGAATGACCCACTCCTCCGCCCGCTCTTCACTTCGTGTCAACACTCGTTTTAGCGGGAAATCACTCTGCCAATCACAGAGCGTGTCATATGTTTTATTCCATCAAATGTCTTTTTTATTTTATTTATTTATTTGGAATAACAAACAGCTACATTATACATAATATTTGGATATTGGTTACATTTACAGAATTTTTAATAATGCAGCCAACGGCGCTATTCACATATTGATTAAAATATTGTGTAAAAAGATGCAGCTAGAGAGCTTTGTTAGTGCTATAAATAAACAAAGTTGATTAATAAAGACATTTGCCCAGTCAGAAGACAGAATACAAGTTACGAAATTAAAAATAGTATATAAACGTTAATTAAATTTATAGGTTTTCTATATTTGAACAATCGTTCTTAAATTTAGACAAGGTACATGCAAATATGTCAATTGAAACTAAATTAACATTTTATGACTCGACTAAACGACGTATAAGGGAGCGAAGCCCCGCGTTAGTGTTATAACTACTAAGTCTTCTAGAGCGAGCTTCTCGTAGACTGCGTGTTCTTAGAACAACGTAATATAACTTACGTACTAAACTTATGCAATCTATATTGTTATGGACAATATTATGGAGTACAAAATTACAAATATACGATAGGAAAAATGTAAGTCATGTGCGGGATTCAAACCCGCGACCATCCACCCCTTGAGCCGGGGTATGCTCTAACCAATTGAGCTAACATGACATGACGTCATCACTCAAATCTTTCCTATCGTTCATTAATATATCTCAGCTCAAAATCTCAAATACTGGTACGGGAACCAGAGCAATTTTGTCAGGTGGTCAGTCTCTCTCGGATTGGTATGGGTTGGAGTGTGGGGTGAGACAGGGCGACTTGACATCACCCAGCCTCTTCAATCTGTACATAGACCGGCTGATACGCGGGCTTAGCAGCGCTCAGGTCGGGTGCTCGATTGATGGTGTTTACATAAACAACATAAGTTACGCAGATGACATGGTGCTGCTGAGCCCATCGATCAGTGCCCTCCGAAAATTAATTAAAATATGTGAGTGCTATGCGGCGGCACATGGGCTCAGATATATAATGCGGCTAAAAGTAACTTGATGGTGTTCAAAGCTGGCTCAAAAATCTATAACACCATCCCGCCAGTCACTCTAAATGGTAGCACTTTGGTCAAAGTTACGCATTTAAAATATCTGGGCCACAGGGTCAGTGATACTCTCTCAGGCGACCTGGACATAGAGAGGGAGCGCAGGGCATTGTCAGTCAGAGCCAACATGTTGGCACGTAGGTTTGCACGTTGTACTGCACATGTAAAAATGACACTGTTTAGAGCGCATTGTCAGTCTTTTTACACGTGCAGCCTATGGGTCAAGTATACGGAAAAGACTTACAATGCCTTGCGCGTGCAATATAATAATGCTTTCAGGGCGCTGGTGGGGCTGCCGCGTTTCTGCAGTGCATCAGGAATGTTTGCCGATGCTCAAATCGATGGGTTCGCAGCGATACTGCGCAAGAGAGTTGCATCACTGATGCGTGGGGTGCGTGACAGCTCCAACAGCTTTTTTTTTTTTTTTTTTTTTTTTTTTAATTATGATAAGCAAGCATTTGACCGCAGTCTCACCTGATGGAAAGTGACGACGCGGTCGACGGTGGAGCATGCTTGCCTAGCAAATACCTGTTTACTCTGTACTTGAAGACTGCCAGATTATATATATCGGGAAATAGAGACGCTGGTAGGGTGTTCCATAATTCGGCCGTACGCATTATAAAGCTAGATTTAAAACGCTTTGTGCGTATTTTCGGGATATCGACCATGTATGGATGCCGTGTTCCTGTGCGTCTTGTTGTCCGATGAAAAAAAGGAGAGGAGGGAATAAGGTTGTGTAAACCGATCGCACATTCTCCGAAGTGTAGCCTGTAAAAAACCGATAAACTAGCAACTTTGCGTCTATGCTCGAGGCTTTGGAGTCTAGCCTCCACCAACGCATCGTCACCAATGAGCTTCTTAGCTCGGTTATCTATCGAATCCAAGGCTTCGAGCTGGTGCTTTGCCGAACCGTCCCAGAGATGGCTGCAGTATTCCATACAAGACCGGACTTGAGCTTGATATAGGTTTAGAAGCTGTCCCGATGTGAAATACCGCCGCACTTTCCAGAGAACACCCAGCTTTTTCGCAGCTAATTTAGCCCTGGACTCAATGTATGACCCGAAATTGAGTTTTGGTGTAAGAGTTACACCTAGTAGCTCGAGTTGGTTCGTTATCGGCACAGGCACACCTCGGAAGAGAGGAGTGAGAGAGAAAAGACTCTGTTTAGCACTAAAGAGACACGCCTGGGTCTTTGTAGCATTGTATTTGACTAAATTAGCGTCACCCCATTCGCAGACTGCCTCTAGGGCCAAATTCATTCGCTCGACCATCGCCTCTCTATGAGACTGGATTTGTACATCGCCGGCCCGCGCATCGGATATATACCTCTCTACAACTGTGCTGTCATCTGCATACCCAACGATACCGGGTTTAAGCAGATCATTTATGTGCAGCAAGAAGAGAGTAGCAGAGAGAACCGACCCTTGAGGTACCCCGGCATTTATTGCCAATTGATCGGACGAACATCCATCAAGGACAACTCGTAACGATCTTTCCCTCAAGAAGTCGGAAATCCAAGAGCACAGGCCAGCGGGTAAGCCATACGATGGAAGCTTATTCACAAGACTGTCGTGCCAGACCCTGTCGAAGGCCTTTGAAATGTCTAGAGAGACGGCGAGCGCTTCTCCATGCATATCAATGGCCTCGCTCCAGACATGAGTGACATACGCAAGAAGGTCCCCAGTTGATCGGTTTCGGCGAAACCCGTACTGTCGATCACTGAAGATATCATTTGCTTCCAGGTATGCCAGGAGCCTGTTATTCAATACACGTTCCATACTTTTACAAAGTATGGAAGTGATTGAAATGGGACAGACCCATTTCATTTCAGTTAGCAGGGTCTGCACGACTGCCCTTCTTGGGCACTGGCTGCACATTTGCGAGCTTCCAAGATTTCGGCACTTTACCAGTCTGTAGAGAGAGGCGAAAGAGACGTGTCAAAACAGGAGTCAATTCAGGTGCACACGATTTTAGGACTATGGCGGGAATTCCGTCCGGACCACTAGCCTTGTTCACGTTTAGATTGCGAAGCGTCTTACGCACTTCGGTCTGACGAATGCGAATTTCCGGCATTGATGCCTCGCATCGAGGTAGACATGGTGCTGTTTTGCCCGCTGCATCCAAACGTGAAGACTCCGCAAACAGAGAAGCGAACAAGTTCGCTTTCTCTTCGGCAGTGTGAGCCAATGATCCGTCCGGCCTTAATAGTGGAGGTAGATTAGGGCGGCTGAAATTGGATTCGATCGACTTCGCCAGGGACCAGAATGCTTTGCTACCCGCAGGGTGAGAAGCTAATTTGGACCCAACACGGCTTATGTGATCGAATCGTGCCCTTTTTACAGCCTTTTTGCATGCCTTGGCAGCCTTGTTAAAGGCTCTCTTCTTGTTACGAATATCCTTAGTTGTGCGGGTTCGAGCATCGACCCAGGCTAAGTACGCTTCATGTTTCAGCGCTTCAGCGCGTCCGCAATCAACACTAAACCAAGGAATTGCTTTACTGGTCTGCGGTGCATCACAAAATGGAATAAAATACTCCATTGCTTGACGCAGCACATCAGTCACAGCATCCGCGCAAGTAGAAGGATCACAAGAAGAGAAGCAAAGAGACTGCCAAGGATAGGATGCAAAAAAAGACCGCATCCCATCCCAATCTGCTGACTTGTATCTCCATATCCGCCGAGTGCCTTTCTGGCAGCGGTCGGGCGGAGAGTATAGAGATACAGATTTCACCAGACAGTGGTCAGAGCTACCTAACGGTGAAGAAACTGACACAGAGTAGCGATCTGGATCTGTGGTCATCAGAAGGTCGAGGCAGTAGGCTGTATGCTCAGCAACGTCAGGTACCCTTGTAGCCCCATTGACAAGCTGGGTGAGGTTTAAGGTCAGGGCTAACTTATGCGCCTCTTTCCCAGCGTGATTGGTGTCCTGGTATGGGAATAGCCATTCGTGATGGTGAGCATTAAAGTCCCCCAGTAACACAAGTTGAGCAGAAGGGTACCTTTGTTGAGCTATATCCGCCGTCACACTTAGATAGTCCATAAAATCGGTAATCTCCTGGTTACAGGTGTGCGATCGATATACTCCAGCGTAAAGAATTTTCTCTACACCGGTTTCTACCAATATCCACAGAACAGAGAATCTGGAATCTTCAAAATTACGGAGACGCCGAAAACAGATGTCATCTCGAATAAATACGCACGCCCCGGCACGTGGTTTAAAACAATGCTCCAGGATGTAGCCAGGGTATGTCAAATATGACGTGTCATCCGGACATCTGATCTGCGTCTCCGTTAAAAACAAGAGGTGCGGTTTCGCAGTCTCGAGGTGATGATGGACTGGGCTGAGATTTGAGTGCAGGCCTCGGATGTTAGAGAGATGCACTTTAAGTGAGAGGACGTGCATCCGCTGTGAAACCGTTTTCTTGATTCTTGCTTTCATACATTTAAGAGTGAGGTATAGAAGGGCGGCAGTGAAACGAGGCATCACCTACCAACTCAGACACACACACGCAAGATGCTGCATCAAGGGATAGCTAGCTCGGAGACCGCGGGGACGCCCGAGCCCCCCCAAGAATGTCCATCGGGTCCTCTCTTCCGGTCGCCAACCGGCACGATGGCGCATTCCCGGGATTTTTCGCAAGATGGCGGGGCAGCCTTTCGTGTGTGGTTAGCACATTACTTGGGCCCCCTACTATCTGCGGTCGGCCAGCGGAGAACCGTGCCTCGGATCCCGCTGCTCTCCGGAACTAGCCATCGGGATGCTACAAACATGCTGTGTGTGTAAATTCAGTCGTTTTCGATGACGCAACTGTTTCGACCCGCCCTTCGGTGTGGCTTCATCAGACATCATGCCGGAACACGACTAGGCCGTTTGGCGACATGGCTCCGTCTGATGGGTGGTCACAAGCCGCGGCCGAAGCCTACCACCAGAATTTTTTCGCCCATTTAGCACCACCCAGGGATCACGTGTAGGGTCTCGAGGGTAAACCTACGGACGCGGGCGAAATGACCCCCAAAATCAGCCAGTAGCCAGTCTATACTGGCTACTGATTAAATAATAGGCATTCAATGTCTATACATTGAATGCCTATTATTTAATTAATTAATATACGGACAGTAATATTGGTATATTGTACTTGCATTATGTACTTGCGAAGTACATTATTTTAAGATATAATTAAAAGGTATTTACTATAGTGGCTCTGCCGCAGAGCATCACGCCAAATACATGAGAAGGTAGCAGAAACTAAAACTTATCTCACCCCACCGTGTGAGATGTGAGCTAGAACACACTGAGTAGTTAACGTGATTGTCACTGTTTATATATATTTACTCAATGTTTTACGAACATAAGTATAATAATAATATTTTAAAATATACAGATCGGTAAAGTTAGAACATATTTTTTTTAAAAAGATCCCTTTTACATTCTCTGGGATTCATTTCATACATGGCTCGAATTGCACGTTTTTGTAATGTTACGAGCTGAGGGTTCACGATAACTATGCATTAGTATTCAACAAACTAAAACCTTTATTCAACAGTTATAGAGTCACTTATCTTTACTTAAAGCAACACTACAACACTGAGCTGTTCGCACTTTACAGATTACTAATCACACACTTCACTGTATTTAACTATTCGCGCTTGGAGCACTTGGTCCAAAGATCTGACTGGTCGCCTCGTCCTATTCCTCGCGCGGAACGGCGAGTTCCGCACGGACGCGTCTTCGGGCACGGGTGGCCCCTTTACGCGGCAATCCTCCGCCGGCTGTGACTCACAGTCGGGTCGCGGGGTGTGCGTCATCATATGATGGCGTCATCTTCATGGTCGGGGTAAAAGGTCAAATCCGGTGATCTTCAGTCTCCCTAGTCAACGTCAGCCCACCGGGGTGAACCAGTGAGCAAGTCGTTCGGGAGACGACATGTGAGCGCGCTCTGGCCGGCCCTTGGGGCCAAGGGCGCTCGGCGTCTGGTCTTCATCCGAGATTGGGCTCCTAGCGCCAGGAGAGGAGTTTACCCACCCCCGCTAGTACTAGCGGGATGGGGTCCACTCCCTCTCTGAGCGCCTGGAGCACGTCTTGGAGGGTGCTGAGTGCGGTCTCGAGTATTTCGAGTTCCTCCAGTGTTCGTGTTGTCTTCTTGCCTGTCTCGCTCGCGCGTGGGAGCGGGACAGGGATGTTGTTCCTTCTTGGTCTCGCGACCTGTGCACGCGGTGCATGGGTCGCTGAGACAGTTTCTGTCGGGGTGGGTGCGGAAGGCTGGGGTGAGCCCTTTCGCGATCCCTTCGTCTTCTTCTTCTTACTGACTGATCGGCCCGGACCCAACCTTATTTATACCCATAAGTCACAGTGTCCAGAATGTACTATACTAGGCTAGATATAAAAACAATAGGGGCCATAAATCACCCTTTTAACGTAAATAACTTTTGTATGAAATTCAACAGAAACTAACTACTTCTTACTGTGTTGTTTACTAGTTGCCTGACGACAAAGGCGACCTTTTTTTGTAACATTTTATGTGAAGAGTAGGTACATTCTTGATTTCTTATACTTGTTTATTGATGTTGGATTATACTAGATTGTTCGAGCTCATGCGCCGTAACAATAAGATAACGATTGCGACCACGGCGTTGTCCACTGGGAGTTTCACCGCATCTACCTTGGCATCTATTCCTTCTTCGTTTTCTCTATCTATAAGTATCAACTCTCTTGCGTGAGGTTTTGCATGTTTTTCCCCTTTATATCGGGTGGTCTAGCGTGAAGCGTTACTATGCTACTGATGTGGACCAGGCTAACAAGTTTGTAGGTGTCCTTCTGGCAAAGCTGCAGATGTTTTCGTGTTTGAGATCCTTAAAGATGTTGGTGTTTCTGACATATCTCGGAGCATTCACACTTCGTCTCAGGCATCTGTTTTAATTCTCTGGAGTCTACTTCTATTGGTTCCAGCGATGCAAGCATACCACCCCGTACATAACACATGAATAAAGAACCGTAAGCTCTTCTTCTTATTTATTCATTTGCTGGTAGTGAAAGGCGCATGCCTGACATGTTCTTTTTTTTAAAAAAGGAGTTGTATTATGTAATTTAGTACATTACGAGGGTCAAACTCTTTTCTCATCTGAGGTCCAACTGAAAGTTCTTAGAAAATCGAAAACTGATTAAACTAGTAAGTTATTTTTTTAGTATATATTTTCGAAATAATGTCCATTCACGTCAATACATCGCTGTATCCGATGGAACCGCTGAGAAAAGCACTTCGCCCACTCGTTCCTAGGGGTCTCTTCGACAGCCATCTGAAACGCAGCCACCGCTTCCTCGGCGTTCATAAAAAGTTTTCCTTGAAGTTTTTGTTTTATTTTCGGGAATAAATAAAAATCGCAAGGTGCTCGGGTCGGCGCTATACGGTGGTTGACCCAGTAAATCCACGTCAGACGTCGCCAAACAGTCGACCGTTCGCCTGGCGGTGTGTAACGTGGCGTTGTCGTGCTGAAGGAGGATCCTACTGCGAGGACGTTTCTCCCGAACTTTTTCCAAGACCAGTGGCAAACAATTGTTTGTGTACCACTTTGCAGTAACTGTTTTTCGATCTTAGAAAACGCGTAACTAACGTTGCGTCTCTCCCGTATAATCAGTTACTTATTTATTTTCAATGTTTTTCTGTAGCTAGTAGGTATATTAATTCGAGATAAATAAGGTACAAAAACCTACTTATTTCTGATACTAGCTTTCGCTGTGGCCTTCGCCCGCGTGTAATTGATTTTCTTGGACATAAATCTGAGAAAATCATAATATATTATTTACATTGCATATGTGTGTCCGGAACCAAACTGAAAGGGGCAAAATATTTAGGCAAATTAATGTGAGTGAGGCCAATATCGGTGCAGTGTTTGACTTATTGTCCAGGCCAACTTCTCGTGAGGCTGGTATGATTTATGAATTAGTGGCCCGTTGCCTTAATTCATAAATCAAACTAACGTATTAATATATCGTCACTAATTGTAGTATTGTAATTTATGTATTTTTATAACTTATAAGGCTATGATGGGACTGACATAAACTAAATGTTTAAAAGTCCCTAAATAAAATAAGAATTTAAAAAAAACATTGCATATTATTATCCAGATTTTGTGATCTATTCCCCCAACAGCGTGCGCTATGCAAGGACAGACTCCCGAAGTCTACAGCTCGGAGAGCCACTAAGCTTATGTTATGTATACCTCATCAGTCTCATCACATCAACCGGAACGTCTACCGTTGAACAAGGTTTGCCTTAATCCGTAATGGGGATCGCATTAGAAGTTGTCAGTTCTTCTTTCTGCTTCCCTTCTTCTAGTACCTTTCCCTTAGTCACCTTATGACACCCACGGGAAGAAATGGGGGGGGAGGGGTGATATTCTATCTCGGCTATATCCATCTAGGTAGAACCAAGCAAGCTCGACTTTTAGAGGCATGCTGTATTAGATACATGTGGTTACAGGCGTTATTCATTTTTGTAGGGTTCCGTACTATAAAATGGGACCCTATTACTAAACCTCGGCTGTCCGTCCGTCCTTTACAGGGCCCGTGGGGTGCAGGGCTAGAATGTCACCCCCCATCCCTACACATGGGTGTCGACTAAGGGTAACACACCAGAAGGTTGCCAGCAATAACAAAAAGTTATAAAAGGAGGTCCATACAAGAAATATTTTCTTTTAATGTTATTAGATTTCGCTCAATCGTAAAACCGGTAACACATAGGTACAAGGGTTTAACTTAGTACGATCACAGTCCGATATCAAACTAAGGGTACAAAAATAAATACTTAATAAAAGCCAGCTAAGTGCGGATTTTTTTTTTATTTTAAATATGTTCGCGTTTCACCACACATCCTGCCTGATGTTAAGCATTGATGTGGTCTAGGATGGAGCACGCTTTCCTAGAAGAAACATATTTACTCTCGATTTGAAGACACCCATATTGTACTCATCGGGAAAGACTGACCACGGTAAGGAGTTCCACTCTTTCGCAGTACGCACGAGAAAAGTGGATTCCCGTTAAGGAACTAGAACAGAATTTAAAAAATTATGTTATTTTTTCTTCAATTTTGAATCGCTCGTAGCTAAGTTTGCTTAGCCGTTTTTAACCGATCACGTCCGCCACGGTCATGACTAGGATAGGTGACCGCTACTTCGGAGGGCAAGAAAAGCCGTCGGTCCCGGTTGTTGTCTTAGGATGGCAGTCGTTATAGCATGCTAGAGCATTTTGTGAATGCCCGCCTGGCTAGCTACCATCATCTAAAAGAAAATCTGTCCCCAAGCACTTAAAAGTGTGTTTTGGCAGCTGTCCTTGAGAGCCAGTAATTCAAGGATTGTTTAGTCGAATCATCTCTTACCATCTGGTGAGACAGAGATCAAAGGCTAGCCTATCAGGTACCGAGACGTTTTTTATGTCTCGTTCGCCCATTTATTTCACTTTCAGCAGTTCCCTTCACGCCTAAACAGAAGACAGTAGTGTTTGCATACTACTACTTCGAGGCAGAACATCTGACACTGTGGTGATACCCACCAAGACGGGCTCTTGCTGATGAAACCTACCTAGGTTTTATTAGCAAGAGCCCGTCTTGGTGGGTACGACTTTATATGTATAACTGTGATCTCACCCCATGGTGGTAGGGCATTTTGCGAATGCCCGTATGGCTAGCTACCACCATTAAGTAAGAAATCGGTCGCCAAGCACATAACTGTGTGTTTCAGCAAGCTGTCATCGAGAGTCAGTTCACATACTTAATTTAGCCTGATTGAATCTTCAACCTCATCATCACTCACCAACAGGCAAGGTAGTCAAAAGTTAGCCTATCAGCAATAAAGGAAACATTCCGAAATTCTCAAATCATAAATTCGTCGCCAACAGCTTCACTCTTCAGTAAATCTAGATTATGACCGGACGCAGGACTCTCGAAATTCCCATTACTTCACGTAGCAATCAAATAGTGCACCGATCACGTGACGAGAGTACCTACGTCCGGCTCGACACGTAATTAAAACCCCTCGGTCCGGTCCGATCCGGTCCGGACACACTCCACTTACGAATGAAATGAAATGTCATCGGGTGACCACAGCGACTTAGTTTCAGGACAAACGCGGTGTGGTAACTTTTTTAATTGATGTTATACAATTTCGATAGAAAATATTTTGGGATGTGTTGGAAATGTAAAGTATTTTTTGCGGTTAGGTTATTCTTTGATCACTATCTCAACTGTTGGTTGATGATGGTAAACAGGCTTAACCTAGAAACCTCAGAATACTGGCTCTCATAGAGAGCTGCCGGAACACACCGTTAGGTGCTTGGCGACAGATTTTCTACTTGAGGGTGGCCGCTAGCCAGGCGGCATTCGCAAAATGCCCTTCCACCATGCTGTGAAGTTCAAGCCCGCGGCGGGATTCGAACCATGGACCTGCTGCTCGGCAGTCCATAGCCAATGCCACTGAGCATCACTGCTTCAAAAAACTTAATGTGGTCTTAGGTTTTCACGATTATTACACATAGTAATTAAACAACTTTAAACGGTTTAAATCGCGTATATTTGTCATTATTTTTGTCCCGACGTTTCAAACACTTTTCAGTGATCGTGGTCACGGGGTGACACTTACCGTTTAAAGTTGTTTAATTACTATTTGAAATAACTTCTCGAAGTCGGTATCATGCGCACAATATTGTGATAAAAGGTACTTATGAACCATCATGGCACCGACAACAAGTTATTTCACACTACAAAATTACAAATATAACAGAGGAAAAAATTAAGTCATGTTTGGGATTCGAACCCGCATCCATCCACCCCTTCAGCAAGTAGGGTATGCTCTAACCAATCGTGAAAATGACTCAAATTTTTCCTATCGTTCTTTTACCATCATAATGGGATGGAGCCGCATAGCAGGCGTTATTTCAAACATAACAGTAATTTTCCAGGTTTCATATTTTGGTGAAAAAAAAATCTGGGTTTTCCCTTCCAGGGAAAGCATGCGGACTGGCCACCCTATCCAACCCGTCATGGACACCCTCGCGGTCAAGTAATCCACTCGTTGATCTGATCACGGAACGTTGCGTCGCGGCTCAAAATTGATATAGTGTATTAGTACATTTAAATTTATGATATTAAGTACTACTTATTTATAAATAACATCAGAGCACCGATGACTTTTTTTTAATTTTATTTATTTTGACAGCAACATTATAAAACACACAATAATAGTCTTATATAACATAGATTTTCTAATAACATAGCCCACAACGCTATCCACAGATTACTAAAATAATATTTACCTTGCCACATAGGGCTACTAACCAAATAACTATAAAAAGGAGAAGTAGTACAATTTACAAGAGAAGTTGATAAACTGCTGTCTTGTCAGTTATTTGTTATACTAAGTAGGTACAAGTGAACCACTTATTAAATGATGTATTGATTGAGCGATCAACCTAATTAAAATAATTTTAATGTCAAAATAAGAATAAGAAACAATTATTTTATTTCGGTTGGAAGTCGCCCGACGTCCTCCTTATGTATCTGCCTATAACAGATGCAATTCGTCACGAGTGACGAATTGCACTTCACACTGAGACATAGGTACAGTTGAGTCTCATCCTCATGTGCCTGTAATTTTTGTGGCTCTCAAGGACTGCTGCCAGAACACACTGTTAGGTGCTTGGCGACAGAGTTTCTACTTGAGGGTGATAGCTAGCCAGGTGAACATTCACAAAATGGCCTTCTACCACGCGGTTAAGCTCAAGTTGGCGGTGGGGATTGAACCATGGGCCTGCGGCACTGCAGCAGTATTACCACTCGGCCAAGATTGCTTCACAATGTCACAGCAGTTATGATCATTTAACATGTCATAAATTAAGTACTGCGCACTAATGTAGGTATAATGATTAATGAAAGAAGTAGAGCTGACTAGGTATGTGCCATAATATCAATAACAATTTAACCGATCCTACCGGAGTCCAAAGCTTCCGGCCCAATTATGTATATAATTTGTTTTACTAATAAAGCGTGTCAGACAAAAATTGTGGTTTGGCGATTGCATATTGAGATTTTATTATTTTTTTATGTTATTGTGACGGAACAAGCTCGAGGCCTACCGATGTTAAGTGGACTAACCTCTGCCTATAACAGATGCATTTCATCACATATCACGAATTACACTGCGCCCGTCACCTTGAGACATAGTTGTTAAGTCTCATGTGCCTGTAATTTCACTGGCTCTCAAGGACTACTGCCGGAACACACCGTTAGGTGCTTGGCGATGGATTTTCTACTTAAGGGTGGTAGCTAGCCAGGCGGGCATGCTGTAACGACCTACTACCATCACCATGCTATAACGACTGCCATCGTAAGACAACAACCGGGACCGACGGGTTATCGTGCCCTCCGAGGCACGGAAGCGCTCAGTAGTAATGTCACGTAAATACTGCACTCAAAGATGCCGTGCGTGCTGCGGAGGATGGGAGCTCGCAGGTCAGGAGCACCTTCCAACACGATGATCACATATATCGAAAGTTTGTCGTCCTTATAAATATATATACACATTTGTAGGTATGGATTTATAGATGTATCGATGTTTGTTACTCTTTCAGGCAAAACATATTGAATGGATTTTAATGAAATTTCACAATAATGTAGCTTACACATCAAATGAACACATAGGCTATAATTTATAAAGATATTGTGTGAAATATCCAAAATTTAATGATAAGTGTTAAGTAAGTAGGGAAAAATCGGCCAAATATGATCTATTCTAGCGTGCGCTGCAAAAACCTTTAGTATCACGCGTACCTACATAATGTATAACGGAAATGTAAAACGAAAATATTGTGAAGAACGAACCACATGGAAAACCGCCCACACAGGTGAATAACAATGAATTGCATTGTTTTTTTTTTATGTTATTGTGAAGGAACAAGCACGAGGCCCACCTGATGTTAAGCGGTATCCTCTGCCTATAACAGATGCATTTCATCACAAGTGACGAACTGCACTGCGCCCATCACCTTGAGACATAGGTAGTTGTTAAGTCTCATTTTGCCTGTTATTTCACTGGCTCTCAAGGACTGCTGCCGGAACACACTGTTAGGTGCTTGGCGATAGATTTTCTACTTGAGGGTGGTCGCTAGCCAGGCGGGCATTCGCAAAATGCCCTTCCACCATGCGGTGAAGCTCAAGCTCTGGGCGGGATTCGAACCATGGACCTGCTGCGCGGCAGTCCATAGCCAACGCCACTGAGCCATCACTGCTTTAATGCTTCATTACCTTACCAACAATATTGACTCATTTGCGTCAAATCAATAACATAAAAAAATATGAAAAATGGGTGCCTCATGATTTGACTGATCTGCAGAAAGTAACGCGTGTTGAAACTTTTGTTGCCTTGTTGAATCGATTCAGAAAGAAAGGAATATTGGATCGAATTGTGACATGGGATGAAAAGTGGATTCTTTACGATAACTGCAAGCGAAAAATGCAATGGCTGACCCCAGGTCAAACGCCGCAACAGTGTCCTAAAGCAAAGCTCACCAATAAAAAGGTAATGGTAACTGTGTGTGGTCTCAGCATGGTGTTATGCACTGTAGCTTTCTCTGGTCAAGCAGTAACGGCAGATGTCTACTGTGCCGTACTCCGAACACTGACAGCAAAGCTAGTACTGAAACAGACCCGACTCATGAATCGATCTTCACCATTATTACTCCATGATAACGCGAGAACTCATACACTACGAGAAACCATTTTAACTCTACAGGAACTGCAATTAGAAACCATTCGTCACCGCTTCGCCAGACTTTGCTCCAACGGACTACGAGTTAAAGTTTTCTTCCCAGGAAGCAGTACAAAATGCTTTCACACAGTTTGTCGAATCTATATCACCAGAGTTCTATCGCAAAGGTATATAGACCTCCTTCACCACAGTTATAGTATATCGGTTCCTTACGTCATCCGCCGTAATCGCTTGCTTCGTCCGTCTGTACACGCGGTCGCCAAGCGCCCACCTCTCGCACCCGCCCGCGCCGTACGTGCGCAGGAGACGACAGAATATAACTATATCTGTATCGGAATAACTGATACGTTTGTTGATTTGTACTAAGCGCGTAATAGTTTTCTTACAAACAAGCCTGATTTAGGCCAGATGCGTTCGCACGTGCCACGCCTGCATTACCTATCTCCCTTGTTTCCTGATCTGAGGGTTAGATTTTCTTAGAACATATAATGCAAACATAGACCTACAAACGATTAGAGTTGCATTACATTATCATGGAATAAGTAGTTCTATTAAAATTCATAAATGTAATGAGCACGATATAACAGCCCGAAAGTTATATTACGTTTCCAGCTCGTAGCGAAAGTGTTCACTTTATACATAAATAATAGATAGTAGTACATTATGATATAAGTGCGGTAAGTTGAAAATGACAGCCGAGGCGATATTGCTACAAGAAAGCAGAGGCTGTAATTATCAAAGCGCACGTATGTCATACGACGTTTTTCAACACACTCGCGAGGAACAAATACAAACATTTCCATACGAAAATATTAACTTTATCTTTTTGATAGCAATAATAATCTGAACGTTTATAATTCAATCTGCAAAAGTTCTACGTCAGTAGGTATAAAACTCTTTGGTTTGTTTTTATATGAAAAACTAATGAAACAAACTACAATCTCCTTGGTGAGAAGTGTGGAAACTTTATTTCTTTTTTATTTAAAACAAAAGTGCGGTATGATGAAAAAAAGCATGAGTGCGTAATAGACTACATTATGAAACAAAAATCGGTGCATTTAAAGGCCCGTTACGAGCTAGTTTGTTGAGAAAAGTTATATACATAAAAATTGCGTTATATATACCATAAACAATTGGTAGAAAATGTTTTCATGACAAGCAGTATTGTCACTCCGAAAGGAGGTATTATTCCGATTAAAATAATGAACACGGGAGAGACATCAAGTACCTACTATACCAAAGTCTAATTAAGTAGGAAGTCAAGATTACGATTATTTAGAGAAATATGCGGTATATTCATTTAGCGAACCAATTCGAAGTGCGGAACGTAAATACCAAAACTAAAGTTGTCACACCATAGAAAGGAAATAGAAATGATTTGCACAAAGTCCGATATCTTTTTCTTAGAAGGCGATTAGTTAGGTACTGCGTACGTTATGGAACAATCCCTTACTGTGAAACCGAATACGAAACCTGTCTACAGACCCACCAATTTATCTGTTCAGGTGGCAGAAAAAAGAACTAAAACTTTCTCTCAAATTGTGACAGTCTGTAGTTGATTTCCATGACCAGTAGCGCCCTCGAAATCTGCACAATTAAGTTGGTGGCACTACAAGTTTAACCTTATCGGCTATACCTGTTTATATGAAACCGGAGATGAATAAGCAAGTTCAGATGCTCGATGACGTCATTATCGAACCGGAATAGTTATTTGTCCAACAAGAGAGCAAAGTCGATTTTTTGCTGCGAGTGCTTATTTTGAATCCTGAGCAAGCGATGGATCAAACGAGATGCACGAGAAATTTGGCTCTCGTGGTTTGGCGTCGTGTAGTGTAACACACATAACTTTTCACTTCAGCACCGAGAACACTTTAGGAGATAAAATAATAAACAGGAAGACATAAAATAAATATTCACTTTTAACTCTTTACGCCAGCCATGAAAATTTATTCCCGCTCATTTATTTAAAAGGCGTGGTCGGAAATAGCATCAATGATATTTTATTATTCAAAATATATTACGTAACGTTTTTGAAACTAGAATTAAATATTTACAGGTTAAATATCAGTTTTATTCGCAGTAAATACTTATTTTCGTTTATATACAACAATAAGTTAAAATTTCAATAAATTACAGGATTAAACATTAAAATTAATAAGGGCCTGTTTCAGAATGTTCGAGTAAGTTCCGGTTAAGTACTACCCAGAACATATTGAATAAATAAAACACTATTTTTGCGTTTCACAGCCATCGATTTAGCCTATCCGCTGCATGTTAACTGTATTTTTTTATCATTCAGTTATTTTATGTTCTGGGTATTATAACCGGAACTAAAATACAAGCTACCATCTTTTTTGTAAAATTTCTTTCCTAGTACGAAATTCCGAACATGTTTGTCTTTGAGGTCGAATTCAAAATCTGAACTTCGAAAGGGCTGATCGTTGTCTCTCTCTCTTTCTAATGGCGGGAAAGAGATAGAGTGTAAATGTTTCGTATTGTATAATAAACCCAAGGCTGAATAAGATATTCGCGGCTATCTGAAAAACAAAATTTAAAAAGTTACTTTGTCTCACTGAGAATTCAGAAAAATCGCATTTTGCTCACTGATTTCAGGCAGCAAAACCTACATGTTTGAGTAACTGAAGTTAAAAAAATATTTGAAATGCAGCTATTTTAAATTGTTTTTTGGAGCTTTTTTTTTATGTGATTGTGACGGAACAAGCTCGAGGCCCACCTGATGTTAAGCGGACTAACCTCAGCCTATAACAGATGCATTTCGTCACAAGTAACGAATTGCACTGCGCCCGTCACCTTGAGATGTTAAGTCTCATGTGCCTGTAATTTCACTAGCTCTCAAGGACTGCTGCCGGAACACACCGTTAGGTGCTTGGCGACAGATTTTCTACTTGAGGGTGGTCACTAGCCAGGCGGGCATTCGCAAAAAGTCCTTCCACCATGCGGTGAGGCTCAAGCCCGCGGCGGGATTCGAACCATGGACCTGCTGCGCGGCAGTCCATTGCTAATGCCACTGAGCCATCACTGCTTCAAAAAGCTCCTCAACTTTAATGAGTTTTCACACCTAATTCTGCTACAATGTGACAAATCCGTTATGAACATTTGAAAATCGGATTACGACTACATCCACGTGAAAAGGAGTAAATTCATTAATTTCCGCACTTTTTAATCTACTTCCAAAAATTTAGGTTTTTCAATTCGAATGCATGTTTTTTTAGTTTGTATGTTACGCGACTTCACCAAGTATGAACTGATATTGAAGATTCTTTTTTGTAAGGTAGAGTGTACCTCCAAGTTGATCCCATTTAAATTTCATCAAAATCAATTCAGTAGTTTTTAAATTATATTTTTACTAAGCACTCATAGCGAAGTTTTCTTATCCGTTCTTAACCGATCAGCTAAGTTAAGCAACGTCCGCCGCGGTCATGACTTGGATGGGTGGCCGCTACTCTGCGCTTCCGTGCTGCGGAGGGCACGTTAAGCCGTCAGACCCGGTTGTTGTCTTACGATGGCAGTCGAGATAGCATGGTGGTAGGACGAAAGCGCGCCTGGCTAACTACTCCCTCAAGTAGAAAATCTTTCGCCAAGCACCTAATGGTGTGTTCCGGCAGCTGTCCACGAGAACCAGTAATTCTAGGTTAGCCTGAACAACATCTTCGACCACATCATCACTTAGCATCTTAGAGAGATCTGACATCTGAGATAGTGGTCTAAGGCTACATGTAGCACATATACCAAAAACCGGCCAAGTGCGAGTGGGACTCGCGCACGAAGGGTTCCGTAACTAAATATTCTGTGAATAGTTAAAGCGACTACCTGTCACCGTTATTAGTATCGAGCAAGAAACCGTAAAAAAATCAAGTGTGTTGTATGGGAGCCCCCCTTAAATATTTATTTTATTTAATGAATAGATTCAGGCGTTACTTTGCGGAAATCCGTATTTAATAATAACAAATATTTCTAAAATATTTTAAGAAACATCAAATTAATATTTTAATAAAACACTTAAAAATATATCTAGTGACAATTCCGCCTAATTTTCCTGCTAAGCCGACGTGACGTCACAAACGCCACGCAACCAAACCGGAAGAATTTTCGACGCGTTTCGCATTTAGACGAAGCAAACTCAGGAGGTCTTGACTCTACGAGCGCACGATCGAGAATTCATTCATTCATAGGCGGAATTGTCACTAGATATATTTTTAAGTGTTTTTTAAAAATATTTGTCATTTATTTTATTTTTTGTTATAGCGGCAATAGAAATACATCATCTGTGAAAATTTCAACTGTCTAGTTATCACCGTTCTTGAGATACAGCCTGGTGACAGACGGAGGGACAGCGAAGTCTCAGTAATAGGGTCTCATTTTTACCCTTTGGGTACGGAACCCTAAAACTATCGTATTAACCTTGTAGCTATTTAGTAGCTACTATGTCACAATGAGCTAGGTACTCCTAGTAATCATAATATATACTTACTTTCGTACTGTCCAAACACCACTGTTAAGGTTGAACTGGCCGGTCACTTCTCCATACAAACGTCGTAGGGTGATCACTCCCTTATTTTAAATTTTAGGTCCATATTTAAGCACTAGCTGTACCCGCGACTTCGTATGCTATTGCCGTACCCGCAAACTAATTATTCACATTTGAGCACTGTTTATTTCATATTAAGCAACGTTGTGGTCTGTGGTGAAACACTCTTAGTAAAGCATGGCTCAGAAAGGAGCTTTTAACTTTGGGTTTGATAACTCCCAGCTTGTTCTTCCAGAAGACAGTAGTTAAGTAACTCAGAGAGTTCCTTCGCGGTTCGCACAATAACAAATGTTGAAGCAAAGTAGGTACTTTGTGCGTTTCTTTGGAATTTCGATTATAAAACGATATCTTTTTGCCGAGGTTCTCCTTGTTTGGCGGTAGAACAAAAATATATTAGATTGTACACTTCCATTGCGCAGTCTCCAAAATGTATCCGGCAAAAGATGGATAGTTAAAAAAATAGATTTTGGCGAATGTTCCAGATTTAAGAGTTTTATCTTAGCAAGCTGGCAAATCTAAATAAGAATGCCGAGATGCCCGTGGAGTGCCGAGCTGGCAATAGGGCGCTGGGCTGCCCGTGGGGTGCCGGGATGCCCGTGGGGTACCGGGCTGCCCGTGGGGTTCCGAGCTCGCTCATCACTATTCTAACAAAAAAAGAATAGTTGAAATTGGATTACGCGTTCATAAAGTACAACTAAGCAACATTTTGACTTTCATCCCCTTTCCCGAGGGAACCGTGCTGAATTTCGGGATAAAAAGTATACAATAACGTTCTTCGTTGTATGAACTCAAATCGTGTTAAGTTTCATTGAATTTCATACAGTAGCCCAAGGGGTGCTGTGCTGCCCGTGGGGTGCCGGGCTGCCCATGGGGTTCCGGGCTCACTCATTACTATTCTAACAAAAAAGAATAATTAAAATCGGACTACGTGCTCATAAATTACAACTTAGTAACATTTTAATTTTCATCCCCTTTCCCGAGGGAACCGTGCTGAATTTCGGGATAAAAAGTATACAATAACCTTCTTCGTAGTATGATCTCAAATCGTGTTAAGTTTCATTGAATTCCATTCAGTAGCCCATGGGGTGCTGGGCTGCCCGTGGGGTGCTAGGCTGCCCATGGAGTTCCGGGCTCACTCATCACTATTCTAACAAAAAAGAATAATTGAAATCGGACTACGCGTTCATTAATTACAACTAAGTGTACTTTTGACTTTCATCCCCTTTCCCGAGGGAACCGTGCTGAATTTCGGGATAAAAAGTATACCCTTAACTTATAACTTATTAACCTTCTTCGTAGTATGAACTCAAATCGTGTTAAGTTTCATTGAATTACATTCAGTAGCCCATGGGGTGCTGGGCTGCCCGTGGGGTGCCAGGCTGCCCATGGGGTTCCGGGCTCACTCATCACTATTCTAACAAAAAAGAATAATTGAAATCGGACTACGCGTTCATTAATTACAACTAAGTAACATTTTAACTTTCATCCCCATTCCCGAGGGAACCGTGCTGAATTTCGGGATAAAAAGTATACAATAACCTTCTTCGTAGTATGAACTCAAATCGTGTTAAGTTTCATTGAATTCCATTCAGTAGTTTTGGAGTGATGCGCGGCCGGGATACAGACAGACAGACAGACAAAAATAAAAAAAAATACAGTTTTGGCATCAGTATCAGCTACAGAGTGCACTCAAATTTTTTTTTGCAAAATATCTCTTATGTACAGAATTGGACCTGTTACAGTTTTATTATAAGTATAGATAATACCGATTGATATCATCATTATCTAGGCTTGTATGATGCCAAAATTTTAAAAAGATAATTAATTTGTAAGTTATGAGCCTCGAAAACTATATATGAAAATGTTTCGAGGCTCATAATTATCAAGTTAATTATTTTATTAAAATTTCGGCATCATACAAGCCTAGATAATGACGAGATCAATCGGTATTATGCTTTATTTTGGACCTAAATGCTCAAATAAGGGAGCGATCACCCTACGACGTTTGTATGGAGAACGGGCCGGCCAGTTTACCCTTAAGTATAGCTGTTGTCATAAAGTTGGTAAAATTCATAAAGTGATCATGGTTATCCTACAGATCAGAGAAATAGATTCCTGATCTGAGGATTGTCCTTACTGCGTCTGACTCGTCTCTACGCACGATGCAAAATGCCTGCGGGCCATCTAGGGTTGCCAGACGTCCGGGAAATCCGGGATAGTTCCAGAAGTGGATGTCCAGTGTCCAGTGATTTCGCTCAACTGTCCCGGAATTCGCGAGTTTACGATTTCTTCTTTTTTCCTAGGTATAAAACCACGAAATCTAACTAATATGTATTATAAATTAATTCGTCAGATCAGCCGTAGATTTATGTAGATTGTCCAGAAATGTCCAGGTATTGATATACCATGATCTGGCAACCCTAGGGGGGTGATGCCCCGTCCACCCACTGAACTTTCCCACTGGTGGGTGGACGGGGAATTCAAGATTCCCCCTCCACCCACTGCACTAGAGTTGGCACCTTAATTGGTGTTTGGGTCCAGCCATAGCAGACCTTGCTTCCAGCTGACACCTACCACAAACCAATTTTGTGGTAGGTATCAGCATGTGGGCAGTTAAAGCTTTTTAGTTTCCACATATGAATCCTAAAGTGCACGTTACTTATTTTGAAACATTATAATTATATTATAAAGTGCCTATTTTTATTCAAATAATAAAATAAATTTTAAGGTCCCTAATTTTCATTCCCTAATTTTAACGTACACAACTAGTTAAACATAACTAGTTGTGTACGTTATTAGCTAATAGGTTAACAGTGATAAGTGATAACCCACCGAAGTGATAACTTGTCACTTTGCCAGTCAATAATATGGATGACATTGGTGATGAACTTATAGTTTACTATCAGAATGTGCGAGGATTGCGAACTAAGACTACTGATTTTCGACGTAATGTTGGACTGGGCTCTTATGATATCATCATTCTTACGGAGACATGGCTACTAGATGGGATTTGGGACTCAGAGCTGTTTGACAACCGGTACATAGTTTGGCGGCGTGATAGGAATTATGTGCAGACCAATCAGACTCGCGGCGGAGGTATTTTGATTGCGATACTTAAAGAGTATACAGCAATTTCACAACCAAGCTTTCATTCCTCTGCGGAAGATTTATGGCTAACCTTATCAGTGAAATCAGGCAAAAGTAGATGTTTTACCAGCGTACATATATGTGCACTATATCTTATCAGCCAAAATGATGGCTTTTCTTTTTCCGAACAATTGACTAATTTTTTGACTAAACTTACTGAAGTCACTATACGCCATCCTGAAGATAAATATTTAATCGTAGGTGACTTTAATATGAGTAGTATAACATGGTTACCAAATGACATTGATAGCTGTATGAGTCCTTCAAATGTCGCTGGTGTTAACGAGATTAACTTTATCGATGATTTGACTATGCTGAACCTGAGACAATTTAATGGTTGTCATAATATATATGGTAAAATCTTAGACCTAGTTTTATCAAATGATACAGTCTCTGTGAAGGAGTGCCATGACCCACTTCTACGTGTTGACCCTTTTCATACTCCTCTTTTAATAAGTGTACAGTATCTGGAAACTTCGCCATTAAAACCCAATTCTTATGTAAAATATGCCTATAATAAGGGACTATGATTCTATAAACAAGAAAATTTTTGAACTGGACTGGAGTACAGAACTTAGCAGTAGTTCACTGGATAAAGCTGTTGATCGCTTTTACGATATAATGTACATGCTTCATGATAAATATATACCAACTAAAGAAATTAAGAGTTACTCATATCCGAAATGGTACTCCCCCGCCTTAAAGAAGGTTATCAAAGAAAAATTTAAATTCCTACGTAAATTCAAAACTTATTGTAATAAATCCGACCTACAAAATTTCCAACTCTTGAGGGATAGGGCTAAAAAGCTAGAACTTTCATGCTATCGCAGCTATATAAATACTGTCGAAGACTCGATAAAAAGAGATCCCAAATACTTTTGGTCATTCATAAAAGCTCGCTCAAAGTCTAACAGTATTCCTAACCATTTAAAATACAATGACACTGTTGTGATGACAGGGGAAGCTATTTGTGATGCGTTTTCTTCTTACTTTTTATCTACTTTTTTAACTACACGTTCATCTTTGCCTAATAGTGTCACTCAATCACCAGCCGCACAAGACGCTCTGGCCGATATCGGGACAATTAAAATAAATAACTCAGATATATTAAAAGCTCTCACTAACCTTGATTCGTCGAAATGTGCAGGCCCGGATCGTATACACACGATTTTCTTAATAAAATGTGCTGAAAGCCTCGTAGTACCCGTATCTATTTTATTTCAAAGATCTATTACAGAAAGCACTTACCCTCACATCTGGAAATCGGCGTATATAACACCTATCCATAAAAAAGGCCCGAGAACAGAAGTTAGTAACTACAGACCAATTTCAAAGTTATGCATCATATCAAAAGTTTTTGAGAGAATCATCTATAATCAGGTATATTCAGCACTCAAGAACTCATTTAGCCCAGTTCAGCACGGTTTTTTGAGGGGACGGTCAACAGTTTCTAATCTCATACTCTTTAATGACTATCTAACAAACACAATGGATTCTGGTGACCAGGTAGATGTGATCTATACTGACTACAGCAAATGTTTTGATAGAATAGACCACATCACCCTGTTAGCCAAACTCCAAAACATAGGCATCCGTGGAGACTTACTTCGATGGTTCTCATCATATATTGATAAAAGGTCACAAGCGGTTGTTATCAATAATTACATTTCAAGCTGGGTTATGATCCCCAGTGGCGTCCCACAGGGATCGTTGCTTGGTCCACTGCTATTTGCAATCTTTGTCAATGATATATCTAAATGTTTCATCAACTCTAAATTATTATGTTTCGCCGATGATATGAAAATATTTATGAGAATATCAACGTTAAATGACGTTCAAAGACTCCAAGAGGACCTATTAAGACTTGATAATTACTGTCTGTCAAATAAACTTGACCTCAACCCATCTAAGTGCTCCGTGACTACGTTTACCCGTAAAATTAACATAGTATATTCTGCTTATACTCTAAAGAACCAAACCTTACACCGAACGCATGTCATTCGAGACCTTGGAGTCGTGCATGATTCAAAACTATTATTTGACGAGCACATTTCCTATATCGTATCAAAAGCATCTAAAGCATTGGGGTTCTTAATGAGAAGTACTGTAAACTTTCAGCAAGCCAAAACTTTTAAAGTTCTGTACTGTAGTTTAGTTAGAAGCAACCTGGAATATGCGTCACAAGTATGGAACCCTCATTATGACAAATACGTTACACGGATAGAGCGAATCCAGATGAAATTTCTTAAATTTTTATGTTTTAGACTCCACATTCCATACAAATCTGAAAACTATCTTCACCTATGTAGGCAATTTCATCTCTTACCTCTGACGCTAAGAAGAGACATTTCTGATGTAACCTTCTTATTAAAAATATTGTCAAACCAAGTCGACTGTCCTGAACTTATTGGTAAAATTAACATCAACACTCCATCTAAGTTGTGTAGGTTCAACCCACCACTATCTTACCGCACTGGTAACACTAACTATTGCAACAACTCATACTTACACAGAGTAAGCAACAGGGCGAACGTGTTATATAAGGAGAATAATTCTTTAGATTTATTTTGCACAAGCGTAAATTCATTAAGGCAGCTGCTGAGCAGTCAATTCTTTGATCAATCAACTGGATTCTAAGAAAGATAATTATATAACAAGATCTGTATTTGTATTTTAATGACACGAATTCGTGCATTGGTGTTTCTAAAGGTTAAGTTACTACCTTCTATTATTTTAAAATTTTACTATAATTTGTGCTTTGCAAACTTGTACAAACAGTTATGTACCCCTGTATCGCTCGGTGCACGACATTGCAGCGTGCATCGCCTTTGTTTACGCTATCACTCCGTCCGCATCGCACGCGCTGCGCCGCGGTTGCTAACTACTGCTATCTCTTTCATTCAACTCATGCTCGCATCGCATGCAGCCGACTCTGTTGCACTTCTAAGTTGTATAGGTTTAACCACCACTATCTTACCACACTGCTAACACTAATTAATGCTACAACTCATATTTGCACAGAGTGGGCAACAGGGCGAGCGTGTAATATAAGGAGAATTAGTTTTAGTTTTAAATTTACCCTGCACAGTTATTATTGATCAACAACTGGATTAGTATTATTTATTGTAATATATAATTTTCTAGCCTGTAATTGTACGAAGTAAGCAAGGGAGGTGTTATATTTAATAACTTACATTGATTAATAAGTTGGCATCGTAGGCACCACTACGTCCTAGTTATGAATGGGATTATATTATTGTTGTCATTGTCGCCGATGCCAATGGGTTTAGAATGCTCACGTTATGTTTACATAAACTGTTACATAGACGTGAGGACCTTTAATTGGCTTAATGTTGCTTACTTTTAAGAGACTACACTGTAAATGAAAGCTGTAGGTCTTCCTGTAAATAAATAAATAAATAAATAAATAACTACTTAGGTTAAAAATAAGACCTTCAATCAGTACATACTGAAAAGTTACTGTTAGGTAAAAATAGTTTTGAAAATATGGTATCTACTGTTAAATGTCTATATACTATATATAATATAATATATATAATAGTCTTATTGCATAAGTTTTATTATATAGTTTAAATAATGGGATATTAGATATAGTTACATCATTTAAATTTTAACTATAAATTCCAAATCCAATCTCTAATAAATGCTTCAACTGCATAATGCAATTTGAAAGCAGTGATGGCTCAGTGGCATTTACTGCTGCGGAGCAGGTCCATGGTTCGAATCCCACTGTCGGTTTGAGCTTCACCGCACGGTTGTAGGGCATTTTGCGAATACTCGCCTGGCTAGCTACCACCATCTAGAAGAAAATCTGTCACCGAGCACCTAACGGTGTGTTCCGGCAGCTGTCCTTGAGAGCCAGTAATTCTAGGTTAGCCTGAACAACATCATCGAACACTACATCACTTACCATCATGTGAGATTGTGATTAAAGGCTAGCCTATCAGGTATAAGAAAAAGATAGCATTCTTCTGTGGACAGTTAAAGCTTTTTAAATTTCCACACATAAATTCTTAAGTGTAAAAGCTTTACCTATCAGCAATGGAAAAAAAAGCGTTTTTCATTCACCGACATACATGTAACGCCCAACTCAACAATGATATACTAACATTGTAATATTATCATTGACGCTTGCAAAGCTAAAATAATCTTACAAAAAACTAAAAGAAAAGTTTCATTTACTGGCTGGATTAGAACCCGACACCACCATATATAAAGCTCACGACCACGGTAGCTCAATCAGCAAAGAATGTCCCGACTCTAAGGATGGATGATCGTGGGTCCAGCTCGTGGGTCCAATTTTTCCTTTCAGTGTAATTTAGTAAAAATTTACTATATAGTAAACGGCAACAGGGTACCTACTCGTATCTTGTTCTTATAGGTAAGGCAGAGTGGGTTAAAAAAACTACAATTTTATACGTCATCAATTATTATTTTAGATATTAATAAATCTTGCTTGTAATCATAACATTAATAGAAAGCTATTTCTTTCATTGCTTGTAATCTAAAACTTAAATGAAAGTTATGTCTTTCATTGCAAATAATAAAACCCTTAAATGAAAGTTATATGTCAATCATTGCTTGTAATCAAAACCTTAAATGAAAGTTGTGTCTCTCAGTGCTTGTAATCAAAACCTTAAATGAAACTTATGTCTTTCATTGCTTATAATCAATATCTTAAATGAAAGTTGTCTTTCATTGCTTGTAATTAAAACCTTAAATGATACTTATGTCTTTCATTGCTTATAATCAATATCTTAAATGAAAGTTGTCTTTCATTGCTTGTAATCAAAACCTTAAATGATACTTATGTCTTTCATTGCTTATCATCAATATCTTAAATGAAAGTTGTCTTTCATTGCTTGTAATTAAAACCTTAGATGAAAGTTATCTATCTTTCATTGCTTGTAATCAAAACCTTAAATGAAACTTATGTCTTTCATTGCTTGTAATCAAAATCTTAAATGAAAGTTGTCTTTCATTGCTTGTAATCAAAAACATAAATGAAAGTAATCTATCTATCATTGCTTATAATCAAAAACTTAAAGAAACAAAACAGTTTTCGAATATCACAATTTAAAAAAAAGTGACAACCGCTGGCATATTCTCATCAGACACGTGAGGTCCTAAGAGCTAATAACAGTAAGACTTTTTAATCCAAAAAAGCGATTACAATATGCACAGGTGTAGGGACAGCCATCAATCCAAACAAATACTTAGTAAACTTTTATAAATATAAAATTAGAAACGTTAAACCTAAAATTGTAATTATTGGAGTACATTTTTTTTGTTCTGGACGGGAATCGTACCCGCGTCCTCCAATTTCACGCTGGATGCCTAAACCACTAGGCCACATGGACACACTGTGCTTCAATAGTATTACTTTAACCGTCATAGGGGACGGTGCGCGGTCATCAACCAGACTACTAGAAATATAAAATTGTAATCATCAAAAACACAATAGTCCTAATAGTTATATAGTATATATAAACGGTGCACATTTTGAATTATTAAACTTAACACACAATAATATAATTAATATATTAAATCTTCCACTTTCATTTAAATATGTATTAAGCTATACCTAGTTACATTTACATGGCACTTGAATCAATTCTCAAAATATGTATAAGACATAGTCAGAACACAGTTTATTCTCGAAAAGACTGATCATCCCAACTAGTGGGGATTTCGAGAAAATAATCCTGTTAGCCCCACTACCTACCGCAGTGGGGATACTAGGAATCTTACCTACACCGTGTTGACAGTCATATTATGTGTTAAATAGGAGTATTTCTTGGAAGGACAAACAATTCAACATTAAGGCAAAAATTAAGTTATTACTTTAACCATAGAGAAATGATTAGTCATCAAATTAAGGTCAGTTTTCTATGCCTTAACACATTGAGATAATATAATAATGCCTTAATTGAGATAATGTATCATACCATAAATATCGGTTCATACAGAAAAACTTGTAAGTGTACAAAAACTTCACCAAGAACGATCCTGAAATACTTTCATAATCAAATAACATCATTTCTGACATAGTAAATAAATAAAATGCTAGTAAATAAATAAAATGCCCGTGCTGTGCCTGGCTACAATGTTACCCCCGCATTGCTACTTAAGGCGACTTAAGGTAAAATACCGGAAGGTGGGCAGCGCCTTCTGAGGAACTGATATCTGAAACTGCTATCCCCAAGACGTCTGCCAAGCGTGGGGATTATGCCAAACCCCCCTTCATGAGGAAGGCTGTGTTCAGCAGTGGACAATACCAGCTTATACAGTACAGTAAATAAAAATAATATTAACACGGGTTTGAAATGTATTTATTAAGAGCAAAATTAACAGAAATTGGCATAATAAAAAAAAATAAAAAAATTCATGAAATATTTTCAGGAATACTCGGTTTTAAAAAGTCAAACAATAATTAGTCAGGTAATAATTTTGCCTCACTTATTAAAGTAAAGAAACATCAAATGTTTATAATACTGTAATTCTGTAATGTACTGTACCACCCGGATTGTCCACTGATGAACACAGTCCCCATTAAATGGAGGTTTCCCATAATCCCCACGCTTGGCAAGCGGCTTGTAAATAACAGTTCTGCTGCACACCTCGTATTTTTCCTTTTGTTGCCTCTTAGTACACACACAGGAAGACGTGGTGATGCCCTACCAGCCCGGACCCCACTGGGTGGAATTATTTATTTAATTTTATAAATAATAGTCTGGAAACTGTATCATGATATTTTTCCTTGCCGTAAACTCATGCATTTGTTACACACATATTTCACAACAATAATACTTTAATTCGTTTTTATTATTGTAAATTATAATATACTTAATATATTCTTTCTTTTTATTTTTTATCTTAATTTAAAAAAAACTTCCTAGTTTGCATGGACAAAAACGCAAAATTTAGAGAATTTTGTTACAAATTTACAGAAGACATGATTGTTCCTTTATAATATTTCAATTTGTTTCTATATAATGTTTAATTTTATTTAGTCGTTATATAAATAGCTGACATTATCTATAATATTCTGGAAAAAAATCTCTTGGCAATCTCCCCATACTGTGAATCGGACTCGTCTTTCATGAAAAACTTTTTTTTATTATGAATCGATTAAGTCCTTTCATACAATTCCATAAAGCGCCATCTCGTTAACTTTTGAGGAACTTACATTGTTGCACTTGGACGCTAGCCTACGGATAAATCTTAAAACATTCTGTGATAGAGTTATAAAGTGTATGTTATTGTTTTTTGATTATGAAAGAAAACAGAATAAACATAGTATCTCCATATAGTTACTAAGACTTTTATATTATAATTTAATGTATCTTCATATTACTTTTGCGAATGATTAAAATTGTATTCAGCAATACTTTTGAAAAGCTCCATTGTTTTCATTTCTTCCCAGCCTTTAGTCTTTGTGATCGCTTTTCCATCGTTTATATTGATGAACTGGAAACAAAACAATTTTAATTTCTCTAAGGAGTGTAAATTTGCAAATTCCAATGTCTTCATCACATTTTCCACTGTCAACCGCTTAGCTAATGTTTTCGCGCAGAGATCTTTTAGATCTATCAAATGGAAATAATCAGCTGCTGCCAGAAGTTCTTCTGGCATTTTATGTACTTCCTGAGCCTCTTCTGTGTATATGTATCGCAACACTTCTTGTAGCACTTCAGTATTCATAGGGAATTGCACAATATTGGTCCTATTTTCGACCATGTCATGCTCAAAATTTGCCCGAAATACGGGACTCCTTGCAGCCAATATACCCTTATGCGCGCGAATTTCAGTTCCTTCTTCAGATTTAATAGTTACATCGGTATGCATGGTATTATCAAGCAGGTATAGGAGATCTTTGTTCAGACGTTTATCAGATGTAGTTGGTTGTGAAATGTTTGTTGCTACTATAAACTTAAAATATATATAATCTGGAAAGCTTCTGATTTGATCCAAAAAATTATTCGGTGTGTTCCCGCTGTCCCCATTGACTTATCCCCATTGATGGGGACAACGAGACGATAGCTTTTTTTCTTCCCGTTGTCCCCATTGGCCTGGCCCATTGATGGGGACAGCGAGACGACATTATTTGTCTTCCCGTTGTCCCCATTGATTGACTGATCACTTTGAATCCCAAAGAATTATAAGTCATATAAAATAATTATTATTTATTCTACATGTATGGTCCACGGTTAAGAACGGATCTCACCTCCTTGTTATTACTATGTTACCCTCCTTTATCAAATATTCTTTAGGTCAACCACACATAGCGCGATAAATTATACAAAAATCAAACAATCTATATATATTCCTTTTTGTATTCATTCAGAAAATGTAACTTTTTTATTAAACCCTTACATGATTTTATTTAGTGTTTACAAACAAGAGACAAACTAGGTTAATGCTTAAAAAAATGTTTTATTAATTTAATGTATTATTTAATATGGTTTTAGTAATCAAAGTCAAAGTTAAATCATTTATTCAATTTGGCGTCTACTACGCCCTTATGAAGGTCAATTGACCTTCATAAGAGCGTAATTTCTATATTATAATTACTAAGTAAATTTTATATAGAAATATTCTACATTGTACGGCTAAGTTGAGCAAAAAAAAATGTATGGAGCCACTGCGAGAAGTACGGGCAAGAAATTTGGCCATTAGTTGAAAATACTTTGAATTTTTAATGGAAAATAAAATTAAAGATTATCTTTTATGACAATTAAAACAAAATGTTGACATTAACAACTCATAGATTGAATAATATATGTAAACTATACAAAATATAACCTAATCAAAAATAATTTCTGCTTACACTACTAACTTTTTTATAAAATAATAATAATAATAATAAGTTTATTGTTCATTAAAAACACACACACATAAATACAATACATTACTTAAGAGGTTCAAGATAACATGATATGTTTTATTCACTAAATTATACATGACTTGCAAAGCCCTCACTAAGAAAAATCTTGTATCGAGGGCGTTTGCTTCCTTCGAGTTAACAATATTGGTAGTACCGTGTAATGCATTAGTAAGTTCTACTTTAATTTATCCAATATATGTATATAATAATCTATGAACTTATTCTACATTCTTATTGTGAAATTAGTTGGTAGATACAGAGGTATGTTTTTTTTTTTTTTTTTTTTTTTTTTGAAAATGAAAAAATCTTTATTTTCAATGGTATACATACATACAAAGTCTTATTAACATATTGTATTAACTTAAGTAACAGTGTTTACCATTGACACTATGTATTTCGCAGATAATTTTACCTACTAATACTAATATCTTAAATAATTAGCTTGTGGCCTCCACACTAGGCAATGCCTGTATCGTGGAGACCGAGTTATGATTTGCTATTAGCTTAAAATAGTGACACTGGTCTTACTTGATTTTTGTAATAAAAGAGATTGCTAGTAGGAACGCATGCATGTTGTACAAATATATACAGAAGGCAAAATATATAATAAATATTGATAAAACTAAAGTTAAGAGAGAACAGCTATGAAATTTAATTACTGCATTATTTTATAAGACAGATTTTGAGATACATAATTTCAAGCCCTTTATAAATTGTTTACATTAGGATAAACATTTCAATACGTCTTCTGTAGCATCATAATTTAGTGTTGATAACCATTTTTGAATGACCTTTTTTGATTCATACACAGATTTATCTTTTATTTTACAATAATTGAGTACGCAATTATAGACGTGCGCTCTAACAAACTGACCAAAACGCTTGGCAAACATGGAGTTCACTGGTGACTTTTGCGCACGATATACCCGCCGTTTAGCAATTTTCTCATATTCCTTCGAAGCCAGCATAGATTTATGGACAGATAGAGATGTTTTTAATATGAATAATTGCCTCACGCTTAGTAAACCACTTTCTTTGTAAACATCAACAGTTGGATACATTATAGGTCTTCTAAGCATCACTTTTATGACTGATCGCTGTGCTCTTTCAACTTGAATTAAGAAGGTCTTGGCTGCACTGCCCCAGCAAGTGATACAGTATGTTAAGAGAGATTCACACAAAGCAAAATATACGGACTTAAGTGTCTTCATAGATGCCACATCGCGCAAACGCTTCATTACACCAATAACTTTTCGTGTCTTAGCTGAGACCGAATCGCAGTGGCTTTTAAAAGACAGGTTTTCGTCTATGTTGACTCCCAGATATTTAACTGCCCCGCTTCTTTTAAGTTCGTGACAGTCACATTGGTTCTCCTTACAAGCCGGATTATGAATTTTAATAATTGTGTGTAGTTCTGGAGCTGATGCAAATGTTTTATTGAAACACACATAGGCAGTTTTGTTTATGTTTAGAGTTAACAAGTTGTTTTGTAACCATTTAGTTACCTCTTTTATACCCTGTTCAGCATAGGAAACGGTACCAGCCCATGTTGAGCCATGAAAAATTACCGCGGTGTCATCGGCATAGCATATTAATTCTGCATTTACAATTGGTAGTTTAAATATGTCGTTTATATACGCGGTAAATAACGTGGGCCCTAAAATACTACCTTGTGGCACCCCAAAGCTTACATATTGTGAGTCGCTAAATAACTGGCCGACCCTAAGACACTGTTTCCGTCCCATAAGATAGCTTCTAAACCAGTCAGATGCAACGCCTCTGACACCCATGTAGCTTAATTTTCTTAAAAGTATGGGGATGGAAACAGTGTCGAAGGCTTTGGCTAAGTCCAAAAACACTCCAATACAGTTCTGCTTATTGTCAAGATTAGTAGAAACTATGGATGTTAAGAGTGACACTGCATCATCCGTTCTTTTCCCTTTTCTGAAGCCGAATTGTCTATTAGATATGATTTCTCGCTTATCTAAGAAATTTGTAAGTCGTTTATTTACTAGTTTTTCCAATAACTTTGAAAAAGCGCCTAAAAGTGAGATAGGTCTGTAATTTTCAATGCAATTTTTAGGACCGCTTTTATGAATTGGAGTCACACATGCTAATTTCCAGTCTTCAGGAAAGATTCCACTTGCGAGGCTTTGATTAAAATTAATTATTTAATTATTAAATTTTTGTTTATAATGATAATGTTTGTGAAGATGTAAGTATGTTAGTTTTGTGTGTATTGTTATGTTTGCGTTGAGAGTGTAGAGTGTATATGTGTGAGTGCGTATGTAGTAGCGTGTATGGGTTAGATACATGTATCATGAGTGGGAGATGTAGGTACTTAGAAAGATACTACTAACTAATAACATGTAGCAAATTTTCAGTTTCATCATAGTTAAGTGTATTTAACAAATTGGTTATTGAATATTTAGCTTCTCTTATTGTATGTGTTGAAAGATTAGGTATAAGTTTACTTACTTTATTATATAAAAATGTACCTAGAAAGCATTGATGACGTTTGGCTGATTTGGCATTAATTTTTTGTATGCGAAAAACTATATCCTTTCTTCGTTTAGTGGCAGTTAATGATCTTTCTTCTAGAGTAGATTGTTTTTGTTTCAATATTAGAAGGTTTAGGATATATAGCTGGCGAACTGTTAACACTTCACTATCTTGATATAAATCTGCAGTGGGAAACATTCGTGGCTTGAACATTGCTACCTTAAGTACTGCTCTTTGAGCACGTTCCAAAGCTAGCATATAGGTAGAACACGCCCCACCCCAAGATGTATTGCAATAGGTGAGTATGGATTTGCAGAGTACATTATATACATTTAGGATCAGTGTTCGATCTGCAACCTCACGTAGATGTTTAAAAACAAATATTAATTTCCGTACCCTGCCACTGAGATTGACTATGTGGGTTCTCCAGCTCAATCGACTATCTATATAGACACCTAAATATTTGATGGTTTTGACGCACTCTAACTTTGGGCAGTTGCAGTTAATGGATAGGCAACTTGAGTGCACTTTAATGTCCATGGGGGGTATCATTCTGCGTTCATAAGTAAACATGACAAACTTAGTTTTTTCAGTATTGAGGGAGAGCAAGTTATCCCTTAGCCATCGAGTGACTTTTCTTAACCCTTCTTCTGCACGAGTTTGGACCTCTTCCCAGTTTTTACCTACAAAGATTAAAGCAGTGTCGTCAGCATAAGTGAAAACTCTACCATGTTCTATGTCCAGATTACATAAATCGTTTATATATAATAAAAGAATCAAAAATATACAGAAAGAGTTCATACTGTTTTTTTTTATTACGGTAATAATAGTAGAAAATATTTTGGGAGTAGTAAATAATACTTAAGTGAATTGTTACTGATCCAGTACATTTTTTTTCCTTAAGTGACATGCTGATGTCGTTGTTCCATTTTTGTGGACCGTTTTTTTCTTGTAATTAAATCCTGCACGTATTCTTATAAACGTATACATCTTGAATCACTATTCATCTCTGATGAACCAAGCAGCGGCTCTTGGGACGTTGATGTTAGTGAAAAAATAAGTGAATATTTAATATATGGTATTTGCAACAACATATTTTTTTATATATTTTTATTTATTTATACTTTTACACTACATACTCTGGGTCCGTACTCTTTTGAGATCTTCCTTTTTATTTATCATATTAATACATTTTATTAAGTAATCGTTGTCTCCAATGCATCAGTCTTCCTGGAGGGAAGGGTGTTAGTTTGTTAACACTAAAGTGAGTCCATTTTTTTATTTTATTTGTATACAATTGTTTTTTACATATTTACAACTAGTTTGTTAGCACACATTTACAGCTAGTTTGTTAGCAGGTAAAAAAATTAAATTTATATGGTAAGTATTTTTACTATTCTAAGTTGAAGGGCCGGCCACTGGTTCCGGCGTTGCCCTTGATGATTGTAGATGAGCCCTTACGACCCCTTCGTCCCGGTTTTAACAACATATTTACATATATATACAATACCAACATGCGATACGCTCTTGTATATACATATTATATTAATATGTCATCGCAAATAGGTTAAGAGACAAAGTTTTTGGAAGGACCTTATAATTACTTAGACATTTTTATACTATTTAATATACACTATTTAACTTTTACATATTTATTCGCGTATTTTATCTAAATTCACCCTTTTTAAGTAACATTAGAATTTAAAGATTTAAAATTAACTTACCAGTTTCTAACGAGTTCCTTTTATTGAGATTTAAAGAAACATATACAATTTAAAAATTATTCACACCATGGGCAATGACGAGAAGAAAAAGTTTTCTGGAATGGGGTTGGAACTTGGAATGAACCTATGAGAGCTAGCTAATCAAATTAGAACGATGCAATCAGCAATATTGTTTTATAGCGGCGGAATCCCCAATGCACCACGTTGAAGGTCATGCATTATTAAATGTGTGACAGCGCCACAAAACTATTTATATACGTCTAATAATAGTGTAAAATATTTTTTAAAAACAGTTAGTTAAACTATAAATTAAAAACAGTTGTGTGTACAAAATTACAAATATACGATAGAAAAAAATTAAGTCATGTGCAGATATTTAAAAAAAAAGTGGTGAAATAGTTTGAAGTTACAACCCTATGTATTGTAAATTATAATGAATACCTAAGTATTATATATGGCTGTGAGACAACGAAATAATAATTTCATCGCAACAATGATAACAATTTAATTATTTATGTTAGTCCCCATTGACGGTAAGACGAGCGATGGGCACAGTGGGCACCTATTTTCACATTTTGTTTAATGTCCCCATTGATAAATAATAAGGCGATGGGGACAGTGGGAATGATTTATAACTTTTTGGTCTATTCCCGGTGTCCCCATTGATGGGGATTTGGGCGATGGGGACATCGGGAATGTTTTTCATTTTTTTTTATTCGATTCCCGCTGTCCCCATTGATGGGGATATGGTCAATGGGGACATCGGGAATACACCAATTATTCCACTTATCTGGTTTGATCCAACAAGGTTCATTTACGGTGTATCCTCCGCGATCATATGATATGTCACAATGGGACTGCTTCATAAATAAACTGTTACGTGTTAAATAATATACCTCTCCCCAACCTGATTTCAGAATGAAGCGTAACTCGAACTGGCATTCTTTATCTAAATCTTTCATGTCATCGTCTGTGGTTATGAATGTCAAGCCATTATTTTCTAAGGGTTGTTTGAGATGCCAATTTATCGTAATGATTTTGTCACCTTCTCTGAGTGACATGTTATAGTCTATATCATACAAGCTCTTACTAATGCGCATATTGCTAGTGAATTTCTTTGGTTTAAAATGGTTTTGATGAAAATTAGGTTAACAAATTATTTTTTAAACACGCAGGTACCTTTTAATAGATGAAAACTAAATAATTTGGAAGTTCATCAATCTGTAACAAAAGAAAATATCTTTATGTAACAATTATATAAGAAACTAGCAGCCCGCCCCGGCTTCGCACGGGAATTAAAAAAATATTTTTACACAAATGTCCTTCCCCGTGTCTCAAACTATTTCCACACCAAATTTCATCCAATTCGGTCGAGTAGATCGGTTATCGCGCAAAATCATTAACCTCTTTTTGCGCAGTTGGTTAAAAACTATCCTATGACCATCCCCGTGACTCAAACTATTACCACGCCAAATTTCATCCTAATCGGTTGAGTAGATCGGTTATCACGCAAAACCATTAACCTTTTTTTGCTCAGTTGGATAAAAACTATTCTATGACCATCCCCGTGCCTCAAACTATTTCCACGCCAAATTTCATCCTAATCAGTTGAGTAGATCGGTTATCGCGCAAAACCATTAACCTCTTTTTTGCGCAGTTGGATAAAAACTATCCTATGTCCATCCCCGTGCCTCAAACTATTACCACGCCAAATTTCATCCTAATCGGTTGAGTAGATCGGTTATCGCGCAAAACCATTAACCTCTTTTTTGCGCAGTTGGATAAAAACTATCCTATGACCATCCCCGTGTCTCAAACTATTACCACACCAAATTTCATCCTAATCGGTTGAGTAGATCGGTTATCGCGCAAAATCATTAACCTCTTTTTGCGCAGTTGGATAAAAACAATCCTATGACCATCCCCGTGTCTCAAACTATTTCCACACCAAATTTCGTCCTAATCGGTTGAGTAGATCGGTTATCGCGCAAAACCATTAACCCCTTTTTGTCTTAGTTGGATAAAAACTATTCTATGACCATCCCCGTGTCTCAAACTATTTCCATACCAAATTTCATCCTAATCGGTCCAGTAGATCGGTTATCGCGCAAAACCATTAACCCCTTTTTGTCTTAGTTGGATAAAAACTATTCCATGACCATCCCCGTGTCTCAAACTATTTCCATACCAAATTTCATCCTAATCGGTCCAGTAGATCGGTTATCGCGCAAAACCATTAACCTCTTTTTTTCTCAGTTGGATAAAAACTATTCCATGACCATCCCCGTGACTCAAACTATTTCCATATCAAATTTCATCCTAATCGGTTGAGTAGATCGGTTATCGCGCAAAATCATTAACCTCTTTTTTGCGCAGTTGGATAAAAACTATTCTATGACCATCCCCGTGTCTCAAACTATTTCCATACCAAATTTCATCCTAATCGGTCCAGTAGATCGGTTATCGCGCAAAACCATTAACCCCTTTTTGTCTTAGTTGGATAAAAACTATTCCATGACCATCCCCGTGTCTCAAACTATTTCCATACCAAATTTCATCCTAATCGGTCCAGTAGATCGGTTATCGCGCAAAACCATTAACCTCTTTTTTTCTCAGTTGGATAAAAACTATTCCATGACCATCCCCGTGACTCAAACTATTTCCATACCAAATTTCATCCTAATCGGTTGAGTAGATCGGTTATCGCGCAAAACCATTAACCCCTTTTTGTCTTAGTTGGATAAAAACTATTCCATGACCATCCCCGTGACTCAAACTATTTCCATATCAAATTTCATCCTAATCGGTTGAGTAGATCGGTTATCGCGCAAAATCATTAACCTCTTTTTTGCGCAGTTGGATAAAAACTATTCTATGACCATCCCCGTGTCTCAAACTATTTCCTCACCAAATTTCATCCTAATCGGTCCAGTAGATCGGTTATCACGCAAAACCATTAACCTCTTTTTTGCTCAGTTGGATAAAAACTATCCTATGACCATCCCCGTGACTCAAACTATTTCCACGCCAAATTTCATCCTAATCGGTTGAGTAGATCGGTTATCACGCAAAACCGTTAACCTTTTTTTTGCTCAGTTGGATAAAAACTATTCTATGACCATCCCCGTGCCTCAAACTATTTCCATACCAAATTTCATCCTAATCGGTCCAGTAGATCGATTATCGCGCAAAACCATTAACCTCTTTTTTGCTCAGCTGGATAAAAACTATCCTATGACCATCCCCGTGACTCAAACTATTTCCACGCCAAATTTCATCCTAATCGGTTGAGTAGATCGGTTATCACGCAAAACCGTTAACCTTTTTTTTGCGCAGTTGGATAAAAACAATCCTATGACCATCCCCGTGTCACAAACTATTTCCACACCAAATTTCATCCTAATCGCTCCCGTAGTTTCAGAGCCTATTCAATGCAAACAAACAAACAAACAATCAAATTTTTCCTCTTTATTATATTAGTTTAGATTAACAAGTATGCTCAACTTGGTAGTGGCTACATATTATTTGAGCCATTTAGTGTAAATTATTTATTATTTTTTATTCAATTAGTACCGCTTACACGAATTACACTAATGACAATGATAATTATTAAAGAATTATATAAAATTAATGTCAAAAATATAAATATGTCAAAATGATATTATCAAAATGAAGAACAAGGAATCACAAAAATAATATATACAAATGTCAATTATAAAGAAAAATAATAGTAATAATATAATATATAATTAATATGTCACGACCTACCTAAATATACTAGATTGTTTCTGTGATGCGACAGACTCACAGTAATGTAAACAATCTCTCATTACAACGTTCCACTCGCCCGCTAGCACATCACAATCGAGTTGAACGTCAAGTAAGGGTAGATTTAGGGTAGATTTATATTAGACCGTGCCGTGGCACGGTCTCCCTTAGGGTAGATTTATATTAGACCGGGCCGTGCCCGTGGCGTGCCGTGTACGTGGCCCGGACGGGGCACGGATTTGAAACGTTACATACATTTTGTATGAAGCAATTTATCCCGTGGCGTGCCGTGTACGTGGCCCGGACGGGGCACGGATTTGAAACGTTACATACATTATGTATGAAGCAATTTATATTAAACAGTGCCTGATCCGTGTCCCGTCCGGGCCCGCCTACTAACGTACGGACAGGCTCCGCCCCGGGCCCGCCCCGTCCACGGCCCGGTCTAATATAAATCATCCCTAAAGCATTAAGTGCAGCAAGGGATCGCGGTATCGGGGAGGCCGCATGCGCCACTGTTCTACAGCGTGGTACATCAAACAAGTTATCTTTCCTAGCCCGAAGATAGTTGTCGGGAGTATAGAGGCGACATAACTGCTCGCTGAGCTCCGGTACATCAACCTTACCGCGCCTTAAAGACGGTTGGGTCCATGAGGACCGAGAGCACATAGTATTTTCCAAAAATTATCAGAGCGCTTGGTCGATGCGATGCATGATCAAAATGCTGGCACCTATTTGGCTCAACGAATAAGCATTCTAATTCAACAGGGCAACGCTGCTAGCATGCTACTGGGCACGCTGCCAACTAGTAGTGGGCTATGGAGCATTAGGACTGCATTAGTCTGCAACGGCTAGTAAGTTGTCTAAATAATTAATAAGTAATAATTTTTGAAGCAGTGAGGGCTCAGTGGCATTGGCTATGGACTGCCGCGCAGCAGGTCCATGGTTCGAATCCCGCCCAGAGCTTGAGCTTCACCGCATGGTGGAAGGGCATTTTGCAAATGCCCGCCTGGCTAGCGACCACCCTCAAGTAGAAAATCTGTCGCCAAGCACCTAACGGTGTGTTCCGGCAGCAGTCCTTGAGAGCCAGTGAAATTACAGGCACATGAGACTTAATAACTATGTCTCAAGGTGACGGGCGCAGTGCAATTCGTGACTTGTGACGAAATGCATCTGTTATAGGCAGAGGTTAGTCCGCTTAACATCAGGTGGGCCTCAAGCTTGTCCCGTCACAATAACATAAAAAAAAAAAAAAATGCTTTCATTGTTGTATGTATAGTTTGTATTCATAGTATTTTCATAATAAAGGTGGTAATAAACACTTATTGCATAATTCAAATGATAGATGTGAAATGAGTCAGGTAGGGTACTTTGCGAATGCTTGCCTGGCTAGCTACACACTTCAATTAGAAAATCATCATCCATTTTACTTAAGACAATAAAATGTAAACATTATAGTATTAATCTTTACTATAGGTGTATTATATGCAACGAGAAATAAACTTTATTATTATCATCGAACTAACGGTGTGTTCCGACTGTGTCCTTGAAAGCAAGTACCAAATTATTTTATTTTTTTATCCCTGATAGGTTAGCCTTTGACCACTATCTCACCTGATGGTAAGTGATGATGTGGTCTAAGATGTTGTTCAGGCTAACCTAGAAGTACTGGCTCTCAAGGACAGCTGCCGGAACACACCGTTAGGTGCTTGGCGACAGATTTTCTACTTGAGGGTGGTAGCTAGCCAGGCGGGCATTCGCAAAATGCCCTCACCATGCTATAACGACTGCCATCCTTAGACAACAACCGGGACCGACCTGAAGGCACGTGCACGCTCAGTAATAATGTCACTAGCGGTCACCCATCCAACCCATGACCGCGGGCGACGTTGCTTAACTTTGCTGATCGGTAAAGAACAGCTAAGTAAACTTCGCTACGAGCGCTTCGTATATATTTTCATACTCGTCTTCCTCTTGAAATCACGCGGCCTGCGCGGGACCAAAGATACATTAAACATTTCTCTATGGCGGGACCGAGCGGTCCCGACACGAGCATGTATCCGACAATATCACCCGACCGATCGACGTCTTTTGTTCGACTGTATTTCGTTTTATCATAACAAAACAATCAAGTAACTCTTTCCAGTAAAATTTTCAAGGTTCCCTCGAAAATAACACAACACAAACAAACGAGAAAATCATGTCAGTCATATAGGTACAGTCGCCTGCAATAAGAAGTATAGGTACACTTCGTAATTTTCAAAATAATGTGATGTCGCTAAGTTATTAATAATCGAAGTTAACATTAACATGAGTAAAAATATTTAACTTATTCTGATTAGGTATATAGAGAAAAACAGAACTCTTTGCCACTATTTTGAAAATTACAATGTGTATACTTCTTATTGCAGGCGACTGTACATAACTACATTAGCCGGATTGTCCGCTGAACACATGCTTTAAGGGCGGGTTTGCAGTAATCCCCACGTATGGCAGGGGGCTTAGGGATCGCAGTTTAAGATATCAGTTCCTCATATTATTTTACCTTTAGTCGCCTCTTAAGACACTCAGTTAGAAATGGGGTGGTGACTTTCTAATCGGGCACCCCACTGGGCATGGGGCATACATAATTTAATTCATTTCTGATAATCCGCGCCCTCCGCGTCGTTTCAGGTCTGCGCCAGACACTGCCAGCGATTTACCACCAACTCAACTGTGCAGTTTTCGAGGGCGCTACTGGTCAAGAAAATCAACTACAAACTGTCACAATTTGAAGGAATGTTGTAGTTCTTTTTTTTGCCGCCTGAACAGATAAGTTGGTGGGACTGTACGCCCGATTTCGAGGGATTCGAAAAAGCTTTTTATTTTGATACCCCACACGATGGCTTCCTCCTCACGTTATGTGTATTATATTTGCATGCCATCGCTCCACAAATTTGCACGCCTTAGGGCAAAACACGATCGAAGCACACTAATCTTTCTTTTTCTACCTGTTTTTAACATGCACATGTGTTAGTCATATTATGTATGTATACTCGTGTTTTGAGCAAATAAAATTATTCTTATTCTTGTTATAGCGCATTAAATCAGCCATTTTGTTTTAAGTAATTTACCTTTATAGGTACCTACCTACCCGTGACACCTTGCATGTGACGAGACACTCGCGCAATCAAGACGAATATAATGACGTAAGTTAAATTGTTGGGCAGGAACGTAAAGATCGTAAATGTTTTAACCGACGAAGTGAAGCTCAAAATGAGGGTTAGGTATGTGTTTATACAGTATTAATGTATGACAGTTACGGCTCAACCGTTTTGATCCTGAAGTAACTCTGTAATTCTGTATATTTTGATGATACCTACGTAACACCTACCCTACCCATTGTAATAATAAATTGCCGCGTGGGGTGCCGGGATAAAATGTCACCCCCGTTCAGTGTGACATAGAATTCACCCGACACAGTTGGGTATCGTAAAATTCCGGATGGGCAGCAGCGCCTTCCGAGGAATTGATATCTTAAACTGGGATCCCAAAAATTATGGCTAATCCCCAAAGATTACTATCATTGTTAATCCCCCCTAATGGAGGAGGGTTTGTTCAGCGGTGTACAATCCGGCTGATAGAGTAGGTACCTATTATAACAACAGTGTTCTTCTTCAGAATACTTCAAACAAACACCTGTGGGTGTCAACTAGGTACAATATAAATAGGCTCTTCAACTACCTACATACCTTCCTCACGACAACTACATACCAATACCATAGGACGTAGTCGGTTATAACGAAATACCTACTCTTTTCGCACAACCTAATTTTAAAAACAAAATAAGAACTTACCAATATAATATGATAGGGAAATAGTTATAAACTACACTTCAATGAGTATGTAATCACCACGTACTAAATAGAATTATTTAAATACAGGCGCACAAAGTAGTACTTATTAGTAAAACAAATTAGCACCGGCCGGAACGCGCACACAAAACACAATAAAACATGAAAGAAAGAAAGGCTAGGATGCTATTATCAGTGTTGCCAGAGGTCGTTTATCAAAAGTAACGTACGGCAGGTGAAAATTTAACGTTTTACAACTATAAGTAAACCAGCCATGGGCGAGTCGGACTCATGAACCCAGGGTCCCGTATCATTGAACAATACATAGTTGTATTTTCTGATGTGTGACGGAACTTTGTGGATGGAATAAGTCCTTAGTAGTCAGAGCAACATTCATTTTTTCCACTTTATTCATTTGCTCGTTATTTCACTTCGACATTTTCTGGCCTTTGAGCAGTGTTTGCGCACTGCTGCTTAGAGGTGGAATATCTGACACTGCGGTGGTGCCCACCTAGACGGCCACTTGCTTATGAGGACTAACCGCTGTTTTGTCACCTGATTGACATCACCCAATCGAATCGAGGTAGTATAATCTCTCACGGAAGAGATGAACTCAGACCCCAAAAATTATATGCTGTCAATCCATCAGAAATACGTTAATTCTTCTAAGCAACACGTATATTTACAATTTATAGAGCACAAAACTCTTATCCTACGCGGGAATCAAACCCGAACCGGGATAGTAATTTAGAGCTCTAATAATTTGTAAACGTGATTTTCACTTAGCGAGGAAAACATATTATGCCGTGACACGGAACCCTTGATGCTAGAGTTTGAGTAATCATTTTTGACCCCAGTACTAGTTACCAGCCGAACAAACTGGAGCGAGTTCAAAATGTTTTCGTTAGAATATTTGGCTTGTTCAAATATGATCCTAATACATCTCGATGTCGTTCCAAGCTTAAGTTGCTTCGAATACGTTTTCACCGATATACTCACATTCTCTGTCGTCTATACAACATATTGTTCAATCTTTCACCCCCGCGCTATTAACAACACACGTAACAAGGAACGTTTGAATATCCTTGATTGTTCTTCATACACGTGAAGGTCATTGGAAAAATTACACTTCAAATTCCACCACATACTAGGCCTTTCTATGACAAGTATTTCACTGTTCAAGTTGCCCGCCTATGGAAATCCCTACCAGTCTCAGTAAAACGTGCATCTTCTTTAAATGTTTTTAAGGACCAAATAAAAATGTTCTATCTGTTCATATAATATAAAATACTTTTCATTATAGACTGTGATATTGCTTAATTTCTGTGTCGGAAGCATGCATTTATAATCTGTATATATTATTTATATTTAATTAAATATTAAGTATTATTGATATGTAAAGGGATGTATAAAAGAGTTTTATTTGATATTATTAATTGTGTGAATTCTATTTGAAATTGAGTACTTTAATATTACTATTTATTTACTAGTTCAGTACATCGCTTAATTACACCCCGACACTACCGGTTTTACAAATCCTCTCCATCCCAAGGTTGCCTGGAAGAGATTGCTTTTAGCAATAAATCCACCTATTGTACGTTTTATTTATTACTACATATACATATTTATAATCTTGTGTGGCGTGGTGTACAATAAAGTATTATCTATCTTCAGAAAGAAACGAAAATTTGAAAACGATTATTCATTAGTAACAGAAAAAATAACGAGAAGTACCAAAAAGTAACGAAAAACGTTTTAAAAATAAAGTTTTGGCAACACGGAATATTACAAGCAACAGCGAGAAAGTATCGCTGGATCTAGCGGATGCTTAGTCTTCAGCGACTTTTTATTTATTTTTGACCCCAGAAAACTAATCTTACGATATTTAACAACTTTTTTGATATTTTTAATATTTAAAATGTTATAAGAACTCATATGATATTTTTAAATTATGACAGGTTGTGTCATTCAATATCAAATATTGTTACTGACTACATTATGAATATGTACTATTGGCGGCATTCAATTCACCGGAAATCCCCCATCATAATGACTTGTCGTCTTGAGGTTCGATGTTCCTCACTCTCTCGTACGTTAATCACGTAAGTATCGCTAGTTATTTTTTATTCCATCATTCATCACAATCATCACCGTGAAATTGAACATATTTACATTTAATTAATTTTACGAGATCGCTGAGAAAACTTGTATTTCTTAGTTCGGACTGGTTCTAAGTGAAATTTAAATGGCTTAGCTGATATTTTAAACCATTATTATTGTTAATGTGGATATCCCCCTAAACAAGATAAGCTATTGTCTAAACCAGTTTTGGTTTATCCAACTAAACTTTTTGCTTGTTTTGTCATAGTGAAAAGTTTGCTTAATTAACAGATATACAAAAACATGCCGGTACAAAAAAAAACACAAACAAAAATGTGAACTTATTATAAAAAAAACAACAGATAAGTTTCACTCCAGTCCTCAAAATGGGCAAATGCACGCAAAAAGCGGAAGGTAACCAAATGCACTGTCGTATCATCTAAATACAGTAGGTTGTATGTTTTCTTTGATTTTAAGGTTTGTTTTATTTTATTGAACGTTTAATTTACTGTTAATTAAAGACTTATTATTATTTACAGCCCGGAAATTTTTAATTATACATTAATTGCGACTTCTAGTGGATTTTTAATGTGACATATTTTTAAAATCTGGCTAGTTTTTCATATCAGTATGGGGACTTTTATATTTATGAAACGGCAACACTGACAAGCAAGCTAGGAACGCTGTAGGAAGCGGAAGCCGAGTATTCAGAATGCTATGTATGAATAGAGCTAGGAACTAGATCAAAAATATTCTAATAAAATGATTGATGCAATTTTCACACTAAAGAACTTGCTATCTTTAATATTTTTAACTTCCTCGCTAATTAATATTGGGAAATATTTAATAAAAGTGTTCTTTAGAAACCGATCGTGGTGATACGTTGGTTTGAGCTTTTCGTTGGTTCCGATAAATATGTCAGGGTTTTTATGTTGATTTCGCCTTGCTTGTTTACGTTTTTGCGGATGCTTGCTTTTGAAAAACGCTTAAATTACTTGTTGAACCTTTCTACTAACTTGCATATTCATTTACTTTATTTATGGGTAAATGCTACCATTTATGGCGGGAAATTCAAAATTCTAACCTTTTTTACACGACTGCCCAAAACAAGGAAAATTATGTTTTCAGGGTTCAAGTATTTTATGTACCTATGTTTGTGTTGTGAGTTTATTTATTCCACCATAACTTCTGAACTGCATTACTGATTTTAATGTAAGATATATCTTTAGGTTCGTCTTGTTAGCGCAAATTACAGAAGGTTAACGCCATATTGTGAAACAAAAAAATCTTCCAAGTCCATCGAGTGCGATATCAAAATGAAGGGCTTCAAAAATCGATTCCAAAAATAAATATAACTTGCAATTTTAATTTCAATGGAAAGATAAAACGTTTAATGAAAAAAATATAATTTGCAGTCGGGTCTTTTACTTTTGTTATGAATGTATACTTGTTCAGTTTTGTTGCTATTAGTCGTTTAACTATTGTACTTAGGGTGCGTACCATTAGCGTGAGATTCGCTAAAAACGATCACACTCCCAAAAAGTTTTCCACATGGGTCTTGGCGTTATTTTCGCCTTTTTTAAACGCTACATCTAATGTCATTAGCTACATGTAATTAGCGTTCTAATCCAAAAATGGAACGGGGATGACAGTTACAAACGATCACGTGATCACAACCATAGACGCAGAATGTGATCAAAATTATCGAAAATAACGTTCTTAGCGACTAATGGAACATACCCTTACTCACTAAGGGTGCTTACCATTTGAAGTTAATTTCGCTAAAAACGATCACACTCCCAAAAAGTTGTTCCACTTGGGTCTTGGCATTATTTTCGCCATAAACGCTATGAGGCTACTGGAATAGTTTGAATTACCTACATCTAATGTCAAAAGTGACAGAAGTGGCAAATTTTAGTGGCATTCTTAGCGTTCTTATCGTAAATGGAACAGGGGAGAACAGTTACAAACGATCACAGTGATCACAACCATAGACGCAGAATGTGATCATAATTATCGAAAATAACGAAATTAGCATACGGAATAGGCATATAGCAAATGGAATAGGCCCTAATACGCGATATTCGGAGATGTTTTTTTTTTTTTTATGTTATTGTGAAGGAACAAGCGAGGCCCACCTGATGTTAAGCGGTATCCTCTGCCTATAACAGATGCATTTCATCACAAGTGACGAACTGCACTGCGCCCATCACCTTGAGACATACCTGTTAAGTCTCATTTTGCCTGTTATTTCACTGGCTCTCAAGGACTGCTGCCGGAACACACCGTTAGGTGCTTGGCGACTGATTTTCTACTTGAGGGTGGTCGCTAGCCAGGCGGGCATTCGCAAAATGCCCTTCCACCATGCGGTGAAGCTCAAGCTCTGGGCGGGATTCGAACCATGGACCTGCTGCGCGGCAGTCCATAGCCAATGCCACTGAGCCATCACTGCTTCAAAAATCAATCAATGTGCTTAGCTGCATTGACCTATATATACTAGACTAGACGCAACATCTCAAACGAGCATAGTCGACCAGTGCAGGTAAGCCGGCCGGCATATACTCAGGCAGCTGGGCCATCGTAGAGATTACACGCGCTTTACGTTCGAAAATTGTGTATTCAAAATACCATCCTGCGTCCTAAGTGCTGCAAAAACCAATCAGGAAAAACAGAAAAAAATCTATGGAATCACTTTTCACAAGTAAATTCATATTTTGGGATTAAAGTTTAAACACGCCCGAATGCATTATTATTTTGTCGATATGCTTCACGGCACAGCATAGGCAGCCATGTTCACGGAGTGAAACTCATAGTCCTTACATTCTTACGCCGTACTATATACATATATAATGAATAGATTCAGGCGTTACTTTGCGGAAATCCATTTTTAATAATAACAAATATTTTAAAAGTATTTTAAGAAAACATTTAATTAATTATTTAATAAAACACTTAAAAAATCTTTATAAAAATGATATATATCTAGTGACAATTCCGCCTAATTTCCTATTAAGCCGACGTGATTAAGCCCGATCGATATCGATCGTGCGCTCGTAGAGTCAAGACCTCCTGAGGATGCTTCGTTTAGAAGCGAAACGCGTCGAATACTCTTCCGGTTTGGCTGCGTGGCGTTTGTGACGTCACGTCGGCTTAATAGGAAATTAGGCGGAATTGGCACTAGATATATATCATTTTTATAAAGATTTTTAAAGTGTTTTATTAATTAATTAAATGTTTTCTTAAAATACTTTTAAAATATTTGTTATTATTATACATATATAATATCCGTATGACAAGAAAAACATTTTATTTTGACTAACAAAAACCTATTTTAAAGATTCCTTTCACGAATTAGAAACGTTACATACATTTTGTATGAAGCAGTTTATATTAAACAGTGCCTGATCCGTGTCCCGTCATTGCCTGTCTACTAGCGTACGACGCTCGTCTACACGGTAGGTGTTGTTTTTTTTATGTTATTGTAACTGAACAAGCCTGAGGCCCACCTGATGTTAAGTGGACTAAACCTCTGCCTATAACAGACGCATTTCGTCAATGAAGAATGGCACTGTGCCCGTCACACTGAGACGTACAGTTGTTAGGTCTCATGTGCCCTTAATTTTAATCTCCCTAAGCGTCCTGCTATAAAACCAAAGACAAAAATTTTAATAATTACGTCCTTGTACCTTCAATTGTAAGCGAAAACATACTTTGTGAAACCATATTATTTTTTTGTTCTTATTAGAGTAGATTTATGGTACCGACTCTACATGAGGTGGATAAGGAAGGACGATGAATTAGAAGTTAATGTGCCTAGAACTTACGTACCTATAATATTCCGATAATATTTCCAAGAACAAATTTAACGAGGTAAACAATGAATGCATTGACCGGGTCACAGATTATCAAATAGTTGCCCACCATTAGTATGTTGTAGTAGGTAATATATTATTATTATGTATCAACCGGCTAGGACTCGCGTAATAACTAATATTTAAAAAGGTAAGATTTGTGTTTTATATTTTATATGTAACGAATAAACTTAAAAAGTACTGGATCGATTTGAAAAATTCTGTCACTATTAAAATCCTACATTATCCCTGATGAACATAGGCTACAGAAAATTCAAAAAGTTAGGAATCCGTACGAAAACTTTGATAATGTAACCAAACGAGAAAAAATAATAACAAATATTTTTTAAATATTTTAAGAAAACATCAAATTAATATTTTAATAAAACACTTAAAAAATATATACCTAGTGACAATTCCACCTAATTTTTCTGCTAAGCCGACGCGACAAACGCCACGCAGCCAAACCGGAAGAATTTTCGACGCGTTTTGATTCTACACGGAGCATCCTCAGGAGGTCTTGACTCTACGATCGATCGATCGCGCGCTCATAATACAGTGCAACCTCGATATAACAAATCGGAGGGGAACAAGAAAATATTCGTAATATCAAGTAATTCGTTGAACTGAGGTTTGTTATGTTGAGGTTAGATTGGTCTAAAATTCGTTATAAAGAGGTAAAAGAATAGTTTTATTCACCTCAATATGTATTACGTACTTATCTTGTTATAGCGAACAACTTCTACTAATAAATGATAACACATGTTTATCAAATTACTATATGAATTTGCTATGTATTTAAAAAAAATTAGGTAGATAATTTTTTTTTTTTCTTACATTAATAATCAAAAACAATTAACAATGTGGTTATATAGTAGCTTAATCTCAATTTTGTTCATTGATTAGAAAAAAGTCATTGATAGTTGTCTGTTTACCACCGGTATGAGTTATGACATCCAAAGCGCAATCTAATTTCGTGATGGATTTCACTACATCGTCACTCAAACCTCCCTTTTTGATAAACACAGATTTTATTGTATTCAAAGCATTATAAGCATCTTTTATTGTGAAGTTATGCTCGTCAATTTCACCCTCTTCTTCCTCGTCTTCATCCGCTTCTGCATTAGTAACTGGCACCATAGATGTGACGATGTCAGCATCAGTTAGTTCTCCACAGATGGCCAAATCATTATCAAAGGTAACGAAGTCTTTGAAGTCAGTCTCTTGAACTCTTTGCCAGGTCCTAGCAAGTTCTGCGACTGGTAAATCGTCCTCCTCATCTTCGCATGTTACTTTAAACCCACTTTTCTTGAAGCAGTTTGCAATGGTCTTTTCAGTGACTAAATTCCAAGCTTTGGCGATCATCCACATGGCTTGTAAAACTTTTAGGAATCCGTACGAAAACTTTGATAATGTAACCAAACGAGAAAAAATAATAACAAATATTTTTTAAATATTTTAAGAAAACATCAAATTAATATTTTAATAAAACACTTAAAAAATATATACCTAGTGACAATTCCACCTAATTTTTCTGCTAAGCCGACGCGACAAACGCCACGCAGCCAAACCGGAAGAATTTTCGACGCGTTTTGATTCTACACGGAGCATCCTCAGGAGGTCTTGACTCTACGATCGATCGATCGCGCGCTCATAATACAGTGCAACCTCGATATAACAAATCGGAGGGGAACAAGAAAATATTCGTAATATCAAGTAATTCGTTGAACTGAGGTTTGTTATGTTGAGGTTAGATTGGTCTAAAATTCGTTATAAAGAGGTAAAAGAATAGTTTTATTCACCTCAATATGTATTACGTACTTATCTTGTTATAGCGAACAACTTCTACTAATAAATGATAACACATGTTTATCAAATTACTATATGAATTTGCTATGTATTTAAAAAAAATTAGGTAGATAATATTTTTTTTTTCTTACATTAATAATCAAAAACAATTAACAATGTGGTTATATAGTAGCTTAATCTCAATTTTGTTCATTGATTAGAAAAAAGTCATTGATAGTTGTCTGTTTACCACCGGTATGAGTTATGACATCCAAAGCGCAATCTAATTTCGTGATGGATTTCACTACATCGTCACTCAAACCTCCCTTTTTGATAAACACAGATTTTATTGTATTCAAAGCATTATAAGCATCTTTTATTGTGAAGTTATGCTCGTCAATTTCACCCTCTTCTTCCTCGTCTTCATCCGCTTCTGCATTAGTAACTGGCACCATAGATGTGACGATGTCAGCATCAGTTAGTTCTCCACAGATGGCCAAATCATTATCAAAGGTAACGAAGTCTTTGAAGTCAGTCTCTTGAACTCTTTGCCAGGTCCTAGCAAGTTCTGCGACTGGTAAATCGTCCTCCTCATCTTCGCATGTTACTTTAAACCCACTTTTCTTGAAGCAGTTTGCAATGGTCTTTTCAGTGACTAAATTCCAAGCTTTGGCGATCATCCACATGGCTTGTAAAACGTCAATTGTAGTTGGTGTTTGACGTTCAACATCAGCAAGAAATCGTCTGACAACTTCCTTCCTATAATGCATTTTGAAGCTTTGGATGATGCCCTGATCCAGTGGTTGTAGTTTTGAAGTGGTATTTGGAGGTAAGTACTTTATTTTTATATTTTTCAGGTTAGGAATTTCTCCGTGTGCAGTACAATTATCGATGAACATTAGAATTTTCTTCATCTCTTTATCCAGACTTTTAAGCCAATTGCAAAAAGCATCACTGGTCATCCAAGCCTTATGGTTGGACGTGTAATCTGTTGGCAGATTATTGACATTCTTAAAACATCGCGGTTTTTGATATTTTCCGATGATGAGTGGCTTTAGTTTGTAAGTCCCAGTACAATTTGTTCCCAGCAGTACTGTTAAGCGAAGTTTACTATTTTTCCCACCATTACATTCATCGCTTTTGAATGATAAGGTTTTGTCAGGTAAACATTTATAGAATAGTCCAGTTTCATCGGCGTTAAAGATGTCTTCGGGATCGTATCCGGTGGTCAGCTCTGCCAGTTTGTCTTTCCAATCATCACATACTTGTTCATTAACACTACCACTTTCACCGCATATTTTTCGAAAAACAACCTCGTTTCGTTTTTTGAAATTTTGAAGCCACCCGTTGCAAGCACGGAACCCTTCATGTCCCAATTCTACTGCAAACCGCTGAGCCTTTTCCTGAAGAATAGGGCCTCCGATTGGGATTTTTTTGTCTCGGCACTGTTTTAACCACTTTAACACACATTCCTCTACGTCCTTGAACTCGCATGATTTTAATCTTTTACTGTTTACATTCACACCACTTTCTTCTGAAAACTTATCTTTAAATTTTAAAATTGTAGCCAATGTACTTGCGGGAATCCCGAACTTATTAGCTATGTCTAATTTTTTCGTCATGGGATTTTGGTCAACATAATTAATGATGTTTCGCTTTTCTGCGACCGATAAGGAACACCTTTTACGTTTCTGAGCCATTTTAACTTAAATCTTTAACAATAGTGACGAGCAGAGGTGTTTACATTACTTTCCATCAAAACAACAATGATTACTTTACAAACAAAAGCGTGTCGAAACATGTCGAGACATGAATCACATTATAAGATTAAGAGTTATATTATTGGTGGAAACTTTATATAAAGGTTTTGGGTTGTTAAAATTCGTTAATTAGAGGTATGAATACTTTTTCTTGATAGTTGAAAATTCGTTATTAAGAGGTTGTACACAAAGAATGTTCGCAATGTAAAGGTCTATTTTATATTGACTCTTATGGACAATTCAAGGGGATTACGAAGAATTTGTTAAATCGAGGAAGTCGTTATATTGAGGTACGTTATATTAAGGTTGCACTGTATTTGGTAAGCTCGTAAAAATATTTGTTATTATTAAATATGGATTTCCGCAAAGTAACGCCTGAATCTATTCATTATGAAAAAAACTACCAAAAAAAATGTTATATCGCGTACGCTGCGGAAATGATTGACAATAGAGCAAAGTAATGTACCTACTACAATTTTATAGAGGACATCAATGTTTACAAAAAAATCCGCAATACCATGTGTCTATTACTCAATTTTTTGGTAAGAATATTACATATCACAAAATTATTATTATAACTTACTATAACAATACAGTAATAATTTCAATAAGAAGTTATGACACAATAACGTTATTAATAAGTTGGCATCGTCAGGACCACTACATCCTAGTTATGAATGAAATTATATTGTTATCATTATCGCCGATGCCAATGGGATAAATCAAGTAGAAAATCTGTCGCCAAGCACATAACGGCGTGTTCCGGCAGCAGTCCTTGAGAGCCAGTGAACTAACAGGCAAAAATGAGAACAACAGGTATGTCTCAAGGTGATGGGCGCCGTGCAGTTCGCACTTGTGATGAAATGCATATGTTATAGGCAGAGGATACCGCTTAACATCAGGTGGGCCTCGCGCTTGTTCCATCCATAAAAAAAATTAAGTGCTTTAAATTAATAATGTTTGTTGAAGACTCGTACGAAGCCGGAGCGGGCAGCTTGTTTCTATATATTGGTAGTAGGTATACAGTTAGGTAGAATGGTGAGCAATCAAGTTGGTATTACCTATTGTCGGTCGAAGAACCAGACTCGCTTGATAGTACAAGGAAGAGGCTTGTATATTTAGTCACTGTTGTTTAGTCAGTCGTCAGTCGTGTTGTGGTCTTTGTGCGGCGTGGTCGGCGTAAATTGTTTTTAGTTGACTGGAATTATGCGTCATTTAGTAAGTTGCATTTATTTTGTTTTGTTTGTGTGAACACGAAATTCGAGGCAAACCTCTGTTTATAACACATGCATTTTGTCACAAGCACAACAGATTTTCTACTTGAGGGTGGTCGCTAGCCAGGCGCGCATTCGCAAAATGCCCTACCACTATGCTATAACGACTGCCATCTTTGTTTTTTTTCCGCTGGGAAAACGCCTTACGCGTACCACGCGGCTTCTTGACTGGGGTGGAGGTGTCGCATGGTTATGTGGGACTCCCCGGGCACGATAAATTGCCCGGTATACCTACTAAAAACCCAGCTATGAGCCCTCGGCGTCTGTGTGGGGCGGCGCGGGTTCGCTGTAGCGTTATACCGTAGCCTACGAGGCACTCTGACTTGGTAGGCACTCTTTTTTCTACTTAAGAGTGGTAGCTAGCCAAGCGCGCATTGCAAAATGCCCAACAGCATTTTTTTTTATGAATGATAGGCAAGCATTTGGCCGCTATCTCACCTGATGGAAAGTGACGATGCGGCCGAAGATGTAGCATACTTGCCTAGAAGATACCTATTCACTCTAGACTCATCACCATGCTATAACGACTGCCGTCGTAAGACAACAACTGGGACCGACGACGCGACGGCGCGACATGGCAAACTTCGCTAAGAGCGCTTCAAAAATGCTCACGAGTCGTGGGAAAGGATTGAAGCGAAGCAAACGTCACGATACGTGTGCGTGTTCCTTAATAGTATATATGTTACAGCCAAAGTAACAAATCTGGATATTATATATACTGTCTAGCCATTATATATAATGTCTACTTAATTTAGATAAAGTGATAATTGACACAAAATTTTGATATTATTCATGAGACTCATATTTCTATTGGTCACGGAGGGCGCACCAGAATGGTTAAAGAGCTTAGAAATAAATATAAGAATAGTAGTAATTTATGTGGCGCATCGCCGGCCGCTGCCGCGGCACGCTCGCTTCGCTCGCTCGGCTCGCGCATTGTTGTAGTCACAAGTAACCTAACGCTCCTCCTCGCTTCGCTCGTCGTCGCACCTAAATATGACTTTGCCCTAGACTAAATGATATATAACCCCTTTTTATAACTTTTACCAATATGTGTCGTGAATTATTAATAATTACTACTAAAAGTAATACATTTCGATCGTTTATTCACATTTACCAAAACAATTTTGTGTCAATAATCACTTTATCTAAATTGAGTAGACATTATATATAATGGCTAGACAGTATATATAATATCCAGATTTATTACTTTAGCTGTGACATATATACAATTATTAATCACTGATTGTAAACGACTTCGTACATTATATGTAATAATAATAATGTTTATTTCTCATAGTATACATTTTGTTATCAAATTAAATTGGGCACTTTTCGTTACATAAACTAATTCTTACAAAAAAGACAATCCTTGTACAAGATTCCTTAGTATGTTTTCTCGCAGAACCTACACTAAGAAAGTGATTTCTTGTGTTGCAGGTTCTGCAAACCCTTCAAGTGTACCTTAAAATGTTTGTGATACATGACTATGTCTAGGTATTAGTTACATTATACATGATAAAAATTAATGAATATTCATTTTCAGAAATGGAAGTACAAATTTTCCTTTATAGTTTTATATATATTGTTTTAGTAGTTTTGTTTTACTAGTATGCATGTGAGTATTGTGAAAATGATTAAGGAACAGAGTGAGCGTATGTGTGTGTATTTGTGTGTGAGTGAGGTGTGTTATGTGTATTTATGATGGGGATGTAAGGTGTAAGTAGGTGTTGACTTGAAACTATATCTATATCGTGTCTCAGTGAGAGTGTAGGTATATGTGTGTATTAGAGAGAATAATAGAGGTTGACAAAGTAGGTAACTATTTAAGATTATGTATCTACCTTTAGTAATTTCTCAGTTTTCTCATAATTGAGGTTTCTTAGCCAATTAGAAATGGCAAATTTGGCATCTTTCCTGTTATATGTAACGAGGTATTTTATTATTTTGCTGGCTTTATTGTAAAAAGCCAGCAAAATTTATTTTATATTAATGTAGCATGTAATGTAAAGTTTAACGACACAGGGAAAACCTGTATTGAACACCGAAGACCAGACCTTTGACCAATGAGTATGACGAGAATAAAAACAACGTAGATAAATATTTGCTTTAGGTGTATGAAGTTTGTTCAAATAAGCGGGAAATTCCAGTAGGAGAGACCTATCTACCTAATTCGCGTTTACCCCTCCACCTACTGAACTGATTCCACCACTATCGGACTGAGTGAGTCACGATGGTATCGCTATCGGTTCTGGCGATTTGTTTTTATCAAACAATGGAACCCATTTCATCACTAAAATATGTGAAATAACTTGTTGAAGTTGGTACCACGATGGTGCAAAGTACCTCTTATCACAATATCGTGCACATGGCACCGACTTCCACAAGTTATTTTACACATTTGAGTGTTGAAGTCGGTTCCGTTTTTTGGTAAAAATAAATTTCACCCTTTTTAGTGACCCTAGCTACTTATGGGATCGTTTGTCATTCACTATCAATGACTATATCATCAAGATAGGAATATACTTTTCAGTTATCGGAGTGTAACTCAAAAACAGCTTGACCGATTTTGATGAAATTTAAATGGGACCACACGGCAAGCATCAGCTTTCAAATAAAAAATAATCATCAAAATCGGTTTAACCAGTCAAAAGTTCTGATTGAGGACCTCCTCCTTTTTTTAAGTCGGTAAAACGACACATACTAGTAGGGTAGTAGGTAACTTAAATCGAAAATGTGAATTAACTTTCCCCTCGTGATAAGCTTTGCTGTTTTATTGTTCAATTTTAATACACATACATACATACAATTATACACACATATACATATAAATATACTGATATAGATACATATATACTAAAATTAAGATACTTTAATTAAAAGCGTAATTTAGTCAACTTTGCAATTTTATTCTATTGAGAAAATGTTAAAGAAACTTCTTCTGGAATAAACTCGGCCTTAGAAAATATGATTAAGATTAACGTATAATTCTCTTACTGCTGCAAACTAAATATAAAAAGCTAAAAATCTATTTAACAATGGTCAGGGCCTTCAGCGGGAAGTGTCAGTTGCTACAGCTGACCTAACCATAAGCGAGGGTGGCTATGTCTCTTAAATGAGGGTGGAATGATTATGTATTTTTAAAACCACTACACTATCCTTTGTGGTTAAATAAGATTAAAAAAATATGTAGACTTGACTAAATTTTCAGCGGCATCCGGTGGTCTAGTTTATTATTGCCTATAGATTAATATTCAACCACAAATTCTCACTTGATGGGAATAGTGACGATGTGGTCGAAGATGGTAGCTTAGAACTGGCTCTCATGGACTGCTGTCGGAATGAACACCGTTAGGTAATTCGCAAAATGCCACCATTTTGGAGTTTTCAGGACGCCTCAAGAGCTCCAACAAAGCCTAATGACTTTAGTAATAACAAAAAGGCAGTCCTTCAAAAAAACGAGCGATGGACCTTACCACAATGCATGATCTAGTTCTCAATGGATCCATTCAGAAAGACCCAACTAGCATTGATATAAATATCCTCTTATCAGATTATCCTGTTCACCGTGGTCCTGGCAGGCTACCTGGCGTCTTCAACACCCATAGACCACAAGCACCATCTCGTCAACAAACCGCCTATGTGGGAGATCTTCGGAGGCAGGAGTAGAAGGTCCGACCAGTATGCGAAAGGAGGGCAACGGAGAGTTGGGTTTGTTAGGTACCCACTAACAAGACAAGGTATTTATTGTAACCATTTCCAGACTTTCCACTCCATGTTTTGAGCATTAATACTGCCTACCCAAGTTAATAAAATTTAAGGTAATTAATAAATTTTAAAATATGAATTTTATAATTAATAAAATTTCAAATATGAAATTTATAATTAATATAATTTAAAATATGAATTTTTTAATTAATAAAATTTCAAATATGAAATTTATAAATAATATAATTTAAAATATGATTTTTTTAATTAATCAAATTTAAAATATGAATTGTATAATTAATAACATTTAAAATATGAAATTTATAATTAATAAATTTTAAAATATGAATTTTATAATTAATAAAATTTCAAATATGAAATTTATAATTAATATAATTTAAAATATGATTTTTTTAATTAATCATATTTAAAATATGAATTTTATAATTAATAAAATTTAAAATATGAAATTTATAATTAATATAATTTAAAATATGAATTGTATAATTAATAAAATTTAAAATATGAATTTTATAATTAATAAAATTTAAAACTAGAGTGTGCGTGGATTAAAGACTTCTTGAGGGAACGTTCGTTACGAGTAGTCGTTGATGGCTGCTCATCTGAACTAATGGCTATAAATGCCGGGGTACCTCAAGGATCAGTTCTTTCGGCAACACTCTTTCTGCTCCACATTAATGACCTGCTGAAACCCGTTACCTTTGGGTACGCAGACGATAGCACAGTTGTCGAGCGATATATATCCGACGCACCGGCTGGTGAAGTTCAAGTTCAGCTCGAAAGAGAGGCGATGATTGGACGATTAAACTCGAGCTTGTTGGCCGTGTCCGATTGGGGCGATGCCAATTTAGTAAGTTTTAATGCGTCCAAAACACAGGCGTGTCTGTTCTCCGCTAAACGGAGAGCATTTCATCTATCTCCGACTTTTCGAAGTGTATCAATACCGGTGGCGAATCGGTTAGAGCTTCTTGGTGTGTCCTTAACTTCGAATTTAAACTTCGGGTTTTACATCGAAGCCAGAGCACAACTGGCCGCTAAGAAGCTTGGTATCCTCGCAAAGGTGAGGCATTACTTCACACCTGGGCAGCTTCTTAATTTATATCAAGCACAAGTCCGTTCGTGTATGGAGTAATGCAGCCACCTCTGGGATGGATCCACGAAATACCAACTGGAGGCTCTCGACTCCATTTACCGACGAGCCAAAAGACTTATAGGCGATGATAAGCTGGTTGAGTCTAAACTACAGAGTCTCGGTCATCGTCGCAGGGTCGCTTGCCTATCGGTATTCTATCGCATACATTTCGGAGAGTGTGCGCAGGAATTACATGAGCTGATTCCTCCATGCCCCTTTTATCATCGGACAACAAGACGCTCTGATGGCCGTCATCCTTTCATGGTTGACATTCCTTCAGTTCGCTAGAAGCGTTTCGCTTCCACATTTATCATCCGCACAGCGAAAGAGTGGAACTCATTACCCGCGTCTTTGTTTCCCGAACCGTATAATTTGGGAGTCTTCAAGTCTAGAGTGAATAGGTACTTTCTAGGCAAGCATGCTACATCTTCGGCCGCATCATCACTTTCCATCAGGTGAGATAGGGGCCAAATGTTTGCCTATAAATGAATAAAAAAAAATAACTATAGTACCACTTGCGTTGTACTACAAACAAGACCAATTTTGCAATTGGTTTTATTACATACTTGTAAATGATGACGCAACCTTATAATTTTAATATTGTTAGGTTTGCTATAACGCCTGCTATGCGGATTACATTACAAAATCACAAATATACGATAGGAAAAGAGAAGGAGTTTTTACCCAATATTGAGTTTGCAATACCAACCTTCTTTTGAAACCTATATTAATGATAGACAGATGAACCAAGAAGTTAGTGGTCAATTTAACTGTAGGCTAGTACCATAGACATATAGATTTCATAGATCCATGGTTAGTTATCAAACATTGTGAACTTCATATGCACGGTTACTTGTGACTTTAGTCGGCTAATAGCCTACTGGAGACTTTACTTGAAGGTTGTGAAAGGGGCCCTGCCCTGACGTAGTATACAAACGAGGGGTGCGTGTACAAATGTGTATCAATAATTTACTTTGTAGTAGCGCGCTTGTGTGAGTGACTGAATATGATGGTGCCACGGGCTCCGTTAGTTATTCGACATTGAATACCAAGTATGAAAGTCAAGAAACTCCTATTTATTTACCTTAAATTTTTTGAGCACTATTTATTATGATATGATAAATTATTTGAAGCGTTCGTAGTGAAGTTTACTTAGCTGTTCTCAACCGATCAGTATAAGCAACGTCCGCAGCGGTCATGAGTTGGATGGGTTACACCTAGTGACATTACTACTGAGCGTGCACGTGCTTCGGAGAGCACGTTAAGCCGTCGGTCCCGGTTGTCGTCTTAGAATGGCAGTCGCTATAGCATGGTGGTAAGGCATTTTGCGATTGCCCGCCTGGCTAGCTACCACCCTCAACTAGAAAATCAGTCGCCAAGCACCTAACGGTGTGTTCCGGCAGCTGTCCTTGAGAGCCAGTACTTCTAGGTTAGCCTGAACAACATCTTCGACCACATCATCACTTACTATCAGGTGAGATAGTGGTCAAAAGCTAATCTATCAGACATAAAAAAACTATATTTAATTACTTTTTTGCAGAACAATTGGAGTTGAACCTCCGAAAAGGCGAGTACATCTGCCACGGACAAGTGTGCCAGCTGAAGCCGGGAGACAAGACCTGTCCGATGTGCCAATACCCTATTCATCTATAGACAGACATCTAATAAGGAGAACTTGGGCCTTACATAGTAGTTTTTAAGGGAATAAGTTTATTGCAACCAAAGGAAAAATCCCCGTCCACACAGCTACTAAATACCTCCGCCTACACGTCCACGAACGCATGCAATCTGCTGATGGATCTATTCACCGATCAGATATGTTAAGCAAGGTCCATATCTTGTCATGATAAGTCCGCTGTCTTGACTTGGATATGACCGCTAGTGACATTACTACTGAGCGTGCACGTGCTTCGGAGGGCACGTTAAGCACGGTCCCGGTTGTTGTCTTGGGATGGCAGTCGTTACAGCATATTGGTAGCCATAGTATTGGTGCAAAAGCCCGCTTGGCTAGCTACCACCCTCAAGTAGAACATCTGTCGCCAACACCTAACGGTGTGTTCCGGCAGCTGTTCTTGAGAGCAAGTAATTCTAGGTTAGCCTGAACAACATCTTCGGTGAGATTGTGATCAAAGGCTCGCCTATCATCAGCTATAAATAAAAACAACATTTTTTTTATGTTATTGTGACGGGTCAAGCACGAAGCCCACCTGATGTTAAGCGGACTAACCTCTGCCTATAACAGATTTCGTCACAAGTCACGAATTGCACTGCACCCGTCACCTTGAGACATGGTTGTTAAGTCTCATGTGCCTGTAGTTTCACTGGCTCTCAAGGACTACTGCCGGAACAGACCGTTAGGTGATTGGCGACAGATTTTCAACTTGAGGGTGGTAGCTAGCCAGGCGGGCATGCTGTAACGACCTACTACCATCACCATAATATAACGACTGCCATCGTAAGACAACAACAAGGACCGACGGCTTATCGTGCTCTCCGAAGCACGGAAGCGCTTGCATCTACGGATTCGTCAGCAGACTTGTAGACGAGGGTATATGGTCGTATGTAGTAAAGTTATTTACGGTAGCAGCTGTGTCGGCCACTTATCGTTTGTTGTCGGATTTTGCCTATTGCCGGCATACACCTATCAATGAGTGACAGTGCGCAGTAGTGCGAATGCAATGCGTCTGTCCACACGTCTGCTGATGCATCAGTATTGCGCGGAAAGTAAGCTTCCGCAAACTGGTTTTCTAGTGCTTCCAAAACAAAATAAATAAATTGATGCACAATTTAAAGCTTTTATTTCCCACCGAAAGCCTTGAAAATCATGATAAGATTACCAGAAAAATCTATAATTGGAATCCATTACCTATACTAATTGTGTAGGTATAATCCCCGTGGGGTGCCGGGTTAGAATTGTACCTCCCCATATCATCCCGTGGGTGTCGTAAGAGGCGACTAAGGAAAAAATACTGGAAGGTGGGCAGCACAATGGTTTTGCGCGATAACCGATCTACTGGACCGATTAGGATGAAATTTGGTATGGAAATAGTTTGAGACATGAGGAAGGACATTGCATAGTTTTTATCCAACTGCGCAAGAAGAGGTTAATGATTTTGCGCGATAAACGATCTACTCGACCGATTAGGATGAAATTTGGTATGGAAATAGTTTGAGACACGGGGAAGGACATAGGATAGTTCTTATCCAACTGCGCAAAAAGTGGTTAATGGTTTTGCTTGAAAACCGATCTACTGGACCGATTAGGATGAAATTTGGTATGGAAATGGTTTGAGACACGGGGGAGGACATAGGATAGCTTTTATCCAACTGCGCAAAAAGAGGTTAATGGTTTTGCGCGATAACCGATCTACTGGACCGATTAGGATGAAATTTGGTATGGAAATGGTTTATGACACGAGGGAGGCCATAGGATAGTTTTTATCCAACTGCGCAAGAAGAGGTTAATGATTTTGCGCGATAAACGATCTACTCGACCGATTAGGATGAAATTTGGTATGGAAATAGTTTGAGACACGGGGAAGGACATAGGATAGTTTTTATCCAACTGCGCAAAAATTGGTTAGTGGTTTTGCTTGAAAATGTCACTGCGCGCTAACTCGCACGGTGGCGCTATCTGTTGGCGCTAAAGCGATGTCAGCACGTACTGCAGCAAAAATTTACAAGCATACAGTTTTGCATAGCCCCTTTTTCTTTGGTAGGTAAACATATTATTATTCTGAAACTCATCTAGCTGGTAGCAAACGTAGTTTTAACACTACCCAGCAGATGGCGTTAATATGAAGTTAAGTTTAAATTACGTAGGTGACAGGCGCTAGCTTGGCAGCAAAGATTACAGTCCCACCAACTTATCTGTTCAGGCGGCAGAAAAAAGAACTACAACATTCCTTCAAATTGTGACAGTTTGTAGTTGATTTCCTTGACCAGCAGCGCCCTCGCGAACTGCACAGTTAAGTTGGTGGTACTATACTTTATGGGCCTGTTTCAGAATGTTCGAGTTAGTTCCGGTTATACTACCCAGACCATATTTAATAAATAAAACACTATCTTTGCGTTTTACAGTCATCGATTTAGCCTATCCATCGGTTAAAGCTTGAAACGCGCTGCATGTTAACTGTCATTTCTATCATTCAGTTATTTTGTTCCGGGTAGTATCCGGAACTTACTCGAACATTCTGAAACAGGCCCTAAGTCTAAGGCTTTGGGTGTTTTAGTTAGATGCATAAAATGTAAGACACGGGTGTGATCCACTACTGGATTTAAAGTTTGTACTTTTAACATTTGTGAAACTGGCATATCATATAGGTACCTACATGCTTTAAACGGCCTGCATATTTTCGGGCAGACGGATCTAAGCGTCCAGATATCAGGCCACAGCAGCCAGAGCACACGATTCCTACACAGTAACTCTAAACCTCGTATACCTATACCTATGTAAAATTTTTACGCACAAGTATACTTACAACCAACAAAAAATCGGAATCCAGTATTTAAAATCACACGGCCCATATACGACTCCATTCACATGCATTTCACTGTTTTTATCCGATCTTGGGTTGCCATCGTAGAATGGCTAACAAAAATACATGGTATATTGTTCCAAGTCATTTGTATGCGAACTCGCTTCAAGGCGTGTTTCCTTTGTTTCGGAAACAACTTCCTGCTTCGAAACTGGATTTATTTAGTATCCGTGTTAATAATAACATTATATGCCACAATATTGTCGATTCCTATTGTTATTATTATCGACGATGCGCATGGGTTAAATGGTGGTTGTAGTCTGTTGTTTTTTTGTTTTGATAGTTAGCGACCAAAACCCGAGGCCAAAAACTATTTACAATATTTTGTTTTTGAGTTGTCTTTTGTGTCAGAGAACATCAGTTACACCTTATAATGGTAACCAAGTTATTTTCTCGTATATAAGAGATTGAATTATCATATTTTTTCTACTCTTATCCCATATATGCGATAAGTATACGTAAAATTTTTGTAAATATTTGTTTACTTCTACATAAATTTTAATCGCATATATGGGTTAACCGTAGAAAAAAAATATGATAATTCAATCTCTTATAAACGAGAAAATAACTCGGTTACCATTATAAGGTGTAACCGATCTTTATAAATATCTGTAGATACATTGCCCATATTATTATTGCCTAGACCTACAAGAAAATATCATTTGACTATTTAAACGTTCTAAGTACGTAATTTTTTTGTAAATGTTTGTTAATTCTACATAAACTTTAATTTTACCCCTACATTAAATAGCGAAAAATAAAGTCCTGTGATATAATAGTAAGTAGGCACACGCTTAGATTTGTATAAAAATTCAGTATAGTACCAACCTACCTAGAAACATCCACCTTGCAACTGCGGATACTCACTAGAAACGTACGGTAGGCATAAAAAATCCAAATCGGCGCATCGCGCATCTGCATATTCTTTAACCGTTATATTGGTGTAGCGAGCGCAGAACGTACATTGATTATGAGCGGCGATGCGTGGGTAAATTAATCTCGATTGGGCCTAGATGCTCAAGGCCTTTGGCGACCTTAACAAACCTAAAATGTAGCCCTATTCATAGGTGCCAGATTCGGAAAATTATCACCAGTTGGGCTACCTCGAAGAGTCAAATGGAGATCAACAAATCCAATTGACTACCAGTAGCCATTTAGGCTACCTAGAAAAAAAAGAACCGGCAATTAAGGTACTTCAGGACTAACCCAAATTTATTTCTTGATTGTATGCGTGTAAAGAAACGTAATATGCACGTCCACCATTATTATAAATATAGAAAAGGTCCTGGATACAAGTGGGTTTCGAGTGAAGACATGACGAAGATCAGAGTAAGAATAAATACTCGTATTTCCAAGCAATGATAACCGAGCGCTTATAGCTATGGACTGCGATGCCGCAGGTCCATGGTTCAACCCCCACCACCAGCTTGACCTTCACCGCTTGTTGGAAGTGTAATAGAAAATCTGTCGCCAGCTCAAGAAATCTGTCTAACAGTGTGTTATGGTAGCAGTCCTTGAGATCTAATAAAATATAGGCACATGAGACTTAGTATCTGTACGTCTCAGGGTGACGGGCGCAGTGCAGTTTGTCACTTGTGACGAAATGCATCTGTTACAGGCAGAGCTTCCCGCTTAGCATCAGGTGGGCCTCGAGCTTGTTCAGTCACAATCACATACAGAAAAAAACAAGCACCACTCAGGGATACATCACCAAATAAAACAAGATATATTCATAAATCATATTTTATTCTCCATTATTTTTCCCCTTGTCCCCCTTCCTCTTCCAAATCTGTTCCCATTGCTTCTGCGACGACTTGAACATTTCCACTTGGACCTTCTCAGCGATGATCCTGCCATACTGCGTGCTGTTCAGAAGGTTGCTCTTGTCCGATATTTCCGACATTATTTTCACCTTTTGTTCTATTGTTGCGATATTGAATATTTCTTCGAATGATCGGGATCCATATTGGGAGAGAGCTAGTTTTTGGTAGTAGCCCTGTAAGAGAAGGTAAGAATGTATGAAACAGCGACACGAGCAGGTGCATCGTTTGATGTTAAACTATTACCTCAAGGCTCTAAAACTTAAGAAAACAAAACTAACTATATATTATCATCATCATCATCAGCCATTTACGTCCACCGTAGAACTGAGCCCTCCTAGAACAGGGAAAGAAGGGGGTTACCATAATACCCATGCTTGGCAGGCGTCTCACTTCGCAGTGCAAGTTACATAAATAAATATGTAATATTTTTCAGTATATCAAATTATATATACCTACATAATATCCACCATTGGTTAAATATTATAAAGGCTTGAGGATGAAATTAAGATTAAGATTTACATGTGTACTAAATGTGTGTTTTAGGAAATATATAATTATTATTATTATAGCAGATCATCAGAAGGTTCTGCTGAGCACCATCTGGTATGATATCCATAATTTCTTAAAATAATATCCCAAAGATACAGGCTTAGTGCTTATTTTGGGGGTCGCTGTCAATTTATTACTCAATAAGAAATTAATTGTACTAGAATCTAAGTAAGCAGTTGTATTTACTTAATTTTTTGTGCAGTAAAACTATCTTATTATTAATATAAATTAAGATTTATTAATATATAAATAAACCAGCCAAGTGCGAGTGGGACTCGCGCTCGTTGGGTTCCGTACCATTATCTCGTTTTCATTATTATTATTAGCAAATAAACAGTGAATATAACGGTATGGGAACCCCCTTAATTATTTATTTTATTTTAATTAATTATATTTAAAGAGAACATAAAACTAAATATTCTGTGAATAGTTAAAGCGTCTACCTGTCACCGTTTTAGTATCGAGCAAGAAACAGTAAAAAAAATCAAGTTTGTTGTATGGGAGCCCCCCTTAAATATTTATATCATTATAAGAATTTTTTGTTATAGCGGCAATAGAAAATACATCATCTGTGAAAATTTCAACTGTCTAGCTATCACTGTTCTTGAGATATAGCCTGGTGACAGACGGACGGACAGCGAAGTCTCAGTAATAGGGTCCCGTTTTTACCCTTTGGGTACGGAACCCTAAAAAAACTACGTTTGTATATAATGGTTACTCGAAAAATAATTTAGATAACATTTACTTCAACTTTTTTTTTGAGTGGCTTCTGTGGTGTTGCCACAATTTCGCCAATGACGAGTCGCACGGATAGAGCGGAAACAAACGAAAGAGACTGATCGGTATTAATAAAAAGTGATCGGTTGCATTTATTATATACATTTCATTGACGATCATGTCATACTGACACTGACAGATGTCAAAGAGGCATAGGACGGAAAATACAGCATTGACAGACGTAAATTCATAGATTCCGGTTGATTTTGGCACGAAACCCCAATGAGAGGTGGAATCTTACCTTCATCTTCCAAATGAGCTTGTCCCTCGCTTTGACCCCGACGCACTGTCCGGTGCAAACCGCATCAGTAACGTGGCAGCCCTTCGCATCGCACAGTATCAGCAGGAGTTCTTCCGGAGACAGCTCGAGGAGACTGCTCACTGCCTTCGCTGGACGCTGGTCAACAATAAGGTTCACTTATAAATAAACGGCCAAGTGCGTGTTGGCCTCACACACGGAGATTTCTACAACAGCACAGAATTAAAAAAATCGTTTCTTTTTATGTTATTGTGACGGAACAAGCTCGAGGCCCACCTTATGTTAAGCGGACTAACCTCTGCCTATAACAGATGCATTTCTTCAAGTCACAAATTGCACTGCGCCCGTCACCTTGAGACATAGTTGTTAAGTCTCATGTGCCTGTAATTTCACTGGCTCTCAAGGACTGCTGCCGGAATACACCGTTAGGTGCTTGGCGACAGATTTTCTACTTAAGGGTGGTAGCTAGCCAGGCGGGCAATCGCAAACTGGCTTTCCACCATGCGGTGAAGCTCAAGTCGGCGGTGGGAATCGAACCAGGGACCTACGGCATAGCAGTCCATAGCTTTTACCGCTCGGCCATCATTGCTTCAAATGGCCGTGCGGTAATAGCTATGGATAATTTTTTCAGACATTTCGGGATCCTTACAGGGAATCCAACCCGCACTTGGCCGGCTTTTATTATTTATTGCTATACAGTAGATATTGGACTATAATCATACAAAGTTTAACGCTTGTTACGCAAGCCACATCCTTGTAAACCAAGGCGTCAGCATTGCCACACCGCAGCGTTGCACACGGCACGAGGTGCAAGCGCAGCAGAAACGTGCCGCAGTGACGTCACGACGCGCATCCGCTTGAACATTGGATCATATTCGAAGCGCACTTTTTGATCAATCGTCGATCAGTAGACATATTTTTAGTTCCTAATAGTTTGTAATTTTAATTAATAAATTAGTTTGAATTAATTTTGCATTTTTTTGCATCTCTTGGCTGCAGCATATGTATTTCACTTACATATATTACCGTTTATAAGATAAAACAATAAACAAGAAAAGGAAAAATACACGATTTTTTAACGGGCAGGTCAGGCTCACTCCAAACTTTAGGTACAAAGCTACAAGTAGTACATCGGCGTACCCGTCCGGACGGGACTATTGTACGTGCGTGCCGCGTCAGAAGAGATCAGAGCTATGTGTGCACATGCGATAGAAAGAGAGACACCTTGTAGGTGAATATAAATATTAGGTACTCCGTGCTTTGCGAGATAAAGAGCACTTTATTGCTTCGTAGCTAGACTCGCTTATTTATTGAAGTGGCTTTGCGGGGTGATTTTTCTGGTCTTTTTTATTATTTGGGAGCAGTAGTTTGGTACCAACTTATATTTTTAACTTTTTGTTGTTATTATTGGTAGGCAATCCGCTATACCAACACACATACATATATACAATCCCAATCGGTTACTTATTACAGTTTCAAAGATACAGCCCTTTTATACTCGTAGGAAGGACGGACAGAAATGGAACCCCTAAAAAAAGACAACATACCTACATGACATTTTCGGAGAGCGGGGTACGATCTTCCGACTCCGGGTTGGGACATGCCCTGAGCTGAGCATGGTGGTAAGGCATTTTGCGAATGCCTGCCTGGCTAGCTACCACCCTCAAGTAGAAAATCTGTCGCCAAGCACCTAATGGTGTGTTCCGGCAGCTGTCCTTGAGAGCCAGTACTTCTAGGTTAGCCTGAACAACATCTTCGACCACATCATCACTTTCCATCAGGTGAGATAGTGGTCAAAGGCTAACCTATCAGGCATAAAAAAAAAGCTACTACGGTGGAGTGACTCATGGGAGAATTTAAGATTTTCATCTTTAGCATAGAACATATAATAATACTACGTATAGAATGGACACTCCTCACCCCCCACCAAAACGAGCCTTCCTCACCCCGCCACCGATTCTGGGCTGGCGCTGAGCTGACTTGAGTACGGGACGCGCAAGTAACGCGTGAGGACGAAGCGTGATTGTACGAGTATTTTAAAAGTTGAAAATGGGGTACTCTTGTGCTGTTTACGGTTGCTTAACAACTAAACGAGAAATGGATAGGAGTTTTTGTAGATTCCCTAAGAATAAAACGAGTCATTCTTGGTAACCTACACTAAGTACCTACATATTTGTCGTTCTTCAGTTATACAGTAGGTAACTTATAAAAACCGGTAATTTACAGTAGTAGTAAAAAAATACAAACATAATACTTTATCTTTGTTGTTTATTAAAACTGCTATTTAAATAATGATAATCTTAGAAGATTTTCGTTTGCAAAAAATATCAGTGGATATCGACTTTGTTTGCAGCGAAACAAGTTTAGTGTCTTTGTAACCTATACCTACCATAGAGAAAAGCAATACACATACCGACCTTCGCTACGGTTGACACGCGGCACACTTCATGTTTGTTTATTATACGAGAAGAACATAAATTATTATTATGATTGTAATTATTATCATTACTTGTATAAAATGTGAACTTGGAATGATACTTTTTGTATAGTGTAGGTATATATTATTGTATAAGTAATGGAGTTAAATATGAAATAATGTTACCATTCGGTTATGTGTTGCATATTCCTACATCATTCATGGAGTTGGATGGTTGTGCTTGTAAATGTTTCTGAAGGTAGGTAAGAGTTTCGTAAAATAACCTACGAAATCTAATAAGTCATAATAACAGCATCAAAAGATTGTTAGGTAGGTAAGTACAATAATTATTCATACGATGACAACCTTAGACGTCACGCTGTAATGAACCCTTTTATTATTTTAAAATTTTTATTATTGAAGAAATGCTTGGTTGATACTAAACGTCGATCCTGGTCCACGGCATACGAATCGTAAAGAAACCCTCCCTAACCTAAACTTATTTTGAAAATGTTTATTGTTAACCTACAAACATAAATGCATACAATACCTATTATTGAGTGTTGGACTGATAGTAGATTTGGCCAAAGTGTGATCGTCTAGTCTAATGGTAGAACCATACATTATGAACCGTTGTAGTAACCTAAACTCTTTTCGGGACGCTAAGACAAGTTAGATACCTATAAGTTCAGAACTATAGTACATCCACATCCTAGTATACAAGTAAATATAGCAGTAATGAAGTTTCCTAATAAGATTCTAACATTGTCAGTCACTAACAATTCTATTCTATATTCACATGTAGTTATTCTATGATTATATACTATAAAATCCTAAGTTTGTCAGTAATTGTAAAATTTAGCTATCACTAATTGACCTTATTTATCTTATATTCCCAGCTATTCATCATTGCATAAAATAACTAAACCTTAAGAACCATTATCTAATAGTTCTCTTATTCAGAGGAGATGAAGTAAAATGGAACACAACTAATATCCTAATAATTAAGAAATATTATACAACTAATTTTCGTGCTTTGTTGAACTGGTGTTTATAAAATAAAGTAAATCAGATAAAATTAGATTATTAATCATGATGAGTAGTAATAAAGGATATATAATTTTAAACTAAATGTAAATAGTTTGCATAGATTCCTTATGTACTGCAACTGTACCTGATAGAAGATTTCTCCGAAGTATATAATTGTATATTTATGCTTTTATAAAGTACATAATATATTTTTAGAAATAAATGTAAATAGTTTCCATAGATTCTGTATGAAATATAACTTATATAATTGTGTGAAGTATTTTCAAAATTATATGAATTTAATATTCTATGATTAATAGGCATTCTATGGATTATTTACATTGTAGGGGATGAAGCTAGAATAACCCCATGGGCTTTCGACCATCTGGGCGGCCGGATTGAAGGTACCTTTTAAGAAATTTCAACGATCTCCGTTTATCATTTTAGCTTTAACCCCTCCTTGTTTTTAGTATCGGTGGAGTTTGGAACACAATGCTAGCGCTTCGTTTAACTTTAGATTTAGTTTTAAGATATTGTTTTATATTTTTATTTATTGTCTCTCTTACTTATATTTTGTGTGATAAATATTTTCTGTTTGTTTGTTTTATTTTTAATTTCCAATTATTTTTGGTAATGATTATATTTGGCCTACCTCTGATGTAATAATCAGACAGATCTATGTCTTCAGGATTTGTGAAGAATTTTGTTGTTGTATATTAATTAACTGACGCGATGTACAGGTGATAATATCAACCAGTGACCTTGGATTGCTCTGACCGTAATATTTAGTCTACAAGCTATCCAAGGAGCGTATGTCTCCAGCCAATGACCAATGTTATCAGCAAACTCAAATATTGTAGTTTACGAGATGAAGTAGATATATATATCCCCTTCCGCTCGGACCTCGGTGACGAGCAGACGTGTGCGCGACCCTACGCTCCTTTTATTTATTTATTTAAAATCGTACAAAATTATTTGAAATATACGCGTAAAGTGACTCCTCAAGAAATCACAAGTACCAGGCGCGCATACGCTGCAAGGAGGTGTGCGTCTTACACTACTTGGACAGATAACCAGTCGCAACGTGAGTCAACATTACAACGCACACAGACGCACTTACACGTACGTGTCACCGAGTTTCTAACTTGTGAGCCCCTGCTAATTCCTTCTGTTAACTAAATCAGTGCGTTGCTATAATTTTTCTGCAAGGCAACCGGAAATCTTGATATACTGTACCGTTGGTTGTCTTACACTCGTATTAATATTAATATGCCTCATACACCGGAAAAGAACTTTTCTGACTCAGAGGCTACTAAGAGAAGTGACCCGCAACTACGGGCCCATCAGGTGACCACTAGAACCAAGCGACGTCGATCTCCCGAGGCCTCGGTTGACAATAAGCTTAAGAGTTTTGAAGATAGAATTACCAAGATGCTCTCAACTTGGAAGTCTGACATGGACTCAAAATTTGATAGATTTGATAATAGATTAACTGAAATCAAGACAGACATTGAAAAGTCAGTTGATTTTATGGCATCTGATTTTGAAGATATGAAACTTAAAGTTATTAATTTAGAAAAGGAGTGCCAGGAGAATAAAACTCAGATGGACCTCTTAGGCGAGCAGTTTGAGGATCTTGTTCGCAGTGCACGAAGCTCATCTATAGAACTCCGTAATGTACCACATACCACAAACGAGACTAAGGAAGTTCTCTCTAATTATTTGGTCCAAATGAGCGCGACAATAAATGCGAAGATATCTCCCATTGAGATCAAAGATATATTTAGAATTCCGGGTAAACCTGAAGCGAATAAGCCGATTATAGCTGAACTGACTTCTACTCTGCAGAAGAACAATATCATTACAGCTGTCAGGAAATTTAATAGATTAAATCGGTCCAGTAAACTGAATGCATCTCATCTTGGCCTACGAGGACAGTCCTCACCTGTTTTCGTTGCTGAACATCTTACTAGTAAAGCTAACCGACTATTTTTTCTTGCAAGAGACCTGACAAAAGCAGGTCAGTATAAGTATTGCTGGACGTCCAATGGTAAAGTGTTTTTGAGGAAAGCGGACGGATGTCCAATCATTCCTATTAAAAGTGAAGAACAAATAACGTCACTGAAAAGTATTACTGATTGACTATATAATAGTATTTCCATTTTTATCAATTCTAAAATAATGTACTGTTATACTCTTATCTTGCATGCTATTTGTATTATGTCTACACTATACACACACATATTGTTTCACTGCAGACTCTGCTTTATTTTCTTGAAAAACACTCTCAATCGGCAAAGCGCAATAAAACCACAGTGGGTTCCTCAAACTACAATCTATGTGAATGTTTTATTCGACAATGTTACCAATGTAATAGTTAATAATGGATAATAAGCCCAACAATATATTCATTGAAGTTGATGAACTTAAGGTCGCAGAGTCTTTCTCTTGCACTGTTGATAGATGCAACGAAATAATTAAAAAATCACATAATTTTCTCAAAATATTTTCCCAAAACATAAGAAGTATTCATAAAAATTTTAATATGTTCTGTGCTATTTTAACAAGCTTAAAATTTGACTGCGATATTATTGTGCTGTCTGAATGCTGGCTTTCGACTAACAAAACACCTCCTCAGCTGCTCAATTTTAATATGATCTCTTCGACCCGACTATTTAACCAAAACGACGGTGTCGTTGTCTATACACGAAACAACATCTCATGCACTACTGAAGAACCTCAGTTCACAGAAGGCAACTGTATTATTATTAAAATTCAAGAAGAAACGGCAATCTTAGCAATATATCGCTCTCCTTCTTATAGAAATACTGAATCATTTATTGTGTCCCTCGAAAGTGCATTGCAATCTGTCAAAAAATTTAAAAACATAGTTATTATTGGCGACATAAATATCGACATAAAACTAAATAACACTGACTCTAAAAGCGGTAACTATCTCAATCTAACCGCAGAGTTTGGACTTTTGCCAACTCATAACTACTCAACAAGGGAAGACAATTGTCTCGATCATGCATTACTTAAATCTAAATCACTAGCTTTATCTTTCGTACTAAAAACTACAGTTACCGATCATTATTCTGTCCTACTATGTCTTCCTCTTGCATCCGTCTCCAACCAACTCGGGCCATCTTTGTTTAAAAAGACTGACTACAAGAAAGTCGTTGATTTTTTGAATACAACAAATTTCTCTTCTATTCTGCAAGTGAACGATGCCAACTTTGCAGCTAATTTACTGGTTAAAAAAATAATGGATGCTACGCAACGCTTCACTATATTTAGGACAATGCCGTGTAGACAGCGAACTTGTAAGCCCTGGATCACACAAGGGCTATTACGTTGCATAAGGCATAGAGATAACATGCACCTTAAACTTAGAAAACAACCAAAAAACCAGGTTCTCTCAAAAAGCTACCGGCGGTACAGAAATTTCTGCAATTGTCTACTTAGAAAGTTAAAAACTGAATATGAAAGATCAGAAATTCAAAAAGCAGGATGTAACCCGAAACGAAGCTGGAAAGCAATAAAAAAAATAGCTAATATTACCCAGAATAAATTACCTCCCACAGAACTGCTAAAAACAGAAAAAGATCCACTTACCTCTGTTAACAAAATTAATTCTTTTTTTGCAAATATTGGAAAGAATCTGGCTGATGCAATAGGAAGCGAACTAGTTTTGAATGATAGTGATCTATCTTCAGACATAATCTATCAAACAACTTCTCATTCTTTTGTTTTATTAAATGCGGATGAAGAAGAAATCAAAAGAACCATAATTGGCCTAAAGAGTGACAGTGTATCAGGGTGGGACGGTATTTCATCAATTGTTTTGAAATCATGTAAGGATGTTATTGCCGGACCTCTGACACATATTATTAACTTGTGTTTTACTACAGGTGTGTTTCCAAAACCCTTTAAAAAATCATTAATTCGTCCTATTCACAAAAGTGGATCACGAGACGATGTCAATAACTTTAGGCCTATCTCAATTTTACCAGCTCTGTCAAAAGTAATCGAGAAAATTTTGAATAATAGACTAATGAACTACCTTGAGTATAAAAAACTGCTATCCGACTCTCAATATGGATTCAGAGCAAATAAATCTACAGAACAAGCAGTTTCTAACTTGACAAACTATATAACTAATAGCTTGGACAAACAGAAAAAATGTGTAGCGGTTTTTTTAGATATGGCCAAAGCTTTTGACACCGTCTCGACTCCTCTTCTGCTACGTAAGCTGGAACATTTCGGAATTCGTGGTGTACCACTCAAATTATTTCAGGATTACCTAACTGATAGAACCCAATGTGTAAGCATCAATAACATAACTAGCGACGAAGAAATCGTTACTTTTGGAGTTCCGCAAGGATCAATTTTGGGCCCAAGTCTCTTTCTTATTTTTATTAATGATTTATGTAACTACTCTCCAGCTCACGGTAAAATTTTTACCTTTGCCGATGACACTGCGCTGATATTTGAGGGAGAGACTTGGGATCAAGTCCGAAATTATACCGAGATTGGACTTCATAACATCATCTCATGGTTGCAATTGAACCTACTAACACTTAACTTCAGCAAAAGTAAATTTGTCGCATTCGGTATCATGGTTAGTAATATACCTCGAAATCCGTTTTTCAAAATTCAGGCACACTCTTGCTCTTACAACTTGTCCAATATCTGTCAATGTGTTTACCTAGACCAAGTTCAATCAATTAAGTATCTAGGAGTTACAATAGATGAACAACTGTCATGGATGCCTCAAATAGATGCTCTGTCGTCACGCGTTAGAAAACTGATCTGGGTATTCAAGAACCTTAGACATGTTTTACCGTATAACTTACTTAAAATAGTCTACTTCGCAGTATGCCAAGCAATTCTAACCTATTGTATTTCTGTATGGGGAGGAGCATGCAAAACAAAGCTTATTAAAATTGAAAGGGCTCAACGGTCTGTACTTAAAGTTATGACTTTTAAACCATACAGATATCCTACTCACTTGCTCTATAACAATTGCCAGGTATTACCTGTTCGCCACCTCTTCATTCTCAATCTGGTCCTTTATCAACATAAAATACTTCAATTTGATCCCACAATCAAATCTAAACGGTCTACTAAGAACGTTTGTGTAACAAAATTCTATTCCACTGCCTTTGCCAGAAGACAATCATCCTTTCTTGCCACACACATCTACAACAGGCTTAGTAAAATCCTGAACTATTACCCAATGACTCGCCACAAATGTAAATGTATGTTAAAAGAATGATTACTAAAACAAGATTACACTACAGTTGAAAAATTATTAACGGTTCTCACATAAATCACTCAGCTTACTGCATTCAACATAGAAACCCATACAATTACCTTAACACACACACACACACACACATTCCCTCACACACTCACACATTCCCTCACACACTCACCCATTTACTCTCATGCGGCCACACACTCATTTCTAAACACTCCTTCCACATATAACTAAGTACGCTTACAGAAATGCATGCTAAATAACATATTAATTATAATTTCATCACATACTTTCAAAATAATTAAAACTTGATTAACTTCGTTATTTTGTACTATATATAAGTAAACATAAATCAATGAGTTACATAATAAATTTCTTAATTTACTATTCATGTCCGGGGGAGGGCATTGGTATGCCATATCACAGGTCTGTCCTAGTTTGGGTACCAATGTATTTCCAATGTTAATGTAAAATTTACTGCTGTATTATTGTACTCTGATATATTTAAGTTAAATGATGTTTGTTAAACGATAAATAAATTTCATTTCATTTCATTTCATTTCATATTATCCTTCAGACAATGTCTCCGAACTGAATACCTCATCCAGGTAGATTATTTCAGTATTTAGAGTGTTATATTAATTTAATTCAAATTTATTTATATCTTATTAAAATAGAAAGTAATGTCCTTAGACAATTTACTTTGATCTTTTAGTTGGTTTGTAGAATTTATAATGTTTATATTTGTTTCCATATTTACTGATTTCTTCTATTAGCTCTTATTTAAATTATTTTTGGTATATCAATATGATAAGACAAGAATGTCCTTTAGACATCTGCTCTAGGCTGATTAGTTTTACAAATATTGCTTCATCTGTATGTTTAACAAATTATTGCCAATAAATTTATTTAATCAATATAATATTATTTTAAATAAATCATAATATTTATAAAAGACTTTATAAATATTAAAATCCCTATAGCATCACCTATAAATGAACTACACATCCCTATCCTCCTGTCTCTATTGTTTTATAGCAATCCGTACACTACATTGTCCATAATTCTCACATGTGGACCCCTGGTAAGAATGAACATTAAAGCATTTGCTCAGTTTTAACTTCATATTGTAGAGAGCTATGCATAACAAAACCTTCCAAAAAGCCTAATGATAGTGTCCTACCATATTCCCAAAACTAAAACCTGTAACTTGAATTCCTAATAAATATGCCAAACCTACCAGGCCTACAGTCTCCTAACATTCGAGCTAAAGTGTTAAGCAAAGCTAGGGCCCGTCTCCCACATTTACATTTAATCGTGTAGTGTAAGCCTCTTCCTTAGCCAAAGAATCAGCTCCTAACAAGAGAACTCAGTATGTCAAGCATTCTGTACCATACCCATCCCTCTAGATGGTTCCCTAGGAGAAACGAACTGGAGTGGCCACGGCTCCGGAGACCTAAGAAGATGTGACCAGGTGCGAGCCTCTCATGTGTGCGGTGGACTCTCATCGGTTAGCAAAGGGGGTTTGAATCGAGTCCGGGAAGTGATACCTACAGGTGCGAATAAACACATATATAAAGATAGACCTCCATAATTGATTCATAATCTCAGCCACCGCTTAGTGAGGTCGTGGCACTCCTCGACTTGCCACAATATACAGAGAAAATAATACAACTATTTCGGGAGACTGCTGGTCGCTTGCTGAGCAAGAACACGACCCCTGAATCGTCTCAAAGTCCAGGATCGAAGATAAATGGCAATAGGGTCATGTCAACACAGCGAGGTTCAATCCATTGCCACGGAAAACACTTCGTTTTCCTTTGTAGATCCTCACTCAATACAGAAGCTAGAATGAAATGTACGCTGAACAAATCTGTATTGACTCACCTCAATAATTACTGATTCCCGTACGTTACTTAGAACGATCTCGAAGTTACCACACAATAGCTGAACAACAGAATATTCTAGAATATCGGGGCGCAACTGTACCAGGCGATGATTTTTCGATGATGGACGAACATAAAAGAATCAGAAAAAGGCAAGGAATGCCTTCATTTCCCCTTCATCCTGACAACGTCACGCGTATGTTTTTAATTTTACTTTTTTCGCAAAAATCCTCTTTAGTAGTCGATACTAATTATTTTATTTAAATTCTTTCTTTCCTAGAAGTAGGTTACGTAGTTTCTTGTACAAAACCTCTTTAGTTTAATTTTTAACTAATAATTTGTAAGATAGTAGAATTTTTCAGTTCTTTTTAAGATCCTATTATCCTCTGTCTAGATTGACTTAGTCTTTTGTAAATTATTGCATTTCTATATTTGTGGACTGAACGAGACGCATGGTGGATCGTTACAACGCACACATTTACGCGTGTACAAAAACAATATTTGTGTAGTGTCTGTGTAATAGGTAGTTAGAACGCGGCTTTTGTATAGAGAATGAGTCGAGTGTCCAGGCTGTGTCTTTAGTAACCATTGATTTTGTTCAGTGCTTCAGCATACTTAAATGCCACAATTCACTAACACTATAAAAAGGTTTAGTTACTAACATTAGGTATCATAATATAAACAATCGTTACTTTCTTTAGCCGGAAACTGTACAGAATAGAATATGATTTATTTGCTTCAAAAGTGCAATAATGTTATTGAAAGTAAATCAATTTAAGGTCTTACACATTTTACCAAATGACTGGCATGCCAAAACTTATAATGAAAATTTAATTTCTAGAAGATATTACTTGCTAGCGCTTCAAAAAATTATAGATAGATAATTAGTTGAAGCGCTCGTAGCTAAGTTTACTTAGCTGTTCTCAACCGATCAGCAAAGTTAAGCAGCCTGAAGCTACAGCTCTTGTGTGGTTTATATACTATTAACTTTACCTTGATGCTACAGTTGTCTATTACATCACCGTTACCTTGATGAATCGACGAATACGTTATCTGTTTCTCTAAAACCACAGAGAAAACTTCTGACTTTTACGTTTTACCTGAATATATAAAATAGTTTGTAAAGCGACAGATCCAGACACGTTGATGAAGTAAGGTACTATGTGCGGTTCAGATATATCGGGGACTTACATAATAATTATTCCTCCGTTATATATATCATTGGGGTACCTCATCATAACCCGTGGGGTGCCGGGTTAGAATTGCACCTCCCCATATCGCCCCGTGGGTGTCGTAAGAGGCGACTAAGGGAAAATTACTAGAAGGTGGGCAGCAGCGCCTTCTAAAGACCTTCCATCTTACAGTGCGATTCCCAAGCCGCCTGCCAAGCGTGGGGATTATGGCAAATACCCCCTTAATAGGGGAGGCTGTGTTCAGCAGTGGACGTGTCGGCTGTTACAGTACAGTATGTATATCATTACCTCTACCTTGATGCTTAGTTACCCTGTGACGATTATATTAACTCTGCCTTGATGCTAGATTTGTATATTACTATAACATTACCTCTACCTTGATGTTACATTTGGTAGTGAAACCCGTTCGAAGTGAAAATATTCAAGTTTTTATTTTTTTACCTGAAAGTCCAAAATAGTTTGCAGCACGACCGATCCGTGCACGTTGATGAAGTATTCTTCTTGCAGTTTGTCTGTGTCGATGGCCGGCAGAGGGAGTAGACGCAAGCAGCACACAGAGAAATACTTCTGGTTTTCCGTCTCCGAGCATTTTAGAGCTGTTTCTAAGTTCTGGAAATAGGAAATTACTTTTGATTCATACTGGAAACAGTATCTGATTCAGAAGGCCTAAAAACTCCTTCAATTTGAATGGTAGTACTCTCTACCACTTTCAAGTAGAAAATCTGTCGCTACCCCTCTAACGGTGTGTTCTGGCAGCTGTCTCTGAGGGCCAGTTCCAATTCTAGTTTCATTTCATTCAGCAGTCGGGGGAAGTTCACCATTGAACAAAAGCAACCCCCAATACGGGAGTGGGGAAGGAGAGGATTGCCATAATCACAATATGAACTGCTGTTTTCAACCCATGTCCAAACAGAAATCATACACGTTCACTGCAAAAATGTGTCTCCCAAAGGAAAATGAGGGACATACAATACAATACAATAACTCTTTATTGCAAACCAATTTACAAATTTTACATATTATATAAAAAACAATAAAAACCCTTAAAAAAATGGTATTACAATGGGCGGTCTTACCGCTGTAAAAGCGATTTCTTCCATTATATACTCCTTCCTTACATACATACATGTCAACATATATATATATATATATATATATATATACACCGTGTCCCAAAATTCAACGATAAGCCGGCATCGGTGCATGGACCTACTCATGACTCCTCGGAAAAAAAAAAAAAAATTATAACTGTTTTTTTTATTAATTACAGAGATTTTTATAAATTTCATCGATATTCGATACCCATTATGCTATTTTCAACTACCATGACCACAATTTTTGACATATTTTTGATATGTTTTGTGCATTAGCAACCTAAGAAGGACGGCTATCTACCACAATCCTTTAAAATTACAGAAAGTCTGTAGTTATTTTACAAAAATCTGTAAAAAAAAAAAATTTTCTTATAATTTTCATAGATTTTAACATTCTATGCACTTTCTATAGTCTGGGTTAAAAAAAAAAGTATGGACACTACCATGGCAAGTTTTATTAAAAATTGGCGCAATTTTATAAAAGTCTCTGTAATTAAAAAAAAAAAGAGTTATAATTTTTTTTTTTTTTTCCCGAGTAGTCATGAGTAGGTCCATGCACCGATGCCGGCTTATCGTTGAATTTTGGGACACGGTGTATATATATATATACATACATAATATTATACATACATATATTATATTCAAACATGATATATAAATATAAACAAATATCAAGGAGCATCAGAAATTGATAAATAGTAATTCTTAACTGAAGTCTTAAATATTGAAAGGGACTTGGCAAGCCTTATATGCACAGGCAGTGCATTCCACAATCGTACAGCTTGGACTGTGAAGGGCTTGTCGTAGAACTGTGAAGTATGGGGAGGCATTTTCAGTAGAAGGGTCTCAGAAGATCTTAAGGATAGGGAGTGTGAGTGATGTAAGAATTCAAAACGCTCTTTGAGATAGGGAGACTACTTGGAATGAAGAGAATATTGTAAAGCAAAGATAGGATATGAGCATTCCGTCGCAGACGGATTGGCAACCACTTCAGCCTTTTTCGAAAGTTGGAGACATGGTCATATTTTCGTAGGCCAAATATGAACCTGATACAAAAGTTTTGGAAGCGTTCAAGCTTATCTAGCTGATCTTGGGTTAAATCTAGATATGATATGTCGGCATAATCAAGTATGGGCAGCAAAAGAGATTGTGCAAGCGCAATTTTAGTGGTAATTGGTAGGAGATTCTGTAACCTCCTTAGAGAAGAAGCAGAAGCAAATATTTTGCGGCTAGTTTGTGCAATTTGAGGTCCCCATGAGAATCTGCTATCAAATATCACTCCGAGATTTTTCACAGTATTGCTAATTGTTATAGCCATTCCGTCAAAAATAACTTGTGGTAGGCGAAACCAGTCAATTAGAGAGATCATTCGTGAACTGCCGATGATAATAACTTGGGTTTTCGCCGGATTCACTTTTAGGCCGTATGAGTAACTCCAGTCGGTGATACGTTGTAAGTCATTGTTGATGATGTCAATTGCATTTGGCAACTCGTTGAGTGGAGCTTGAGTATAGATCTGCAAGTAATCTACGTATGTATGGGACATTTTTAAGTAAAGGGAAGAATTTGCTTTATTTTTCACTCTTGGCAGACTTTTAAAGATCTCAGTAAGCATGGACAGTTCTGCAAAAGATACTGTTACTTTAAATTATTATTATTTGAAAGAATCACATACAACAAGACATACACTGTGTTCAGCTAGCTGTTAAAGGTCAGAAGACACATCCCACGGCAGGAAGAGAGGTAAAACGGACAGACGGATTGACTGAGTGAAGTTAGCTTTGCCAATAAACTTACAACATTATAATAAAAAGATAAAATGAGCACAGCGAGAGGAGCTCGAACCCACGATATGATCGTCGGTCCTTCGGACCAATGCCGACGTCGCAGTTTGAATTGTCTAAACACTCCTGTCTTTGTTTACTAGTGATATTCTGAAAAAGATGACGATGAAAATAAGATAAACTTACTGTTACAAACTGCGCTTGCTTCGCCTTGAGCCTGAGACAGGCCTTAGCTATCGCGACCAGCACGCCGGTGTTGCCGCTCGACAATAGCTCTCCCAACTTCCCGCCGAGCTCCTCGTACATCGGTTCGAACTGGCAACACACGATCAAATAAATCATTCAATATACTGAAGACTTCGTACCCATGAAAATGTCCCGGACATGCATTCATGTGCAGAAAAAAATGCAGACTTTTGATACTGCAGGTAATGAAGGTAATGGATTATTACTATTATTTTACCTCTACATTAATGCTACAGTTGTGTTCAATTAACAAATTATCTCTTCCCTGATGTATCTCATTCAGAACAATAGAAATGTATTGTTTTCCTGTGAATATAAGTCACAGTCGATCCTCAATGTTAACCCATAAAGATATAATTATCTCTACCTTGATGTTTTATTAACATATAGCAAATACTTGATTATATTACCTCTTCTTTATGATATATATAACGATTACAATAGAAAATCACCGTGAACTAAGTCCTAGCGTTGAACTGAATTTACCCATTTTAGTATATGATAGCCCAGTGGCGATGACTGTAGACAAGCCACACAAGGAGTCCATGGTTCGAATCTTAGCGGGCTGACGGCTTGAGCTCAACAGCATGGCGGTAAGGCATTGTGCGAATAAATTCCGTGGTAGCAACAACATCTTAAATAGAAAATCTGTCGCCCAGGTCTCAATGGTGTGTATGGTAAATTTATAACTTCATGGTAACATCTACCTATGCTAAATTAACCAATAATTTTTACACGACATTAGCTTTACCTTGATGCTACACTTGTACATTAGATCTTCCTTCATAGTAGCTACCTTGATAACACCTATCTATAGTGACTATGATTACCTCTTCCTTGATGGTACAGTTGTCTATGAGCCGCTGCACAGTAAAGTTGAGCATGGGCACACAGGCGAGCCGCGCGAGCCGGTTGATGAAACAACGGGCGTATAGCTGCGTGTACATCTTCTTCTTCGCTACGAACAGAGCTGCTTCTAGTAATCTGAAATATTAAATTAACAATAGCATTCAGTATCACTGTTTTATTTATTACCAGCTGATTGATATGATTTTTCCCCGTGGGGTACCGGGTTAGAATTGCACCTCCCCATATCATCCCGTGGGTGTCGTAAAAGGCGACTGAGGGAATAATTATACTGGGAGGTGGGCAGCAGCGCCTTCTAAAGAACTACTATCTTATACTGCGATCGCCAAGCCGCCTGCCAAGCGTGGGGGTTATGGCAAATACCCCCTTAAACGGGGAGGCTGTGTTCAGCAGTGGACGATCCGGCTGATACAGTACAGTTCAGATATTTATTTCAAACCTAACATTTTAAGAATGTAGAATGAAGACTTAAAGATGTATAATTAAGAGTAGAAATTCAATTTAATCAAGTAATTTTCAGCAGGGGCACCCCTGGCTCACTCCGCACTTTAGGTACAAAGCTACAGGTACATCGTACCCGTCCGGACGGGGTTATTTTACGTGCGTGCCGCGTCAGAAGAGATCAGAGCTATGCGTGCACATGCGATAGAAAGAGAGACGCCTTGTAAGTGAATATACTTTGAATTAACTTTGCGAGCTGAAGTGCGCTTTATTGCTTCGTTGCTAGAGTCGCTTATTCATTAGAATGGCTTTGCGGAGTGAACCTTCTAGTCCTTTTTATTCTGTGATATTAGTATTATCATAGAGAAAGAACTAATAAGAGTAGCAATCGCAACGTACGCCGGAATAAGCTCAAATTTTGTATCATATCCAGATGGCGCTGACTCGTAGCCTGGAAATTTTGGTTTCGACACGTAAAGCCGATAAATTTGAAGTTCATCGATGGTAAACAAGCCCAAAAGATATCTTGTTTTTTTTAATACGAAATATTGTGTTAAAATGCTGCTCCAATAAATTTGTTTATTATGGATAATTTACCACGATTCATAAATTTATTGATAGATGGCGCTGCACCGCATGTAAAATATATGGCAAATAACGCCATCTAGCCATTTTGTTTCGTTCCAACACGAGTGCGAGTAGCCTAAGTGAGATTTAGGACGGCCATTAAAAATGTAATTTCGTTATGTTATGTGATTTGATACATTAAGCGACATCTTTCGCCGAAGCTGGTATTTAGTTATCGGTGTACGCTGTCATGTATGGTCTTTGTCACTCTTAATAGTGCTTTCTCTATGGTATTATTGATGTATGCTGTGACTAGCACTCTTTTACGACCAGTCGTCTACCTTACACCAACCCGGCTGGATTGTTATATAAGACTCGATAACTAATATCAAATACTCAATATCACCAGGAAAGCTACAATATCATCAGGAAAGCTACCGAAGCTCAAGAAGCTCTGGTAAAGATAAGGAGGCTAAAGTGGCAGTGGGCTGGACACACAATGAGAGGAGAAGACAAATGGAGCAAAGCCTTAACCGTTTGGTATCCCAGAAACGGAAAAAGAAAAAGGGAAGACAACCAAAAAGATGGGATGATGAGATTAGGGAAATATCAGGAAAAACCTGGATGAAACTTGCTAGAGAGAGAGAACAGTGGAAGAGGTTGGAAGAGGCATTTGCCAACAAATATTAAAATATATATATATTAATTAAATTTAGTATTAAGATCATTTATAAAATATGTTGCTGTCTGAAATAAAGGCAGTAAATAAAATAAAAAAAATGAAGTCCTCACCTGACAGCAGGCTGAGATTCAAACACGGGCGGCAGACTGCACTCCTGCACGGCATTCTCCGTGTTATTTTCATCATCACCAGTTTGCTCCACCTCTTCATCAGCATCAACATCGATTTTATCCTTCTTGTGGTCACCACCTGTTGACAAATATATAATGACTTCTGTATCACACTCCTCATGCATGTTCAGTACTAAATACTGTACAGCCTATTGCCGCCTTGTATACACATTCTAGGATGGAAGTTACGGTTGTTCTTGACAGGCGAAGGTCTTTCAGTAGGTTATATAGGGATTTTGCTGGTATTCACCTTTCTCAGACTTCTGTCTTAACTAAAATAATAAATAGGAAAGATTTGATTGATTGTTTGTTTGTTTGCATTGAATAGGCTCTGAAACTACTGAACCGACACCTTCCGAAGATTGAAATTTGGTATGGAAATGGTTTGAAACACGGGGAAGGCCATAGGATAGTTTTTATTCAACTGCGCAAAAAGAGGTTAATGATTTTGCGCGACAACCGATATACACGCTGGCAGAGCCGCGGCCGGAAAGCTACATTATTACTAAAATAAAACAAAAAACTTAAATCATAATAAAAAAAATAAGAACAAGAAAAATAACATAAATAAAAGTTCATTAAAATAATTATATTCAAACATTCTTTATTATTTTCTTTTCTTAGGTTACTAAGTAACTTCAGGTTACTGAATCAAATAGTTTATGTGTGTGTATAAGAATTAATATTTTTTATATTTATTGTTAAATACCCGTGCGAAGCCGGGGCGGGCAGCTAGTAGCAAATAAATTAACTACATTATTTTTACATACCATACATCTGAAGGATAAGGTGAAGGAAGATGTCTAAACGTATACGTTTTGCCACATATATGTTTTGGTCCATTGTAATAGGACTCTTTTGTCATCTTTTGAAACGCTCGTAGCTAAGTTTGCTTAGCTGTTCTTAACCAATCTGCAAAGTTAAGCAACGTCGCCCGCGGTCATGAGTTGGATGGGTGACCGCTAGTGACATTACTACTGAGCGTGCACGTGCTTCGGAGGGCACGTTAAGCGGTCGGTCCCGGTTGTTGTCTAATAATGGCAGTCGTTATAGCGTGGTGGTAGAGCATTTTGCGAATGCCCGCCTGGCTAGCTACCACCCTCAAGTGGAAAATCTGTCGCCAAGCACCTAACGGTGGGTTCCGGCAGCTGTCCTTGAGAGCCAGTACTTCTAAGTTAGCCTGAACAACATCTTCGACCACATCATCACTTACCATCAGGTGAGATAGTCAAAAGCTAAGTAAAGTAGTCTTATAAAGCTATGTCAGGAATAAAAAAAAAAAAATAGAACTATCGGAAACAGTTATACACTCGGGGCTGCCAGGTATTCAAATTTTATTTTAGACAAAAACTTAATAACCTGTCTAATCTTGGAATCGAATTTCTGAGAACCTAGAAATTACATCAATCGGTACATTTACATACACACCAACTAGGCCGTACTGTGACTGTGCGTCATTTTTATTTTGTATGGGATGTTGCATGCCCAAGGACATCCTGATGTTAAGCGGTAACAGCTGCACTTCCTTAGTCACCCTGAGACATACTGTTGTTAAGTCTCATGTGCATGTAATTACTTACTGGCTCTCAAGTACTGCTGCCGGAACACATTTTTAAGTGCTTGGCGACAGAATTTTTTACTTGAGGGTAGCTGCCAGTCGAGTATTTGCAAATTCCCTTCCACCATGCGTAGAAGTTCTTGTGGGGATCAAACCATGGGCCATGGACCATCGCACAGCCATCCATAGCTATTACCGGTCAGCTATCTTTCTCATCTCTAAATTACATTTAAAAAAGAACAGTTCGTTAAAATCTCATTTTTTTACTAGCAGAGCACAACATTTTTGTCTCGAGCGGGCATCGAATCCGCGTCACCCCGATTTGCACCGAGTGCCTCGTACCGTGCCATGATCTCTAGGCTACCTGAACAGGGCTCCGTACGTTTCACCAATAAACAGTTCGCAAAGAGCATGGTTCGCTAAAAACTAAATTTTATTTTACAAAATGTAGAAGATTTAGATTAGTTTTAGATATCAAGGTTAACCTAATCTGAACAAGCCAAGCCTATATTTCAAATTAAGGTAAACCTTCTGATTTTGAATAATACAAAAATAAAACCGGCCAAGTGCGAGTGGGACTCGCGCACGAAGGGTTCCGTATCATTATCTGTAACCTAATCTTGCAAGTTACAGACACTTTTTGCAGGGTCTGATTGAGCTGGGTAGTACGGCGAAAACATCTTTTATTGTATGGGAGCCCCCTTAATTATTTATTTTAATTAATTATATTTAAAGAGAACATAAAACTAAATATTCTGTGAATGGTTAAAGCGTCTACCTGTCACTGTTATTACTATCAAGCAAAAAATGAAGTTTGTTGTATGGGAGCCCCTCTTAAATATTTATTTTATTTTTAATATTTGTTGTTATAGCGGCAATAGAAATACATCATCTGTGAAAATTTCAACTGTCCAGCTATCACCGTTCTTGAGATACAGCCTGGTGTCATACGGACGGGCAAGGAAGTCTCAGTAACAGGGTCCCGTTTTTACCCTTTGGTTACGGAACCCTAAAAAACGGAGAACCCAGCTCTCTGTGAACAATGTTTTTGAACACCGTGCGGGGCGACCGGAACATGCTCACTATAGCGGAATGTTATGCTCCAGTTTTTATTATGATAACTGTCATACTAACTAGACCTCATTTGATCGAAAGATGTGCTTTTTGAAACACTTAACTCGCGCAATGATGTCGCTACCCTTCTATATTTCTATATTATATGATTACAAACACTAGCGTGTGGTAAACGAAAATTACATTTATAAATTATTAGAGCACAAAATTCTAGTCTCGAGCGGGAATTGAACCAGCGTCTCCCGGACTCCGACTTGAGACAAGATTTTTGTGCTGTGCAAACGATAGTGCTTGTGATAATTATAGAAAAAAGTTAATGTTAAAGCTTGTATCACCTGTGGAAATCCAGTCCTCGGGCGCGAAGGACTCATTCAGCAGCTTCTTGATGAAGTCCCTGGTGAGGTTCTTGTCTACATTCTTCATGGCGTACAGCAGCACTTGCAACAGTGCTGATGTGATGTTCTGTAAAATGGCAGACAATTCATCAATATTTTAACGATTATGACAATCTGGCCAACAAATTTTTCACTTTTGTGGCTTGGTTTAGTACAAAATGTAAAATGACAACGGGCTTGCCACTTCGCTTGATGAAAAGAAAGATTCTCAAATCACTTGGTTACCACACTACACCAGAAGACGAATAATAGGTAGGCCCCCCAGGTGGACTGACAACGTAGAGAAAGTTGCAGGGAGCGGATGGATGCAATTGGCTATTAGCCGTTCTTTGTGGCGTCCGATGGGGAAGGCATTTGTTCAACGGTGGACTTCTTCTGGCTTTGGATAATGATGATGAGGTACATGATTATGGCATTTGCGACACTAAAAGAATATTGCATTTTTGAACATGATTAATTGAGTGAAAGGTATCAGTAGTATACCTGATACCTATAGAGGGCTATTTTTCTTGTGTAGACAAAAATTTTTAGGGTTCCCAGGCATGGATTGATAGGCCATAGCTAACTCATAGCTATGCAGTCAACTTTCTAATCACAACAACGTTTTTGATTACCCCGCAGGTTAGCCAAGGAAACTCAACGAAGGGATGAAGGTAGTGAAATAAAGGTTTCGTTTAGGAATATTGTTTTTTTTATTGCATTCCAAGTTTGTGACACACCAATGTTGCTAATATTAACAAACAAGCTGTCTTTCTCTTACTTCTGCAGCTCATCAGTCGTCATCCAAGGCAAGATCCAATGAAAGCAACCGCATGGAAGAAGACCAAAGACACACTTTGTGGCTCAAAAGTCTTAAAACATGGTTTAACGCTCGCGTCAAAGATCCCTATTCCGAACAGGTGTGTCGAAAGTCAAAATAGCCCAAATACCGACTGTTGGTTCAAGTGTCAGATAGCTGACCCATGACACGTGAAGATGGCATCTTAAGAAGAAAAAGTTGTCTTTCCCAGAGTCAGTTGTCTTTCTAAGAGTATGATAACCTTCCAACAGCAGTCAGTGGTCCTTCCAACTGCCATCAGTCTCTGTATTCATCATATTGTTCATTATAAAAGTTTTGTAAAAGATAATATATTATACCAAGACATATTGACCCCACATCCCATGTACATACATGGGATACCAGTAGGAAATGAATTAAGATTCAAAGTCACATTGATAGATGTGACTTTGAATCTTAATTCATTTTCTACATTTCAAAATCATAAGATAACCACTCATTTCATTACACATTTGAAGCAGTGATGGCTCAGTGGCATTGGCTATTGACTGCCGTGCAGCAGGTCCATGGTTCGAATCCCGCCCAGAGCTTGAGCTTCACCGCATGGTGGAAGGGCATTTTGTGAATGCCCGCCTGGCTAGTGACCACCCTTAAGTAGAAAATCTGTCGCCAAGCACCTAACAGTGTGTTCCGGCAACAGTCCTCGAGAACCAGAAAAATTACAGGCTAATGAGACCTAAAAACTGGACGTCTCAGTGTGATGGGCACAGTGCAATTCGTCGTTGACAAAATGCGTCTGTTATAGGCAGAGGTTAGTCCACTTAACATCAGGTGGGCCTCGGGCTTGTTCCGTCACAATAAAATAAAAAATAAAAAAAACACAGACATACCTGATATGGCATATCCTTGAGCTGTGCCCAGGTGTATAGCCGTTGGCCGAAATCCTTGACAACCTCTTTGAATTCATCTGGGACGGGCTTGTAGTCTATTCTGGTAGTGTGGGGTGGAATGCCTGAAAAGTAAGGAATGCCTCTTAAATTTGGTGGGATTAGTAGAAAGTCTTTGGCTAATACAAGGCCAACCAAGCTTCAATGCAATTAGGCTGAAAGTTGTTCAAATGTTTCTGGTAATATTAGATATGTGTAAGATAGCACTTTTTGACAAATTGCATACTGGAACAATGGAATGAATTGCCAGTCAGTGAAAAGATTAAAAATTGGACTGGACAAACTGAAAATCTATAATAACTTTAACACATCTGCAGTGATATATACAGTTTGTCCCAAAACTCAACAATAATCTGGTACCAGGCAAGAGGCCATGTCATACCAGTTCTGGAAAAATATGAAAAATATTTCATGTCACCTAGTTGAGCGGTAATATTTTTTTTATTTTTAAAAGTTGTATACCAACCTTGGTCTCATTGTGATCATCAATTTCAAAATTTTGCAGTGAATTTTGAAATCATGTTTTCTAAAATAATGGTGCTATTAATCGCAAGCACAAATCAAAGTAATAATCATTGTTAATTTAGTAAAATAAATTAAGTTTCATTGAGATACTTCATTTTGAAAAAAAAACATACTATTTTTTTTTTTAATTATTTCATATAATGGCCCATTTAGGCAAACAATTCAAGCATATACAACCTGTATACCCATAATATTAGCTTTTTATGTGATTGTAATGGTACATGAACAAGGCTCATCTGGTGTTAAGCGGTAATCTAAGCCTATAACCAATACATTTTATCACAAGTGATTAACTGCACTGCGCCCATCACCCTGAGACATAAGTTGTAAAAAAAAGAAAAGTTGTCTCATGTGCCTGTAATTTTTGAGAACCAGTAATTCTAGGTTAGCCTGAACAACATCTTCGACCACATCATCACTTACCATCAGGGGAGACAGTGGTCAAAGGCTAACCTATAGGGAATAAAAAAGAAAAATAAAACAAAAAAAAAAGGCATCCATACACTTTAAACCGGATCACAATAATGCAAACACTACTGTTTGGTAGAAATAGTAATGTTGACTCAACAATATGCTAGTGCATTATAAATAACATAGTCATATATAAATAATAATAAATATCATAGTAATCAATAAGTTTCTTTTTTTTAGTTATAACAATGAATTGCCTATATAATAACTTATTTCATGAATCTCTCACCTTTCTTCGTATCAACAACAGTTTCTTTAAACAGATTAACCTTGGGTTTCTCTCCTGGTAAAAGTGTGATTCCACTTAAACATTTCAAAGCACTCCGCAGTATATGATTCGCATATGGATCATATATGAAATCCTCCAAATTATTCAACATATATTTACATAGCTTTAAAGTGAACTCATAGCATTTCTGTACATGGTCATCACTGTATTTCTTTTCTTTGACTTCTTTTTTTTGTTTCTTTTTTGGTACATCTTCGTCTGATTCTGTACTGTCATCTTCTAAGTGCTCAGTGGCTCTGTTGCAAGAAACTCTTAGCAGTGCTTCTATAACATGACTTGTGAAGTTGTCCAAACAAAGTTTACGCAAGTCTGGGGTGAGGATCTCCACATAGCGTTCCAAGTCTTCGGGTGAGGAGAAGGGTAGCAGTAGCTCAACAACCCTGCAACCCAACTGGTTTCCAACCACATCCAGTTCTTCTCCTTTAGTACGATCTAGCACATTGTTGACTAATGCTTCTGAAAATTTATTTTTATATGTTTATAAAGTAAGAGAAAGACAACATTGTGAAGAGTTGAACTACAAAGATATACATACTGTAATACTCTGTGCCCACTACAAAACTTTGGTCCTTATGATGTAGAAAAGTTTTTAAACATATCTATTTTTAGGGATTTACTAAGATAATGAACATATCTGACAAAATTTACATCACAAATTTTTGATTGCAGTAGGCCAGACATCATATACAGGACATGGGTTTTTATAGTTCCATACCCTAAGGTCAAAACAGAGCCTTATTAATGAGTATGTGGTCTCATGGTCTGTCCAAGTATATCACTCCAGTCACCGAGGTCTCTAGCTCGTAAGCGAAATGAGTTACAAACCTGAAATTCTGTGTAAAACTTTGACCCAAAAATATATATTGGACTAGACATTCAATTATTTTTCAAGGAAGCTACAATAGATTGGAAGTTAGTTGAATATATAACTGATTTGCACATTAGCATGTGGCCTGTCACTGTCTAAAGTTTATTGACAACAGCACATAGTTATATTATTTTAATTAAAAGCTATGTAATTGCGGAGCATGTGCTGTTGCAATACAAGGCCATAGAATAAATTAGGCGAAATAATATCTTGCATCATTATGCAAGATGGTGGCTATACCAATCACTGCATAACAGGAAAGACTCCATTGACTCGGGGCCCCACATAATGCCCACTGGACCAATTGTGCCAGTGACCTGATATGAAGGCCATATTCCGATACATTAAGGAGTTGTGATGGCTAGGGTAGCTAACGGGGGAAATTCACTGTATAAACCATGCAGGATGTCAGTGCACGAGTTATCATGTCCAAAAATTAGGATAACAAATAAAAAATTTAATGGAATGTCCGGCCCAGACTACAGGGGATAATATTCAATAGCTTACGTCTTTCTTCCTTGTTTTCAATGCCTTGTTTCATAGCATCGAGAATTCCAACGAAATATTGATAAAGTTCTTCAGACATTTTCGTCCCACGGCCCAGCTGACCCTTTTTGGCGTACTTTTTCGCATTAGAAAGGAAGTTCTTGCGTTTTTTTCTATATTTCCGCTTATTAGGATCATTTTCCACGTTTATTTCACTCATTTTTCCAATAATACATACAACAAAATGTAAACAAAATGCTTTTTAGAGGTTACTTATCTGTCAACCCCATGCCTGTTTTGTTTATTTTTTGACAAGCAATACAAGCATGACGTGACGTGACAGTGACTTCGTAGATCGTTGCCGTAGTTTAATATGCTTTTTTTGGGTGCATACCATTTGAAGTTAGATTCGCTAAAAACGCTAAAAACGATCACAATCCCAAAAAGTTGTTACACATGGGTCTTGGCGTTATTTTCGCCATAAACGCTATGAGGCTACTGGAACAGTTTGATTTCCCTGCATCTAATGTCAAAAGTGACAGAAGTGGCAAATTTTAGTGGCATTCTTAGCGTACTTATCCTAAATGGAACAGGGGATGACAGTTACAAACGATCACAGTGATCACAACCACAGACGCAGAATGTGATCAAAATTATCGAAATTAACGTTCTTAGCGACAAATGGAACATACCCTTTATAGTTCGACTCGTATTGTTTGTGAATTGGCTTTAACTACTAATCAGATGGGAATCAGGCTTCCACACGGTTTTTGTTGCAAATTATTGTTTCGGATAAATGACATCCTAAATATATATTCTATGATCTTTTGTAGGAAACGAAATTAATGAAAAAAAAAACTAAATAAAACTTAATTTTGCTTGCTTCGGTAGTAACATAAATGTGTTGATAGATATTTCGTACATTAATGATATAACGTAAAAATTCATCTAAACTTGAGATGCATTTATTAATAAGAGCGTTAAAGTGACACCCATTTGATTTTGTGAGTATATTTGTAATTTTGTAATCATTTATTCAAAATAGGCGTCTATGCCGCTCTAATGAAGGTCAGTTACAAATTTTAGTATTGAAATATTCTTTAAAGTACTGCAACGTTCAGCAAAAAAAAATGTATAGAGCCATTGCGAGAAGAACGGGCAAGAAACTCGGGGCCATTCTTTAAGGTTGAACTGGCCGGTAACTTTTCCATACAAACGCCGTAGGATGATCACTCCCTTATTTGAGGTTTTAGGTCCACAACTAAGCATGATATCGATTTATCTCTTCATTATCTAGGCTTGTCTTGGCACCGATTTGTAAAAAAAATCTTCACATGATAGTTATAAGCCTCGAAACATCCCTGTAATATCACGAATTTTAGCGCATGTTTAGTCGTAAATAAACGACTTATAGAGCATGAAATCCCTAAAATTATTTACATAGAAGCATAGCTCAGTTCATGATCATTTTAGAAAACATTTTGGAAAACAAATACATCCAGTAGTATAATCATAAACATCCTAGAGCCAAAGGTCGGCACACATAGTTTTGCGCGCTAGTTTTTCGTTCAAAATATTGGGCATCTCATGTCAATACTTACATTCCGCGGTGAGGGAAGCGGGTCTCATGCGCAGCACACTAATATATAATTAACAAAACGCACACTACCAAAAGTCACGTGCACCGCGCCGCGATCTTAGAACATAATATTATATTGTAGGAATGCCCTGTTGCTTTTTGGTGTGCACGTATGTATACACTACCAATATGTAGTGCGTATGCCTACTTACGTACTTATATATATATGTATATATATATATATATATATATATATATATATATATATATATATATATATATATATATATATATTTACATATGTTGGGAGTTGGGGACCGGATTTTCTTTCGCATTTGATTAGTTTGTTCGTGATAGTAAGTGTCGGACGCCATAATCCATATAGATAGGTAAGTACTTGGGTAATATAAATACGTAACTATGTCTAGGTACTCACCTATTCTCACCTAAGTACCTAGTAGGTATTAGTTAATACGCAGGTCATGATAGCTATGGTGAGTACCTAATAATTTTAGCAACACTTAGACAATATAAAAAGCTGCATTTGGTTAGATATGGTATGGACGTAGGTAGTCCGCATTCTTTTTAGAATATAGTCTAGGCAGTAATATAACTTCGAGAAAGTACCTACCTAACACAAAGTAGTAAAGGGTTAGAATTAGAAGCTCAATGGAAGATACCTACCTATCTACGATATAATTATCATTTATCATATAGGCCTGCCTAGGCACACAACTGTCAGCGATGTCAAATCGACATTCGCGGGCGCGCATTACATTGCATACCTATACATAGCTATAAGATCACAACAAATAATAAAGTTAGTACTATGTTAGTGTTAGTACTACCTACGTAAATTAGTAGAATAAGTATGTATATTTGTAGTAGGTACTTATACCTAAGGTAGTACGAAAGTTTATATGGTAAACTTAGCGATGATTGTAGGCACTTACCTAATCAAAAATAACCTATGATTAGTTATTGATTTTTATTGGAAATAATTTAAATCAGTTACGGGTAGGTAGATAATTTTTATTCCAAATGTGTTCTACCAGGATTGGTAGATCCATGATGCCATCGTACATTACCGCTTAGAGACAGATTTTGAAATCGGTACGACACACTCTCATCTCAAAGCTCGCTAGCCGGGCGAGCATTCGCAAAACAACCTTCCACCATGCGGTGAAGTTCATGCCCGCGGCGGGATTCGACCCATAGACCTGTTGCGCGGCAGTCCATTGCTAAGAGCCATCACTGCTTCCCGTTAAGTGTTTAGTAACAGAATTTCTACTTGAGGGTGGTAGCTAGCCAAGCGAGCATTCGCAAAATGCCCTTCTACCAAGCGGTGAATTTCAAGCCCGCGGCGGGATTCGAACCATAGACCTGCTGCGTGGCAGTCCAAAGCTAATGCCACTGAGCCATCACTGCTTCCCGTGAGGTGCTTTCTGACAGATTTTCTACTTGAGGGTGGTAGCTATCCAGGCGAGCATTAGCAAAATGCTCTTCACCAACGCGGGGAAGCTCAATATCGCGGCTGGATTCGAACCATGGACCTGCTGCGCGGCAGTCACTAGCTAATGCCACTGGCCCATCACTGCTTCCCGTTAGGCGCTTACTGACAGATTTTCTGCTTGAGGATGGTGGCTAGCCAGGCGAACATTCGCAAAATGCCCTATGCCCTTCCACCAAGCGGTGAAGCTCGAGCCCGCAGCGGGATTCGAACCATAAACATACTGCGAGGCAGTTCATAGCTAATACCACTGAGTTCACGTTAGTTGCATGGCGACCGATTTTTTACTTGAGGGTAGTAGCTATCCAGGCGGGCATTCGTATAATGCTCTTCTACCACGCGGTGAAGATTAAGCCCGCGACGGGATTCGAACCATGGACCTGCTGCGGGGAAGTCCATAACCTATGCCACTGAGCCGTCACTGCTTTACAAAATATGTTGTAGTAAAAGCAGTAACTTGCTAATTATGTAATCAATAATTATTGTAGGTAAATATTTACTACATCAATATGAAAAGAACAAACTAATACATATACTATGTACCTACAAATCATTGTACCTACTTACTAAATATTTACCTACTATAGGTGAAATAACATCAGTATGTTATTATAAAACGAACGAAAATTATAACAACAGGTACATACTGTCCGAACCAAAATGTATTCCTCTGTGAATATATAATATTATTTTATAAGAAATACCTACACACGTCGTGACGTAGCTTGAGACTCTATCTCCGTCCGTCGTCAAACATCGTAATTCGTTCGGCATGGTTCGGCTTTCATTGATATATCGCAAACAAGTGTGCGTAATTAGCGTAGATGCAATACGGGTGTGTGATGCGCGATCACTATCTTCTTACTACTCATCACGGAGTCTTACCCTTTCCCACAAAGGTATAGGTGAAATAGCATGCTTTGTTGCCTCGCCCGCTGATAAGTTCGAGCCGCGCGGCGACGTTTTAAGGATGCACTTGCCGGCGCGCCGGCAAGTGCATCCTTAAAACGTCTTGTAACAATATTTTACAACTTAATAATTTATTACATACTCACTATATAATACTAAATTGCAGTATTTGTTTAAATTACGTAGGTGACAGGCGATAGCTTGGCAGAGGCGGAATTGTCCAGGCATTTTTGTCGTTTAAATAATCACAAATTATGTAGTAGGATTTCTTAATCAATATGTTTTTCACGTGCAACTTGAATTACCCTTCTGTGAGCGTTGTAATATGTTTGGGAACTTTATTATAAAACCGTACACAATTACCTAAGAAGGACTTTTATTTGTCTTTGATAGTCTAAAACCTGGCACCGGTATTTTATATTTATTCCTAGGGTTGTAATCGTGATTGTCACTGTTTAATTTAAATTTACTCAAATTTTTACAAACGTACATAATATTTTCAAATATATACAGACTTGGTAATCTTGAAGTATCAATTTCATTAAAAAGATCCCTTCAGAGATTCCCTAGGAACCATTTCATATACGGCTCGAAATGCACGCTTTCAAGGATAAAGATTGTCTCTATCTCAGCAACAGCTCCCCACAGCAATACACCATACGACATAATACTATGGAAGTACGCGAAATAAACTAGGCGAGCAGTAGCTACGTCTGTTAACTGTCTTATCTTACGAACTGCATATGCAGGAGAACTGAGTCTTCCGTATAGATCATTTATACTATGTGGATCCCACTGTAAAGCTAAATCCATTTTGATTCCCAGGAAGACAGTCGTATTGTCAATAGAGAGTTTATCTGGGCCAAGATTAATGTTTAGTTCAACATAAGTAGCATATGGTAAATAAAACTTTAAACACTTCGTTGATTTAGTGGCTACGAATAAATAATTTATTGGTAAAGAAAACTTTAAACAGTTCGTCATTTTTGAATTTAAGAGAAGCTTATCATCTTTCCTATAAACATCAGAGAGGTATCATCTGCGAATAAAACAATATCGCAGAAATCTTTTACCACGCAAGGCAGATCATTAATACGCGAAACTTCTGTATACGCTTGTTTTCTCGATCTCTCTAGGGCGTTTGATTTGGTGTCCTATGAAGTGCTCTGGAGCAAGTTGAGAGACAGCAGTGTACCGACAGAAATTATGTCCATTTTTAAGTTTTGGTATGCTAACCAAACAAATGAAGTTAAATGGGCAAATACCCGATCTGAGCCATATAAGTTGAGGTGTGGAGTAAGACAAGGAGGTTTGACGTCACCTAAACTTTTCAATTTGTATCAATAACATCAGCTATGCAGATGACATGGTGCTGCTGGCCCCGACAGCACGAGCAATCGAAAACATGTTGCGAGTTTGTGAAAATTATGCTGCTAGTCATGGAATTACATACAATGTAAAGAAGATTGAATACATGATCTTTAAGGCCGCAGGTAAAAAGGTAAGGCTGTGGAAACACCCCGACCATTATTGTAAATGGTGTCAACTGGAATAGAGTATCAATATATAAATATCTTGGTCATTTCCTTACCGACGACCTTAAGGATAATGTGGATATTGAGAGGGAGCGCAGGGCATTGGCGGTAAGAGGAAATATGTTGGCCCGTAGATTTGCTCGCTGTACTGAAGAGGTCAAGATCACGCTATTTAAAGCGTATTGTCAGAGTTTTTACACGGGCGGTTTATGGGTTAACTATACCAAAAAATCGCTGCATGGCCTTCGTATCCAATACAATAATATTTTTAGGATGATGTTGGGACTTCCACGCTTCTGCAGTGCTTCTGAGATGTTTACCGAGTACCAGACTGATGGTTATCACGCTGTCATGCGCAAAAAAGTGGCATCTATAAGAAATAGAGCGTGGAACAGTAATAACATCATCCTCAAAACTGTAGCATACGACTTAACTTCTACTTTCATAAGGCAATTTGTACACGTGAAGGTCAAGTAATAAAAATTGACCCGTAGTCATCATATAAAAATAGCTTCACTTTTTGTTAATTTCTGTTACTAACACTAGGTGTTAAGGTTTGTGTATTACTAATATATATGGATCTATGATATCTGAAATAAATAATTTTGATTTTGTTTTGATTTGATTTGATTAATATACGTTAGAAACAGAAATGGTCATAAAAGTGATCCCTGAGGTACTCCCATTTTTACCAATGACCCGGAAGAAGTATTGCCATTTATACCAACCTTCTGTAGCCTGTCTGACAGATAGATTCAAAGCTTTTCTTTGAATACCATGCAGTGTGAAAGTTTACGAATCAGATAGAGTGGTCTGTGTCTGGTGGTATGTACAGGTTGAAAGAATTAGTTTATAACAGAATTACATAATTTGACCTTCTAAAGTTAGTGTACGTTTTATAAAAAAATTAGTCACTAATTATGTTTTGGAGCAATGTGAATTAACCTATTAAGCGGGAATGCCCCCGGGGGAGTCGCATTGTGTTACGTACTTAAAAAGTAAAAGACTATATTATTTGGCGGGGTAGTAACTAAAAATAATTTAACAATTAATAAACTTACATTCTACAAATTGTTTTCACTGCGTTGTTAGTTTTATATTTATAAATATAAAACTACTATATATATATATTTATTTAGTTAAAAAACTACTATTTATTAATTGATTCATATTGCTAATGAAAAGTAGAGAATGAAAAGTTGTCGATTCTTACTTGAACTTTAACCACATTAATTTTGAATTTTCTCATGTTATTATTATCAATAAATATTATTCAAAATCCTCCATATTTTAGTTTCCTTATATTCGTCGTGAAAAGTAGAGTGATGAGTGAACACTGATGAATGTCATCAAATTATATTCGGACCATAGCCGCCCGTTAATCTTTTTATACTTATTTATTTAAAATAATTTATAGTTATATTCCAAACAAAATTTTCCTATAAATTTCACAAATCCTTCTATCAATTGTTTTTAAATCGGCACCTATTACACTCATGTTAAGTATTATCTAAACTTATATAATATAATAAAGAGGAAAGATTTGATTGTTTGTTTGTTTGTTTGCATTGAATAGGCTCTGAAACTACTGGACCGATTAGGATGAAATTTGGTATGGAAATAGTTTGAGACACGGTGATGAACATAGGATAGTTTTTATCCAACTGCGCAAAAAAGAGGTTAATGGTTTTGCGCGAACACCGATATACTGGACCGATTAGGATGAAATTTGGTGTGGAAATAGTTTGAGACACGGGGATGGTCATAGGATAGTTTTTATCCAACTGCGAAAAAAGAGGTTAATGGTTATGCGCGATAACCGATCTACTGGACCGATTAGGATGAAATTTGGTTTGGAAATAGTTTGAGACATTGGGATAAACAGAGGATAGATTTTATCCAACTGCGCAAAAAGAGGTTAATGATTTTGCGCGATAACCGATCAACTCAACCGATTAGGATGAAATTTGGTATGAAAATTGTTTGAGACACGAGGATCAACACAGGATAGTTTTATCCAACTGCGCAAAAAAGAGGTTAATGGTTTTGCGCGATAACCGATATACTGGACCAATTAGGATTAAATTTGGTATGGAAATAGTTTGAGACACGGGGGAGGACATGGGCTAGTTTTTATCCAACTGCGCAAAAAAAGTTTAATGGATTTGCGCGATAACCGATCTACTAGACCGATTAGGATGAAATTTGGCGTGGAAATAGTTTGAGACACGGGGATGGTCATAGGATAGTTTTTATCCAACTACGCAAAAAGAGGTTAATGATTTTGCGCGATAACGGATCTACTAGACCGATTAGGATGACATTTGTTATGGAAATATTTTGAGACACGAGGAAGGACATAAAATAGTTTTCATCCAACTGCGCAAAAAGAGGTTAATGGTTTTGCGCGATAACAAATGTACTGGACTGATCAGGACGAAATTTGGTATGGAAATGGTTTGAGACATGGGGAAGGACATAGGCTAGTTTTTATCCAACTGCGCAAAAAGAGGTTAATGGTTTTGCGCGATAACCAATCTACTGGACCGATTAGGATGAAATTTGGTGTCGAAATGGTTTGAGACATGGGGAAGGACATAGGCTAGTTTTTATCCAACTGCGCAAAAAGAGGTTAATGGTTTTGCGCGATAACCGATCTACTTAACCGATTAGGATGAAATTTGTTATGGAAATATTTTGAGACACGAGGATGGACATAATATAGTTTTCATCCAACTGCGCAAAAAGAGGTTAATGGTTTTGCGCGATAACCAATCTACTGGACCGATTAGGATGAAATTTGGTGTCGAAATGGTTTGAGACATGGGGAAGGACATAGGCTAGTTTTTATCCAACTGCGCAAAAAGAGGTTAATGGTTTTGCGCGATAACCGATCTACTTAACCGATTAGGATGAAATTTGTTATGGAAATATTTTGAGACACGAGGATGGACATAATATAGTTTTCATCCAACTGCGCAAAAAGAGGTTAATGGTTTTGCGCAATAACCAATCTACTGGACCGATTAGGATGAAATTTGGTGTCGAAATGGTTTGTGACATGGGGAAGGACATAGGCTAGTTTTTATCCAACTGCGCAAAAAGAGGTTAATGGTTTTGCGCGATAACCGATCTACTTAACCGATTAGGATGAAATTTGGTTTGGAAATAGTTTGAGACATTGGGATAAACAGAGGATAGATTTTATCCAACTGCGCAAAAAGAGGTTAATGATTTTGCGCGATAACCGATCAACTCAACCGATTAGGATGAAATTTGGTATGAAAATTGTTTGAGACACGAGGATCAACACAGGATAGTTTTATCCAACTGCGCAAAAAAAGTTTAATGGATTTGCGCGATAACCGATCTACTAGACCGATTAGGATGAAATTTGGCGTGGAAATAGTTTGAGACACGGGGATGGTCATAGGATAGTTTTTATCCAACTACGCAAAAAGAGGTTAATGATTTTGCGCGATAACGGATCTTCTCAACCGATTAGGATGACATTTGTTATGGAAATATTTTGAGACACGAGGAAGGACATAAAATAGTTTTCATCCAACTGCGCAAAAAGAGGTTAATGGTTTTGCGCGATAACAAATGTACTGGACTGATCAGGACGAAATTTGGTATGGAAATGGTTTGAGACATGGGGAAGGACATAGGCTAGTTTTTATCCAACTGCGCAAAAAGAGGTTAATGGTTTTGCGCGATAACCAATCTACTGGACCGATTAGGATGAAATTTGGTGTCGAAATGGTTTGAGACATGGGGAAGGACATAGGCTAGTTTTTATCCAACTGCGCAAAAAGAGGTTAATGGTTTTGCGCGATAACCGATCTACTTAACCGATTAGGATGAAATTTGTTATGGAAATATTTTGAGACACGAGGATGGACATAATATAGTTTTCATCCAACTGCGCAAAAAGAGGTTAATGGTTTTGCGCGATAACCAATCTACTGGACCGATTAGGATGAAATTTGGTGTCGAAATGGTTTGAGACATGGGGAAGGACATAGGCTAGTTTTTATCCAACTGCGCAAAAAGAGGTTAATGGTTTTGCGCGATAACCGATCTACTTAACCGATTAGGATGAAATTTGTTATGGAAATATTTTGAGACACGAGGATGGACATAATATAGTTTTCATCCAACTGCGCAAAAAGAGGTTAATGGTTTTGCGCAATAACCAATCTACTGGACCGATTAGGATGAAATTTGGTGTCGAAATGGTTTGAGACATGGGGAAGGACATAGGCTAGTTTTTATCCAACTGCGCAAAAAGAGGTTAATGGTTTTGCGCGATAACCGATCTACTTAACCGATTAGGATGAAATTTGTTATGGAAATATTTTGAGACACGAGGATGGACATAATATAGTTTTCATCCAACTGCGCAAAAAGAGGTTAATGGTTTTGCGCGATAACAAATGTACTGGACTGATCAGGACGAAATTTGGTATGGAAATGGTTTGAGACATGGGGAAGGACATAGAACAGTTTTTATCCAAATGCGCAAAAAGAGATTAATGATTTTGCCAGATAAAAAAACATAAGAATAAAAACAAATATAAATAAAAGTTCATAAAAAAAATATATTAAACATTCCATTTTTATTTTCTGTTTTCAGTAACCTAACTTAAATAGAAGGGTTTATGTGTTTGTGTAAAAATAATTATAATTATTTTTTTAATACCCGTGCGAAGCCGGGGCGGGCTGCTAGTTATTAATATTTTGGAAAAACTCCTTATATTTAAAATCAAAAGTAGAGAGTTTAACACGGTTGAAAGTCATGAATCTCTCGGACGATAGCCTTAAAACTCGGTCTAAATACCTCGTATAGGAATTGATTATTTTCGACCCTTGTATAACAATTTACTATTTTATCATTGTAGGTACGATTTCACGTGGTGGTAAGGCATTTTCCGAATGCCGCCTGGTTAGCCAAAACCACCAGCCTCGAGCAGAAAATCTGTCACCAAGAACATAACGGTGGATTCCGGCAGTTACTATATAGACTTCTACGTTTTCCTGAACAATATTTAGGATCGCATCATCACTTACCATCACGTGAGACATCGGTCAAAAGGTAGCAACAATAAATAAAACATCTAAATGACATAAGCTTTGGATAATTAGAATTATAATTATTCGAGATATATTATCCTATTCCCGAATTTAAAATAATATTGCTATTTTTGAAATGTTGTTACGCACTAATGCATATGACTTTATAACTTACCCCTGAAACTATCAAATACCTATGTTAAAATTGTTTTTTGACGTATTTTTTTTATTATGCCTTATTTGAAGCGCTCGTAGCGAAGTTTACTTAGCTGTTCTTAACCGATCAGCAAAGTTAAGCAACGTCGCGCGCGGTCATGAGTTGGATGGGTGACCGCCAGTGACATTACTACTGAGCGTTTCCGTGCTTCAGAGGGCACGTTAAGCCGTCGGTCCCGGTTGTTGTCTTAGGATGGCAGTCGTTATAGCATGGTGGTAGGGCATTTTGCGAATGCCCGCCTGGCTAGCTACCACCCTCAAGTAGAAAATCTGTCGCCAAGCACTTAACGGTGTGTTCCGGCAGCTGTCCTTGAGAGCCAGTACTTCTAGGTTAGCCTGAACAACATCTTCGACCAGATCATCACTTACCATCAGGTGAGATAGTGGTCAAAAGCTAAACTATCAGACATAAAAAAAAAAAAAAAAATATTACGAACTATATACATCACTACAAACTAGACACTACAGCTACTACAATAAAAGCATTTAGACAACCTATAAGTCATTGCAGACTCACAGGCATCCCAAATGCTCAAGCCCACTACCAGTTGGCAGCGTGTCCAGCATGCTGGCAGCATTGCCCCGTTGAATTGCAATTCTATTCTTATTCTAATATTTCTTAAAATAAATTCAATGAAAGTATAAAATATCAAGTAAGTAATCGTTAAAATAATCTTCCTTGAAAATTTCGAAAACATATACAATGCACCCCGTGGGGTGCCGGGTTAGAAACCCGTGGGGTGCCGGGTTAGAATTGCACCTCCCCATATCGCCCCGTGGGTGTCGTAAGAGGCGACTAAGGGAAAATTACTAGAAGGTGGGCAGCAGCGCCTTCTAAAGAACTTCCATCTTACAGTGCGATTCCCAAGCCGCCTGCCAAGCGTGGGTATTATGGCAAATATCCCCTTAATAGGGAAGGCTGTGTTCTGCAGTGGACGATCCGGCTGGTACAGTACAGATACAATGCAGCCTAATGGCTAATAACCAAACCAAAATAATAATTATTATTTAGTAACCGACTAGGACTCACGTAATATTTACCGGATATTGCTCCGACCAGTTTCGAACTTATTTGAAGTTGTTCGTCTGGGAGTCACGATTGTGCACAGCGGCGAGCGAAGATGAAGCACGTACGCAGCAGCAATATGCTGTAAGTATTACGCGAGTCCTAGCCGGTTACTAAATAATAATTATGGACAAAACTCGCGAAAGTTTTTAAGCCAAAATAATAATAATAATATATTTCATTCTTCACACTTCATCGCCATTTTTGAAGCAATGATACCCGAGCGGTAATAGCTATGGACTGCGGTGCCTCAGATCCGTGGTTCGATCTCCACAGCCGACTTCAACACATGATGAGCATTTTGCGAAAGCTCGATCTATATAAAGTTTATTGTATTAGAGATAATATGCACCTACCTATAAAATTAATATAAGTATTATTAAGTACATACAAATTTAATAACTTTGTAATTTTTATGGTATATATCTGTCACCATATATAGTTATGGAATGGATACCTATGGAAGGGCGAGATCTTCTGACACAAGTATTTGTACCTATATACTTACTAGAAGGTCTCAACCTGCATTAATGTTAGTTAAATCTTGGAAACTTACAGAAATAAAGAACAATTTCATTTCGATTGTCTAGGTAGTTAACTCAAGGACTAAATCTGTCGCGAAGCACGCAATAGTGTCTTTTAGAGCCAGTACCTGTATTACAGGCACATGAGACTTAAACACTCTTTCTCAGGATGATGTAAATGAAATTACATCGGGCACATGAGATGTCTCAAGGTGATGCGGCGCAGAGGAGTTTGTCAATTATGACGAAATGCATCTGTTATAGGCAGAGGTTAACGTTTAACATCATGTTGGCATCCTGCTTGTTTCATCACAACCCTATAAAAAAACCATAACTCAAATAAGATAGGTAAGACAATCTCTCCGACAGCAAAACCTAGAAAATTTGTGAGAAGAATACTACTTTTCATATAAAAGCCATTGAGATTGTTCTATTTTTAAATAGTTTGTAGGTACTGATTATTAAATCGATTTAGATATTGAGATGGTTTTAAAGAATTAAACAGATATACACAAGTAATTAGAAGCTCGTGGAGTGCCAGGTTAAAATGTCACCCCCACAACTCTTCCCATGGGTGTCGTAAGTGGCGACTAAGGGTGAAGTTTTCGGCAGGTGGGCAGAAGCGCCTTCTGAGTAACCGCTATCTTACAATCCGATCCCTAAGACGTCTGCCAAGCGCGGGGATTATGTCAAATGACTCATTATATTGGAAAGTCTGCGTTCAGCAGTAGACATTTCGGCTCATAGGGTAAACAAGTTAAAACGTAACGTATCTTACCAAATCTTAATTTCAAGTGCAATATAATATAGACTTATTAGGAACCGGCTAGGACCCGCGTTATATTTACCGGAAAGATTCCGACCAGTTTCAGACTGTTTTGAAGTCCTTCGTCTGGGAGTCACGATTGCGCTATGCGACGACCACGGGCCTCAGTGAGTAATTGTCGTTGTGACGGCGCTGTCTGCCCCGGTCATAGTAGAAAGAGTGGGCCTCACTCTTTCTACTATGCCCCGGCTCAGCTGCATTTGTCAAGTCTAAGTTCCTAATAAGTTAATATGGATAAAACTCGCGATAGTTTTCAAAGTGAATATAGGTTTACAAAATTACTACAACGAATGAATAATTTTAACTACGAGCGGGGTTCGAACCTGCGAGCATCCATTCCTATAGCCGGGATATGTTCTTCCAACTGATCTATCGAAGTGTGCGAGTCAAAGCCCAAATTAATCATGCAAATTCTGTGCAAAAACTTGTTTAAAAAAAATGTTTTCCCTCCTCGGGAATTCTCATTGGTAGTTTGGATTGACCGCTACCACTCTGCCGTCCTTATGAAAAGTGCAACAACTCGACTTTTGGGCCCGATTGAGTTATATACATATTCGTGATCAAAAAAATAAGCTCTACATTTTCTTCTTAGACAAATTTTACGTATCTATTGAGAATCCTGAGTTTTCGCTAAGCATAACTGCAATAAATCAGGAATTTGGTGTTCGTTTACTAAACAAGATCACAATAACTCGAGTTGAGGCAAGGTAAAGTCTAAATTTGATGTTATAATATGTATAATTACTAGCCATAAAAACAATAACTTAAAATCATTACAGTTTTCTACGAACAATCTTTATTTTGTGCCTTCGTCTACTAGTCATAAGTACAATAACTTAAAATTATAACATTTTATTTAGATTAATTTATTTTTTGTTATATCGTCTACAAGTCATAAGTACAATAAGTACGCGTTATTGCACTTATATTAAGAAAAGTTGGCGAGTTATTTGAAAGTTCACTTATATTTTAAGGTATAAGGTAAAGTTATGGCGTTTATTATTAGAAGAAACAAGCTAAAACAGTGTACCAACGCAAAGTAAATCGCATGCGTTTTTGGTTAGAAAATTATACTTTTTTGGAGCAAGCTAGACAAGTGTGTCTCAGTCAGGCGCGGCGCTGCCAGCAAACCGGGACGTCTCCGTGTCGCTGTCGCCACTCACGACGTGACAACGCATTTACGCGTAAGTGCTTAACTCTCATTTATTATTTTTATTTGAATAAGTAATATATTAGAAATGTGCGCGATAAGCATCTCATAACAAAACTGCCACAAATATCAGTTTGTGCATTAATATAAATCGTGTGAATTAAGTACCAAGATGATCCACTTGAATGCGCCCCTCTCCCCTCTTTATTTCCTTAAATTGACTTTGATTACGTCATAAATGCGAGTTAACTCGCGCGAGTTGTATGCATAGTTTGGATTAGCTTTCGCCCGCGACTCTGCTAACTGTAATATTAGGTCTCTCTGTTCCTGACGCTTAAACGGCTGAAAGGATTTGCTTGAAATTTGGTACACAGATAGTTTAAACTTTGAAAGCAGATATGCTATTTTTCATCAGTGCAGCGGAGCGTTTCTAGTAATAATAGGTAACTATTTATGAAGTCTTAATCAACTTCGAAGAAGGAGTATATCAATAACATGTATTACATAAGCTTGTAACAGGTACCTTTTATCAGAACTGCACAGTTTTTGTATATGTTAGTCTATATACACTTTTGAACCATACAAAATGTTACAAATATCATAAGTGATGTATGCATGTATGTTTGTCCATCAATAGCTCAAAATTAAAAGTATAAGTAGGAGTGCAAAAAACGCATCGTAAAAAGCAATGAATTCAGTAACATCGACTGGCCGGTTGGCGCAGTTGGTAGCATAGCAACCCTGCCTTCTGCGTCGCTGGTCTCGGGTTCGATCCCCGAACAGGTCAAACATTTGTATGCATGAACATGTCTGTTTGACCTGTGATTGGGTGTTTATTATGTATATAAGTATGTATGTAGTCATCATGTTACCATAGCACAGGTTTTGCCTAGTTTGGGACCTGAAGACCTTGTGTGGATGATATCCCTTATATATGTTTTTAATTTTCTAATCTCTAAATTTATTTGGAATTTAGCACTATTAACACTTTTTTTTATTACAGGTAGCTAAATACCTAACGCCTGGAGCGATCAAATTATAGCTTTGGCGATTTCGAAGACTGGCGATTCATCACAAACTCAAAATTCTAATATAAAATAACAAAAATGATATACCTATATATAATTAAATCACCTGTTATTCAAAGAGAGCTTGTTGTGACGGATATAAATAATTTTTGGTCCCGTCTTTATGATTACAATCATAATTTGACGATCTTCAAAAAGTTATCATGCTGCCTCGCATGGAGCAGTTCAAAAGTGCCATATTTTGTCCACGTATAATAGCGTCTTACGAAAGCTTCGTTCCCCTAGGAAAAACCAGCGATACGAATGTACCTTACGCCGCGCGCCGCCGTAGTTTGGAACGAGACTATCTCGTTACGAAGCCAGGAAGACATCTGTCCTCAGGTCCTTTTTTGGGTTCCGTAACCAAAATTACCATACAGACTATTCAGAAGCATCTGCTTATCTAAATTGCATTATGTTGATTTACTAACAATAAATACAATAACTATGTTACTTATTGTGGTTATGACTGGTAATCGTTTACACTATTTATGAAATAGTTTTAAACATAAAAACAATGTTGTGATTTTAGTAGCTTAAATAACATAATTAACTATTTTGTGATACCTGTTAATGTGCTCAACATTTTTATCTACAATCTGGTGCAAGTTTCAAGTTGATACCTTACATAGGCAGAGATACACTTAAAACAATTTTTAATTTTTCTACCGCGTTTTTCTCAAAAGTTACCTAGAGTTAGTTATTGCACTTTTCATAGGGACGGCAGCATTGGTAGCCTACCTATTTTTTATATATGCTATACATACTCTAAAAGATAACGGATATATTAAAATTTGCAGCAGCACACCATGATAACATGGCGCGTTGTACCAGACACTAGCAGTTGAATTAGTGGCGTTTAAGACGTTCGTATTATTTTATATTACAAACAAACGCAGGTGCAGTGCAGCGGATGACCCCTGTTAGTTTCATTAATTACTCTTTACTTTCAGAACGCTATGAATCTTAACAGCATCGCCACTTCACCTCAACCACATCCAATAAGATAAAAAAGAAACGAGGGGAAAATCTAGCATCTCTCTCTTTTGTATACAGATCCAGTGAAATGCGAGTTCAATGCAACAGTCCACCCAACTTATTCAACCAACCTAACCAGTTTCACGGCGCCCGCCACCCAGACGGGATCGGCGTTCGATAAAATCGCGCCATTTCACACCAACTCACGTAATTTTTCAAATACCTAGTTAAAAACATTATAGTGCTCGTGTGAAAGTTATGCGTTGACGTATAAAGGAACGCAATTAATAATTATTTCTTTTTTTTTATTTTCGAAGCCTGTTGTCGGCAAATGTCGTAAATAGTCATCCTGAATTTGTAAACAAGCAGAATATTGGACTTGAAGCTAAGGTATGTACCTACCTACTTAATTTATTTTCGAAGTTCGTTACCCAAAAACAAAACTGAGACATATTAAGACTCCACTGACTCTCTCTCTGACTGTACATTGTGCGGCATGGGCTTTTAGGTCGTAAATATATTGAGTTTTTAACCAGAAATTCAGACATTTTGAGTTGGATGTTGACCCGAAAAGAATTAGTTATTGTGTTAAATTCTATGATATAATTTTTAGGGGGGCTCTAATTCAAGAAATTGTTCTGGATCTTAGCATATGTGGTGTAAATTGTAATAGTCTAGAGCTCTAATAGAACTTTTTTTTTAATAAAATACATAAAGTATTTAGACTTTGTGACGGGATCTTACCAAAAAGTATTGAAATTAATATAAAATAGATGGTTTCTCCTCTATTTTCCTTTTATTTATGTGTACATATATTTAATGTTTTTAATAATTTTTGTGATTGTTATGGGACAAGAATAAGGCCCTCCTGACAACATCTTCATAAAACAGATGCATTTCGTCACAAGCCGAACTACACTGCCTCTGCCTGTAATTTTTCTTTCACGGATTATTGCGATGTGGAATACTTTGGCCGGTTCTTAGCGTTCTGTACCCAAAGGGAAAAAACAGACCGCTTATGATAAGATTGCTGTATGTTTGTCTGTCTGTCAGTCCGTCTGTAAGTCACGGTGATCTAGCTCGTAAACGGGATGTAAGCCTAAAATATAGCCATTTTGATAACGATTACGATAGTATATAACTACTGTCAAAGGTGTTGAGGTATATTTTGTTTATCAACATAATAATTTAAAAAAAATGTAAGTTTATAAATTTTCACTTGCTATAATTATTAAAATACAAATTCTAATTCTTAATAAAATTAAACCAAAAGATATAATATCACAAGAAAATAAATATCTTATATTAGAATAATTATTAATTCTTAATCTTAAATTCATAAAAATAAATATTATTAAAAATAATTTTATTTGAACCATTCAAATTTTTTTTTATAAAAAGCTGATAGGCTAGCCTTTGACCACTATTTAACCTGATGGAAAGTATGATCAAAGATTTTGTTCAGGCTACCTAGAATTAAGTACTGGTTCTCAAAGACAGCTGCCGAAACACACCGTTAGCTGCTTGGAGACAGATTTTCTACTTGAGGGTGTGTCTCTGATGAAATGCCCTCCCACCATTAGTTATTATTTATTATGAGATACACTTTTTTAAATATTATTACTCCAAAATTTATTTACGAATAAGAAGAGCCCATCCCGGCGCTTGTCGTAACAATGTACTACGCACTTACTCGTAATAGGTCAACGCCTTCCCAACTTGTCACACAACTTGAGCCTCTTTAGGTTGCAACTGCACATTTAGAAGAATACTTTTTTTTCTTTTTTACATAGTGATAGGACATTTTGCGAATGCCCTTTTCAGAAATACATTAATATCGTACTTTGTAGCGCTCGTAGCGAAATTTGCTTAGCCGTTCTCAACCGATCAGCTATGTTAAGCAACGTCCGTCGTGGTCATGACTTGGATGGGTGACCGCTAGTGACATTTCGATTGAGCGTGCACGTGCTTCGGAGGACACGTTAAGCTGTCGTCGGTCCCGATTGTTGTCTTAGGATGGTTGCAGGGCGTTTTGCGAATGCCCGACTGAGGGTAGCTACCACCCTCAAGTAGGAAATCCGTCGCCATGCACCTGACGGCTTGTTCCGCCAGCTGTCCATGATAGCGAGTAATTCTAGGTAATCCTGAACAGCGTCTTCGACCACATCATCACTTATTAGATAGGGTCACAGGCTAGCCTGTCACCTATAATTAAAAAAATAAGCTCATTATCAGAATCAAGGTATATTAAAAAATATATAATTTTCTTTTTCGTTCGAAATGAGAGGCCATGCTTTGTTCATAATCGTTTTAAGTTCTCAGTAAGAGGTTTCTTCGAAACTATAAATAGTTTCTATTCAAAATTCCCCTCGCGTATTGTGACTGTGTTTGTGAATGAATGCATGCGTCTTGTTGCTATGGTTACAGATAACCTAATAGTTATTAGGGTGAGGAATTCCAGTGCTTGGAATTCCTCCTTTATCCCATCTCCGTAGTGTGGACTGTGGTCGGTATAGGTAATGCTTTCCGCTATCAAAACAAGATTTTTAAATAGAATAGAAGAGAAAGAAAGACAAGAAAGGTTTGATTGTATACCTAAATGTATTCTATACTCCTTTTTAAATAATTATGGCATAAAACTAAACCATCGCAAAACATCTGAAAGTAGTTTAATTTCAAAAGTTCATAATAAAGCCTTTATAAATTCAAGATTCTTTCGGCCAGCGCGGACCGGTTGTATAAAAAAAGAAGGAAAAAGTTTTTTGTATGACCATTCCTTTTGCATGACAGTGGCGAAAAAATATTTAAATTTTGAAGCTCACTGATGTTGAATCTTAATCAAAGGTTATAAAGTATCATTTTAGTTACCCGAAAATACAGTGTCTGCGAAGTTTTCAAATCAGAACTTTGATCAATATCATGGCCATGCATATTGGGAATTTGAACGAGTTAGTTGGTATTTTTACCAGACTCAAACAAGGAGGTGGATCCCAGTATGATGGTATGTTACCAATACTGAATTGATTTTAATGATTCTCGTTAGTAAAGTTAGTAAATGCGAGTTCAATTCGAATTCGAGGTTAACAAAGTTATTAATAAAATGCACGCTTTTGTAATATAAAAATAAATATAAATAATATGTATTTAATGTTGTATTTAATTCATTTTTAATATACAAAAGCGTGCAATTTATCAAATCCAGCTGATACAGTAATTAAGGACACCGGACCTAAAACCTAGGTCATAGGTTCTATGCCTATGTCTAAAATACTTAATTTTCATAAGTCGTTTTCAGTTACCTACTACAGAACTTCTAGTAGCTGAACAAGTAGTTAGCTGAACAACATCTTCGAAAACATCATTACTTACCATCAGAAAGTGGTCATGAGAACTGTCAACATAAAATCTAGTTTGACAGTTTATATAAATACCCATTTCTTTGAAGGCCACCGAAGGTCAGCACGCACAAGTTCAATAACCTGGGTCACGTAGTAACCAGCTGCGACAACTTTCTACGATTAATGACATTATTCCAACACAACAAAACATCGTCAGGCACGTATTCCCCGAAGGGGTAGTTAGGGCAGATGTGTCTAAGCACGCACGTTTTCTTCGATATGCTTTTAGACTGCATTTAAGAGAGGGCGGGCCTAATGTCATCCACAGTTCACAGTTCCAGACTCCGAACAGGTACTGAAGACTTCTTAGTCCCTTAAAACCGTCCAGATTGAACCCGGGATCTCGATATTGCTAAACGACGCTTTTACACACACCAACAAGGCTCAACGCATGTTATTATTATGATGTAGGTAGCTCAGCGGCAGAGAGTGTCGTGCTACGCATGTGGAGTACAAATCCTACCACCGACTTCAACTCCCAGTCACTAGTTGGTGGGGAAATTTGTGCGTCACCTGGGCCACTTAACCCGATAGTTTTTAGGGTTCCGTACCCAAAGGGTAAAAACTGGACCCTATTACTGAGACTTCGCTGTCCGTCCGTCCGTCCGTCCGTCTGTCACCAGGCTGTATCTCAAGAACGGTGATAGCTAGACAGTTGAAATTTTCACAAATGATGTATTTCTATAGCCGCTATAACAACAAAAAATAAAATAAATATTTAAGGGGGGCTCCCATACAACAAACTTGATTTTTTTACCGTTTCTTGCTCGATACTAATAAAGGTGGCAGGTAGACGCTTTAACTATTCACAGAATATTTAGTTTTATGTTCTCTTTAAATATAATTCATTAAAATAAAATAAAGGGGCTCCCATTCAATAAAAAAGGTTTTCGCCGTTTATTTGCTAAAAATAAGAATAATGAAAACGAGATAATGGTACGGAATCCTTCGTGCGCGAGTCCCACTCGCACTTGATCGGTTTTTGACAGTCACTCGATCCAGCCGCTGTTCCCATGGCCTGATTACATCTTCGACCATATCGACTCAAACCTGAAATATCGAAATTTCAACTTCGTAACTCCTTAGGATATAGAGATCTGTGGTGACACTCGGATGGATAGGCAGGCTAAGACTCCGTTTTGCTCAATGGGCACGGAACGCTAAGGAAGAGTAACGGTAAACCTGTTTGTGTTTCATCTTTTACTACATCATCCCTATTGTCTCTGTGGCTTGTACAGTCGCCTGCAATAAGAAGTATACACATTGTAATTTTCAAAATTATGGCAAAGAGTTCTGTTTTTCCCTATGTAATCAGAAGTATCTTAAAATCAAAGAATAATATGAATACTTTTACTCAGGTTAATGTTAACTTCGATTATTAATAACTTAGCGACATCACATTATTTTGAAAATTACGAAGTGTATACTTCTTATTGCAGGCGACTGTACATTACTTAAGTACAAGCTAAAGAGACACTTGTATAGGTGGTAACTATCATTTAATCTGTGATGTAGTTTTATTAGCCTTACGTTTTTTTTTATGTTATTGTGACGGAACAAGCCCGAGGCCCACCTGATGTTAAGTGGACTAACCTCTGCCTATAACAGACGCATTTCGTCAACGACGAATTGCACTGTGCACGTTACACTGAGACTTACAGTTGTTAGATCTTATGTGCCTGTAATTTTTCTGGCTCTCAAGGACTGCTGCCGGAACACACTGTTAGGTGCTTGGCGACAGATTTTCTACTTGGTGGTCGCTAGCCAGGCGGGCATTCGCAAAAAGCCCTTCCACCATGCGGTGAAGCTCAAGCTCGCGGCGGGATTCGAATCATAGACCTGCTGCATGGCAGTCCATAGCCAATGCCACTGAACCATCACTGCTTCTAAAACTTACTACCTAAAACTTACCCAGCATAATCCCATTTAAATGTACCTTTTAGAGGTGAATTTGGGACTTTTATTAGCAGAATCCGCTATAGGGGTTTTATTTCCGAACATAGGCACGTAAGTAGTGCCAAAATACCAAAATTTGGAAAGTTAAGTTCTGAACGCGACTTTACGGGGAATTTTGTTATCTAATTCCCTTTGAAGCTTTTAAAGTACGTACCTATAATACGAGGCGACAATAAAACCAGATATTTTATGTTACAGCAGTATTAGCGCTACGTTCTAAGGCGCTGCCTGCTGTATATTTCTACTAAATCTTAACCAAATCACCTCGGAATCAATCAACAAAAAGCTTTACCGAGATTGAAACGGAACTTCTGACTTCCATAAATAATAGCAATTCCATAAAGTAGCTATATAGAATAGCTTCATAGATAACCTTGATGGAGCTATTTCTGGCCATTCCTAATCTAAACTGCTTTTAGCCTCTCCACGTTTACGGCTACATTTCGTGCCTTCACGAAATAATGGTCTATTTGAAAATAATATTTTATTGTGTGTACTTCACATCAAAAAAGTCTAAGCAACATGCATCATGTCACAAATTTTACCAATTATATTAATCAATTTTTAAGTCTTTACTCACTCAAGGTGCGTAGTATGTAAACTTTTTTGTTTTTATTTGACATACTGGCTGGTTGTAAAAAAAAAAACTTTTCGATTATGTTTTGTTTTTTCTTATAATTGAAACGAATGCGAATTTGTTTGAATTTTATTGCTTCTGAAGGATTTGCTACAATTCCATTAGGTGCGATTGCTGCAAGATGACATAAACAGTCTCATTCATGAGATGACACAAACAAGTCTATGAATAATGTGCGTTGGCGACAAATTCTGAATAGCAGGGTAGGCCATACCTTGTATTAAATTATCCAATTATTTCATAATAAATTAGTTTTCTTTAGAAATTTCATTTTATAAAAAAAAATACTTAGTAGGTACCTTATTATTTAGTAGGTACCTTAGTTTGTACAGTATTGTACTGTTTGTACTTATTCAATATTGTTAATTTATGTTATTAAAAGAACTATTAAAGACAAGAGCTGTTATTTTTACTTAATTTAGACCCAAAAAAATATTTAAATATTTAAATATTTAAATACAAACGTTATTACGTGAAGGACCATCCTCAAATTTAAATTAGTACATGTTGCTTAGACTTTTTTTATGTGTGTATATATTGTGTATTGACATACCACTATCTGCCACTAATTATCACACTTCACACTACTAATATAAGTGTGAAAGTTTGTGTGTGAGTGATGATATGAGTGTGTATGTTCGTTACACCTTCACGTTGAAACGGCTGAACCGATTTTGTTGAAACTTGAAATATAGTTAGTTTAGGTCCTTGATTAACACATGGGATACTAATCACTATAATCATCACTTTTCACCATTGTCTACCCAGGCCAAACAGTGCGGCGCAGCTAGTATTTAAAAAAAATATTGTGTAGTGAGTACAATGACCACCACTACTTACCTCACATCAACATCCATCATGACCTCCTCCATCAAAGGGTGCTTTGCCGTAATCCCCACGCTTGGCTGGCGTCTTGGGCATCGCAGTGTAATATAGGCAGCCTAGCAGGTCTTCAGAACGCTGTGCTGCTCGAGCACCCAACGAGCTCACTTTAAGTATAATTCAGTGTGAATGGATAACTACCCTCACTAAAACTAATATTTCTAAACTTATCCTATAGTAGGTATCTAGTTGGGGGGTCGGCACAATAATGATTGAATAAAATAATCTAACTATCAAAGTCAAAGTCATGTATTCAATTTAGGCGTCTACGACGTTTTGAAGCACTCGTAGCGAAGTTTACTTAGCTGTTCTCAACCGATCAGCAAAGATAAGCAACGTTGCCCGCGGTCATGAGTTGGATGGGTGACCGCTAGTGACATTACTACTGAGCGCTTCCGTGCTTGGCAGGGCACGTTAAGCCGTCGGTCCCGGTTGTTGTCTTACGATGGCAGCCGTTATAGCATGGTGGTAGGGCAATTTGCGAATGCCCGCCTGGCTAGCTACCACCCTCCAGTAGAAAATCTGTCGCTAAGCACCTAACAGTGTGTTCTGGCAGCTGTTAGAGCCAGGCGGAGAGCCAGTACTTCTAGGTTAGCCTGAACAACATCTTCGACCACATTATCACTTACCATCAGGTGAGATAGTGGTCAAAGGCTAACCTATCAAGCATTAAAAAAAAACTACGCTCTTATGAACGAAAATTACAAATTTTAGTATTGAAATATTCTACATTGTACTGCCACGTTCAGAAAAAAAATTGTATAGAGCCACTGCGAGAAGAACGGGCAAGAAACTATCGCCAAAAGGCCTATTATATAGAGATAAGTACGTGGAAGTCTTGTTCTACTCGATGCTCTTCCACCTGAGGTTTTCCTCAGGGCTACAATCTGAACTGCTTCAAAACAGGCGTGAATAGAGTCCTTTCTCTTAATAGTAGGCAACGCACCAGTAATGCTGCGGATATTGCAGGTGTTCATAGGCGGCGGTGACCACTTACCATCAGGTGGACAGTCTGCTTGTTTGTTAACTTACGTTTAAAAAAAAAGAATAAAAAAATGTAATAATAACAAATATTTTTAATATTTTCAATGAAACATTAAATGAATATTTTAATAAAACACTTAAAAAATATAAAAAATATATCTAGTGACAATTCCGCCTAATTTACCTGTTAAACCGACGTGATGACACAAACGCCACGCAGCCAAACCGGAAGAATTTTCGACGCGTCTCGCTTCTACACGAAGCATCCTCAGGAGGTCTTGACTCTGCGAGCGCACGATCGAGAAAGATTTCTCTTATATTTTTTAAATGTTTTATTAAAATATTAATTTAATGTTATCTTAAAATATTTTAAAAATATTTGTTTTTATTAAATATGGATTTCCGCAAAGTAACGCCTGAATCTATTCATTATAAAAAAATGTACCTATGTCCTTGGACAACAAGGAATCCATTATCTGTGACTATAACTTTACTTTATACCTTATCTATACGAGCCAGGATTTAACCTCAACTAATGAACAGGCCACACAGCGGATGTCGCAACACTCACTGCTGAGCTGACCTACTTCCTCGCCGCAGGATTAGATTATCTCGGACCGCAGCATGGGAATAAACAAGATAGGTATAGGTATGTATGTAATCGTAGGGTACAAGATATAGGTAGCTATAGGATAGATAGGATAGGTAGATATAGGATTAGCGCTTCCGTTCTTCCGTTCTTATCTTACGATGGCGGTTGTTAAAGCATGGTGGTAGGGCATTTTGCGAATGCCCGTCTGGCTAGTTACCACCCTCAACTAGAAAATCTGTCGCCTAACGGTGTGTTGAGATTGAGATTGAGCTGTCCTTGAGAGCCAGTAATTCAGGTTAGCCTGAACAACATCTATAAAGTTTTTTTTTTAATAATTTTAAATGCAATAAAATAATTTTATATGCAATAAAATAATACTGTCAGGGACTACGAATAACATATATATTGTTATTCGTAGGTCGCAGGGATCATAAAATATTATGATAAAAATTAGGCAAAAAAAAATTTGTTGTGGATATAATCGACAAGTTTCTTATTTAAAATTAATTAGAACATATTAATCTCTCTTTAACCCCCTCAAGGTATTTGGGAATTTATTATAAATAATAAATAAATACAAATACAAATAGTTTTTATTGACTCAAGTTACATAGGTACAGAGTTAATATGAATCCATAGGTTCTAATTATAACAAGGTGGTGCCATGCAGATTGCACTCTTTTGAAAAAGAGCGATTTTGCCTGTTTGTCTACATGCTGTTATTGTCGCGGCGCTTTCTATCTATAAGGTCAGATAGTTTTGGAAACGTTTTAGGATTAGTTTTTACAAATTTAGCAATTTCTAGTAAACAGGGTTATTAGTAAAAACTCTAACAGCCACTTAGGTTGACTTCTGCTAGTGATATCAAACATTTTGAGCTGAATGTTTTTTATGCGTTTTTGACGGAATAACTACGAGGACCACCTGATGTCAGACATTCAGTGAGATTCATCACAAAATGTTTGTTAGGACTAGCAGAAGTCAACCCTAAGAGGTTAGCATTTTTCCAATAACCCTGTAGGTAGTGTAACGGGGGGTAAAGGGGGTTACACGGGGTACAATGTTACAATGCACACAACGTCTTTCTCTGCGTATCACTTTGAGAGTTTGTTGATATGTTATTGATAAGCGTATAGGCGGGTATCTTAATAATTTTTTTATTGCCACAGCCTGTAACGTGTTGCAGAATTATCAACCAAAAAACGGATTTGTGTTATAAAACTGAAAAAATCGATGTCATTGTTTTTCATTTCTTTCTTGATGTGATATCACACCAAGAATGAAATACATTTGTAAAGGTAGGTAATTTTTATTTTATACTTTTAACAGTTTATTTAGTATTGATTATCGTTAAATAGTTTTTTATAAACATAATCTGAAAGTCACATTTGTCCTAATTGTATTATTTTGCCTCTCCTGGGGCACTATGTTACGTGGCACTGTGTTACAATATAAAACTATAAGGTTTCCTTGTAGGTACTACGGAACCCTAAAAATGAGCCCCAATAAACGAATTCTTGTTCTTATATGTACCGGTCTTAAGAAAATGGTGCGAAATCGTACGAGGAAGTGTATGGTCTCCATGATAAAAAACAAAATGAGAGCAGCAATGCTGAAGGTATAAAATGGCGTCAGTCTTAGAAAAGCCGCAAATAAAATAGTTGTGAATTTCTTGACATTGCAAAGATATGCAAAAAAGAAGAAGGAATTTTACAAAGAAGTTTTAATAAATTAGATATTTGTTAAACCTTAATGTTCATTATTTTCTATTGATTAATGGTTGTAACATTGTGCCCCTTGTCATGTAACAGAGTTCCACAGATACGGGGCTCATTGTTACAATTGACTGATGTAATTAAAAAGCTATTTATAGTATGTTACTGCTAAAATAAGTTAATTTAAAATAATTAAAATTAAGTAGAAAGTATAGTTTATGTCCATGCCAGTTACAAGTTGATTAAATTGATATTTTCGTCACCACATTGACATATTTTTTTTTGTAACACTGTGCCCCACCTTACCCTATAGTATAATGATGGAATTGTCAACATTTTGTGTTCGATAAAATATGGCCGACAAGGATCAATCGTTTTAAGTAACATGCCAACCATGGCCCTAACACAGTGTATGTCTGTGGCCAGCCACTTGGAAACAGGCAATTTAGCACTGATCTGAACAATTGAAGTACGTTTGTACATGGTTAATAGATAAATTGGATAATCCGCTGTTCTGAGAACAGTTCCAATATAAGACGGACATTATGTTAAAAAATAAAAGCTTTGATGCGATCGTTGCAAAGGTGCGTTAAAGCATCAGACCAAATAAAAAAATTATTTAGTCTGAGCTTAAAGCTAAGTTAAGCAACGCCCGCCGCACTCGTGACTTGGATGGGTTTTTATTTTTTTTATTTTTTATTTTTTATGTTATTGTGAAGGAACAAGCATGAGGCCCACCGGATGTTAAGCGGTATCTATAACAGATGCATTTCATCACAAGTGACGAACTGCACTGCGCCCATCACCTTGAGACATACCTGTTAGTCTCATTTAGCCTGTTATTTCACTGGCTCTCAAGGACTGCTGCCGGAACACACCGTTAGGTGCTTGGTGACAGATTTTCTACTTGAGGGTGGTCGCTAGCCAGGCGGGCATTCGCAAAATGCCCTTCCACCATGCGGTGAAGCTCAAGCTCTGGGCGGGATTCGAACCATGGACCTGCTGCGCGGCAGTCCATAGCCAATGCCACTGAGCCATCACTGCTTCAAGGGTGACTCGCGGTGACCGCTAGTAATGTCACACTACTGAGCGTGCACGTTCTTCGGAAGCTACGATAAACCATTGGTCTCCGTTGTTGTCTTAGGATGGCAGTAGTCATAGCATGGCGGTAATAAAATTGATGGTTTTGACTTTGACAGATAAAGGTTATATGTGATTGTGTTCTCTAGAAAACGATTCAAATATTCGTGGCAAATTTTCTTACTGTTATCTATTGCAAGCTTCTGTAATTATTTTCTCGGAAGTGAATGAATACAAAAGCAAAAGTTTGTGTCCGCCCACGCCTTCCCATTGTTGGAATTTTAAAATAAGAAACACGTCTGGGATATTTTTGTAAGACCCGTATAGTTCTCGGCTTATGAATATGGGTAAAACTGTACCAGAACTGTTGCATGTCGTAAAGCCGAATAAGGTAAATAATGCGTGGTGTGATCAGCACGTCCCTACTCACGGCGAGGTGAGAAGGATGCTACTGTACACTGGGCGCACAACGGGACAGGGTTTCTTTGTGTAAAGCAGCGGTTTTACCACCAACAAGAGTAGAACCTACGTGAGATATACGGTCAGTTTGCGGGACTAAAAAACAACTGCACACTACAGAGCATCCATTTAATTCTCAACCACTACTTACTTATTTTTCTAACTTAAGGTTACATGCATCTGAAACAATTTTCAAAACGCTTTTTCGAATTTCACCCAGACATGTACGGCCCACAGCTTGCTCGAACGCAGCTAGTGCACCTTCCGGCGCTGAAAACTGTATCCATTTGAAAGAAGTCACACGTCGACAAATCAGTGCAGGATGACACAGAAGTATGACCGGTTCGGTGTCCAGGAAGTCCTTCATTAGGCACCATACTTTTGGCGCAGACTGCGTGCGGCTGTCTTAGTGTGGTGAGGCAGCACCCCGCGAAGTGCCGTGTTCGGACGCTTTCTGTTCACAGCAGTGAACACTGAACACTTCTATTTTATTATACCTACATATACTTCTGGCAAGCAGGTACTGTACCGATCGGTATTAAATTTACTTTAATTACGTAAAGTTATTGTCATTTGGCAAGCTTTTTTATTAATTATTGAACTCTCTAGGACAATATCACAGATTACAATAAAATTACGATACAATGCAATATAGGGACAGTGTCTATATGAATGCATATATGAGTTTTCATCATCATCGAGTCATGACGTAATATTACAAATAATATATTACGTAATAATACAATTTTGTTAATTATTCTTAATATGGTTTTTAATTACAGTTATGACAGAAATAATGTATGCCAATCATATGGCAATGGATTGCGTATGCGTGTATGTACAGTCGCCTGCGATAAGAAGTATACACATTGTAATTTTCAAAATTGTGGCTAAGAGTTCTGTTTTGCCTTATGTTATCAGAAGTATCTTTAAATCAAAGGATAATATGAATACTTTTACTCAGTTTAATGTTAACTTCGATTAATAATAACTTAGCGACAACACATTATTTTGAAAATTACGAAGTGTATACTTCTTATTGCAGGCGACTGTACTTATAATGTAACGTCGGTGTATTTTTTGGTAATTTTATGGTATTGCAAATCTTATGTAAACGACTTACCTAGTGTATCAAACATTGTTATAATGCCGAATAAATATTCTGATTTCTTACGCAATTACAAACATAATTTGGTGCAATACCATAGAAGAATTACAGTTCTAAAGTTGTTATTATCTGATGGGCTTCAGTTAGTTATAAATGTGAATACGTTGTTGCGAAACCACAATGTTTCTATGATTTCAATCTTATTTTGTTAGTAATAAAATATATAATTGCCCAGGAGATGCCCTATCATAGTGACAAAACTAGCGATCAATATCTCCCATGCGCTTCTTGGTCTCTTTGGTAGGCGTTTATTTTGAAACAACCAAACTGTTGAAACTGCTGCTTCAACTGCTTCGCTTCTGAATCTTATTAATGAAACCAAGCTGCATTACTTGTGATAATGTCATAAAAGCGTCGACAAAACCTGTATCAACTTAGATGTCATATCATAGCATCATGCCACGCCAACTTGCTTCTGAGCGTCAGGAGGTACCCCGCGCGAAACTATATCCTCTTCAGCTGAGGATTCTCATGTAAAATCTTGTGAACGATCCAATCTTCAAGATGTGCTAGATCTCTTCATATGACATTCGCGTATTTTCTTTCAATATTTTTTCACTGCTGAAACGTTTTCTTCTGTAACATGTTCTTCTGTATAATTCATTATATTATATTCTATACATGTTATTCTCTTCTGTAACGTCAAAGGGCGATTGCATCTTTCTTCATCAGCCAATTTTTACCAAAGTTGGCAGGCTCCGCTTAAATTCGCTTGAGCTACAGTCAGGGCGTTCATCCACAAATGCAATTAGTAGGTAGTCTACCCAAAAGGTTCTTTCGGTTCATCGAGAAACTATAAATTTCTCAAGAAACGTGAATACATCGTTTTTCAACGCACACCCTTACCTGTGCCTTTGATCTATACCTACTTAGCATTCGTTCACGCCAAAATATCTTCAAGTCTCACGCAAATTCCTTTGTAGTAAAAAGACTAAGTCCATATAAATACATGCCATTCAAGAAAATCGTAGACTATTTTTAAACCTAGAAGCGCGCGAGTCTCTGTCATATAATGAGGATTCAATCCGACATTCGTGCATGACAATCATGCGCAAAGACCAACCAGGCAGACAATATTTGGATTATTATACTTTTCTGTGCTTTCCATGCAGCCAATTGGACGAAGGAAGAGTTTTCACATAAAAATAATAATAAAAACGAGAATCTCCGACCGCGCACAAAGTTGGTAAACTATTAATTCCATACAACAATAGGGATGTGGGGTATTGAACCCACTAAAATCCCCAGTGAACATTTCTCCTCCATGAAGGTGGGGCAAGATGGGGTCGCGTTAGCATTTACCATCTTGCCTCGGTGAATTTAATCTTGCCTCTGCGGAGGAGTGGAGGGACAACCTTTGCCTCACCAGCAACCCCAGACGTGTGGGCCGTGCAAGCCGGTGAAGGATCCTTAGAATCTCTACCAGTAAGTGACCCCACTACGGGGAACGGAGGAGCGGGTGAACCATCTCCTCCTCTCTCTTGTTCGTCTTCGTCGGAGCGGGGTAGCTCCGACATCGTCCTCCCTGACACGCTCCGTGGCCGCCTTGTGCGTCATCACAGCTTCACAGTAAAATGTTTTTATCTACTAACCTAATTGAAAATTACATAACCAACAATTTACCACATAAACAAAACAGCGAAATACAAAATCTTACTTAACAACTTGTATTCTGTCCGTGATACTGTTTAGGAATTCTATTCTGCTGTTTTAGCTTTTAACAACTTTTAAGTTGCGTGGTATATATGAGAGACCATGCCAGGGCAATAATATAACATCAAAATTAAAAATAAGTTTAGTTGTTCATTGTTTACGGTTTAAATATCTGTCGCCAAGCACCTAACGGTGTGTTCCGGCAGCTGTTCTTGAGAGCCAGTAAAGTAATTCTAGGTTAAGCCTGTTAACAATTTCGAACACATCATCACTGACCATCAGGTGAGATTGAGGTCAAAGGCTTTCCTATCAGAAATAAAAATAAAATAATAAACAATTAAAATTCGTCACGTGTGACGGACTGCATTGCGCCCTTCACTTTGAGACATAGTGATGTTAAGTCTCATGCACCTGTAATTTTACTGGCTGGCAAGGACTTCTGCCAGAACACACTTTTAGGTACTTGGTAACAGATTTTTTACTTGAGGCTAGTAGCTAACAAGACACCCTTCCACCATGCGGTGCAGCTCAAGCCGGCGGTATGGATCGAACTATGAATCTGCGGCATGGCAGTTCACATCTACCATAGTAACAAACAGAGAGAAAACTCATTTCAAAGCACCAAAAAACTATAATTAGTATTTTTTAATGATGGACCAGCGGTAATCATTAGATTCTTATTTCAAATAATTATCAGTGTTGTCGTCAAAATCTGTTTACTCTACATCAGTTCATCAATTTTTGTTTTTTGTTATTTTATGGGTTTTACTACCAATGACAGCATTCTTGAGGTTAGTTACCGGTAAGCAGCCGGCCGGCCATAAAACTGAATATACTTAAATCGTTTTACAATTTATACATTATGCCAGATCCATTGTAATCTAATTAAAATTACAGAATAGTGTAGGCGTTTTGCCAGAACCACTCTATCCAGTCGTAACCGTAAAAGCGAGCTGCCGCACTTGATTTACAAACCAGTCAACCAAACTATTGTTTCAAATAACCGAGAGATTGCCAACGAATAGGGCGGCACACTGTTATTGAGTGGTAAACCTATATATCTCAAACTCAAATGATTTTCAGTCCTACTATACTTTGACAATTGATATTTTTACATTACCGAATCTATATATTTTTGAAAATATTACCTATGTGTGTTCGTAAAAATTTAGTAAATTCATTGATATAAAAACTAACGTGGTTTTCACTCATTTTAGTAAATAAGTCAAAATACATAAGTCAGATAGCTCCGACTATAGTTTCAACCACATCCGGTGGTCTTTTTCAAGGAGAGCTCGGGACGCCCGCGTTGACGTCGCTTGTCCCGAGCCTCTCCTTGAAAAAGACCACCGGATGTGGTTGAAACTATAGTCGGAGCTATCTGACTTATTCACGTGAGTTATCCCGTATTATTTACTAAAGTGAGTAAATTCATATTAAAGAATGACAATCACGATTACAACACAATGAATAAAGATAAAATAGCGATGCCAGGTTTTTAAATTAGATTAGCAAAGACAAATAAATGGTTTAGATAAAGGTGTTCGGTTTTATTATAATAAAGTTCCCAAACATATCACAACGCTCACAGAAGGGAAATTCAAGTTTCACGTGAAAAACATATTGATAAAAAAATCCTACTACACAGTTTGTGATTACTTAAACGACAAAAATTAGCATACCATAAGCATAGATTCGCCTTCTTCATTTATTTCAGCCCTAAATGTCAAAATAACAATCCCCATACAAAACGATTTTTTTAATTATTTTTGAATATACTTAATTTTATGTAAATCTGGCAAACCAGAAGCATAGATATTAGGCTCAGGGATATACATGCAAAGTTTCATCGAGTTTGAACAGTTAGTATTTAAAATATGACGAAACTACGTTTGTATGGAAAGCGCTCCGTGAACTCTACCCTTAAAGTATCACTACGGTTTTTTTAATGTTATTGTGTCGGAACAAGCCCGAGATAACAGATGCGTTTCGTCAACGACGAATTGCATTGCGCCCGTCACACTGACCCCTACACTTTGTTAAGTTTCATGTGCCTGAAATTTTACTGGCTCTCAAGGACTGCTGCTGGAACAAACTGTTAGGCGCTTGGCGACAGGTTTTCTAATTGAGGGTGGTCGCTAGACTATAGCCAATGCCACTGAGCCATCACTGCTTCAGAAAATAAGACGCATATTCGTAAGACGAGCCCGACGTATTTTCATTTGTTTATGACGATACTGAAGTCGATTCGTTATACTCTACTGCAGTGCATTGTAACATTTGTAACTTGGTATAGTTGTAAGTCACGGTCGAGTGGGCCGTTGATCGGGAAGAGATGGACCTTTCTCCAAGTTCAGTCAACTGTGACGGCAATCTGAAGTATTGAGTAACTTATTTTATTTACCTATATATTCTATTATTAGTTTCTGGTCTGACTGTACTCGTATACTGGGTCATTGGTAAAATGCTAACTACCTCTTAGGGTTGGCTTCTGCTATTCCTAAGAAACATTTTGAGATAATTTTTTGTTTGTGACGTGTGAGATGTGTTTTTTTTATATTTTTTTTGACGGAATAAGCACGAGGACCACCTGATGTCTAAAGTATCTTGTGCCTGTAAGCCAGTACTTCTAGGTTAGCTTGAACAACATCTTCGACCACATCATCACTTACCATCAGGTGAGATAGTGGTCAAAGGCTAACCTATCAGGCATAAAAAAAAAAAAATGTGTTATTTAATATTTTTATTACCTTGCTCGATGTAAATATTCAAAACTCTATTCAAAAGGACCACGGCGCGGCGGCGGGCACTCTTGGTTCGGAGTAGGCATTAAAACACAAATAATATATTTATAAAAAAAATGTTTCTGGTTTTTTTCAAAACAAAAAAAAATTATCTCAACATTTTTCTAAAGAAGTCAACCCTAAGAGGTTGTTAGTATTTTACCAATAACCCTGTATATTTATGCTTTAAGTTTGTGCCGCATTTTACCCGTAGGGTGCCGGACTCGATTGTCACTACTCCATCTCTTCCCATGGATATCGTAAGAGGCGACTAAGGGAAAAATATCGGATGCAGCAGCAGCACTTTCTGAGGAGCTGCCATCTTACATTGCGATCCCCAAACCGTCTGCCAAGCGTGGGGATTATAGCATACCATCCCCCTTAATCTGGGAGGCTGTGTTCAGCAGTGGACAATCCGGCTGATACAGCACAGGAATTATACTGCGATTCCCAAGACTCCTGTCAAGCGTGGGGATAATGGCCAACTCCTCCCAATAGCGGAGGCTTTTGTTGAACGGCGGACGTTTTGTTATATCCTTTGGTTCTTCTATGTCCTAACGCTTTAATATCTGCCAAGTTTTGCTTCAATCGGATCAAAATATCAGGCCTGGAGGATTCACGAAGTACATAATAACATTTTGGTTATAAAAAAAACGACTTAAAATAAATTATTCTAATACAAAAATGCACTAAAAAGTAAATAAACCAAACCGTCATATACAGTTTATTATTTTGTTCAATTAAAATTAGTCGATGCCAATTTAATATACGCATTATCTACGATCACTCAAATACTACTCGTCAGATCTCATTTAAATGGGACCAGATGACAAGCACCAGCTACAGAATAAAACAACATCAAAATCGGTACAGCCTGTATAAATATACAAAAAGATATACTGTCTTTTTGTGGATGTATACATGCACAAAAATATACAGTCGAATTCAAAAGTCAAAGTCAAAGTTTTCTTTATTATCGGACAACATAGATCCATTTTGTTAGCTTGGAAAATAGTAGATTGTTATACAAGGGTCGAAAGGAATCCATTCCCATACGAGGTATTTTAGACGCCCAAGCGTAGCGAGGGTGGCTATAGTCCAAGTAGGAATTGATGACTTCCACCCGTGTTAAGCACTCTACTTTTCATTTCGAATATAAGGAAAGTAAAAAATAGTAGTTTTTCTAAATTATTCATTAATAAATATTAACTTAAATATATATACCTATTTTAAATTAAGTCATTGAGATGTTTGAAATATTTATGAAATTTAAAGTTCAATATTGCTTGCAATATTTACGGACGGCTATCGTCCGAATAGGAATTTATGACTTTCACCCTTGTTAAAACTCTACTTTTCACTGCGAATATGAGTAATATCTATAAAAATTGATTTTCTATAATATTTATTGATAACAAGAACATGAGTAGAAACTATTTAAAATTAATGCAGTTATAGTCCAAATAGGAGTTCATAACTGACATCCGTGTAAGTTAAGTAATGTTAGTTTTTTTTTAATTTACGCTTATAAACATAGTGACTAAAATGTTCATATAAGGTACACTAACTTGAGATAGTCACATTAATTATGTTATAAACTAGTTCTTTTAGCCTTTACATAAACACAAATGTACTCGTAATTAGTTTTTATAATGCAGCAAAGTATTTATGAATGAAAAAATTTGGACGTCTAATTTTGTTAACAACCACGGTTGCCATGGTTACAGTTACAGCAGAGTACTTAAGAACGAAAAAAATAAACATGTAATCTTGTTTACAACGATGGTTGCCATGGTTACTAGTCATTCCGACCCAAGAGAGAAGCATTTACTATGAGTTTTTCCCACCCTTAGGTGGGAAGCAGCGTCTTCCACCCGCTACTCAGATCAAATAAACACTACTTTCCGTGTGTGAGAAATGAAAAATATAATTGTAGTTACCTACTAATAAATAAAGTATTGTAGGTAGTTACTCAATTAAACATTTTAAGATGAAATTACATACAATAACACATATTAAAATGTCATATACTTACGAGGCATCTCGTGCGCAATCATTTTTCGCACGAAATGCTTATATATATATATGTATAGGCGCCCTCGTGTCTTCTGCTACCACCTTCAGGATAGTGTTGTTACCCTCGTACCCTCCTCATCAATGACGCTACTTTTTTCCTAATTACGGCATGAAAGCCGTCAGTATGGGCTAGAACAAACATCCCGGAAACACTGCAATGAGAAGTTCCCTTTTTTTAAAATAGGTTAACAAATTTACTAAGCAAACTTATTGAATAGGTTCTATAGCACTTCTAGAGACTAGACATTACAATTACTAACACATTTATGAAGATTTTATAGACCGATAAATAAATTGCGATTTGACCACGAAAGCACGAAAGAAAAAAGGGAACTGCCTTCGTTTCATCATGGACTTAAATGAAAAAAAAATCGTTATTTTTAATATTTATATGTTTGAAATAACGCATTCTCTGCGAATTACATTACAAACTTACGAGAGAAAAAATTATAGTCAGTGGGGGATTATAACGTGAGTTGAACTATAGGTGTCGCTCCATCCCGATACGATGGTTAAAGAACAAGAGGAAAAATTGGAGTTATAAGTCATTTTCATGTTAGCTCAGTCGGTCAGCGCATACTCCGGCTATAGGGGTCGTTATCTTTACCTCTGTGACAGGATAAAAAGTACTATCTGCTGATATATTCCCGAAGAGGAAACAAGTAATGTACAATGCGATTAAAATAAGAATAGGACGGGCTCTCGGCTAACTTCACTCATATTCACTCTAGTAAGTACGATCAGCAGAACAAACTAAAAAATAGAGCAGTGCCATATATTTATACGTAATTTTAAACGAGTGACCCGAAATTGTTAATATTAATAAATTCATATTTTTAAGGTAGACAGCACAGACGCCATCTTTATTTGATGACAACGCGGGCGTCAGGGTCTTATTTCTCCGACAGTGTACTACTACGCGACACGTTTCCGAGTGTTTATTGATCTGTTCCTTTAATTATTTTTTTTGGTTTAATTTGTTGTTGTTGACTGTTCAATATGTTTTTGGTGATTGTTAAATTTGTTTTTGTTACCCGTTACGATGATAACGATGAGTCTGACTCAGTTGGCCATCAGGACATGCGGCATCGAAGAGCTAAGTGATTCAAATTAAGATACCTAAGTACAAAATATTGCTAACAAATAAAATCAGTTCAAATTATTTCTGTGTTTGCTATACCTAGGTATACAACTTCGTTAACCCACCTATGACTACTTGTTTTTTTACATGGCTGCCCACATAAACGTGTGTTAAGTTTTCAGGTTTCATGTATGTAGGTATGTTTGTAGTTTCTTTATTTCACCATAACTTCTAAACGGCTTAGCCGATTTTAATGTACGAGATATCGTTAGATTTATCTTGATAGCTCAAGTGAAACTATGTACATAAAATAATAAAAAACCAATCTCGTGGATTTTAGACGCCATATAGTGCGAAAAACTTTTATTTTTTTCAATGACATCGAGTTGGATATCAAAATGAAAGGCTTTAAAGAACGATTCCATAAATATATTAACTTGCAGTTTCAACTTCAATGGATCGATAAAACGCTTAACGAAAACAAATTATTTGCAGTCGGGTTTTTATTTTCTTTATTAATTTATACATGTTTTATCATTTCTTTTTTTGCACACTGTACCAAGTTCTAGTTTTGACGTCACAATATGGCGCTAGGCCGATCCTATTCTTATTTTAATCGCATTGTATATAGACACCACGTTTTGACAGTTTGTTTTTTATGTCACAATACGTGGTGAGATGGTATGATGGTAAGCGTTATGCCTGTCTATTACAGTAGCAGTGACATCATTGTCATTCTGCTTGACACTGCACTGCTCTCGTCACTCCGAGACGTTACTTCTCTTGTCTCGTTTGCGTAGTAATTTCACTTGCTGCAGTGTCCTTCAGAATATCTGACACCGCAGTGGTACCCAACCAGACGGACTGTTGTAAAAGAGACCTACCAATTGGTAGAGATACTATTAGGTAGTCTGTTGTAGGTAATAGTGAGCTAGCGTGCAGTAAATACGGATTTGATTAAAGACTGCCATTGCTATCGATTCACTAGCTATGCCTGGGTAAAATTAATAAATATGTTCAACATCAAAAGGAACATTCAATATAGACGGCATAAACAGGTTATTTAAAAAAAAATACCCTATTGTGTAAGTTTGCGATCTGTGAAATATTGGAAATTCCGCATATCAACTGCATATCAACCACCCCTAAGATAATATAAATAAATATTACAAAAATTATGATGTACTTATTTTATTTATTTTGTAAGTCATTGTAGAAATGAATTTTTAAAGCATGTGTCTGAGTTTCTTGCCCTTTCCTCTCGCAGATCTCAACCTGTCATTTCTTTGTCCATGCGGCAGTAGAATGGCGGATCATTTTACATGGTTGCATTTCCATGTGTCCACCCAAACGTTAATATTTTATATGAGTGAACAGGTATGTACACCTTGTGTAAGGATCCACTTGTAGACCATGATTGCAGAACTTCGATGTAGAACGAAAGGAGTGTCATAAAGCATCCAAGACATCAACAATGATATAGGTATAACATTTAGAAATTTTTAGAGAACAACTACTTGGTTCACGTCTCATCCTTTTCGTACAATCCCTAGTTCACCATGCAAGTTCACACGCTCAGAAAACGAGGGAAAACACAGTTTGTTGCATTTGTTGCAAGAAAGCGATTGTGTTTCGTTGCATTGTCGGTTTTTCTCTTGAAGTTTCGTAGAAAGTGGAGGTTCTGTGTAGTGAATTGAATATTGCATGCTTTTCCATGCCTTCATCGGGTAATTTGATATTTTCTACCTGTTATCGCTTTCACAGTCCAATTTCGACGTTTTATGCAGGACAGTTGCGGCTTAATTTTCCTTTCTTCTCGTACTTGTGCTATCTTGGAATATCTTAAATACCTAAGTTATTTTATGAGACTAGCATCTTCACCTGAAACAGTCTTGGAAATCAGTTCCGTTTTTTAATGATACACAAAATGTGGTTCTTCCGAGGACATACAACAGAAATCTAGACGCGTAGGTATACTGCTTAGGTACGATAGGTAAGATCGATTCTGTCACTCGCCCTCATTACATCACCGGCAACAGATACAATAAAATGACATTAAATAATCCAGGTATAGGCATACCTACAATTCTTAAGGAATTTATGAAGCAGTGATGGCTTTGTGGTATTGGCTATGGACTGCCGTGCAGCAGGTCCATGGTTCGATTACCGCCGCGGGCTTGGGCTTCACCGCATGGTGGAAAGGCATTTTGCGAATGCCCGCATGGCTAGCGCCCACCCTCAAGTAAAAAATCTGTCGCCAAGTACCTAACTGTGTGTTCCGGCAGCAGTGCTTGAGACCCAGTAAAATTACAGGCACATGAGACCTAACAACTGTACGCGTAGTGTGACGGCCGCAGTGCAATTCAACGTTGATCAAATGCATCTGTTATAGACAGAGGTTAGTCCACTTAAGATCAGGTGGGCATCGGGCTAGTTCCGTCACAAAGTTTTCGTTCTTATAAATATGGCTACACCCCACCTTTTCCCATACGTGTCGTAAGAAGGGCCTTAGGGTAAAATACCGGAAGGTGGGCAGCAGCATCTTCTGAAGTATTGCTCATACCCACCAACGAGCTGATTATTCCAATATGGGAGGCTTTTGTTCATTAGTGGATATCTCGGCTGTTTATGTGAAATCGTAATTAATAGACTAGCTCCTTATAGTACGGGCCCAAGACAAGTTCCAAGCCCCCAACTTGCCAAAAAGACCTCACTTCTACCAACGAACAATCTTTTACAAAACTATTTATGTCTTTATTCCAGGGTGACATCATGCGTGACAGCCTCCGTCGCTTGGCTTCCGAAGAGGGCATGGACCGGAAGGTTGGCAACAGCAGACGGGTTCGGGTGGAACTGCTCGATGGAGACCACATCACTGTGGACCTGGATGTAAGTCTCTTTCTCGTAACCTCTTTGGGATCCAATCAGTGATTTGCTATATCATTTACGTAACATGAACCATCCAAGAAACGCTCGTTAGAGCTTGCTTAGTCGATGTTAATCGATAAACTAGATTATGAAATAAACTCTGCGGTCACTACTTGGATGTGACCAACAATGACAGAGTGATTCTGTGCTTTATAGGGCACGAGCCGTTGGTCTCGGTTGTTCTCTTAGAATGGCCTTCGATAGGCTATCAGTTTTTTTTTGCTTGTAAGCCTTTGAACACAATCTTTTGAAGCGCTCGTAGCGAAGTTTACTTAGCTGTTCTCAACCGATCAGCAAAGTTAAGCAACGTCGCCCGCGGTCATGAGTTGGATGGGTGACCGCTAGTGACATTACTACTGAGCGCTTCCGTGCTTCGGAGGGCACGTTAAGCCGTCGGTCCCGGTTGTCGTCTTAGGATGGCAGTCGTTATAGCATGGTGGTAGGGCATTTTGCGAATGCCCGCCTGGCTAGCTACCACCCTCAAGTAGAAAATCTGTCGCCTAGCACCTAACGGTGTGTTCCGGCAGCTGTCCTTGAGAGCCAGTACTTCTAGGTTAGCCTGAACAACATCTTCGACCACATCATCACTTACCATCAGGTGAGATAGTGGTCAAAGGCTAAGCTATAAGGCATAAAAAAAAAAAAAAAACTCACCTGATGGTAAGTGATGATGGCTCTCAAGGACAGCTGCGGGATAACACCGTTAGGTGCTTGACGACAGATTTTCTACTAGAGGGTGGTTGCTAGCCATGTGGGCATTCGCAATTCTCAAGCCCGCGGTGGGATATGAACCATGGAACTAATGCGCGGCAGTCCATAGCTAATGCCACTGAGCCGATGCTTCAATTTAGTTCCGATCATTCCGACACTGCAATTTGGTAGATCTTTGCGAATGTTCACCTGCCAGTAGTAGTCTGCTGGTTTTAATTTAGATACAATTAGCTTTTACTGCCGATATTTTAGCCTTCGACCACAATCTCATCTGATGGTAAGTGATGATGATAGGTCAAAAAACTTATAACATAACTGACTCTAAAGGACTGCTTGAACTCACTTGTAGGGGCTTGACGACAGATTTTCTACTTAAGTTGTTAGCTAAACAAGCAGGGTATCAAAAATTTGCCACCACCATGTAAGTGTTGGAATATTCAGACCGCCCGAAGACCTCTAACCTTGACTAATAATTGCCATCCTTATACAACAACCAGTACCTACCGATGATGGCTTAACATGCCCTCCGAAGGACGGAATAGCTCAGTAGTAAATGACACTATAATGCGGCCACCCAAATAAATCCAAGTAGCGCATGCAAAGAAAAATGCTTAAACAACCAAACAATTTTATGTTAAAAACAGCCTATAATTGTTCGGACCTATGGAAACAGCTACATGCAATATGTATTATATTTTGTATTAATTAAAGTCACGCAGAATATAATGCAAACCAGAATTGGAGAACTCACCTCCTCACTGAATAAGAACAAAGCTTATTTCTGGCTCAGTGCCACGAAGCACACCTTCAACCAAATCCATCACGCAGTGGAACTCAACATGTTTGTTGTTTTACCAAATGGGCCAGTATAGGTACTTGCCAAATTTACGCTCGCAGCGTTCTTGTAAACATATTTACTGCTGGATATTTAAGCTGCTCTTGTTAGGAAAATGTATCCTATTTTCATCCTATTTTAGATTTCTTTGAAGTTACTGCTGTTGGAGAGTTGCGAAAGTGTGTTATCTTGCGCTATTATGTTATTTACTGTACTGTGTCAGTCGGATTGTCCACTGCTGAACACAGCCATAACATGGGGGGGGGGGGGGTTGCAGTTGCAGTTTAAGATATCAGTTCCTCAAAAAAGAGATATCACTTCTTCAGAAAGTACCTCTAACGACACCCACGGGTAGAGATGGGGGGGTGACATTCTAGCTCGGCACCCCAAGGGCATTATGTTATTTAACGTGTATTATTTTACCAGATGGTAGGTATATAGCGAAATAACGTTTTAGTGGGTAACACTGCATTGTCAGATATTCTTCTTGTTGTGAATGAAGAAGAATTTTTAATGGCACTATAGCAATTGAAATAACTGAGCACACGAGACATAACAACTAACTTCTCAGAATGACGAGCGCAGTGCAGTCTTATTCAGAACGAAGATGGTGACACTGCAAACGTAATGGATAGACGTGACGCGTACCATCAGGTGGGCGTCTTGTTCGTCTCCTATAATCATGACAAAGAAAAATGAATACAGACTTTATAGAAATCGTTTAGTTATGTAATAAAACGGTTTCCGTGACTGGCCCCAACGAAAGAAGTTTGAAGCAGTGATGGCTCAGTGGCATTGGCTATGGACTGCCGCGCAGGTCCATGGTTCGAATCCCGCCACGGGCTTGAGCTTTACCGCATGGTGGGAGGGCAGCTGTCGTTGAAAGCCAGTGAAAATACAGGCATATGAGACTTAACAACTATGTCTCAAAGTCCGTCACTTTGAGACATAGTTGTTAAGTCTCATATGCCTGTATTTTCACTGGCTGGCACTGCGGTGCAATTCATTACTTGTGATGAAATGCATCTGTTATAGGTTGGTCCACTTAACATCAGGTGGGCCTCGGGCTTGTTCCGCCACAATAACATTAAAAAATATAATTAATTGGCGACATCTTTAGGGCTCATTACCTAAATAGGAAAAACAGAACCCTTATAGAATCACTTTGCTGTTCGTCTGTCTGTTAAGACCGTTTTTCTTAGGAACGCGTGGAGGTATCAAGATAAAATTCATACCAAATACTCAGGTCTACTGTCTCTTCGAACTGTGAAAAAACCAAACTACTAAGCCAACGCAATCAAAAGTTACAGCCGTTTATGTCGCATATGTACACAGCCTTCCCCATTACGGGGGGTTTGCCATCGCTTCGCATCGGATCGCAGTGTGAGATATCAGTACCTCAGAAAGTGCTGCTGCCCACCTTCTGGTGTCATTACCCTTAGTCGCCTCCCACGGGTAGAGATGGGGGGTTGACATTCTAACCCGGCACCCCACGGGCGTCGGTAAAGTTTTTTTATAAGTATGTTATTGTGACGGAACAAGCCCGAAGCACACCTGATGTTAAGTGGACCAACCTCTGCCTATAACAGGTATATTTCGTCAACGACGAATTGCACTGCATCCGTCTCACTGAGACGTACAGTTGTTAAGTCTCATGTTCCTGTAATTTAACTCCCTCTCAAGGAGTGCTGCCGGTGCCGGAACACACTGTTAGGTGCTTGGCTACAGATTTTGTACTTGAGGGTGGTAGCTAGCCAGGCGTGCATTCCCAAAATGCCCTTCCACCATGCGGTGAAGCTCAAATCCGCGGCGGGATTCGAACCATGGACCTGCTGCACGGCAGTCCATAGCCAATGCCACTGAGCCATCATTGCTTCAAAATTGCCTCTGCATATAACAAATGCAGTTCGTCACAAGTGGCTGCACAGCGCCCGTCACCCGGAGTCATGTGTCATGTGTCTGTTAAGTCTCATGTGCCTGTAATAATTTACTGGCTGTCAAGAACTGCTGCCAGAACACAGTGTTTGGCCTTGGCCTCAGATTTTCTACTAGCATAGCTATAACTGCTTCAAAGCAGTCCACTTTCATGTAAATTATACCTACGTTGTAGTTAATTAGGAATCATCAAATCCTTGACTTGAGTAAAGCCACTACAGTTTTAAAGTACCACTAAAAATTATGGAGTTAATTGGTATCAATTAACGAAGCTAGAATTCTTATCTTCTTCTTAACGGCATTGACGATAGGTTTCAAAACCATTTTTATCCATCATTAAAAAGTCTGCTTTTTTGCAATAGAACGGTGGTGTTCGTGTCAAAAATAATTATATATTTTTCAACTCAGAAGCTAACACGGAGAACTTACGGAAACAGCTCTCGGCAGCAAAGTTATTTTTGAAACCTTCGTTACGCTAAGAATTTTAAATTTGAGACACTTTTTTTACTTGTGGTTCAATACTAGAATCTGTTTACTTCTATAAAAGTATACTCGCCAATCATAACAACTTTGCATAACAAACAGTTATTGTTCTATTTTTAACTGTCTTCAAAGCCAAGTTTTTTTTTGCCTGTAGTTTTTTTTTAATGTTTGTTACCTCAGAACTTTTACTGGGTGAACCGATTTTGATGTTTCTTTTTTTGCTGATGCTTGTCATTCTGCTGATGATTGAGACCACATTAAATTTCATCAATATCGATCAAGCCGTTTTTGAGTTACACTTCGATAAACACCCTCCACTCCGACTGGCACAGCGGTGATACTTTTTAGTTTTGCCATCAGATGATTGATAAAAAATGCTATGCAATAGCTTTACCGCGGCAGTCTCCGAGTGCCGACACGTCTTTTTTTCATATCTTGATGATATAGTCATTGCCAGTGAATGCCAATTGATCCCCTAAGTAGCAAGGGACACCAAAAAGGGTGATTTTTTTTTACCTAATTAATGGAATCGACTTCAACACTCCAAAGTGTGAAATAACTTGTCAATGTCGGTACCATGCAAGCGCACAATATTGTCATAATAGGAACTTTTGAACTATCATGGTACCGACTTCAACAAGTTATTTCACACTATTGAGTGTTGAGGTCGGTTCCATTTTTAGGTAAACAAATTCTTGACTTTGAGATTACAAAGTCAATCCCCAATTCGGGGAACGGCCATAGGGGATTTCTGGAATAATCCATCCTTCAAAGTTTGTTTAAATTTTATCTCGCGTCTATTTCCTAGATAATTAACTAGAACTTGCGTAATTTAAAAACAACTTACCTACTTCTAGCAAGTCATCAGCGATTAACGTCTTGTCGTCCATTGTAGTCGTAAGCATTACGAATGCATTATTGATGGCATCCATTGAACGGTTCACCGGCTCGATGGTCGAATTGAATTGTAAAGTGGACTTGACAACTGCTTTTGTTGAGTTATCATTCACTGCGAAGTAACGTTGTCAGGCGCTGTAATATTAGTTATTAGCAAGTAAGAATCTGTTGCTGCATTTAGTAAGTACACATTGTATTTTTGACTGACTTCCAAGGAGGAGGTACTCAATTCGTCTGTTTTTTTATGTTTGTTACCTCAGAACTTTTGGCTGAGTGAACCGATTTTGATTCCTTTTTTATTGGAAAGCGGTTGCTTTCGGTTTGGTCCCATTTAAATTTCATCAAAATCAGTCAAGCCGTTTTTGAGTTACATTCCAATAACTGAAAGTTATTTTCCTATCTTTATGATATAGTCATTGACAGTGAATGACAATCGATCCCATAGTAGTAAGAGTCACTAAAAAAAAAGGGTTAAAAAAACGGTACCATGCGCACAATATTGTGATAATAGGTACTTTTGAACCATCGTGGTTTTTATTTCGACTGTCCCTACGTAGACTATCGAAGCTCAAAATAGGGTTTTTTTTATTACCGTTGCAACTTGTGTCTATCACATTATATTACAATGTAGATAACATTTATTTCAAATATTATTAATATATTCAGTTTTAGCAAGTCGTAAAGTATGGAATGTGACGTCGCTGGTCCTCATAAATTCACGAAATATAAATTTGAGTGTTGAAGTCGGTTCCATTATTTAGTAAAAAAAAATCTGGTAACTTCAACATTGTGGTGTATACATAATGTCATCTAAACTAATATATTAAAGAGGAAAGTTTTGATTGTTTGTTTGCATTGAATGGGCTCTGAAACTCCCGGACCGATTTAGAAAATTCTTTCACCATGATAATCCAAAATTATCCCTGATGAACATAGGCTATAGAAGATCTTTAAAAAAGTTAGGGATCCGTATGAAAACTTCGATAATGTAACCCAAAGTGCGAAAAAATACCAATAAAAATCGTTATATCGCGTACGCTGCATGCGGAAATTATTGAAAGTAGGTTATATGTAGGTTATGAGCTTCACTGCATGGTGGAAGGGCATTTTGCGTTTGCCCGCCTGGCTAGCTACCACCCTCAAGTAGAAAATCTGCTGCCAAGAACCTAACGGTGTGTTCCAGCAGCAGTCCTTGAGAGCCAGTGAAATTACAGGCACATGAAACTTAACAACTATGTCTCAAGGTTATGGGCGCAGTGCAATTCGTGACCTATGATGAAATGCATCTGTTCTAAGCAGAGGTTAGTTCTTTTAACATCAGGTGGGCATCGAGCTTGTTCCATTACAATAACATAAAAAAAAGGCATATTGGCAAATAAATATTTTTTTTCGTTAGTTGAGTCTAACTTACAAATTACTTAACCGTTGTACGAAATTTTAAGGTAAACTCTGCCCAACTAAAAATAATCAATAAGATTGTATTATGCGTTAAAAAGTTATGCACAGTCCAAAAAAAAACTCGTCAACTTAACAACCTTCTTCCATTTGAAGGGAAGTGTCTATCCACTAAGTTCCGCAACGGCCGCTGCAGTCATGACTTTGATGTCCCGAATTGGAATTACTACTGAGTGTGTACGTGCTTTGAAGAGCACGTTAAGCCATCGTCGATCCTGGTAGTTGTTTAAAAATGGCAGTCGTTAAAGTATGGCGGTACGGCATTTTACAAATATCCACCTGGCTAGCTACCAACCTCAAGTAGAAAATCTTTCGCCAAGCTCCTAAAGATGTGCTCCGGCAGGTAGCACTAAAAGCCAGTAATTCTAAGTTAGCCTGAACAAAAGTTTCAACCGCATCTTCATCCACCATCAATTGAGATAGTGGTCAAAGGCTAGCGTATAAGCTGTATAAAAACTTCATTCTGATTTCAGCGCAAAGCTAAAGGAGAAGACCTTCTGGACAAGGTCTGCGACAACTTGGACGTATTGGAACGAGACTACTTTGGGCTACTGCACACGCAACGAGGAGATCCCAGGGTCTGGGTCGACCTGGATAGAAGACTGTCAAAAACTTTCAGAAGTAAGTATTCCATAGATGTATCATGCTGGTGCTGGACTCAGCGCGTTGCAGAGGAGCTAAGAGCTAAATAAAAATTGCAGACGTTAATTACGAAAGTCTATATTTCATATAAATAATTTAAAATATACGTCTAGTCAAAAATCCGCTAAAATTTCCTGATAAACCAAGAGATCACGAACGTGAGATCGAAGAGTAAACTGTTCTGGCTGAGACACGATCCTGTGGTCAAAGATTAGCAGGCTGAACTAGGATGGGAACTGACTCTCAAATGCACCTACCGAGATGCACCTTTGGGTACTTGGCAACCGATTTTCTACATAACCTAGTCGAATTGCAGCTAATCTACCACGAAAAATAGAATTCCCAGAAATTATTTCGGATGGAAAATGATGATTTCTGCCGCGACTTGAATCCGCAATCCCAGAATACCGTCCCGGTGCATTTCCAATTATGCTATGGGAGGGAGTGCTGGACTGTCGATTTTTTGTGCTAGCTTACCAGGCGTCAATGATCTTTAAAATAATACCATTCGATAATTCTTTATAACTATATCAGTCTGGATCCGGAGTACCAGATCGTCCACTGCTGAGCACATCATCCCCTATTAAGCCGTTATAATTGCACCTCCCCATATCATCCCGTGGGTGTCGTAAGAGGCGACTAAGGGAAAAATACCGGGAAGGTGGGCAGCAGCGCTTTCTAAAGAACTAGCCGCCTGGCATTTGCAAAATGCTATACCATCATACAAGTTACTGCAACTACAATCTTGACCAAACAATAAAATCCCAATTAATTGTTTCCAGATGAACCATGGGATGTAAAATTCGCCGTAAAGTTCTACCCCCCGGAGCCATCAGAACTCCGGGATGAGAACGCGCGCTACCAGATTGGTCTAGCGGTGCGGAGAGACCTCATTGAAGGTATATACTTATTTTATTCCTGGTGGGCAATGCTATAGCTTATCCACGAAGATAAGTTTGAAGACATCGTGCTTACTCCCATAGTAAATCTTTTTACGATTAATTTTTTATGTTATTTTTTTTTTATTGTCACGCTTGTCCATTACAGATGCAGTGTCACCTTTCTCGTTCTATATACTTGATACTACACTGCGTTCTGTTACATTGCTGCTCTATAGTCTCAAATCCCTCAAAATCAAAATCATTTATTCAATGTTGGTGTCTACTATGTTCTTATGAACTTCAAAACCATAAAAATAACTCCTGCCGCGTTGAGCAGAAATTGTATGGAGTCACTTCCAGAAGAACGGCCAAGAAACTTGGGCTATACTTATTATATATGTCATTACTCTTTTACAATTTGTAAGCGTATTATAAAATTATTACATAGGCGCTTGGCGTTGGTTAGGCAGAGGTGGAATATCCCAAGCTTTTTACTTCTAAATAAGCCCTTAATAAAACTATTTGCGCGCTCTCGCTAAAGCAGTATCTTTAACTGTAATAAACGGTGATTATTATTGTGCGATAACTCTACCTCACCAGACTAAGTCTTCAGAACGCTTTTCAGGTAGAACCTCCGCCCAAAGCAGTACCTATCGAAAGTGACTTTAGGGTTACTGTTTCCATAATCCCCAAGCTTGGCAGGCGTCTTGGGGATCGCAGTTTAAGATATCAGTTCCTCAGAAGGCGCTCTTGCAGACTTGTGGGTACTACAGTTAAATCTATTAAGTTAATCTTTTATATATTTTGTTAAAAGTGAACACATATACTTAAAGTTTCTGTCTCCCTTATTTGACAAGCAATTATACTGCCAGCCTAGGTAATAAGAGTTTACTGTATCAGCCGGATAGTCCACTGCTGAACAAACCCTCCCCAATATGGGGGGGTTTTGCCCTAATCCTCACGCTTGGCAGGCGGTTTGGGGATCGCAGTGTGAGATATCAGTTCCTCAGAAGCTGCTGCCCACCTTCTGGCGTTACCCTTAGTCGTCTCTTACGACACCCACGGGTTGAGATGGGGGGTGAAATTTTGCCCGGCACTCTACAATTAAATTAAGAGTTTAAATAATGATAATGGGCTCTGTTATGAGCCTAATGCCCAGATTCACGCTGCTAACGCGTTCAAGAGTTTCTTGTCTATCATTTCTACAGAAACTAGTTAACTTGAACGGCTCTAGCACTGAACCCAAAAGTATTATATGGACATTCCAGGCCGCCTGACCTGCTCGACCATCACGTACGCCCTCCTGGCGTCGTACATCCTGCAAGCGGAGCTCGGCGACTACGAGGAGTACCACATGAACCCCTCGCTCCTCTCCAAGCACAGAGCAGCGCCGCTCAGCGCGCTGACGCCAGATTTGGAATCCAAGCTAGAAGAACTCTACAAGAAACATAAGTAAATGCTTTATCATTTCATAAGTTTAAATTAAACCTATGAAATGCAACCACAAGTGTGCTCCGACAGCTGTCCTTGAGAGCCAGTACTTCTAGGTTAGCCTGAACAACGTCTTCGACCACATCATCACTTACCATCAGGTGAGATAGTCGTGGTAACTAACCTATCACGCATAAAAAAAGAAAAATTCAGCAGACTGAATACACGGACGGAAATAATATTAAGAACTATTGGATTTTATTCTAGCAAATAAACTATGAGATTTGTTATCATATAACTATCTCTGTGGATGAAATTTAAAGAGTGAATCATCGGTTATTATTGTAATTACTGTACTGTATCAGCTGGATCACTGCTGGAAACCGCCTATCCCGTCGAAGGGGGGAGTTTCCATAATCTCTTGGCAGTACGCTTGGCAGGCGTTTTGAGGATCGCAGTATAACACATCAGTTCTTCAAAAGGCGCCGCTGCCTACCTTCCGGTATTTAACCTTAGTGGCCTCCTACGACACCCACGGGTATCAATAGAGGGGTGACATTCTATCCCGGCAACCCCACGAGTCATTGACAAGCTTATTGGTAATAAATATTAACTTATTAGGAACCGGCTAGGACCTGCGTTATATTTACCGGAAAGATTCCGACCAGTTTCGGACTGTTTTGAAGTCCTTCGTCTGGGAGTCACGATTGCGCGAAGCGACGAGCACGGGCCTCAGCGCGTGACTCGCTGAGTTAATAATGTTCCTAATAAGTTAATATGGATAAAACTCGCGATAGTTTTCAAAGTGAAGCTTATTGGTATTTTATTGAAAGTTTGATGACAATCAGATTGAACATTAATAGTGCGGTAAAATTGTCAGGTCGTGACATTTTTCTCAAATCGTACTTTACAAAATGTGTGTTTCTTTACTGTTTTCTTATTTCGTCAAAAGTGATGCATTGCACTGCGCTCGTCACCCTGAGACATACAGTTGTTATGTACCTGTAATTTTACTGGCTCTCAAGTACTGCTGCCGGAACACACATTGTTGACATTAGGTGCATGGCGACAGATTTTTTTTTAATACTTGAAAACTGGCCACCGCGCTACCTTTGAATAGAGTTTTGAATATGTACATCGAGCTAGGTAATAAAAATATGAAATAATAAATTACAGGCACAAGAGACACAGTAGAAGGAGTGGGGAAGTAAGTTATCTTCATACAAACGCACCGCGCGCGGCTTGTTTGTGTGCGCCATAGTATATATGCGTCCCGCACGCACACTCTAACAAAATCTCGACCCGTTTCTCAGTGCGCCAGCCGGGGCTAACACCGAACAAGGTTCGCGAGTCACGGCTTTTCGGCATCGCTAAATAAATGAAAATGTTTGATAATCGCATGAGAACTTATTGCTGTGTGTTCGGTGTGTCTAAATAATTCATAGATTCCAGAGTTGTCTTTGTTCAGATTACCTACTGAACAGGAAAGGTAAGCAAGTCACTTATTCTAGCATACCTATGATTTTTACTTGATGATGAGTGATGCCTACTTATTTTTTTGTTGTATTAGGTATTCCCCGCGTCTCACGTCTCTGGCCCCGCAACCACATAGGTATCGCCCGTCGGTATTTTTTTCATCGTGAAAGGTGTTATCAGCGTTTATGTATAAAACCGACCTCACTAACCCTGAACCCAGACAATACTAGTAAAAAATTCAACTTCCCGGCCCTATTTCTAGGTACTGAATTAAAATTTAGCATATACGATTACATACATTATTAATAAGTAACAACCCTGAGACAGGTAAGTATGGTAATTAATTATATCGCGAATTGGGCCGGAGATGGCCTACTTCCCCACTCTTTCTACTATGCAAGAGACTTGTACCAAAATGTGGAATGATATTCCATCTAGCGTTTTTCCGCAGGGCTACAGTATGGATTCCTTAAAAAGGGTGTTAAAAGAGTCTTACAGGGTCGGCCACGCATTGGTAACGCCCCTGGTGTTGCAAATGTCCATAGGCGACCATTACCATCTCGTGGGCCGTCTGCTTCTATGCCATTCCATTACACAAAAAATACATCAGTCAAAAACACAAAAAAAAAACAAAACAAAAATAAACATCTCATAATGTTGGTTAGGACAACCAGAAGTCAACCCTAAGAGGTTGTTAGAATTTTTCCAATAACCCTGTATAATCAAAACCCTATCTTATTAGTTATGTTTTTGTTTCCAGAGGCCAAACTCCAGCAGAGGCAGAACTGAATTACCTGGAGAACGCCAAACGTCTGGCTCTGTACGGCGCTGAAATACACTCGGCACAGGACTCTGATGACGTCGACATCTCCTTGGCTATCTGCGCTAGCGGCGTCTCTGTCTACCGAGATGGGTAAGAAAGAGAGATTTATCCTGCAGGGCATAATATACTGGAGTAGGACACAAAATCACTACTCTCTTACTGTACCAGCTGTTTGAAGCGCTCGTAGCGTAGTTTGCTTAGCCGTTCTGAAAAGATCAGCAAAGTTAAGCAACATCCGCCGCGGTCATGACTTGGATGGGTGGCTGCTGGTGAGAATACTACTGAGCGTTTCCGTGCTTCGGAAGAATGGCAGTCGTTATAGCATGGTGGTAGGACATTTTGCAAATGCCCGGCTAGCTATCAAGTAGATAATCTGTCGCCAAGCACCTAATGACGTGTTCCAGCAGGTGTCCTTGAGAGCCAGTAATTCTAGGTTAGCCTGAACTACATCTTCGACCACATCATCACTTCCCATCAGGTGAGATAGTGGTCAAATAAAAAAAACCAGCTGGATTGTCCACTGCTGAACACCTCCCTATTTAGGGGGGTTTACCAATTACCTTTATTTGCCTCTTACGACACCCACAGGTAGCAATGGGTTGGTGACTCTAACCCGGCACCCCACGGGGCTACTCTCTTACAATAAACTATTTATGTGGCATTCGAAAACGAAAGAGTTATCGTTGAGTTTCTTGCAAAGCTATCAAGATCTATTTTGATATCCGTAGGTATATTTAGTATGCCTACTACTATATAACTATGTACTACTATACAATAAAATTGGTTGGCCTTTTTATAATACTGGCTATGCACTCTCGATGGATTTATATTTATGGTTTTCCATGGTAAGTTCAGTATATGGTTTTGATACGCTCATAGCAAAGATTACCGATATAACATTATGGTAAGGCGTTTCGCAATTGCTCGCCGTACGTGCTAGCTAGGTCTTGAAAGGAAAATCTGCCTCCAAGCACGTAACGCCGCATTCCGGCAGTTGTTCTTGAGATCCAAATACTAAATATCATCATCATCACCACATCAACTGAAACGTCCACCATTGAACAAGGTCTCCCCATTGAAGCGAATTAGCTGTAATCCCCATTTATCAGTCGTCTTAAGGATCGCAGTAGAAGTTGTGAGTTTTCGGAAGGCGCTGCTGCCGACCTTCCTAGTATTTTTCCCTTAGTCGCCTCTTACGATACCCACGGGAAGAAACGGGGGCGGGGAAGACATCCACCGCGGCTCCCCACCGGATAACAAAGTAGGTGTTTACAGCTATGCAAAAAACTCAACGATTATACACTCAATACACCTCTAATTCTGTTATCTTTAAAGATTTTACTTAGTTCAAGGGAAGGTAACTAGTTTTAATTGGAAATGATGATTGTAATAAATCTATAAGAAATTGCCATTGTAAGATCTGATATTCCGTAACTCTGGCAGTTCATTCTGTGCAGTTAGTACGCAGCTGTGGTGCGCAGGTACGTCAGAGGGCCTGCCTGAGTTTCTGTGTTTGAGCGAGGGTAACTAACCAAAGAGTAAATATCCTTGTACATATTGAACTTGTCAGAGGGGTATTAGATGTGCCTACAAGATATTTTAAAATGTCTATAAAAGCTATTTCTATTCGAGGGCTAATGAGATTTAATGCTCCAAACTTCCATGAGTGACACAAAAAGTATATTTAACCAAAATGACACTACCAGGTCTAATTCATTTTAATTCTGGCTAAGTTCTAGCCTTTTTTAGGGTTCCGTACCCAAAGGGTAAAAACGGGACCCTATTACTGAGACTTTGCTGTCCGTACGTCCGTCTGTCACCAGGCTGTATCTCAAGAACGGTGATAGCTAGACTGTTGAAATTTTCACTGATGATGTATTTCTATTGCCGCTATAACAACAAATATTAAAAATAAAATTAAATTAATTATTAAGGGGGCTCCCATACAACAAACTTGATTTTTATACCATTTCTTGCTCGATACTAATAACGGTGACAGGTAGACGCTTGAACTATTCACAGAATATTTCGTTTTATGTTATCTTTAAATATAATTAATTAAAATAAAATAAAATAAATAATTACCTATTTAAAAATAAAATAAATAATTATTAAAATAAAATAAAATAAATCCTCTCATACAATAAAAGAGGTTTACGCCGTACCTACCCAGCTCAATCGGACACTGCGAAAAGTGTCAGTAACTTGCAAGATTAGGTTACAGATAATGGTACGGAACCCTTCGTGCGCGACTCCCACTCGCACTTGGCCGGTTTTTATGAATTTGTGATGGAACAAGCACGAAAGACGTACACGAGACGTTATTCAGCGGTAACTTCTACCTATAAAAGATGCATTTCGTCACAAATGCATCACCTCTTCATCACCCTCAGACAAAAAGTTGTTAAGTCTCATGTGCCTGTAATTTCACCGGGACCCATACCCTTCAAACCGAAACACAGTAATGTGAACATTTCTGATTAGCGGTAGAAATAGATATGGTCGCAGTATTTCCCCAGACGAACTTATACACAAAGAGAGTCTTGAAGCGCTCGTAGCGAAGTTTACTGAGCTGTTCTCAACCGATCAGCAAAGATAAGCAACGTCGCGCGCGGTCATGAGTTGGATGGGTGACCGCTAGTGACATTACTACTGAGCGTTTCCGTGCTTCGGAGGGCACGTTAAGCCGTCGGTCCCGGTTGTTGTCTTAGGATGGCAGTCGTTATAGCATGGTGGTAGGGCATTTTGCGAATGCCCGCCTGGCTAGCTACCACCCTCAAGCAGAAAATCTGTCGCCAAGCACCTAACGGTGTGTTCCGGCAGCTGTCCTTGAGAGCCAGTACTTCTAGGTTAGCCTGAACAACATCTTCGACCACATCATCACTTACCATCAGGTGAGATAGTGGTCAAAGGCTAACCTATCAGGCATAAAAAAAAAAAAAAAAAGTTCTGGGGTCAACTCCCATCTCTTAATTCAGTCTTATTTTAACCTTACATTAACAATTTTAATTTGCACTACCACATGTCACTATGGTAAACTTACATTAGAACTTCAACGTGAGAGCGGGCTGCATGCATTGAATCAAGACATTTGTGCGATAGAGATAGCGCTACAAGAATATTGGAACGATGTTCCTTATCGCGCGTTGGAAAAGGGGGCTAGACGGAAAAAATTAAGACCAAAAGTTGTAACGACACTTTTTGCTATAGTTGTAAGCGGCGTGCGCGTGTTTCTCTGTCTCTCTCTCTCTCTCTCATAGAAAGCAAGCCAGTTATTTCCGTTTAAGTTAATATTAAGTTACATTATATTTGTTAATAATAAAAAAAATACCTTAAAAATATAATTACATTTCCTTCACTAATTAAGCAAAAGGAACTTCGTTCCATCCGAAAAAAAATACGAAGATTTGAGTTATGACTCTAGGGGACTCAAGGGGTGGATGGACGCGGGTTCGAATCCCACACATGACCCATCTGGGTGTCTCTTGACACCTCTCAAGTTTTTTATTGTTTCGTGGCGGCCACTGTACGACTCTTAGTATTCGTATATAAAGTTTGAAATAATGATGTTGGTTTTCCATAATAGTTTTTAAAAGGTGGGAGTTGGGCCCCTGCTTCTAAAGAGCGTGTAATTGTTTGAACGGCGTGGCTTAGTTGTACCTGGTCTCACTAAGCTGTTCACAGACCTCCATTTTAATTATTTGTCTGAGCCTCGAGAATAGAGGATATATCTATCTATATCCATGTTCCAGTCTCCTCATGAACCGCTTCCCCTGGGCCAAGATCATCAAGATCTGCTACAACAAGCGAGCCTACACGCTCAAACTCCGCGCCAGTGAGTTTGACGAGTTCGAGACCCACCTCAGTTTCAAACTGATGTCGACGCGAGCATGCAAGAAGCTCTGGAAGTGTAGCGTGGAGCATCATATGTTCTTCAGGTGAGGAAACAGAGCAAAAGATTTGACATTTCATTAAAATACCCCAGTCCATCCCTATACGATGGTTAAAAACGAGAGCAAAAATTAGAGTTATGAGCCATTATGTCATGTTAGCTCAATTGGTTAGAGCATACCCCGGCTAAAGGGGTGGATGGACGCGGGTTCGAATCCCGCACATGACTATAATTTTATCTCTCGTTAATTTGTAGTTTTGTTATACCCCAGTGAGAACATAACACTTTTTTTGGATCAGTTGTGTCTAAAGTATTAAACATTTTGCATTCTGCAAAGTAGACAATCTAGCATGTTAGTAATTTTAAGCTTACGGAATTATGTGTAATATACAGCATTATGTGCTGTCTTGTAGAGCATTCCTTGTAGAATTGAATTTAGTCTTGTATTGTCTTTAGTGCCGGATTAAGTGTAGTTTTGTCTCTACTGTCTGTAGCAAATCAAAGTTTAAACGTGATATACTCGAGTTTCTGAACCAAAGCTTTAGCTCTGCTTCGGAATCTCAAGTTCAGTATCATAGTATCTTAAGCACACTACATTTTAATTTTCTTATGTTCACAAACACACTTTCCCTTACACAAATATATATACACACACACTCACATGACACATATAGTTGTATTATTTCTGTAGCTACCTGTAATTTCTAGTTTAACAATGTTATATAATTACAGTAGAAGTATTATGACTGTCTAATTTAAATATAAGTATCGTTTATAAAAAGTAAATCCGTAATTGGCTTTAGGGTAAGTCCTGTTTTCTATAAAGTAAGTAATACTTTATAGAAAACAGGATTAGGTAGAGACTAGTACCTAATCCTGCACAGAAGAAGAGTGTTCAGATTCATACAGGATCAGGTCTATCTTTCTTCTGTCTGTCTGTAATTTATACAGCTTTATGTGTAATCTTGTAGAGTTTTCTATGCAGGATAGGTGTAGTCTTGTAGTCTCCTATGCAAGATTAGGTATAGCCTTGAAGAGCAATATAGCGTGTAGTTTAGAGTATTTAAGAGGGATAGCAGTAATATACAGTCTAGAGTTTCATATGTAGGATTAGGTACAGCCTTGTAGAGCCTTCTATGCAGGATTATGCGCAATCATATGGATTGTTATATGCGAGATCATTTGTAGCTATATCCTCATCGAGCATGAATTGCCACAATCACACCTTATGGTAACTGATGATGTGGTCGCGGCTTAACCTAAAATGGAAACGCACCTATATATATTTGGCGCTAGATTTTCTCTTGGAAGTAGCAAACCAGACGAGCATTCGCAAAATGACCTACTATCATGTGGTGAAGTTTAAGTCCGCGGTGAGATTCGAACATTGGATCCTTGCATATATCACATTGGACCACGGCTGTCAAAAGCCACTGGGCTATCACTGCTTCCGAATTCTTAGAAATATGTAATGCCTGATCGTTTTTATTCGCCTTCAGGTTCTGGTCTAGGATTGCGCCCTCTAATTGCATCTTCTTGTGGGATTTGTAAGAGGCAACAAACGGTGAAATAACAGGAAGTGCCAAGCGTGGTTAGCAACCACGTAATAACCATGTATGTCGATGTGACGAGTTATGTTTAATTCCAGACGCGAGTTCCCCGTGAAGGTGGAGCGCGTGTGCGGAGTCCCGCAGCTCGGGTCGCGGCGCCTCTCGTGTCGCCGCACGCTGCGCCAGCTGCGCGACCTCACGGCGCTCGCACTCGCGTGACGTCATACCGCTCTTCGCGATACATGACGTCACACCAAACGTGAGTCCACGGGATCCTTTGTTAACTGTACTATAGATTAATAGATACATTTTTGCAGTGATGGCTCAGTGGTATTGGCTATGGACTGCCGCGCAGCAGGTCCATGGTACGAATCCCGCCACGGGCTCCAGCTTCACCGCAAGTCAGAAGGGCATTTTGCGAATGTCCGCCTGGCTAGCGACCACCCTCAAGTGGAAAATCTGTCGGCAAGCACCTAACGGTGTATTCCGGCAGCAATCCCTGAGAGCCAGTGAAATTAGAGGCACATGAGACTTAACAACCATGTCTCAAGGTGACGGGCGCAGTGAAATTTTGTGACTTGTGACGTAATGCATCTGTTATTGGCAGCGGTTAGTCCACTTAACATCAGATGGCCTTCGAGCTTATTCCGTCACAATATCATAAAAAAACAAACTGTTGCTCTCTCTTTTACCTACTGCTTCTCACACACTAAACAAGAAAAAGCCGACCAATTGCAAGTCGAATCAGTGAACTGCGGGTTCCGTTATTTTAAAACACATCAGGATATTTATCACTGGTCCAACTCGGCTGTGGTAGGTTTTTATTGTAATTATATTGCTTAAATAAAGTAAATTATATACTATATGCCTGTGTGCCCGAATTGCACCCACCCATGTCTTGTGGCAGAAAAAACTACGAACGAATTATTTCCAGAAGTTGAGGCACAGCGCTTTTTGTAGATCTGTGATCTTACACCACCATTTCCAAGACCGGGGTACGTTTTGCAAATGGGGATTGAACAAACTTTGTTCGCAATCGTAAGGGTACGTGCAGGGAGAGGTATAAAGAAATAAAAATAATACGATCGTGCAAGAAGCCAACGATGTAATTATCTTCCATATGCAAAAAATATATTCAATGTTTACATTTGTAAACATCACCTACATTTGTAGGCGGAGAATCTCGTCAACGCTAGGATTTGTAACATTTTACTAACGCCATCTAGCGTGTACATGTTACACTTTGTTGTGTTTTGACAAACAAATCCTATATAATATTAATGTCTGTCAGATAGATGGCGTTACCATAAACAAATATAAGAAGAGACAATTGTATATGATTGCGTACGATGCAGTTATGACGATTAATATATGTATAATGTGCATTAACAGGGATTGTGACACCTCCCCTCCTCCCCATAAATACCCCCATTTAAGACTTCTATTTCAACGGTAGACGCATTTCATAATATTGTTATTTGTCTGCACTAAAATTTGCCACTGCACAGCGTCGTCGTGCGTCTATCCTCACTGCCACGGATTATTCTCGGGAAAAAAGTTTCATACAACATCATTATCTTAAATAATCAAGACTTTATTGGAAGATGTCTAAAAGTTTTTTTTATTACAGGTAACACGATGCAGAACTTGGCGACATCGGTAGGAAATACCAGTTGGAAACAATAAATCCTTTGAAATACTATAGAATAGTAGATTGTAATAATAAAAGAGCCAAATAAAATAACATAGATAAAAGACAAAAAATTAGTATATGTCATTAAATTTAAAAAAAATACGAAATAACAGCAAATCAATTCATGTTGAAATAGACCCAACTGATTAAACACTGATGTTTGTTTGTTTGGCTGATTTGTAGATAAAAATGTTTTTTTATATCATGTTTAACTTTGTTAGGTATTGGATTAGGAATTTAACGTTAATACTTTAGATATATAATTTTAACACTATGTTGGTATAGTCTAGTACGTCTAAAAAGATTACAAGTTTTTTTTACTCTAGCAAAAAAAATGTATTGATGGGGTAAGTTATTTGAAATCTGGCTCTCTAGCGCTAACACGTGAAATTCGGAACAACGAAAGAAGATTGCAAGATCAAATCGACCTTTCATTTTATTGTTGCATATTTTCCATTTTATTTTTCATTAAGTACTATAGGGGTCGAACAAGAATACTATGCTGTGTTCTTGATAACAAATTGACTATTCCTAAAACTGAAAATATCTTTGTCAGTCATCGTATCCGGCTCGAGGGATCACTACGTGCGATTACGACTTGATAGTATCACTTTATCTTGATTGAGAGAAACGCAGATAAACTTGGAAGTAGTTTATTTGTAGAGAAAGGTAAAATAATGGTACACAATGTCGAGACATGACCTCACAATTGTATTGATTCTTGTATAGCTTATATAGGCGAATGAATTGCTGATCGCGCGTATTGGTTTGTGGATGTGTACGAAGTATAATTTACCTATTAAATAATATAAAATAATGATGTTCTCTTCGATAAATGAATGAAAAAATACTTGGTCTTAAACTTGGAGTCTGTGGAAAATGTATTAATTCTTATAAAAAAAAATCGGACGGAAGAGATAACTTTCAGTGCGATTTGGGCGTTGATCTGGGGTATGGCTTCAAGGCAAATATTTTATGTAACAGCGAAAAGATAAAAATGAGTTATTATAACTATTGTATATAAACTGCATGTTTGAAATAAAATAAGGAAAATGGAATTATATTTGGATGTACGAGTTGTGTACGGAGAATGGACATGATAAGCAATGAGTACATAAGTACGAGTATATGTCAGTACATACTTACATTACTAATATATATCAGTTATAGATATACAGTACAAGTATACATATACTTGTTGGTACTGTATATTTATTCTTAGCATGCTCTTTAGTTTTTCCTAACTGGTATATACCTATATACAAGTTAGGTAAAACTAAGGAGCATAAGGGGAAGGGGAAGGAAAAATGCTAATGTATAAATTAAAATATAAACTTTACGTTTAACGTTATTGTTATATGTACTGTACTAAATAATTCATTAATTTTAGATACCTAAATAAGAAGAAATTTCTATGTTTACTGTTTTATGCAATATGGCTGAAGCTTTGTAGCAAAATCGGAAATCATAACCAAAATTACGACATCATTGTATTTCTTTATTAACAAAATACTACAATGAAAGCATTTAGATCCCTATAAGTCATTGCACTCATAGGCAGTCCAAATGCTCTAGCCCACTACCAGTTGGCAGCCTGCCCAGCATGCTGGCAGCATTAATTAATGCCATAAGTAGTTAGGGATAAAATAGAAATGGTAAGGAGTGGGTTGAGACCCACTGTTTAGTATCACATTTAAAAAAATCCTTTTATAACCCAACTAAAATTTAATTCTGGTTTCGCCCAATTCGCCCATATTGCCTTTAAAGTAAACTTATCTTTAAAGTACACGGCAAGAGAATAATTTCCAATATTATACATAATGCCACAGATTAAATAATAGTTACTAAGTATTGCTTTTACTTCAGATTATTAGGCTTAGTCCTGAAATCCCATTTAAATTTCCCCTATAGGGGGATTTAGAGAATTTTAGAAGCACAATCGCTATTTACAAAGGGCTAAAAGAAAACAGAAGATCTGCAATTCTGCATGGATTGCTGCTAGAAGAACCACATAGTAGCCGATAGAGTGGAGTGGGGAAAGAGTACACGTTGTATCGACTCCACTTAGCATGGGATAAAAGCAGGGAAAAGAGAAGGAAGGGGCAATTATAATAAATACCCAAGTGCCATTATAATACACAACATGTAAAAACCGTAGGTTATCGTTTTTATAGGCAAAGATAAAATAATGTTACTTTGTAGGATTAAGTATATTTTTTGTACTCGTATAAAATATTGTTATACCTAATAATATGAACACCATTGTTTACTACAGCATTTATTATTGAATAAAAATATATTTTACTTTAAACTGTTTTATTTAGTAACTGTTCAAATATTTGGTTGGTAGGGGAAGCCCGGGCAAGAAGCATAGTGTGGGCAAAATATAATATCAGATTTTTCCAAAAATGTATAATCGAAAGCGTTATATTACTTTATCAAGTCAAGAAACGTGCGATGGGTGACGCTTTGACAATTTAACCACAATGTGGAGATGAAAAAAAAGAATCCCAGCGCGCTCTTGTATAGGCTAGTACACACTTTATTGCAGCAGTGATGGCGTTGGCTATGGACTGCCGCGCAGCAGGTCCATGGTTCGAATCCCACCGCGGGCTTGAGCTTCACCGCATGGTGGAAGGGCATTTTGCGAATGCCCGCCTCGCTAGCGACCACCCTCAAGTAGAAAATCTGCCGCCAAGCACCTAACGGTGTGTTCCGACAGCATTCCTTGAGAGCCAGTGAAATTACAGGCACATGAGACAACAACTATGCCTCAAGGTGACGGGCGCAGTGCAATTCGTGACTTGTGACGGGATGCATCTGTTATAGGTAGAGGTTAGTCCGCTTAACATCAGATGGGCCTCGAGCTTGTTCTGTCACAATAACATAAAAAAAACACTATACAACAACTTTTTGCAATACCAATCAGTTACCCAGGAATAAGTTTTGTTTATTAAATTGTATGATTGATTAGTGTGTCATTCTATGAAAAACACGTCTTGACTTCTTTCCATAAAATGTATTGGGCAAAACGGATAAGTATCAATGCTGCCTGTTTCAGACAAGTCACAAACAATTTTAAAATAACCAATTTTAAACAGTTTCTAGCAAGTAAAATTTATTAAACACATATAAATGTTTACTTAGACGTCAGTAGGACCTATGTTAATGGTGGTTTTAAAGAAATTATATAAAAATATATTGTTTTTATTTGATAGTAATTTCAGAATGTGAACATGAATTGTTGTACAAATATAGGTAATAAAGATATTTATTTATATAATAAAAATTTTCCTCATTAAATCGTCATTTTATTCTTGGAGTGCATCCGTTTTGCCCGATCCCTCCGGACAAAAATGATTATCCTTATCGGCACTTATTGTTGTAGCACATATACATATAATACAGAAGTTATTAAAGTTTTTTTTAATTTTGAATAGTATTTCCTAAAGATGATGAAACATAGTGCAAATTAAAAGTACAAAGACTTCAATTTATTATTTGGTTGTGATTTTATTTAAACATTCCCTTAGTGTTCCGGGCGTAAATAAATAAGGGGATTTATCTACTTAAATATAATATATCGAATTCTTATATCATCTAATATATTCCCGCGGGAACATATTTAACATGCGCCAGAATTCGATATATTATGAAGAATCCGTCAATGTAGGACAGTTGATATAGTGGTTGAATTGACGAAGGATACTTCAAGGATAATTTTAATATCTTAATATTATTAATATTAACAAATATTTTATGAAAACATTGAATTAATATTTTATCCAAACAACTATATTCTCGATTTCTCGATCGTGCGCTACAAGAGTCAAGACCTGAGGATGCTACGTGTGAAGTCTTGTGATGACAAGAAACGTGTCGAAAATTGTTCCGGTTTGCCTACGTGACGTAATAAACGTCAAAAGGAAAAATTTATGGAATTATCACTAGATATATTTTTATATTCTTAGTGTTTTTCTTAAATATTTTTTTGTAATTATTTGTTATTATTTAGGTATGGATTTCTGCAAAGTAACGCTTGAATCTATCAGTTATCTTAGCATGACTTACTACAATTATTACGCACGGTGCAAAAGAATGTGTTATTCTTTGGGAATAAATTTCTCAACCTTCCGGGAATCGAAGCCGCATCTCCTCATACGCACCTGCCGATGGATATAACCTTCAATATTGAGATCTAGTAATTTTTTTTTTAATCTCGTACACTTTTTGTTCAATAACCCCTGGATTTAAGCAATATTACGTTTTTTGTTAAATATTTTACGCAATATTATTATCTTGGTTCAACAAAATGACTGCTACATATCTCTCGACTCCATCGTCACCTGAAGGAATGCGACGAGGATGACGAGTCGAGAAGTGATGACTAATAATGCAGCGGTAAGCTATGTTAATATACAGCTATGCCCGTGGGTTGCTGGACTAGGAATGTAACCCCCTTATCTCTTTCCATGGGTATCGTAAGAGGCGACTAAGGATAAAATACCCCAAGATACCTGCAAAGCGTGGTTGCCAAGTTCTTCAAAGAGTATAGGACTAAAATAGCTAAGTGCTAATTTAAGGTTTTATCACATCAATCTGTGTTGCCATAGAGAAATAATATTAATTTATCTATGGTGTTGCTCAAAGTTGACCACACAACTTGTGTATGGTCTTCCTTGCTTTAAAAATGGTGAGTTTATGTAAATTCTCTTATTTCCTAGTGACGACCATTAACCTATATATACTAGACGCGACATCTCAAACGAAATTCGTCGACCAGTGCAGATATACTCGTAGAGATTACACGCGTTTTACGTTCGAAAATTGTGTATTATCAATTGTGTATTTTGAATAAACAATATTCGAACGCAAAGCGCGTGTAATCTCTGCGAGTGTCCAGCTGCGTGTGGGGGAAAGTATGCCGGCCGGCATATCTGCACTGGTCGACTAATTTCGTTTGAGATGTCGCGTCTAGTATATATAGGTCAATGGTGACGACTCTGTATTTTTTGTTTCCTTAATGTACCTCCGTGTCCGAGTGCACTTGTCAATGAGGGGAATTTGGCGACGAGAATTCAACGTAAATAATTAAACACAATATGTACAAGCGCCTAGTAAAGACTAAACCAAACGACGCCTCTATCGTTGACGTCAGAGCCGACTTGATGGAGACAAGGCCGACTTACATATTTCAACTCCTCTCCCCGCCGAGCTTAATGACTCTTACTTAGTTTATATACTTATTCATTATTTATATGCATGGTGGAAGGGCATTTTGCGAATGCCCGCCTGGCTTGCGATCACCCTCAAATAGAAAATCTGTCGCCAAGCACCTAACGGTGTGTTCCGGCAGCAGTCCTTGAGAGCCAGTGAAATTACAGGCACATGAGGCTTAACAACTATGTCTCAAGGTGATGGGCGCAGTGGTTCGTCACTTGTGATGAAATGCATCTGTTATAGGCAGAGGATACCGCTTAACATCAGGTGGGCCTCGCGCTTGTTCCTTCACAATAACATAAAAAAAATATATAAAAACTTTACAAAGTATACATACGTTTACAATGTATAGGTACCTATATGTATAGGGAAAAATAGAATAGTTTATGAAACAGACATTGCGGCAAATTAAACACGTGTCCTCAGACGCAATTAGCCGCATGACATCAGAAAATAAACGGGACAAAAATAAGGACAATTTTACCGAATAAATAACTTACAACAAATAATTACAATTAAATGAGCATCCATTTAGAAAAACCATTTCCGTATGTAACAATTATTATTCTGAAAGTAGGTATCCAACATTATTATGTAAATCACAGACTGACAATTATCTTTTTATGTATTTTTTGCATTTTTTTTTATGTTATTGTGACGGAACAAGCCCGAGGCCCAACTGATGTTAAGTGGACTAACCTCTGCCTATAACAGACGCATTTCGTCAGCGACGAATTGCACTGTGCCCGTCACACTGAGACGTCCAGTTGTTAGGTCTCATTAGCCTGTAATTTTTCTGGCTCTCAAGGACTGCTGCCGGAACACACTGTTAGGTGCTTGGCGACAGATTTTCTACTTGGTGGTCGCTAGCCAGGCGGGCATTCGCAAAAAGCCCTTCCACCATGCGGTGAAGCTCAAGCTCGCGGCGGGATTCGAACCATGAACCTGTTGCATGGCAGCCCATAGGCAATGCCACTGAGCCATCACTGCTTCAAAAATCTTTGCTTTGCGTAAGATGATTGATATGTACACCTATATTATTATTGTTCAGAAAATAGGTTACTATTTATAAGTTAGTTCTTCAAATTACATCCTTTTATTTGTAACTGCGCGCCATATCTCCTTTGGTAAATCTTGGTTTGTTGGGACATGGTGTAGCTGTGACATACTCATGTAATGGATCTGCATAGGACAACTTAGGACCGTACTGACCATAGTTTAATTTATGATCATAAGGTGAGTGTTACGGTTGGACCTTGTCACCCTCATTGGGTCGCCAAGATACAGGCTTTGCCTAGTTTGGGACCCGCTGGGATTTTATATTAAGTCAGTGTTCTGATTTAAATTTGTTTAAACCTTGGTCTTAGTTAAAAGTAATTGTAATACAATACTTTTCTGGCAATTAAATTATTATTATTAACAACAGACATCACATCAATGTCTGATGAAAAGACTGACATGTAGCTAAGTCTAAACTTAGGTCTTAAGTCTTAACTATAGTTTAGGTGTTTCTTAGCTATATTGTTATATAATTAGCTCATTAAAAAAAAATGCCTTTTCACGTTTAAAGTAATGATAGCCGAGCAGCTATAGTTATGGACTGTCATGTTGCAGGTCCATGCTTCGCTCCCCACCGCCACCGGTATGTGCTTGATAGCTTGGTAGAACATTTTGCAAATGCTCGGCTGGCCACCCTCAAGTAGAAAATCCTTCGCCAAGCACCTAAGAGTATGTACCGGCTGCAGTTCTTGAGAGCCAGTACCTAAGTTCTGTAGTATGATGACGTGTGACTTAACAAATTTCTCAGGGTGATGTTAAATTTTTTGAAGCAGTGATGGCTCAGTGTCATTGGCTATGGGCTGCCGCGCAGCAGGTCCATGGTTCAATCCCGCGGGCTTGAGCTTCACCGCATGCTGGAAGGGCATTTTGCGAATGCCCGCCTAGCTAGCGACCACCCTCAAGTAGAAAATCTGTCGCCAAGTACCTAACGGTGTGTTCTGGCAATTACAGGCGCATGAGACTTAACAACTATGTCTCAAAGTGACGGGTGCAGTGTAATTCGTGACTCGTGATGATATGCATCTGTTATAGACAGAGGTTAGTCCGTTTGACATCAGGTGGTCCTCGAGCTTGTTCCGTTATAATAACATAAAAAAAGTGAAATATGATCGCTTGAGAAGGAAGTAGTAGTTGCAATTTAAAAAATATATTAGAGGCGACCAAAGGTAACATCGTTAGACACCTCTCCAGAAGGTGAGCAGCAGCGCTTTCTTATGAACTGATATCTCATGCAATCCCCAAGACGCCTGCCAAGCGTGGTGGTTATGGCAAACCTCCACATAATGGGGGAGGCTGTGTTCAGCAGTGGACGATCTGACTGATACGGTAATAATATGTTATCTGTATTATACTCTCCGAAATGTATAATGTTCTTTACCCAATATTAGTTATGAGGAGCCTAACATTGAACTTGATCAAGTTAAACTTGCAACTGATAAAGCAACAGTATTTTTGGGAATTAAAATGGATTAAAATCTACATTCAGGCCCTTTTATAAATGTGAACTTGAACCGTTCATTAGAATAAAACAAATTATACCATAACAAGATTGAAACGCTCGTAGCGAAGTTTACTTAGCTGTTCTCAACCGATCAGCAAAGTTAAGCATCGTCGCCCGTGGTCATGAGTTGGATGCGTGACCGCTAGTGACATTACTACTGAGCGTGCACGTGCTTCGGAGGGCACGTTAAGCCGTCGGTCCCGGTTGTCGTCTTAAGAAGGCAGTCGTTATAGCATGGTGGTAGGGCATTTTGCGAATGCCCGCCTGGCTAGCTACCCCTCTCAAGTAGAAAATCTGTCGCCAAGCACCTAACGGTGTGGTGTGTTCCGGCAGCAGTGCTTGAGAGCCAGAAAAATTACAGGCTAATGAGACCTAACAACTGGACGTCTCAGTGTGACGGGCACAGTGCAATTCGTCGTTGACGAAATGCGTCTGTTATAGGCAGAGGTTAGTCCACTTAACATCAGGTGGGCCTCGGGTTTGTTCCGTCACAATAAAAAAAATACCATTTTAACTCTACAGGAACTGCAATTAAAACCCATTCGTCACCCCCCGTATTCGCCAGACCTTGCTCCAACGGAGTACCTTTTTTTTCGTGATTTGGAAAATTTTCTACGAGTTAAAGTTTTCTTCCCAGGAGGCAGTACAAAATGCTTTCACACAGTTCGTCGAATCTATATCACCAGAGTTCTATCGCAAAGGTATATAGACCTCCTTCACCACAGTTACAGTATATCGGTTCCTTACGTCACCCGCCGTAATCGCTTGCTTCGTCCGTCTGTACACCCGGTCGCCGAGCGCCCACCTCGCGCATCCGCCCGCGCCGTACGTGCGCAGGAGACGACAGAATATAACTATATCTGTATCGCATACACTACATCAATAATGGTAATTAAATACATACATAAAATCACGCCTCTTTCCCGTAGGGGTAGGCAGTCACCACGGATTTCCACTTACTACGATCCTTACATATCTCTTTCGCTTCATCTACACTCATCAATCCTTTCATACATAAGCGTCGGTTTAGGGTACTCTTGACCTGGCCTTTTTTTCAGAACGTCTTCAATCTGATTTCGGAACGTTCGCCTAGGTCTTCCCCTTACAACACTTCCGTTCACTTGTCCCATGTATACCTGTTTAGTCATTCTCATTTCATTCATTCTCTCCACATGTCCAAACCATCTTAACATACCTTTCTCGATTTTTGACACTACATCCTCATTCACACCACAACGTTCCCTTATCACACTATTCCTTATCCTGTCACTCCGTTTCACTCCAATTATGGTAATAATAATGGTAATTATTTTTATAAATATGTTAAATTTAAAAAAAAAAACAACTGTTCAATACTAATTGGCAATTCTATACCTTAACCCCTTCATACCTTAATACCTACTATAAAAATTGATTATTTATTTCTAATGCATATTTGATAGAAAAAAAATTATCCTTATCAAACTAATATTATAAAGAAAACGTTAGTGTGTTTGGATGTTCGTTACTTCTTCACGCTCAAACGGCTGGACCACTACTACGCATGGTGGTAGGGCGTTTTACGAATGCCCGCCTGGCTACCTACCCTCAAGTAAAAATGTGTCGCCAAGCCTCTAACGGTGTGTTCCCGCAGCTGTCCTTGAGAGCCAGTCATTCTAGGTTAGCCTGAACAACATCTTCGACCACATTATCAAAGGCTAACCTATAATGCATAAAAAAAACAACTTTGATGAAATTTAATATGGAGGCAGATGAGGCGCCGTAGTAATGAAATGAACACATAGGATACTTTTTATCATCATCATCCATCACCACGCAGGTGTAACCGCGGGGCGCAGCTAGTCGTCAATAATTCAAAGTAATTGTACAAATTAATACTAAAATCTTTAATGAAAACACATGTATAAACGGAATAGGCGGCAAAGTACAAGCAAAAAGCTTCGTTGACATCCCTTTGTACTCGTATACTGAGAACGGTGTAGAATTTCACCATAAGTTTAATTTATTTGATAGCGTACCTTGTTTTTTTTTTTTTTTTTTTTTTTTTTTAGGGAGGACATAGATGCTGACTACCGCTAAGCGGACGTACAGCTCCACCGGACTTTGGGCGAGGGGAGGCCCTCTTATAGCCCAGGAGGAAGAAGCGCTGAGGGCACTTCTTCTGAGACGGGCGTATAAGGCGAAAAGCGCCTTATACCTCCGTCTCCTGCGGGCGCCGAAAACGCCACGCTACTATCGTGAAGCCGACGGTATTATCGGGTTAGACCACAGATCAGACAAACAAGGGAGATTTGCCTTCCAGTCCGTGTTTGTTCACATAAAAGTGTCTCCACGTCTCTCCCACCCATTTCACTCTCACATCAATAAAAACAATAAGTATGGCATACATACGCATATTATGCCACGCACACCAAGACTTCAGCTGCAAACTAATACACTAACTAATCGTAGGTACACATGCAAAAATGGGTTGCGCTTCAGCCTGTAGCTACGGTCACTAGTTACACCCACAGACACAGCTATTAAACTATTGATCCATTGTGTAATCGGAATAACTGATACGTTTGTTGATTTGTACTAAGCGCGAAATGTTTTTCTTACAAACAAGCCTGATTTAGGCCAGATGCGTTCGCACGTGCCACGCCTCCATTACCTATCTCCCTTGTTTCCAGATCTGAGGGTTAGATTTTCTTAGAACATATAATGGAAACATAGACCTACAAACGATTAGAGTTGCATTACATTATCATGGAATAAGTAGTTCTATTAAAATTCATAAATGTAATGAGCACGATATAACAGCCCGAAAGTTACATTACGTTTCCAGCTCGTAGCGAAAGTGTTCACTTTATACATAAATAATAGATAGTAGTACATTATGATGTAAGTGCGGTAAGTTGAAAATGACAGCCGAGGCGATATTGCTACAAGAAATCAGAGGCTGTAATTATCAAAGCGCACGTATGTCATACGACGTTTTTCAACACACTCGCGAGGAACAAATACAAACATTTCCATACGAAAATATTTACTTTATCTTTTTGATAGCAATAATAATCTGAACGTTTATAATTCAATCTGCAAAAGTTCTACGTCAGTAGGTATAAAACTCTTTGGTTTGTTTTTATATGAAAAACTAATGAAACAAACTACAATCTCCTTGGTGAGAAGTGTGGAAACTTTATTTCTTTTTTATTTAAAACAAAAGTGCGGTATGATGAAAAAAAGCATGAGTGCGTAATAGACTACATTATGAAACAAAAATCGGCGCATTTAAAGGCCCGTTACGAGCCAGTTTGTTGAGAAAAGTTATATACATAAAGATTGAGTTATATATACCATAAACAATTGGTAGAAAATGTTTTCATGACAAGCAGTATTGTCACTCCGAAAGGAGGTATTATTCCGATTAAAATAATGAACACGGGAGAGACATCAAGTACCTACTATACCAAAGTCTAATTAAGTAGGAAGTCAAGATTACGATTATTTAGAGAAATATGCGGTATATTCATTTAGCGAACCAATTCGAAGTGCGGAACGTAAATACCAAAACTAAAGTTGTCACACCATAGAAAGGAAATAGAAATGATTTGCACAAAGTCCGATATCTTTTTCTTAGAAGGCGATTAGTTAGGTACTGCGTACGTTATGGAACAATCCCTTACTGTGAAACCGAATACGAAACCTGTCTACAGACCCACCAATTTATCTGTTCAGGTGGCAGAAAAAAGAAGAAAACTTTCTCTCAAATTGTGACAGTCTGTAGTTGATTTCCATGACCAGTAGCGCCCTCGAAATCTGCACAGTTAAGTTGGTGGCACTACAAGTTTAACCTTATCGGCTATACCTGTTTATATGAAACCGGAGATGAATAAGCAAGTTCAGATGCTCGATGACGTCATTATCGAACCGGAATAGTTATTTGTCCAACAAGAGAGCAAAGTCGATTTTTTGCTGCGAGTGCTTATTTTGAATCCTGAGCAAGCGATGGATCAAACGAGATGCACGAGAAATTTGGCTCTCGTGGTTTGGCGTCGTGTAGTGTAACACACATAACTTTTCACTTCAGCACCGAGAACACTTTAGGAGATAAAATAATAAACAGGAAGACATAAAATAAATATTCACTTTTAACTCTTTACGCCAGCCACGAAAATTTATTCCCGCTCATTTATTTAAAAGGCGTGGTCGGAAATAGCATCAATGATATTTTATTTTATTATTCAGAATATATTACGTAACATTTTTGAAACTAGAATTAAATATTTACAGGTTAAATATCAGTTTTATTCGCAGTAAATACTTATTTTCGTTTATATACAACAATAAGTTAAAATTTCAATAAATTACTGGGTTAAAAATTAAAATTAATTAGGGCCTGTTTCAGAATGTTCGAGTAAGTTCCGGTTATAAGTAGGTACTACCCAGAACATATTGAATAAATAAAACACTATCTTTGCGTTTCACAGTCATCGATTTAGCATATCCATCGTTTAAAGCTTGAGACGCGCTGCATGTTAACTGTAATTTTTATCATTCAGTTATTTTATGTTCTGGGTATTATAACCGGAACTTACTCGAACATTCTGAAAGAGGCACTAAAAGACAAGCTACCATCTTTTTTGTAAAATTTCTTTCCTAGTACGAAATTCCGAACGTGTTTGTCTTTGAGGTCGAATTCAAAATCGGAACTTCGAAAGGGCTGATCGTTGACTCTCTCTCTCTTTCTAATGGCGGGAAAGAGATAGAATGTAAATGTTTCGTATTGTATAACCCCAGGCTAAACAAGATATTCGCGGCTGAAAAAATAATTAAATAGTTACTTTGTCTCACTGAGAATTCAGAAAAATCGCATTTTGCTCACTGATTTCAGGCAGCAAAACCTACATGTTTGAGTAACTGCAGTGAAAAAAATATTTGAAATGCAATATTTTAAATTGTTTTTTGGAGCTCCTCAACTTTAATGAGTTTTCACACCTAATTTTATTCTGCTACATTGTGACCAATCCGTTATGCACTTTTGAAAATCGGAATACGACTACATCCATGTATTTACCGGAAAGATTCCGATCAGTTCGGACAGTTTTGAAGTCCTTCGTCTGGTAGTCACGATTGCGAAGCGTGTGAAACGACGAGCACGGGCTTCTCGGAGCCGAGCTCAGCACGGACACTAAGCCGATAATATAACGCGGGACCTAGCCGGTTTAGTTGTCAGTCACTAGGTGGCGCTGGCGTCCCGGATACGACTACTGCGACATATAAATAATATAATTATAAAACAAGTGCCTGCAATATCACAGCTGACACAAGCAACACAGTAACGTTGTGCATAGTGTTGCTTGGCGATTGAAGCAATAGCTGCGGTAATCCTCCAGTCTGTCGTTTTCCTCACTAATTATTCTACCACCTCGTATAACAATTTGTACAAATCACGAATTAGCTTTATAAAATACTTAAGTGTGTCTAAATTTGATTCATAGCACAGCAACGATATCTATATAACACAGCAATCTTTTATATTCTCTTGGGTATATTGGAAGCTTGTTAAATAGGTAATGGAACGGAAACCCTCAATAGAAGGGTAAGCATTAAACAGGGCTATAAAACTGAAATTAAAAGTTTCACTAAAAAGGAAGACCTTATCTTGAAAATAATTAGATACAAATATGTGGGCTTTTTTTGCAATATTAATTTTTGCTCTAATAAATTTGTCAATATGATTTTTATAAAAAAAAAAAAAAAAAAAAAAAAAAATTGTAAATTCATTAATTTCCGCACTTTTTAATCTAATTCCAAAAATTTAGGTTTTTCAATTCGAATGCATGTTTTTTTAGTTTGTATGTTACGCGACTTCACCAACTATGAACTGATACTGAAGATTCTTTTTTGTTAGGTAGAGTATACCTCCAAGTTGATCCCATTTAAATTTCATCAAAATCGATTCAGTAGTTTTTAAATTATTTATTTATTAATTTTTTGAAGCACTCATAGCGAAGTTTTCTTATTTCTTAACCGATACCGTTCTTAACCGATCAGCTTAGTTAAGCAACGTCCGCCGCGGTCATGACTTGTATGGGTGGCCGCCACTCTGCGCTTCCGTGCTGCGGAGGTCACGTTAAGCCGTCAGTCCCGGTTGTTGTCTTACGATGGCAGTCGAGATGGCATGGTGGTAGGGCGAAAGTGCGCCTGGCTAACTACTCCCTCGAGTAGAAAATCTTTCGCCAAGCACCTAATGGTGTGTTCCGGCAGCTGTCCACGAGAGCCAGTAATTCTAGGTTAGCCTGGACAACATCTTCGACCACATCATCACTTAGCATCTTAGAGAGATCTGACATCTGAGATAGTGGTCTAAGGCTACATGTAGCACATATACCTTATAGTCCTTGCACTTGTGAATGAAATGCACCTGTTATAGGCAGAGGATACCGCTTAACATCAGGTGGGCCTCGCGCTTGTTCCATCACAATAACATGGAAAAAAAAACCGGCCAAGTGCGAGTGGGACTCGCGCACGAAGGGTTCCGTAACTAAATATTCTGTGAATAGTTAAAGCGACTACCTGTCACCGTTATTAGTATCGAGCAAGAAAACGTAAAAAAATCAAGTGTGTTGTATGGGAGCACTTAAATATTTATTTTATTTAATTAATAGATTCACGCGTTACTTTGCGGAAATTATGGATTTCCGCAAAGTAACGCATGAATCTATTAATAATAACAAATATTTCTAAAATAGTTTAAGAAACATCAAATTAATATTTTAATAAAACACTTAAAAATATATCTAGTGACAATTCCGCCTAATTTTCCTGCTAAGCCGACGTGACGTCACAAACGCCACGCAACCAAACCGGAAGAATTTTCGACGCGTTTCGCATTTAGACGAAGCAAACTCAGGAGGTCTTGACTCTACGAGCGCACGATCGAGAACTCATTCATTCTTAGGCGGAATTGTCACTAGATATATTTTATATATATTAAGTTTTATTAAAATATTAAGTTGATGTTTTCTTAAAATATTTGTTATTATTTATTTTATTTTTTGTTATAGCGGCAATAGAAATACATCATCTGTGAAAATTTCAACTGTCTAGTTATCACCGTTCTTGAGATACAGCCTGGTGACAGACGGACGGATGGACAGCGAAGTCTCAGTAATAGGGTCTCATTTTTACCCTTTGGGTACGGAACCCTAAAACTATCGTATTAACCATGTACCTATTTAGTAGCTACTATGTCACAATGAGCTAGGTACTCCTAGTAATCATAATATATAGGTACTTACTTTCGTCCAAACACCACTGTTAAGGTTGAACTGGCCGGTCACTTCTCCATACAAACGTCGTAGGGTGATCACTCCCTTATTTGAGATTTTAGGTCCTGACTTAAGCATAACACCGATTGATATCATCATTATCTAGGCTTGTATGATGCCAACATTTTAAAAAGATTTGGCATCATACAATATGTAAGTTATGAGCCTCGAAAACTATATATGAAAATGTTTCGAGGCTCATAATTCTCAAGTTAATTATTTTATTAAAATTTCGGCATCATACAAGCCTAGATAATGACGAGATCAATCGGTATTATGCTTTATTTTGGACCTAAATGCTCAAATAAGGGAGCGATCACCCTACGACGTTTGTATGGAGAACGGGCCGGCCAGTGTATAGCTTTTGTCATAAAGTTGGTAAAATTCATAAAGTGATCATGGTTATCCTACAGATCAGAGAAATAGATTCCTGATCTGAGGGTTGTCCTTACTGCGTCTGACTCGTCTCTACGCACGATGCAAAATGCCTGGGGGCCACAAAGGCCAAACCAGGGGGAAATCCGGGATAGTCCCAGAAGTTTATATCCTATATATAATATATTAGGTCCTTACATATGAAATTGGCGTTTTTCGTACTGGCCACTTTAATCACGAATTTCTCCTCTTTGGTAAGGAATTCCAAATTCAAATTTGTACAGCTATAGACTCATGTATTTGTGCTTCGATGATCGTCATTCATTTCTTCTTTTTCTTCTGTTTTTTTCTGTTTGCGTCACTCATTTTACAAAATGGAAAACCTTAAATATCGCATTATTTACGAGTACGAGTTCCGCCGTGGCACTAGTGCTGCGGAAACAACTCGAAGGGTGAATGATGTGTATGGCGGTCGTGTTGCAAAAGAAAACACAGTTCGTTTTTGGTTCCAACGTTTTCGTTCTGGAAATTTCGACCTGCAGAACAAGCCCCGTGGACGGCCTGAGACTCAAGTTGATAATGAAGAGTTGAAGGCTATTGTGGAAGCGGATCCATCGCAAACCACGTCCGAGTTAGCTGCAGGCTGCGATGTTAGTGATAAAACTGTTTTAATTCACTTGAAGCAAATTGGGAAGATTAAAAAGCTTGAAAGGTGGGTACCTCACGAATTGACTGAAACAAACCGGCAAACGCGCGTCGACTGCTGCGTTACATTACTAAACCGGCACAATAATGAAGGTATTTTAAACCGAATCATTACCTGTGATGAAAAATGGGTTCTTTACGATAATCGGAAGCGCTCAGCGCAATGGTTAGATCCTGGCCAGCCAGCCAAATCCTGCCCCAAGCGAAAATTAACCCCAAAAAAGTTACTTGTAAGCGTTTGGTGGACTAGTGCCGGTATTGTTCATTACAGTTTTTTCAAATCTGGCCAGACTATTACGGCTGATGTCTATTGTCAGGAATTGCAAACCATGATGGAAAAGCTAGCGGCTAAACAACCTAGGCTGGTCAATCGCTCCACGCCACTGCTGCTTCACGACAACGCTAGACCACACACTGCGCTACAGACGGCTACTAAATTAGAAGAGCTTCAATTGGAAAGTCTAAGACATCCTCCGTACTCCCCGGACCTTGCTCCAACAGATTACCATTTTTTTCGAAATTTGGATAACTTCTTGCAAGGGAAAAAATTCAACTCCGATGGGGCAGTCCAAATCGCCTTCAAAGATTTTATTGATTCCCGTCCGACTGGTTTTTTTAGTAAAGGGATCAATGAACTACCTATGAGATGGCAAAAGTGCATAGAAAATAATGGTTCATACTTTGATTAATTAAATATATTATATTAAAAAATATTCGACTTTTTGTTCCTCCCATACAAAACGCCAATTTCATATGTAAGGACCTAATATATAATAGTCTTATTGCATAAGTTTTATTATATAGTTAAAATAACGGGATATTAGATATAGTTACATCATTTAAATTTGAACTATAAATTCCAAATCCACTCTCTTCCTGAACTCTAACTGACGACGAATAAATGCTTCAACTGCATAATGCAATTTGAAAGCAGTGATGGCTCATTGGCATTTACTGCTGTGGAGCAGGTCCATGGTTCGAATCCCACTGCCGGTTTGAGCTTCACCGCACGGTTGTAGGGCATTTTGCGAATACTCGCCTGGCTAGCTACCACCATCTAGAAGAAAATCTGTCACCGAGCACCTAATGGTGTATTCCGGCAGCTGTTCTTGAGAGCCAGTAATTCTAGGTTAGCCTGAACAACATCATCGAACACTACATCACTTACCATCATGTGAGATTGTGATTAAAGGCTAGACTATCTGGTATAATAAAAAGACAGCATTCTTCTTATTAAAGGCTAGACTATCTGGTATAATAAAAAGATAGCATTCTTCTGTGGGGAGTTAAAGCTTTTTAAATTTCCACAGAAGAATTCTAAAGTGTAAAAGCTTTGCCTATCAGCAATGGAAAAAAAGCGTTTTTCATTCACCAACATACATGTAACGCCCAACTCAACAATGATATACTAACATTGTAATATTATCATTGACGCTTGCAAAGCGAATAATCTCTTACAAAAAACTAAAAGAAAAGTTTCATTTACTGGCTGGATTAGAACCCGACACCACCATATATAAAGCTCACGACCACGGTAGCTCAATCAGCAAAGAATGTCCCGACTCTAAGGATGGATGATCGTGGGTCCAGCTCGTGGGTCCAATTTTTCCTTTCAGTGTAATTTAGTAAAAATTTACTATATAGTAAACGGCAACAGGGTACCTACTCGTATCTTGTTCTTATAGGTAAGGCAGAGTGGGTTAAAAAAACTACAATTTTATACGTAATCAATTATTATTTTAGATATTAATAAATCTTGCTTGTAATCATAACATTAATAGAAAGCTATTTCTTTCATTGCTTGTAATCTAAAACTTAAATGAAAGTTATGTCTTTCATTGCAAATAATAAAACCCTTAAATGAAAGTTATATGTCAATCATTGCTTGTAATCAAAACCTTAAATGAAAGTTGTGTCTCTCAGTGCTTGTAATCAAAACCTTAAATGAAACTTATGTCTTTCATTGCTTATAATCAATATCTTAAATGAAAGTTGTCTTTCATTGCTTGTAATCAAAACCTTAAATGATACTTATGTCTTTCATTGCTTATAATCAATATCTTAAATGAAAGTTGTCTTTCATTGCTTGTAATCAAAACCTTAAATGATACTTATGTCTTTCATTGCTTATAATCAATATCTTAAATGAAAGTTGTCTTTCATTGCTTGTAATTAAAACCTTAGATGAAAGTTATCTATCTTTCATTGCTTGTAATCAAAACCTTAAATGAAACTTATGTCTTTCATTGCTTGTAATCAAAATCTTAAATGAAAGTTGTCTTTCATTGCTTGTAATCAAAAACATAAATGAAAGTAATCTATCTATCATTGCTTATAATCAAAAACTTAAAGAAACAAAACAGTTTTCGAATATCACAATTTAAAAAAAAGTGACAACCGCTGGCATATTCTCATCAGACACGTGAGGTCCTAAGAGCTAATAACAGTAAGACTTTTTAATCCAAAAAAGCGATTACAATATGCACAGGTGTAGGGACAGCCATCAATCCAAACAAATACTTAGTAAACTAAGCTAAGCATTACAAATTTTTCTCATAGTGACCCAAATGACATTTATAATAGCTTATTTTCTTTAGTAAACACTGAGTTTCAAAAAGTATGTCCAAAAATAAAAAAACAAATAGATGGAAAGTTGAAGTTCGGTGATTGGGCAACAACAGGTATTCGAAAAAGTAGAGATTATTTGTTTGATCTGTATCGTAGGAAAAATTTAACATCTTGCAAACAGTTTCATGATTATGTTAGGAAGTATTCAAAAATGTTCAAATCTGTTTGCTTGTGTGCTAAATCTCTTTTTATTAGAAACAAAATTAGCAAGTCTAAAAATAAAATAAAAACCATTTGGAAGACTATAAATAGTGAAACTGGTAAAAATAAACCTAGAGATTCAACATATGTCTTAACTATTGATAAAAATCAAATCTCTGATTCAATACAAGTGGCGAATATATTTGAAATTTTTTTTTCTACCTTGCCCCTAGAAGCCACTAAGTCATTGGATTCTTGTCCCAATGTAGCAGAAACTATGTTAAAAAATAATTTTCCAAGCAAATCACCGGACTTTTCTTTCAGACACACCACAAGATTTGAAATTATAAAAACATTTCAAAGTTTAAACATAAAGAGTACTGAAGACTTGTGGGGTATGTCAGTAAAAGTGGTAGAGTCTATAATTTACATTATTGCACCATATTTAGAAACAATATTCAATCTTTGTGTCGATAGTGGAAACTTCCCCGATTTAATGAAACAAAGTAAAATCACTCCAATTTTAAAGTCGGGGTCTACATCTGACCCTTGCAATTATAGACCTATTTCCATCTTACCTGTTCTGAGTAAAGTATTCGAAAAAATTATGCTCAAACAACTACTATCCCATTTTAACAAGCATAATTTATTAAATGAGAATCAGTTTGGTTTCACCAAGAGCAAATCCACAACAGATGCAGGTGTTCAATTGATGTCGCATATACTGGAAGCCTGGGAGAGTTCACATGATGCTATTGGCGTATTTTGTGATCTTTCCAAGGCATTCGACTGTGTAGAGCACTGCACTCTGATTCGTAAACTTTCCCACTATGGTATTCGTGGGAAAGCTCTGAATCTTATAGAGTCATATCTGTCAGACAGGCTACAGAGGGTTGGAATAAATGGCAATACTTCTTCCGGGTCATTGGTAAAAATGGGAGTACCACAGGGATCAATTTTGGGACCTTTTCTGTTTCTAACATATATTAATGATCTGCCTTGCATGGTCAAAGATTTCTGCGATATTGTTTTATTCGCAGATGATACCTCTCTGATTTTTAAAGTAGATAGGAAAGACAGTGAACTGACGCATGTAAATAATGTATTATCTAAGATTTGTAAATGGTTTGCCGCTAATAATCTTCTCCTAAATTCAAAAAAGACGAAATGTTTAAAGTTTTCTTTACCAAATGTTCCTTATGTTGAACCAAACATAAAGCTTGGCCCAGATAAACTCCCTATTGACAAAGCGACAGTCTTCCTGGGAATCAAAATGGATTCCACTTTACAATGGGATCCACATATACATGATCTCTCCGGAAGACTTAGTTCTGCTGCATATGCAGTTCTTAGGATAAGACAGTTAACAGACGTAGCTACTGCTCGGCTAGTTTATTTCGCGTACTTCCACAGTATTATGTCGTATGGCGTATTGCTGTGGGGAACTGCTGCTGAGATAGAGACAATCTTTATCATACAAAAGCGTGCAATTCGAGCCATATATAAAATGGGTCCTAGGGAATCTGTGAGGGATCTTTTTAAAGAAATTGATATTTTAACTTTACCAAGTCTGTATATATTTGAAAATATTATGTATGTTCGTAAAAATTTGAGTAAATTTAAATTAAACAGTGACAATCACGATTACAATACTAGGAATAAAGATAAAATAGTGGTGCCAGGTTTTAGATTAGCAAAGACAAATAAAAGGTCCTTCTTAGGTAATTGTGTGCGGTTTTATAATAAAGTTCCCAAACATATTACAACGCTCACAGAAGGGAAATTCAAGTTGCATGTGAAAAACATATTGATTAAAAAATCCTACTACACAGTTTCTGATTACATAAACGACAAAAATGCCTGGACAATTCCGCCTCCGCCAAGCTATTGCCTGTCACCTACATAATTTAAACAAATATTGTAATAACTCTATTATATAGTATGTATGTAACACATTGTTAAAAGATGTTTAAAAGAATGGCCCCGAGTTTCTTGCCCGTTCTTCTCGCAGTGGCTCTATACAATTTATTTGCTGAACGTGGCAGTACAATGTAGAATATTTCAATACTAAAATTTGTAATTGACCTTCATAAGAGCGTCGTAGACGCCTAAATTGAATAAATGATTTTGACTTTGACTTTGACTTTGAAACTTTTATAAATATAAAATTAGAAACGTTAAACCTAAAATTGTAATTATTGGAGTACATTTTTTTTGTTCTGGACGGGAATCGTACCCGCGTCCTCCAATTTCACGCTGGATGCCTAAACCACTAGGCCACATGGACACACTGTGCTTCAATAGTATTACTTTAACCGTCATAGGGGACGGTGCGCGGTCATCAACCAGACTACTAGAAATATAAAATTGTAATCATCAAAAACACAATAGTCCTAATAGTTATATAGTATATATAAACGGTGCACATTTTGAATTATTAAACTTAACACACAATAATATAATTAATATATTAAATCTTCCACTTTCATTTAAATATGTATTAAGCTATACCTAGTTACATTTACATGGCACTTGAATCAATTCTCAAAATATGTATAAGACATAGTCAGAACACAGTTTATTCTCGAAAAGACTGATCATCCCAACTAGTGGGGATTTCGAGAAAATAATCCTGTTAGCCCCACTACCTACCGCAGTGGGGATACTAGGAATCTTACCTACACCGTGTTGACAGTCATATTATGTGTTAAATAGGAGTATTTCTTGGAAGGACAAACAATTCAACATTAAGGCAAAAATTAAGTTATTACTTTAACCATAGAGAAATGATTAGTCATCAAATTAAGGTCAGTTTTCTATGCCTTAACACATTGAGATAATATAATAATGCCTTAATTGAGATAATGTATCATACCATAAATATCGGTTCATACAGAAAAACTTGTAAGTGTACAAAAACTTCACCAAGAACGATCCTGAAATACTTTCATAATCAAATAACATCATTTCTGACATAGTAAATAAATAAAATGCTAGTAAATAAATAAAATGCCCGTGCTGTGCCTGGCTACAATGTTACCCCCGCATTGCTACTTAAGGCGACTTAAGGTAAAATACCGGAAGGTGGGCAGCGCCTTCTGAGGAACTGATATCTGAAACTGCTATCCCTAAGACGTCTGCCAAGCGTGGGGATTATGCCAAACCCCCCTTGATGAGGAAGGCTGTGTTCAGCAGTGGACAATACCAGCTTATACAGTACAGTAAATAAAAATAATATTAACACGGGTTTGAAATGTATTTATTAAGAGCAAAATTAACAGAAATTGGCATAATAAAAAAAAATAAAAAAATTCATGAAATATTTTCAGGAATACTCGGTTTTAAAAAGTCAAACAATAATTAGTCAGGTAATAATTTTGCCTCACTCATTAAAGTAAAGAAACATCAAATGTTTATAATACTGTAATTCTGTAATGTACTGTACCACCCGGATTGTCCACTGATGAACACAGTCCCCATTAAATGGAGGTTTCCCATAATCCCCACGCTTGGCAAGCGGCTTGTAAATAACAGTTCTGCTGCACACCTCGTATTTTTCCTTTTGTTGCCTCTTAGTACACACACAGGAAGACGTGGTGATGCCCTACCAGCCCGGACCCCACTGGGTGGAATTATTTATTTAATTTTATAAATAATAGTCTGGAAACTGTATCATGATATTTTTCCTTGCCGTAAACTCATGCATTTGTTACACACATATTTCACAACAATAATACTTTAATTCGTTTTTATTATTGTAAATTATAATATACTTAATATATTCTTTCTTTTTATTTTTTATCTTAATTTAAAAAAAACTTCCTAGTTTGCATGGACAAAAACGCAAAATTTAGAGAATTTTGTTACAAATTTACAGAAGACATGATTGTTCCTTTATAATATTTCAATTTGTTTCTATATAATGTTTAATTTTATTTAGTCGTTATATAAATAGCTGACATTATCTATAATATTCTGGAAAAAAATCTCTTGGCAATCTCCCCATACTGTGAATCGGACTCGTCTTTCATGAAAAACTTTTTTTTATTATGAATCGATTAAGTCCTTTCATACAATTCCATAAAGCGCCATCTCGTTAACTTTTGAGGAATTTACATTGTTGCACTTGGACGCTAGCCTACGGATAAATCTTAAAACATTCTGTGATAGAGTTATAAAGTGTATGTTATTGTTTTTTGATTATGAAAGAAAACAGAATAAACATAGTATCTCCATATAGTTACTAAGACTTTTATATTATAATTTAATGTATCTTCATATTACTTTTGCGAATGATTAAAATTGTATTCAGCAATACTTTTGAAAAGCTCCATTGTTTTCATTTCTTCCCAGCCTTTAGTCTTTGTGATCGCTTTTCCATCGTTTATATTGATGAACTGGAAACAAAACAATTTTAATTTCTCTAAGGAGTGTAAATTTGCAAATTCCAATGTCTTCATCACATTTTCCACTGTCAACCGCTTAGCTAATGTTTTCGCGCAGAGATCTTTTAGATCTATCAAATGGAAATAATCAGCTGCTGCCAGAAGTTCTTCTGGCATTTTATGTACTTCCTGAGCCTCTTCTGTGTATATGTATCGCAACACTTCTTGTAGCACTTCAGTATTCATAGGGAATTGCACAATATTGGTTCTATTTTCGACCATGTCATGCTCAAAATTTGCCCGAAATACGGGACTCCTTGCAGCCAATATACCCTTATGCGCGCGAATTTCAGTTCCTTCTTCAGATTTAATAGTTACATCGGTATGCATGGTATTATCAAGCAGGTATAGGAGATCTTTGTTCAGACGTTTATCAGATGTAGTTGGTTGTGAAATGTTTGTTGCTACTATAAACTTAAAATATATATAATCTGGAAAGCTTCTGATTTGATCCAAAAAATTATTCGGTGTGTTCCCGCTGTCCCCATTGACTTATCCCCATTGATGGGGACAACGAGACGATAGCTTTTTTTCTTCCCGTTGTCCCCATTGGCCTGGCCCATTGATGGGGACAGCGAGACGACATTATTTGTCTTCCCGTTGTCCCCATTGATTGACTGATCACTTTGAATCCCAAAGAATTATAAGTCATATAAAATAATTATTATTTATTCTACATGTATGGTCCACGGTTAAGAACGGATCTCACCTCCTTGTTATTACTATGTTACCCTCCTTTATCAAATATTCTTTAGGTCAACCACACATAGCGCGATAAATTATACAAAAATCAAACAATCTATATATATTCCTTTTTGAATTCATTCAGAAAATGTAACTTTTTTATTAAACCCTTACATGATTTTATTTAGTGTTTACAAACAAGAGACAAACTAGGTTAATGCTTAAAAAAATGTTTTATTAATTTAATGTATTATTTAATATGGTTTTAGTAATCAAAGTCAAAGTTAAATCATTTATTCAATTTAGGCGTCTACTACGCCCTTATGAAGGTCAATTGACCTTCATAAGAGCGTAATTTCTATATTATAATTACTAAGTAAATTTTATATAGAAATATTCTACATTGTACGGCTAAGTTGAGCAAAAAAAAATGTATGGAGCCACTGCGAGAAGTACGGGCAAGAAATTTGGCCATTAGTTGAAAATACTTTGAATTTTTAATGGAAAATAAAATTAAAGATTATCTTTTATGACAATTAAAACAAAATGTTGACATTAACAACTCATAGATTGAATAATATATGTAAACTATACAAAATATAACCTAATCAAAAATAATTTCTGCTTACACTACTAACTTTTTTATAAAATAATAATAATAATAATAAGTTTATTGTTCATTAAAAACACACACACATAAATACAATACATTACTTAAGAGGTTCAAGATAACATGATATGTTTTATTCACTAAATTATACATGACTTGCAAAGCCCTCACTAAGAAAAATCTTGTATCGAGGGCGTTTGCTTCCTTCGAGTTAACAATATTGGTAGTACCGTGTAATGCATTAGTAAGTTCTACTTTAATTTATCCAATATATGTATATAATAATCTATGAACTTATTCTACATTCTTATTGTGAAATTAGTTGGTAGATACAGAGGTATGTTTATAATGATAATGTTTGTGAAGATGTAAGTATGTTAGTTTTGTGTGTATTGTTATGTTTGCGTTGAGAGTGTAGAGTGTATATGTGTGAGTGCGTATGTAGTAGCGTGTATGGGTTAGATACATGTATCATGAGTGGGAGATGTAGGTACTTAGAAAGATACTACTAACTAATAACATGTAGCAAATTTTCAGTTTCATCATAGTTAAGTGTATTTAACAAATTGGTTATTGAATATTTAGCTTCTCTTATTGTATGTGTTGAAAGATTAGGTATAAGTTTACTTACTTTATTATATAAAAATGTACCTAGAAAGCATTGATGACGTTTGGCTGATTTGGTATTAATTTTTTGGTATGCGAAAAACTATATCCTTTCTTCGTTTAGTGGCAGTTAATGATCTTTCTTCTAGAGTAGATTGTTTTTGTTTCAATATTAGAAGGTTTAGGATATATAGCTGGCGAACTGTTAACACTTCACTATCTTGATATAAATCTGCAGTGGGAAACATTCGTGGCTTGAACATTGCTACCTTAAGTACTGCTCTTTGAGCACGTTCCAAAGCTAGCATATAGGTAGAACACGCCCCACCCCAAGATGTATTGCAATAGGTGAGTATGGATTTGCAGAGTACATTATATACATTTAGGATCAGTGTTCGATCTGCAACCTCACGTAGATGTTTAAAAACAAATATTAATTTCCGTACCCTGCCACTGAGATTGACTATGTGGGTTCTCCAGCTCAATCGACTATCTATATAGACACCTAAATATTTGATGGTTTTGACGCACTCTAACTTTGGGCAGTTGCAGTTAATGGATAGGCAACTTGAGTGCACTTTAATGTCCATGGGGGGTATCATTCTGCGTTCATAAGTAAACATGACAAACTTAGTTTTTTCAGTATTGAGGGAGAGCAAGTTATCCCTTAGCCATCGAGTGACTTTTCTTAACCCTTCTTCTGCACGAGTTTGGACCTCTTCCCAGTTTTTACCTACAAAGATTAAAGCAGTGTCGTCAGCATAAGTGAAAACTCTACCATGTTCTATGTCCAGATTACATAAATCGTTTATATATAATAAAAGAATCAAAAATATACAGAAAGAGTTCATACTGTTTTTTTTTTATTACGGTAATAATAGTAGAAAATATTTTGGGAGTAGTAAATAATACTTAAGTGAATTGTTACTGATCCAGTACATTTTTTTTCCTTAAGTGACATGCTGATGTCGTTGTTCCATTTTTGTGGACCGTTTTTTTCTTGTAATTAAATCCTGCACGTATTCTTATAAACGTATACATCTTGAATCACTATTCATCTCTGATGAACCAAGCAGCGGCTCTTGGGACGTTGATGTTAGTGAAAAAATAAGTGAATATTTAATATATGGTATTTGCAACAACATATTTTTTTATATATTTTTATTTATTTATACTTTTACACTACATACTCTGGGTCCGTACTCTTTTGAGATCTTCCTTTTTATTTATCATATTAATACATTTTATTAAGTAATCGTTGTCTCCAATGCATCAGTCTTCCTGGAGGGAAGGGTGTTAGTTTGTTAACACTAAAGTGAGTCCATTTTTTTATTTTATTTGTATACAATTGTTTTTTACATATTTACAACTAGTTTGTTAGCACACATTTACAGCTAGTTTGTTAGCAGGTAAAAAAATTAAATTTATATGGTAAGTATTTTTACTATTCTAAGTTGAAGGGCTGGCCACTGGTTCCGGCGTTGCCCTTGATGATTGTAGATGAGCCCTTACGACCCCTTCGTCCCGGTTTTAACAACATATTTACATATATATACAATACCAACATGCGATACGCTCTTGAATATACATATTATATTAATATGTCATCGCAAATAGGTTAAGAGACAAAGTTTTTGGAAGGACCTTATAATTACTTAGACATTTTTATACTATTTAATATTGATAAGTATGGCTCGCGTACTCGTGGTTATATGTGGCGAGCTCACACACTGAGGGTGACGGGTACTCGAAGCGCCGAGCGAGAGAGAGAGAGAGTGAGAGATACGTGTCCCACTCGCCCAGGCGCGCGCCGGTGTGTACCCGTCTCGTAGAACACTTCGCTTGTACCGACGAATAACTTGGAGTGAAGCAGCTCTTGCACTAGGCACTATGTTGTTCTGTATCCTAGCGGCGAGGGGGTCGAGGAGGGGGACTCTTGCAGTCCCAAATAAAACCCACACTTGTTCACAGTAAGGCTTCTTGCTTGGCTGACCAAAGCTTCCTTTTTCCTTTGCTTCCTTTTCTTCCTTTTCTTGAAGGCTTAGAATGCCTAATTTTTCTGTGACAATTTTGCATTGGACCTAGCTCGTTTAAGTACCTCTGAGTTTTACCGTACAGAGAGCACCGGTTTCGCCGGCGCAAACTTAACAATTTTACCCGCAAGTTTCACTTTGGTCAGCCAGGGTTTTTAGCCATAACTTCTTTATTTATTTATCAATTCACATGGTTCTTTCTTAGTTACCTAGTACTATTCAAGGCCTACCTAAATATGTATAATTACTACAAATCACCCTGCCTGATGTTAAGCTATCGTGAGATTTCTTACAAAAAACCTAGTTTTTGGGTCAAAAATAGACAAATAAAAATTCACCCTGCCTAACCTACTTTGAATTAAGGTGTGAAATATTTTTTATTCGATAATATATACTTAAGCCTGTTATATAAAAATATTTACTATTTCCTATTTTTTATAGTTTTTCTAATAAAAAACAAAATATACTAAAAGTATAAAATACACAAAATCAACCATATTTCCTAAACTATAAGACCTATCAAAATACTTTGTACACATAATGAAATCTCACTATCTGCCTTATTTTTTAAAATATTAAATTAACCTTAACTATAACTTAAATATTTCACCTAATAAAATAGGCTACCGTGCGGGCGGTGTAGCGCTATCTCACTCGCACCCGTTAGGGTAGCGCTTACCATCCCGCGCGCACCTTAGCCTTACATAATTTCTATGTTACGTCGCCAACATCCTCCCCCTTGTGCACAGCACCGACTCCTGACCTGGCGACACTACTGCTCGATGCTTCGTTGCTCGTCAAGTCGCTGGCTTTGTGCTCGTCGTCTTGTACCGGAACCAGAAGCACCACCTTGGAGCTCGGACGCTTCAAGACTCCGCCAGTCGTACGGACGTCGACGATTCGTGTTTTTCCATCTGGTCCACGATAGGTCTTGACTACTTCTCCTCTTGGCCAGGTCCCTCGGGGCAGTGTGGAGTCAACTATGAGGACTGTGTCTCCACACTGCAGGTCGCGGCTGGTGGTCTTCCCGTCGATTCGTCTTGGGATAAGAGTTGGTAGGTACTCTTTCACCCATCTTGCCCAAAAGTGATCGACCAGCCGTTGTGCCATCTTCCATTCTTGTCGTCCATTGAGGTCTTCATCGCCGAATTTCCCGAGCCTTGGTAGGCCACAGGACCTCCCAATAAGAAAATGATTGGGAGTTAGCGACTCTTCGTCTTCATCTTCTATCTTCTCTACTAGAGGCCTGGAGTTCACGATATGTTCAGCCTCCAGTACCAGGGTGTGAAGAACTTCTTCTTTTGGTCGCTTCTCTTTGAGGGTCACTTCTAGCGCTGTCTTGATGGACCTGACGAGGCGTTCCCAAGCCCCACCCATGTTCGGTGCTCCTGGTGCGATAAATTTCCACCGCACCCCAATCTTCTCAGCTTCACTGATGACCTCTTCTTTCTTCAGTGCTTCAAGAGCTTCTTGGAGTTCTTTGTTTGCTCTAGCAAAATTCGTCCCATTATCACTGAAGATGGACTTGGGCATTCCTCTTCTGGCAGCCATTCTTCTTAACGCCAAGATTGCCGAACTCGCTGACAGTGAAGTTGAGAGCTCTATGTGGACGGCTCTGGTGGTGAGGCATGTGAAGAGAGCGCCCCACCTCTTCTCATGGCGTCTCCCCACAGTGACAATCATGGGGCCGAAGTAGTCTACGGCGGAGCATGTGAAGGCCGGCTCCCCATAGCGCAGTCTTTCTCCTGGTAGATCTCCCATTGGTGGTTGTTGTGGTGCACCCTTGTAGACTTTGCACCATTGACATTGGTGCGCTGTCGCTCGAACCGCAGATCGAAGTCCTAGGACCCAGAAGTGTTGTCTGACCTCATTGATGACTGTTGCATGGTTGCCGTGGTTGAAGATTCGATGATAGTGCGCGATGAGAAGTCTCGTGATTTGGTGCTTACTGTCTAGCACCACAGGTCGCTTGAAGTCGTCTTCTAAGCCACGCGCAGCGTCGATTCTTCCTCTGATCCGTAGCAAACCATTTTTAAAGACTACGTCGATCTTCTTAAGCTTGCTTGATCTCTCGAGCGGTTTTCCTTTTATCATCGACGAGATTTCTTCCCCGAAGCTTTCTTCCTGGCTTCTTTGTAAGAGAAGCTTTTCTGCAAGTCTTCTATGGCTGTCTTCAATGGGTAGAAGTCTTCTTTCTTCTCGTTTCACAAATGATTCAGACTTCTCTTTTGTCTTCTTTTTATGTTTTTTCCAAGTCGGGTCAGATTCTTCTAATTTTCTTGAGATGTTCACTTGTTGGGTCCGCTTGCACAAGTCGATGAATTGAAGTACCCTTGCAGTTGCTCGACATAGTCGGTTCCAACTTGAGAATCGTGTTGGATCCGGAGTTGGGTACTTGTCGATGATCTTCGTCGCTGTGACTAAGTGTTGCTCTTTTTCTTCCCCCGTTTTTTCTATCTTGAAGCTTCTTGGTTTAGGCCAGGATTCTTCGGCATGTCTCAGGAATGCCGGACCAGTGAACCATCGATGACTTCCTCGAAACTCTTTGGGGATGTCTCTTGTCGCGTCGTCTGCTGGGTTATCTTTGGTAGAGACCCATCTCCATTCTTGCGGTTTTGATGTGTCTTCGATTTCAGCAAGTCGATGGGCTACGAAGGGCTTGAACGTCCTCGGGTCTGACTTGATCCATGAAAGTACTGTACTGGAGTCAGTCCAGTACGTTTTCTTCGTTGGCTTGACGTCAAGTTCTTCTTCGATGGAGTGTGCCATTCGGGTCCCCAGTAATGCAGCTTGTAGTTCTAGCCGCGGGATGGAGACTGGCTTCAATGGAGTCACCCTTGCTTTCCCTGCCAGTAGCGTCACTTCGTATTGCCCTTCGTTGTTTTTTTGCCTCCAATAAACGGCACAGGCGTAGGCGGTTTCGCTGGAGTCTGTGAAGACGTGTAGCTCCCCCTCGTGCTTGGAGTGACGGACGCATCTTGGGATTCGCAAATCTTTCAGTAGTTGCAGGTTTTCCAAGTATTTTCGCCATTGTTCTTCATTATTTGGCATGACTTCATCGTCCCATCCGATGCCACTTCTCCAAATGTCTTGTAGAAGTCTCTTCCCTTGAATGAGCACGGGTGATGCCAACCCCATAGGGTCGAAGGTTGACATCACGGCGCTCGTGACTTCTCTCTTTGTTGGAGTTTTCCCTTTTTCGACGACGTCTTGTACATTTCTTAAGCTGGTGCGGAACCCCATTTCGTCTTCTTCAGTGAACCATCTCAGGCCCAGTGTCTTCTCTTCTTTGGAACCCAGCTCGACTTCCTTGTTCGTGTCGTCTTCACGAGCTAGCTTCTTGAGTACTGCTGGCTTATTGGATGCCCATCCTCTGAGCTCGAACCCGGCTTTTCTGTGGATGGCGTCTACTTCGTTGGCGACCTTGATGGCTTCGTCTTCTGTTGGAAAACTTTGCAGGTAGTCATCCATGTAGTGGTTGCGTTCTATGGCTTGAACCGCTTCGGGGTACTCTTCTCTGAAGTCTTCTGCGTTGCGGTTCTTGACGTAGATCGCAGCACTTGGTGAACATGCGGCGCCGAAGATAACCGATGTCATTCGGTATTCTATGGGTCTTCCAGTGCGCAGATCCCCTCGCCACAGGAACCGTAGGCTGTCACGATCCTCTTGTCTAATCTTGACTTGAAGAAACATCTCTTTAATGTCGGCCACGACTGCGACGGGATGTTGCCGGAACCGAAGGAGCACTCCGAACAAGGACTGCAGTAGGTCGGGTCCTGATAGGAGTGCGTCGTTGAGGCTTTTTCCCTCAAACTTGGCAGCTGCGTCGAACACCAATCTCTTTTTCTTCTTAGTAGGATGCGTGACGGCAAAGTGTGGCAGGTACCACTTCCTCTTTGATTCAGACTTGTGTGGTACTTCTTCTGCGTAGCCGCTGTCCAACAGATTCTGTATTTGTTTTCCATATTCTTCTTTAAAGCCTAAGTCTTTGTCCAGCTTCTTCTCGATGCCTTTCAGACGGTTTTCTGCTGACTTGTAGTTGTCTGGCATCTTCTCATCTTCATTCTTCCATAGAAGACCAACTTCAAAACGTCCATTTTCTAATCTTCTACTGGTCTTCTCCAAGATTTGAAGTGCTCTCCCTTCGGCATCAGTGCTTGGTCGACGTGGTTGAACCCCGAGTGATTCTAAGGTAAAGTGCTCCTTAATCATCTTGTCCCATTCTTCTTCTCGGGTAAAGACGTGTGCGCAGGTGACGAAGTTGACTTGTTTTGATGCCCCCGAGTCACATCCGTGCAGTACCCACCCTAGGTACGTAAGTGATGCGACGGGCTGGTTCTTCTTCCCTTTGCGTGTTCCCCTGGAGACTATCAGCTCCCAATTGTCTTGCCCGATGAGCAACTTCGGTGGTTCTTCTTCATAGTATAGCTGGTCGGCCATCTTGCTTAAGTGAGAGTATTCTTCAATCTTCTTCTTGTCCATTGGTTGAGGCGTCAGGTGTAGGTTGTCAATTGTTCTTGCCCCATTGATGGACCTCTTCTTGCTGTGGTGGATTCCTCTTAGCTTCATATTGATCTTCATGGAATCAGTCTTCGTGATAAGTTTTCCACCAACAGTTTCCAATGTGAGGGCTTCTTTAGGTCCTTGAAGTCCCAGCTGGTTGGCTATTGACGAGTCTATCATCGTCACCGTCGAACCTTCGTCCAGCAATGCCAACACTCTGGCAGTTCCCTTTGGACCGTAGACTTCCACTGGCACCATTTTCAAGTAGGCCCTCTTTGTCCTCGCGGCGTTCACCTGAAGCACATTGTTGGTAACTTCTGTCTTTTCTGCCTTTGGTGTGTGTTCAGGTTGCCGGTCCTCGTGTAGAAGGATATGGTGCCATCTCTTGCAGATCTTGCAGGACGGTTTCCTGCAGTCTTGTTTTCGATGTCGACCTTGCAAGCACTTGAAACATGCCCTGCTCTTTAGTGCAATTTCCCAGCGTTCCTTCTTCGATGCTTCAAGAAACTTCTTGCATTCGGTGAGGCGATGGCTTTCTTGACAGTGTGGGCACTGTCCCTTCTCTTGTTCTGTTGCAGTGTGTGTGGCTTCTCTTTTCCCGTAACTCTTCTTTGTCACGGACTCTTGCATGGCATATGGCCAACATTGGTCCGCTTCTCTGTTGAGGAACTTCCCCAGATGATCCAGGTCAGGGTCTTCGGTCTTCGCAGTGAAGTCAAACCATCGATAGCGAAGCACCGCAGGCATTTTGTCCACTATTGTCTTCAGCATCTCTGGAGACTGCAGGTATTGTGGCTTCTTCAGACCCTTTACTGTAGCCACGATGTGGTTGACTTGACTCGCAAACACACAAACGTCGCGTACGCTTTCAGTCATCTTCGGTAGGTTTCTCAGCTTCTCCATTTCGGCGAGCACTAATGCATCTGGTCTTCCAAAGCGACGGCGAAGTGCGTCCATGACTTCTTCGGGTGTGCACTCGGAATATAAGAGGCTCTTGACTACCTCTCGTGCTGCGCCCTTGATGGACTTTCTTAATCTTGCCATGTTCTGTACTGAAGAGAAGTTTGGTGCTGTATCTTCATACACTGTCTTGAATGCCAACCATTCGCCACTGCTCCCGTCGTAGAAGGGCAGTTCACTCAGGTATCCAGGAACAACTGCACTTTTTGATGTTGCACTTATTGCCTTGACTATAGCTTCGGCTAGTTCTTTGGTCCCTCCAGTGGCCTGTGCTGGGTCTTCAGGTTTGACATTGTGGTCCTTGACGTGCCCCTCCGCGGGCTTGTCTGCAGATGGTTTTTCTTCAGACATTCTTTCCACTGTGTCGCTGACCCAGTTCTGCACGTTGACTTCTCGGTCCACTGGTTCACTAATTTCTGAGTCATCGTCTTCTAGTTGAAGGATCTCCAGGCGCATCCTTGCTAATGCAGCTGCAGCTCGTGCTTCTTCAAGTTCTAGGCGGGCTAGTTCAGCGCGGGCTTCCAGCTCCTTCTTCTTAAACACTGATGCCACTGATGCGGCTCTTGACTTCGGCTTGGAGATCTTCGGGCCTTCGCCCCCAGTTAGTGTTCTATTTTCCTCCATAACGGTGTCTGTGGTAGTTTCGTACGACGTCCCAGACGGAAAGGTACCTTCTGTTGTGGTACCAGACATTGGCGCTCCGGAACTTCCTGTGGCACCACTCGACGTTCCCTCGGTGACATTCGGCGTGCATTCGCGTTGACCGCTTCCCTTTTGACTTCTTGTAACCGGCATCTTGAATGCTGATGTTGTAACAATGAAGTCGTCCAAGTATGAGGCTTCTCACTCACACGATGATATCATCCAAGTATGTGAAGTACTGAATGACAACGATAATATCATCCAGGTATACGAAGCGTTGATCCGGCTCGAAGGACCAGCTGATAAGTATGGCTCGCGTACTCGTGGTTATATGTGGCGAGCTCACACACTGAGGGTGACGGGTACTCGAAGCGCCGAGCGAGAGAGAGAGAGAGTGAGAGATACGTGTCCCACTCGCCCAGGCGCGCGCCGGTGTGTACCCGTCTCGTAGAACACTTCGCTTGTACCGACGAATAACTTGGAGTGAAGCAGCTCTTGCACTAGGCACTATGTTGTTCTGTATCCTAGCGGCGAGGGGGTCGAGGAGGGGGACTCTTGCAGTCCCAAATAAAACCCACACTTGTTCACAGTAAGGCTTCTTGCTTGGCTGACCAAAGCTTCCTTTTTCCTTTGCTTCCTTTTCTTCCTTTTCTTGAAGGCTTAGAATGCCTAATTTTTCTGTGACAATTTTGCATTGGACCTAGCTCGTTTAAGTACCTCTGAGTTTTACCGTACAGAGAGCACCGGTTTCGCCGGCGCAAACTTAACAATTTTACCCGCAAGTTTCACTTTGGTCAGCCAGGGTTTTTAGCCATAACTTCTTTATTTATTTATCAATTCACATGGTTCTTTCTTAGTTACCTAGTACTATTCAAGGCCTACCTAAATATGTATAATTACTACAAATCACCCTGCCTGATGTTAAGCTATCGTGAGATTTCTTACAAAAAACCTAGTTTTTGGGTCAAAAATAGACAAATAAAAATTCACCCTGCCTAACCTACTTTGAATTAAGGTGTGAAATATTTTTTATTCGATAATATATACTTAAGCCTGTTATATAAAAATATTTACTATTTCCTATTTTTTATAGTTTTTCTAATAAAAAACAAAATATACTAAAAGTATAAAATACACAAAATCAACCATATTTCCTAAACTATAAGACCTATCAAAATACTTTGTACACATAATGAAATCTCACTATCTGCCTTATTTTTTAAAATATTAAATTAACCTTAACTATAACTTAAATATTTCACCTAATAAAATAGGCTACCGTGCGGGCGGTGTAGCGCTATCTCACTCGCACCCGTTAGGGTAGCGCTTACCATCCCGCGCGCACCTTAGCCTTACATAATTTCTATGTTACGTCGCCAACAAATATACACTATTTAACTTTTACATATTTATTCGCGTATATTATCTAAATTCACCCTTTTTAAGTAACATTAGAATTTAAAGATTTAAAATTAACTTACCAGTTTCTAACGAGTTACTTTTATTGAGATTTAAAGAAACATATACAATTTAAAAATTATTCACACCATGGGCAATGACGAGAAGAAAAAGTTTTCTGGAATGGGGTTGGAACTTGGAATGAACCTATGAGAGCTAGCTAATCAAATTAGAACGATGCAATCAGCAATATTGTTTTATAGCGGCGGAATCGCCAATGCACCACGTTGAAGGTCATGCATTATTAAATGTGTGACAGCGCCACAAAACTATTTATATACGTCTAATAATAGTGTAAAATATTTTTTAAAAACAGTTAGTTAAACTATAAATTAAAAACAGTTGTGTGTACAAAATTACAAATATACGATAGAAAAAAATTAAGTCATGTGCAGATATTTAAAAAAAAAGTGGTGAAATAGTTTGAAGTTACAACCCTATGTATTGTAAATTATAATGAATACCTAAGTATTATATATGGCTGTGAGACAACGAAATAATAATTTCATCGCAACAATGATAACAATTTAATTATTTATGTTAGTCCCCATTGACGGTAAGACGAGCGATGGGGACAGTGGGCACCTATTTTCACATTTTGTTTAATGTCCCCATTGATAAATAATAAGGCGATGGGGACAGTGGGAATGATTTATAACTTTTTGGTCTATTCCCGGTGTCCCCATTGATGGGGATTTGGGCGATGGGGACATCGGGAATGTTTTTCATTTTTTTTTATTCGATTCCCGCTGTCCCCATTGATGGGGATATGGTCAATGGGGACATCGGGAATACACCAATTATTCCACTTATCTGGTTTGATCCAACAAGGTTCATTTACGGTGTATCCTCCGCGATCATATGATATGTCACAATGGGACTGCTTCATAAATAAACTGTTACGTGTTAAATAATATACCTCTCCCCAACCTGATTTCAGAATGAAGCGTAACCCGAACTGGCATTCTTTATCTAAATCTTTCATGTCATCGTCTGTGGTTATGAATGTCAAGCCATTATTTTCTAAGGGTTGTTTGAGATGCCAATTTATCGTAATGATTTTGTCACCTTCTCTGAGTGACATGTTATAGTCTATATCATACAAGCTCTTACTAATGCGCATATTGCTAGTGAATTTCTTTGGTTTAAAATGGTTTTGATGAAAATTAGGTTAACAAATTATTTTTTTAATCACGCAGGTACCTTTTAATAGATGAAAACTAAATAATTTGGAAGTTCATCAATCTGTAACAAAAGAAAATATCTTTATGTAACAATTATATAAGAAACTAGCAGCCCGCCCCGGCTTCGCACGGGAATTAAAAAAATATTTTTTACACAAATGTCCTTCCCCGTGTCTCAAACTATTTCCACACCAAATTTCATCCAATTCGGTCGAGTAGATCGGTTATCGCGCAAAATCATTAACCTCTTTTTGCGCAGTTGGTTAAAAACTATCCTATGACCATCCCCGTGACTCAAACTATTACCACGCCAAATTTCATCCTAATCGGTTGAGTAGATCGGTTATCACGCAAAACCATTAACCTTCTTTTGCTCAGTTGGATAAAAACTATTCTATGACCATCCCCGTGCCTCAAACTATTTCCACGCCAAATTTCATCCTAATCAGTTGAGTAGATCGGTTATCGCGCAAAACCATTAACCTCTTTTTTGCGCAGTTGGATAAAAACTATCCTATGTCCATCCCCGTGTCTCAAACTATTACCACACCAAATTTCATCTTAATCGGTTGAGTAGATTGGTTATCACGCAAAACCATTAACCTCTTTTTTGCTCAGTTGGATAAAAACTATCCTATGACCATCCCCGTGACTCAAACTATTACCACGCCAAATTTCATCCTAATCGGTTGAGTAGATCGGTTATCACGCAAAACCATTAACCTTTTTTTTGCTCAGTTGGATAAAAACTATTCTATGACCATCCCCGTGCCTCAAACTATTACCACGCCAAATTTCATCCTAATCGGTTGAGTAGATCGGTTATCGCGCAAAACCATTGACCTCTTTTTTGCGCAGTTGGATAAAAACTATCCTATGACCATCCCCGTGTCTCAAACTATTACCACACCAAATTTCATCCTAATCGGTTGAGTAGATCGGTTATCGCGCAAAATCATTAACCTCTTTTTGCGCAGTTGGATAAAAACAATCCTATGACCATCCCCGTGTCTCAAACTATTTCCACACCAAATTTCGTCCTAATCGGTCCAGTAGATCGGTTATCGCGCAAAACCATTAACCTCTTTTTTTCTCAGTTGGAGATCAAAACTATCCTATGACCATCCCCGTGTCTCAAACTATTTCCACACCAAATTTCATCCTAATCGGTCCAGTAGATCGGTTATCGCGCAAATCCATTAACCTCTTTTTTTCTCAGTTGGATAAAAACTATTCCATGACCATCCCCGTGACTCAAACTATTACCATACCAAATTTCATCCTAATCGGTTGAGTAGATCGGTTATCGCGCAAAACCATTAACCCCTTTTTGTCTTAGTTGGATAAAAACTATTCTATGACCATCCCCGTGTCTCAAACTATTTCCATACCAAATTTCATCCTAATCGGTCCAGTAGATCGGTTATCGCGCAAAACCATTAACCTCTTTTTTTCTCAGTTGGATAAAAACTATTCCATGACCATCCCCGTGTCTCAAACTATTTCCATACCAAATTTCATCCTAATCGGTCCAGTAGATCGGTTATCGCGCAAAACCATTAACCTCTTTTTTTCTCAGTTGGAGATCAAAACTATCCTATGACCATCCCCGTGTCTCAAACTATTTCCACACCAAATTTCATCCTAATCGGTCCAGTAGATCGGTTATCGCGCAAAACCATTAACCTCTTTTTTGCTCAGTTGGATAAAAACTATCCTATGTTCATCCCCGTGTCTCAAACTATTTTCATACCAAATTTCATCCTAATCGGTCCAGTAGATCGGTTATCACGCAAAACCATTAACCTCTTTTTTGCTCAGTTGGATAAAAACTATCCTATGACCATCCCCGTGACTCAAACTATTTCCTCACCACATTTCATCCTAATCGGTCCAGTAGATCGGTTATCGCGCAAAACCATTAACCTCTTTTTTGCTCAGTTGGATAAAAACTATCCTATGTTCATCCCCGTGTCTCAAACTATTTCCACACCAAATTTCGTCCTAATCGGTTGAGTAGATCGGTTATCGCGCAAAACCATTAACCCCTTTTTGTCTTAGTTGGATAAAAACTATTCTATGACCATCCCCGTGTCTCAAACTATTTCCATACCAAATTTCATCCTAATCGGTCCAGTAGATCGGTTATCACGCAAAACCATTAACCTCTTTTTTGCTCAGTTGGATAAAAACTATCCTATGACCATCCCCGTGTCTCAAACTATTTCCACACCAAATTTCATCCTAATCGGTCCAGTAGATCGGTTATCACGCAAAACCATTAACCTCTTTTTTGCTCAGTTGGATAAAAACTATCCTATGTTCATCCCCGTGTCTCAAACTATTTTCATACCAAATTTCATCCTAATCGGTCCAGTAGATCGGTTATCGCGCAAAACCATTAACCCCTTTTTGTCTTAGTTGGATAAAAACTATTCTATGACCATCCCCGTGTCTCAAACTATTTCCATACCAAATTTCATCCTAATCGGTCCAGTAGATCGGTTATCGCGCAAAATCATTAACCTCTTTTTGCGCAGTTGGATAAAAACAATCCTATGACCATCCCCGTGTCTCAAACTATTTCCTCACCAAATTTCATCCTAATCGGTCCAGTAGATCGGTTATCGCGCAAAATCATTAACCCCTTTTTGCGCAGTTGGATAAAAACAATCCTATGACCATCCCCGTGTCTCAAACTATTTCCTCACCAAATTTCATCCTAATCGGTCCAGTAGATCGGTTATCGCGCAAAATCATTAACCCCTTTTTGCGCAGTTGGATAAAAACTATCCTATGTTCATCCCCGTGTCTCAAACTATTTTCATACCAAATTTCATCCTAATCGGTCCAGTAGATCGGTTATCGCGCAAAACCATTAACCCCTTTTTGTCTTAGTTGGATAAAAACTATTCTATGACAATCCCCGTGTCTCAAACTATTTCCACACCAAATTTCGTCCTAATCGGTTGAGTAGATCGGTTATCGCGCAAAACCATTAACCCCTTTTTGTCTTAGTTGGATAAAAACTATTCTATGACCATCCCCGTGTCTCAAACTATTTCCATACCAAATTTCATCCTAATCGGTCCAGTAGTTTCAGAGCCTATTCAATGCAAACAAACAAACAATCAAATCTTTCCTCTTTATTATATTAGTTTAGATTAACAAGTATGCTCAACTTGGTAGTGGCTACATATTATTTGAGCCATTTAGTGTAAATTATTTATTATTTTTTATTCAATTAGTACCGCTTACACGAATTACACTAATGACAATGATAATTATTAAAGAATTATATAAAATTAATGTCAAAATGATATTATCAAAATGAAGAACAAGGAATCACAAAAATAATATATACAAATGTCAATTATAAAGAAAAATAATAGTAATAATATAATATATAATTAATATGTCACGACCTACCTAAATATACTAGATTGTTTCTGTGATGCGACAGACTCACAGTAATGTAAACAATCTCTCATTACAACGTTCCACTCGCCCGCTAGCACATCACAATCGAGTTGAACGTCAAGTAAGGGTAGATTTAGGGTAGATTTATATTTGGCCCTGTACGGGGCACCTGTCTGGGTGGATGCCCTCAACCGCGACAATAAGACCCTGCTGCGACGTCCGCAGCGGGTTGTCGCGACGAGGGCAATACGCGGATACCGGACGGTGTCCTGGACGGCAGCCTGCGTGCTGGCCGGTGATCCCCCCTGGGAGCTCCAGGCGGAGATTCTTGCCGAAGTTTATCACTTCGTGGCGGCGAGAAGATCTCGAGGGGAGCCCCCAGTGTGGGAGGAGGTCACGCGCATGCGACGGCAGGCGAGAGTCGCCCTGTTGCAGCGGTGGACGGAGGACCTGGCTCCACCGGTCCCTGGGCGGTTGACGGTGGATGCCATCCGCCCGGTCCTTCGCAGGTGGGTGAAGCGGCCGTTCGGGTCGCTGACCTTTCGATTGGTGCAGGTGCTTTCTGGACACGGATGTTTCGGAAAGTACCTGCACCAGATCGCGAGACGGGAGGCGACCCCAGCCTGCCACGAGTGTGGGGCGCCGGAGGACACGGCGCCTCATACGCTGGAGGTGTGTGCTGCATGGGGTCCGCAGCGACACACACTTTCAGCAATTATTGGAGGGGATCTCTCTCTGCCGAGCGTTGTAAACGCTATGCTCAGTGGAGAGAGATCGTGGCAGGCGGTAGTCTCCTTCTGCGAAGCGGTGATGGCGCAGAAGGAGGCCGCGGAGCGGGTCAGGGAGAGAGATGTCCATGCTGCCCCGCTCCGGCGTAGACGAACGGGCATGAGGAGGCGGCAATTCGCCCGCCTCCTCCCTTCTCCGTAGTGGGGCCACTGGTGGAGAATCGGGGGATTCTCCACCAGCATGCACGGCCTCACACGTTTGAGGGGTGGCCTTGGTGAGCAAGGTCACCCCTCCACAGGAGCAGAGGCCCGATTGAGTTCGGGCCTACCGCCGGGGCAAGATGGTGAATGCCAACGCGACCCTATCTTGCCCCACCTTGGCGGTGGACAGCTCACGGGGGGGTTTTAGTGGGTTCAAGTCCCACACATCCCCTTTCACCACCCCCGTGGTGAAAGGGAAGTGCGAAGGCATTTCCCCCCCACAAAAAAAAAAAAAAAAAAAGGGTAGACTTATATTAGACCGTGCCGTGGCACGGTCTCCCTTAGGGTAGATTTATATTAGACCGGGCCGTGCCCGTGGCGTGCCGTGTACGTGGCCCGGACGGGGCACGGATTTGAAACGTTACATACATTTTGTATGAAGCAATTTATCCCGTGGCGTGCCGTGTACGTGGCCCGGACGGGGCACGGATTTGAAACGTTACATACATTTTGTATGAAGCAATTTATCCCGTGGCGTGCCGTGTACGTGGCCCGGACGGGGCACGGATTTGAAACGTTACATACATTTTGTATGAAGCAATTTATATTAAACAGTGCCTGATCCGTGTCCCGTCCGGGCCCGCCTACTAACGTACGGACAGGCTCCGCCCCGGGCCCGCCCCGTCCACGGCCCGGTCTAATATAAATCATCCCTAAAGCATTAAGTGCAGCAAGGGATCGCGGTATCGGGGAGGCCGCATGCGCCACCGTTCTACAGCGTGGTACATCAAACAAGTTATGTTTCCTAGCCTGAAGATAGTTGTCGGGAGTATAGAGGCGACATAACTGCTCGCTGAGCTCCGGTACATCAACCTTACCGCGCCTTAAAGACGGTTGGGTCCATGAGGACCGAGAGCACATAGTATTTTCCAAAAATTATCAGAGCGCTTGGTCGATGCGATGCATGATCAAAATGCTGGCACCTATTTGGCTCAACAAATAAGCATTCTAATTCAACAGGGCAACGCTGCTAGCATGCTACTGGGCACGCTGCCAACTAGTAGTGGGCTATGGAGCATTAGGACTGCATTAGTCTGCAACGGCTAGTAAGTTGTCTAAATAATTAATAAGTAATAATTTTTGAAGCAGTGATGGCTCAGTGGCATTGGCTATGGACTGCCGCGCAGCAGGTCCATGGTTCGAATCCCGCCCAGAGCTTGAGCTTCACCGCATGGTGGAAGGGCATTTTGCAAATGCCCGCCTGGCTAGCGACCAACCTCAAGTAGAAAATCTGTCGCCAAGCACCTAACGGTGTATTCCGGCAGCAGTCCTTGAGAGCCAGTGAAATTACAGGCACATGAGACTTAATAACTATGTCTCAAGGTGACGGGCGCAGTGCAATTCGTGACTTGTGACGAAATGCATCTGTTATAGGCAGAGGTTAGTCCGCTTAACATCAGGTGGGCCTCGAGCTTGTCCCGTCACAATAACATAGCTTTCATTGTTGTAGTTCGTATTCATAGTATTTTCATAATAAAGGTGGTAATAAACACTTATTCTTATTGCATAATTCAAATGATAGATGTGAAATGAGTCAGGTAGGATACTTTGCGAATGCTTGCCTGGCTAGCTACACACTTCAATTAGAAAATCATCATCCATTTTACTTAAGACAATAAAATGTAAACATTATAGTATTAATCTTTACTATAGGTGTATTATATGCAACGAGAAATAAACTTTATTATTATCATCGAACTAACGGTGTGTTCCGACTGTGTCCTTGAAAGCAAGTACCAAATTATTTTATTTTTTTATCCCTGATAGGTTAGCCTTTGGCCACTATCTCACCTGATGGTAAGTGATGATGTGGTCGAAGATGTTGTTCAGGCTAACCTAGAAGTACTGGCTCTCAAGGACAGCTGCCGGAACACACCGTTAGGTGCTTGGCGACAGATTTTCTACTTGAGGGTGGTAGCTAGCCAGGCGGGCATTCGCAAAATGCCCTCACCATGCTATAACGACTGCCATCCTTAGACAACAACCGGGACCGACCTGAAGGCACGTGCACGCTCAGTAATAATGTCACTAGCGGTCACCCATCCAACCCATGACCGCGGGCGACGTTGCTTAACTTTGCTGATCGGTAAAGAACAGCTAAGTAAACTTCGCTACGAGCGCTTCGTATATATTTTCATACTCGTCTTCCTCTTGAAATCACGCGGCCTGCGCGGGACCAAAGATACATTAAACATTTCTCTATGGCGGGACCGAGCGGTCCCGACACGAGCATGTATCCGACAATATCACCCGACCGATCGACGTCTTTTGTTCGACTGTATTTCGTTTTATCATAACAAAACAATCAAGTAACTCTTTCCAGTAAAATTTTCAAGGTTCCCTCGAAAATAACACAACACAAACAAACGAGAAAATCATGTCAGTCATATAGGTACAGTCGCCTGCAATAAGAAGTATAGGTACACTTCGTAATTTTCAAAATAATGTGATGTCGCTAAGTTATTAATAATCGAAGTTAACATTAACATGAGTAAAAATATTTAACTTATTCTGATTAGGTATATAGAGAAAAACAGAACTCTTTGCCACTATTTTGAAAATTACAATGTGTATACTTCTTATTGCAGGCGACTGTACATAACTACATTAGCCGGATTGTCCGCTGAACACATGCTTTAAGGGCGGGTTTGCAGTAATCCCCACGTATGGCAGGGGGCTTAGGGATCGCAGTTTAAGATATCAGTTCCTCATATTATTTTACCTTTAGTCGCCTCTTAAGACACTCAGTTAGAAATGGGGTGGTGACTTTCTAATCGGGCACCCCACTGGGCATGGGGCATACATAATTTAATTCATTTCTGATAATCCGCGCCCTCCGCGTCGTTTCAGGTCTGCGCCAGACACTGCCAGCGATTTACCACCAACTCAACTGTGCAGTTTTCGAGGGCGCTACTGGTCAAGAAAATCAACTACAAACTGTCACAATTTGAAGGAATGTTGTAGTTCTTTTTTTTGCCGCCTGAACAGATAAGTTGGTGGGACTGTACGCCCGATTTCGAGGGATTCGAAAAAGCTTTTTATTTTGATACCCCACACGATGGCTTCCTCCTCACGTTATGTGTATTATATTTGCATGCCATCGCTCCACAAATTTGCACGCCTTAGGGCAAAACACGATCGAAGCACACTAATCTTTCTTTTTCTACCTGTTTTTAACATGCACATGTGTTAGTCATATTATGTATGTATACTCGTGTTTTGAGCAAATAAAATTATTCTTATTCTTGTTATAGCGCATTAAATCAGCCATTTTGTTTTAAGTAATTTACCTTTATAGGTACCTACCTACCCGTGACACCTTGCATGTGACGAGACACTCGCGCAATCAAGACGAATATAATGACGTAAGTTAAATTGTTGGGCAGGAACGTAAAGATCGTAAATGTTTTAACCGACGAAGTGAAGCTCAAAATGAGGGTTAGGTATGTGTTTATACAGTATTAATGTATGACAGTTACGGCTCAACCGTTTTGATCCTGAAGTAACTCTGTAATTCTGTATATTTTGATGATACCTACGTAACACCTACCCTACCCATTGTAATAATAAATTGCCGCGTGGGGTGCCGGGATAAAATGTCACCCCCGTTCAGTGTGACATAGAATTCACCCGACACAGTTGGGTATCGTAAAATTCCGGATGGGCAGCAGCGCCTTCCGAGGAATTGATATCTTAAACTGGGATCCCAAAAATTATGGCTAATCCCCAAAGATTACTATCATTGTTAATCCCCCCTAATGGAGGAGGGTTTGTTCAGCGGTGTACAATCCGGCTGATAGAGTAGGTACCTATTATAACAACAGTGTTCTTCTTCAGAATACTTCAAACAAACACCTGTGGGTGTCAACTAGGTACAATATAAATAGGCTCTTCAACTACCTACATACCTTCCTCACGACAACTACATACCAATACCATAGGACGTAGTCGGTTATAACGAAATACCTACTCTTTTCGCACAACCTAATTTTAAAAACAAAATAAGAACTTACCAATATAATATGATAGGGAAATAGTTATAAACTACACTTCAATGAGTATGTAATCACCACGTACTAAATAGAATTATTTAAATACAGGCGCACAAAGTAGTACTTATTAGTAAAACAAATTAGCACCGGCCGGAACGCGCACACAAAACACAATAAAACATGAAAGAAAGAAAGGCTAGGATGCTATTATCAGTGTTGCCAGAGGTCGTTTATCAAAAGTAACGTACGGCAGGTGAAAATTTAACGTTTTACAACTATAAGTAAACCAGCCATGGGCGAGTCGGACTCATGAACCCAGGGTCCCGTATCATTGAACAATACATAGTTGTATTTTCTGATGTGTGACGGAACTTTGTGGATGGAATAAGTCCTTAGTAGTCAGAGCAACATTCATTTTTTCCACTTTATTCATTTGCTCGTTATTTCACTTCGACATTTTCTGGCCTTTGAGCAGTGTTTGCGCACTGCTGCTTAGAGGTGGAATATCTGACACTGCGGTGGTGCCCACCTAGACGGCCACTTGCTTATGAGGACTAACCGCTGTTTTGTCACCTGATTGACATCACCCAATCGAATCGAGGTAGTATAATCTCTCACGGAAGAGATGAACTCAGACCCCAAAAATTATATGCTGTCAATCCATCAGAAATACGTTAATTCTTCTAAGCAACACGTATATTTACAATTTATAGAGCACAAAACTCTTATCCTACGCGGGAATCAAACCCGAACCGGGATAGTAATTTAGAGCTCTAATAATTTGTAAACGTGATTTTCACTTAGCGAGGAAAACATATTATGCCGTGACACGGAACCCTTGATGCTAGAGTTTGAGTAATCATTTTTGACCCCAGTACTAGTTACCAGCCGAACAAACTGGAGCGAGTTCAAAATGTTTTCGTTAGAATATTTGGCTTGTTCAAATATGATCCTAATACATCTCGATGTCGTTCCAAGCTTAAGTTGCTTCGAATACGTTTTCACCGATATACTCACATTCTCTGTCGTCTATACAACATATTGTTCAATCTTTCACCCCCGCGCTATTAACAACACACGTAACAAGGAACGTTTGAATATCCTTGATTGTTCTTCATACACGTGAAGGTCATTGGAAAAATTACACTTCAAATTCCACCACATACTAGGCCTTTCTATGACAAGTATTTCACTGTTCAAGTTGCCCGCCTATGGAAATCCCTACCAGTCTCAGTAAAACGTGCATCTTCTTTAAATGTTTTTAAGGACCAAATAAAAATGTTCTATCTGTTCATATAATATAAAACACTTTTCATTATAGACTGTGATATTGCTTAATTTCTGTGTCGGAAGCATGCATTTATAATCTGTATATATTATTTATATTTAATTAAATATTAAGTATTATTGATATGTAAAGGGATGTATAAAAGAGTTTTATTTGATATTATTAATTGTGTGAATTCTATTTGAAATTGAGTACTTTAATATTACTATTTATTTACTAGTTCAGTACATCGCTTAATTACACCCCGACACTACCGGTTTTACAAATCCTCTCCATCCCAAGGTTGCCTGGAAGAGATTGCTTTTAGCAATAAATCCACCTATTGTACGTTTTATTTATTACTACATATACATATTTATAATCTTGTGTGGCGTGGTGTACAATAAAGTATTATCTATCTTCAGAAAGAAACGAAAATTTGAAAACGATTATTCATTAGTAACAGAAAAAATAACGAGAAGTACCAAAAAGTAACGAAAAACGTTTTAAAAATAAAGTTTTGGCAACACGGAATATTACAAGCAACAGCGAGAAAGTATCGCTGGATCTAGCGGATGCTTAGTCTTCAGCGACTTTTTATTTATTTTTGAGCCCAGAAAACTAATCTTACGATATTTAACAACTTTTTTGATATTTTTAATATTTAAAATGTTATAAGAACTCATATGATATTTTTAAATTATGACAGGTTGTGTCATTCAATATCAAATATTGTTACTGACTACATTATGAATATGTACTATTGGCGAGTTAGCGTACCACAGGTCAGTTTCCTTAGTCGTCAATTTCACTAATCCACCAGTTTACACATTAGACAGTTTCTGAATTCGCCAATTTCCTTATTGGTCAGTTTCACTAAGTTGTCAATTTCCCTATTAAGTTGGTTTCCTGGTTCGGAAATTTCTTTGTTTGTCAGTTAGTTTAGAATGTCAGTTTTGCAATTTCGTCATGATCCCAACCCATTACTTACCTTGTTCGCAAGTTTTCTTGTTCTTCAATTTAGTTAAGATTGTGTTCTCCTTTGTGTTATCTACGCGTACACTAATATTTTGGAGATAAAAGATTTGGATGTAACAAATAAACTAAAAAACACTGGACCAATTTGAAAAAATCTTACACCGTTAGAATTTAGAATCCTACATTATCCCTGATGAACATAAGCTATAGAATATTTTCAAAAAATTAGGTTCCGAACACTTCGATAATGTAACTGAAAGTGTGAAAAATACCATAAAATATATTATATCGCGTACGTTGCGGAAATTGTTGACAACAGAGCGAAGTAATGCACAACAATTCTATAAAAGATATCAATATCTACAACAATAACCGCAATACTAATTTTCTCACTATTACAGTTACGTCACAATAACTACTTTTTATATGTTCAAATATATGATTTTTAGTGTCATACCGTTTTTCTCACTGAATGTAGAAAAAGCTTTAGTATATTATAAAACAAAATCAAACAAATTTTGATACAGAATATTTTATTTACTTATTAAACATAACATGTGCTTAACCATTCTACAGAAATTGGTAGAGACTCAGAAATAACTTATTCTTACATTTCATCCCAGAAATAAAAAAAAAAATTGAACATATAAATTAAACATTTAAGGCCTATTTAATTAATACGTTTGTTTATTTGTCTTGTTACGTGGATCATTTCCAAACTTGTTAAACATGTCCATATATTTGTCTTTTGGAATAAAATAAAATCATGGACTATATTCTTGATACGCTCATCTAATTTTAATGACCGTTTTTTCCTGTTACGTTCCTTAACATATATAGAACACTGCCTTATTTTGAAGTCTACATGTTTCGCTTCTTCCTTGATAACACTTATAAAAAAATAGAGGTGAGGTTTTCGTCCAATTTTCTTATTGATTCGGTTGTGCCACGCCTCTACCATATTGATAGTCCGATGTCGTTCTTCATAGCAGCTGAGACATTCGATGTAGGTACCCAACCAAACATTTGAGACATATGAATTAAATTGTTGGTAACCAGGAATCATTGCAGATTTTGCGAGAATCGTCAGCCACCCTTCTGCTATATACATAGTTGGCAGAAATGCCAAAGCTGCACACATTCTGACATGTCGGCGGCCCTCAATAGTATTGGTGATTCCCAACTCTTTAGCTTTACGCAACAAACATTGCTTGTAATGGAAAAAACAGCCTATGATTTTCGCTCCGGGAAAATTTACTTTGATTGCCTGAATTGCACCCAGCTCAAAATCCACGTGTATTTTATCAGGTCTAAAATTGATGACTAATTGTTTTAGAAATCTAAAAACAACAATGTAGGTCGCTTTTTCTTTATTGGGCAGTAGGCAATAAGCTAACGGAACGACATTTGTTTCCATATCAGAGCTCCCTATATCAGCATGAATGGAATAAAGCTGTTTAAAAGGGCTAGGGGTACACTTAAATGTGCCGTCACAGAATATATCTTTAATTCCGCTGCTTTGTTCCACAGCAAAGGGTGTCATAAAAATAAGAATATTATCTTCTTCAAAAACAAGAAAATTTTTAGCCAATTTTTCTGGAATGACCACATCCTCTAGTAATCGGCAAACGGTATTATTAACCTTAAGTTCTTGTCGCCGGGTCCTGTATAAACCGTTTTTGACAGCATTAAAATTTGGTATTATGTCAACACACTCAGTATCAGGCGTTTTAAGATGTTTTATGCTTTCTTCATAAATTGTTTGCACCGATCCGTATTCTTCGCGCACTCTTTTTTTACAATTATGTAAAGCTTCAGCAACGAGATTAGAACCGAGATCCGGGTCACAGCCATAGCTATGTTCAGTTGCTCGGATTACCGTAGTCACGTCACTGTCTGTGGTTAAACTGCCTTTGCATGAATTTCTATTTTGGCATCGCCACCATATTGTCCCATTACCATTTTTTTGCCCATAGTTGTATCGATGACCGTTTTTTAATACTATTTTACTATTTCTTTCGCTTGATATCACAATTAGTTTGTCTTCCATTACGCACAATTATTTCGGAAACGATAAGTGTCATAAATATTTAACAGAATGACAAGAATGAATGACAAACGTTATAAAATAGCAGCCAGTATTATATTATCGTTTAATATCTAAAAAGGTCTAAAGTCGCAGTTTGTATGCATCTTGCAAAAGTGCCTTTATCACTTGGATTACATTAAAAAAATATTCTGAGATTTTTAAACATCTTTAGATCCTGGAAACTAGTGAAACAGACGAATATGGAAACTAGCGCTGATGACAACCTAACTTAGCTAACCTTACAAGGAATCTTGCGAATTGACGAAACTAACAAACTCGTGAACGAGGAAACTGAAGGATTACGAAAACAGTAAACTGGTAAAATTGTCTACCTAGCGTAACTGACGAATAGGTTAACCGTTCGATTAGCGAAACTGACTAATAACGAAATTAGCGGATCGCAAAACTGGCAATTTCACGGAACTGACATACTAGCAAAACTAGCGAAAGAGGAAACTTAAGAATCAGGAAAATGCCTAACTAGCGAAATTGACAAACTACCGAAACTGTCTAATGTGTAAACTGGCGAGTTAGTGAAATTGACCAGTAAGGAATCTGGCCAGTGGTACGCTAATCCATCAGAAAATAAACGGGACAAAAATAAGGACAATTTTACCGAATAAATAACTTACAACAAATAATTACAATTAAATGAGCATCCATTTAGAAAAACCATTTCCGTATGTAACAATTATTATTCTGAAAGTATACAACATTATTATGTAAATCACAGACTGACAATTATCTTTTTATGTATTTTTTGCATTTTTTTTTATGTTATTGTGACGGAACAAGCCCGAGGCCCAACTGATGTTAAGTGGACTAACCTCTGCCTATAACAGACGCATTTCGTCAGCGACGAATTGCACTGTGCCCGTCACACTGAGACGTCCAGTTGTTAGGTCTCATTAGCCTGTAATTTTTCTGGCTCTCAAGGACTGCTGCCGGAACACACTGTTAGGTGCTTGGCGACAGATTTTCTACTTGGTGGTCGCTAGCCAGGCGGGCATTCGCAAAAAGCCCTTCCACCATGCGGTGAAGCTCAAGCTCGCGGCGGGATTCGAACCATGAACCTGTTGCATGGCAGCCCATAGGCAATGCCACTGAGCCATCACTGCTTCAAAAATCTTTGCTTTGCGTAAGATGATTGATATGTACACCTATATTATTATTGTTCAGAAAATAGGTTACTATTTATAAGTTAGTTCTTCAAATTACATCCTTTTATTTGTAACTGCGCGCCATATCTCCTTTGGTAAATCTTGGTTTGTTGGGACATGGTGTAGCTGTGACATACTCATGTAATGGATCTGCATAGGACAACTTAGGACCGTACTGACCATAGTTTAATTTATGATCATAAGGTGAGTGTTACGGTTGGACCTTGTCACCCTCATTGGGTCGCCAAGATACAGGCTTTGCCTAGTTTGGGACCCGCTGGGATTTTATATTAAGTCAGTGTTCTGATTTAAATTTGTTTAAACCTTGGTCTTAGTTAAAAGTAATTGTAATACAATACTTTTCTGGCAATTAAATTATTATTATTAACAACAGACATCACATCAATGTCTGATGAAAAGACTGACATGTAGCTAAGTCTAAACTTAGGTCTTAAGTCTTAACTATAGTTTAGGTGTTTCTTAGCTATATTGTTATATAATTAGCTCATTAAAAAAAAATGCCTTTTCACGTTTAAAGTAATGATAGCCGAGCAGCTATAGTTATGGACTGTCATGTTGCAGGTCCATGCTTCGCTCCCCACCGCCACCGGTATGTGCTTGATAGCTTGGTAGAACATTTTGCAAATGCTCGGCTGGCCACCCTCAAGTAGAAAATCCTTCGCCAAGCACCTAAGAGTATGTACCGGCTGCAGTTCTTGAGAGCCAGTACCTAAGTTCTGTAGTATGATGACGTGTGACTTAACAAATTTCTCAGGGTGATGTTAAATTTTTTGAAGCAGTGATGGCTCAGTGTCATTGGCTATGGGCTGCCGCGCAGCAGGTCCATGGTTCAATCCCGCGGGCTTGAGCTTCACCGCATGCTGGAAGGGCATTTTGCGAATGCCCGCCTAGCTAGCGACCACCCTCAAGTAGAAAATCTGTCGCCAAGTACCTAACGGTGTGTTCTGGCAATTACAGGCGCATGAGACTTAACAACTATGTCTCAAAGTGACGGGTGCAGTGTAATTCGTGACTCGTGATGATATGCATCTGTTATAGACAGAGGTTAGTCCGTTTGACATCAGGTGGTCCTCGAGCTTGTTCCGTTATAATAACATAAAAAAAGTGAAATATGATCGCTTGAGAAGGAAGTAGTAGTTGCAATTTAAAAAATATATTAGAGGCGACCAAAGGTAACATCGTTAGACACCTCTCCAGAAGGTGAGCAGCAGCGCTTTCTTATGAACTGATATCTCATGCAATCCCCAAGACGCCTGCCAAGCGTGGTGGTTATGGCAAACCTCCACATAATGGGGGAGGCTGTGTTCAGCAGTGGACGATCTGACTGATACGGTAATAATATGTTATCTGTATTATACTCTCCGAAATGTATAATGTTCTTTACCCAATATTAGTTATGAGGAGCCTAACATTGAACTTGATCAAGTTAAACTTGCAACTGATAAAGCAACAGTATTTTTGGGAATTAAAATGGATTAAAATCTACATTCAGGCCCTTTTATAAATGTGAACTTGAACCGTTCATTAGAATAAAACAAATTATACCATAACAAGATTGAAACGCTCGTAGCGAAGTTTACTTAGCTGTTCTCAACCGATCAGCAAAGTTAAGCATCGTCGCCCGTGGTCATGAGTTGGATGCGTGACCGCTAGTGACATTACTACTGAGCGTGCACGTGCTTCGGAGGGCACGTTAAGCCGTCGGTCCCGGTTGTCGTCTTAAGAAGGCAGTCGTTATAGCATGGTGGTAGGGCATTTTGCGAATGCCCGCCTGGCTAGCTACCCCTCTCAAGTAGAAAATCTGTCGCCAAGCACCTAACGGTGTGTATCGGCAGCTGTCCTTGAGAGCCTGAACAACATCTTCGACCACGTCATCACTAAACCATCAGGTGAGATAGTGGTCAAAGGCTAACATATCTATAAATGAGCAATCTTATTCCAATAGTTTTTATGGAAACAAAACACATCTTTATCAACATAAAAACATAATTATTTAAATGAATATAGGTTTCTGAGAAGCGGTTATTTAACCATGCGGATGACGCCATTTATGTTCATTTATATTCTACTAATGCTGTATAACATTACAAGGGAGGATCTACGGAGCTTGAGCATCGTTTGTACAAAATATATGATAATGGCATTATTTTTCATTGCTGATGGGCTATCATTTGTGTAAGGTTGCCAATTAGTACTTAGGTTATATAAATGCAATCCCCGTGGGGTGCCGGGTCAGAATTGCACCTCCCCATATCATCCCGTTGGTGTCGTAAAAGGCGACTAAGGGAATAATTATACTGGAAGGTGGGCAACAGCGCCTTCTAAAGAACTACTATCTTACACTGCGATCCCCAAGCCGCCTGCCAAGCGTGGGGATTATGGCAAATACCCCCTTAAAATAGGGGAGGCTGTGTTCAGCAGTGGACGATCCCGCTGATACAGTATAAATTAAAAGTCAAAAGTCCTCACCGATCCGACACCTGGAAAAAATTACTCGTTGTCAAAGGTCATAAAAACGGGCTTTGCAAGATTTTAAGCAAAACGGTAACTTTTATCATTAAATTAGCCCAAACAATAATTGTAGATCAGATAATTATCTTTAGTAAAATTCCAAATACTTTTTTCCAAAGAGTCACCGTTAACTGGTATCACAGGCATATATACAGCATTTCATCACATTTTTACCGACTTCAAAAAAAGGAAGAGGTACTCAAATGGTCTGCATTTTTTTTAATGTTTGTTACCTCAGAACTTTTGACTGGGTGAACCGATTTTGATGATATTTATTTAAAAGCTGATGCTTGCCCTGTGGATCCTTTTTTTATATATATCTACACACAGACTCCAGGGTCCATGACTTTTTTTTTATTAAGACCATTTTTAATTTAAAAACTAGATACTTACAATAAATAGGAAACGTGCTAAATGGATTATTTAAATTTCATCGATTAAGCCGTTTTTGAGTTACACTCTAATAACTGAAAAGTATATTTTCTTAATATACATAGTAGTAGTACGTAGCAAGGGTCACTAAAAGAATGAAAAGTTTTTTTTTTATATAGATTGGAACCGACTTCAACACTCAAAATTGTGAAATAACTTGTTGAAGTCGGTACCATAATGGTTCAAAAGTACCTATTGTCACAATATTGTGCGCATGGTACCGACTTCAACAAATTATTTCACATATTTGAGTGTTGAAATAGATTCCATTTTTTGGTATTTTTTTAAATTGTTTTAAGTATGGGATATTTCTTACTACCAATGACATGAACTTTCCAAATCAGCCGGAGCTGTAACATACCTAAGACATGATAGCCGTATGCTAATATTTAAAATGAATCAACAAAACATCTGTGATATGTTTTTGATGATATTATTATAAAACCGGTGTAATAGATATTATAAATAGATTGTTTTAACGATTATTAACTCTATTGGTTATTTTGTAAGTAAACACGTCAGTTACTTTACATAATGTGGGACAGATAAAAACATGGAGATAGATTTAACAACTCTTTCATTATAATTATATAAAAAAGGAATTCTGTAACTGAAAAAATGAGTTCTTGATAATTGATCTGGATATGGCTGAGTAGAATGATAAGTTATACGACAAATGCGGTAAAAAATGATTCATTACGACGATAATTTATCGAATTGTTCAATAAACTACAATGTAAACGTGGACGAAGTGACGAGTATAAAAATTGTTGACTAAACATTCTTATATTTTTAGTACTAAAAGCGGACTAACCAAAACGTCATGTAAAGAAAAGTATTTATATAAATTAATATACTTATATTTTATTTTTATTTTAACAGACGACTCGTTTCGTTAGAAATATTTGAATGAATGAAAATGAAATGATATGAATGAAATGAAATATAAATATATATATTTACATTCTTGCCTACCCATTAACATACCTACTTATATATCCAAAACAACATATCATGATGACGAAGAAACAAATTGGCACTGTTCAATGTTATACAAACAAAATACGAGTAGGTAGGTAAGTTTTAATTATAGTGTATCCTTAAACTAAGTAATTATTAATAAGTTAACCCAATATACAGTCAGTGTATACGGAATTAAACATACAAATATTTAATGACATGAGAGCCCCGGCTTTCAGTTTTAGTGTCAAATTTCTTCTTCTTCTTCTCTCTGACAATATGATGTTGCTACGACGTTTCGTTTGACTTGTAACGCGGGAAATCGGAGGCCATGCAAATGTAGTATTTGTATATCACCTCTAGAGAAATAAAATCTAGGCCTACTAACACGCCCTTGTCATTTCCTTTTTTTCAGCAACTAATTATTACTAATGTAAATTTTGCCAGAGGAGCACAAGAAAATTTTTAATATTAGTAACACGAAAGAAAACGATAGGAGCCTAGATATATTCTTCTTTTATATTAGGTCCTTACATATGAAATTGGCGTTTTGTATGGGAGGAACAAAAAGTCGAATATTTTTTAATATAATATATTTAATTAATCAAAGTATGAACCATTATTTTCTATGCACTTTTGCCATCTCATAGGTAGTTCATTGATCCCTTTACTAAAAAAACCAGTCGGACGGGAATCAATAAAATCTTTGAAGGCGATTTGGACTGCCCCATCGGAGTTGAATTTTTTCCCTTGCAAGAAGTTATCCAAATTTCGAAAAAAATGGTAATCTGTTGGAGCAAGGTCCGGGGAGTACGGAGGATGTCTTAGACTTTCCAATTGAAGCTCTTCTAATTTAGTAGCCGTCTGTAGCGCAGTGTGTGGTCTAGCGTTGTCGTGAAGCGGCAGTGGCGTGGAGCGATTGACCAGCCTAGGTTGTTTAGCCGCTAGCTTTTCCATCATGGTTTGCAATTCCTGACAATAGACATCAGCCGTAATAGTCAGGCCAGATTTGAAAAAACTGTAATGAACAATACCGGCACTAGTCCACCAAACGCTTACAAGTAACTTTTTTGGGGTTAATTTTCGCTTGGGGCAGGATTTGGCTGGCTGGCCAGGATCTAACCATTGCGCTGAGCGCTTCCAATTATCGTAAAGAACCCATTTTTCATCACAGGTAATGATTCGGTTTAAAATACCTTCATTATTGTGCCGGTTTAGTAATGTAACGCAGCAGTCGACGCGCGTTTGCCGGTTTGTTTCAGTCAATTCGTGAGGTACCCACCTTTCAAGCTTTTTAATCTTCCCAATTTGCTTCAAGTGAATTAAAACAGTTTTATCACTAACATCGCAGCCTGCAGCTAACTCGGACGTGGTTTGCGATGGATCCGCTTCCACAATAGCCTTCAACTCTTCATTATCAACTTGAGTCTCAGGCCGTCCACGGGGCTTGTTCTGCAGGTCGAAATTTCCAGAACGAAATCGTTGGAACCAAAAACGAACTGTGTTTTCTTTTGCAACACGACCGCCATACACATCATTCACCCTTCGAGTTGTTTCCGCAGCACTAGTGCCACGGCGGAACTCGTACTCGTAAATAATGCGATATTTAAGGTTTTCCATTTTGTAAAATGAGTGACGCAAACAGAAAAAAACAGAAGAAAAAAAACAAATGAATGACGATCATCGAAGCACAAATACATGAGTCTATAGCTGTACAAATTTGAATTTGGAATTCCTTACCAAAGAGGAGAAATTCGTGATTAAAGTGGCCAGTACGAAAAACGCCAATTTCATATGTAAGGACCTAATATATATGTCATTGGCTAAGTTTTCGAAGATTAAACATAATAACATCACGAAACTTCGATCGCGTGAAATTTCTCCCTATACCGCCTTGTTCTTTCTAACCGTTGCGTTGCCTGCATTGAACATGTGACAGAGTAATCATTACCATAGAGACCGAGCGTGGCTTTAGGAGGCATGTTCTCGATATGTCGAACTGAATTGTATGAAATAAATATTTTTAAATCCATAATATGTAGGTAGTTAGAGGATATGGTAATTTTAAAAATAGGTATTTAAGGTAATATATTTCTTTTTTAATAAATAGATAAATTAAATATTATTAGCCAATTAGTCTTCCATCTAAAATTATCATTCAAGATTTCTTTTTCATCCTTCAGTTGTTGATAATGGACAAAGCAAAGCATTGGAAAACACGATCAAGATTTTACAATTATTTTCGCTTATTATTCACACGAGGTTGACTTGCTATAGACCTATGCATAGATCAAATAGAATATATTCTACGTGGACCTATCTATGTACACCCTGGTATTTGATCGCTTTTGGACACAATGACTGTTATAGCAAATGTCTCTCTATTCTAATTATTACTCTGTGGACAATACTGACGCCATTTATTTATAGTACCACCAACTTAACTGTGCAGTTGGCAAGGGCGCTGCTGGTCAAGGAAATCAACTACAAACTGTCACAATTTGAAGGAATGTTGTAGATCTTTTTTCTGCCACCTGAACAGATAAATTGGTGGGACTGTATTTAGAGTCTGTTTCAGAATGTTCGAGTAAGTTCCGGTTATACTACCTAGAACATATTTAGTAAATAAAACACTATCTTTGCGTTTCACAGTCATCGATTTAGTCTATCCATATGTTAAAGCTTGAAACGCGCTGCATATTAACTGTCATTTTTATCATTCAGTTATTTTATGTTCTGGGTAGTATAACCGGAACTTACTCGAACATTTTGAAACAGGCCTAAATCTCATCGACGCTATTCAATACAATTTACAAACAAACTACTTAATGTAGGTAGGTATGTGCATATTTAAATACTTATATATAGTTATATAGTATGTAACCTCAAACCTTTAGTAAGTTTTAACAGTAACACTTTTACTAGATTTCACCGCAATCTCCACTCCATTAGAAAACGGTGATGTTTTATTCTGTATAAAGGCAAGATCTTCAGCAATCATCATCATCAAAATCCAGTAGACATCTACCGTTGAAGAAAGATCTCCATCTTCGAACGCCACTTTAACTACAAACTTTACTTCCACTTGAAATCTTCGTTTATTTTCTAAATCCAACTTAATGTATGCTATGTTCCAGCCCATCCTCCATGAGGCCGTAGGGGAATCGTTCAGCGGTGCGTAAGTAGTATATGCCTCGTGTGCTCGGGTCACAGCCATACCCCATCAAACTGTTGTAGAAAAAAACACAATTATTATGATAACTAATAAAAAAATATTGTTGATCAGAGAGCTACAGGCTATTATGGTTCTACGATGTACTCCCAAGAATCTATTGTATCAACCGAAATGTCTACGGCTGAACATGGATGAATTGAGGAGGACGATGGCCGGCACATGCCTCAACTCGTGAACGAGTGCTGCTGGACACTGGTCCGTTCAGAATTTAGTCAAAGTTTATATTGGGTATAATTGGCATCCCTTATAACTGTTTCCCCCTAAGTATGTAATGTTCCCCATAGTAATATAATTGTTTAATTAAAATCTTCGTTAACTTCAAAAATGGCACGGACCCGTATGTGGAAAATCAATCGATTCTTATAAAAAAAAAAAAAAACGTACAGTTGTGTGGACCTATTCAGTTTTCTTAAAAATAAAATTATTATATTTACATTATTTACAGGATGACTTACAAGTTCCGAAAACACACTTTTGCTACTAATTTGGGCAGAGGTTCCACCTGAAGGGTGAAATAGTACGGAGTCTGGTGAATCTTGGAGTTATCACAATAATTCTGAACACTTAATTTAGAAGCAAGTATTACGGCAGAGAAGTTTCACTCGCATTACGTACTCGGACTAGATGAGTAGTTTTCTGAAATAAGACGCTGGTATAGTTATAAGACCTCTAGATTGAGCTCTTATTTTTTACATATAGATCGTTACTCCATATAGTACCGTAGCAACATAAGCTGTAAGTAGTTGGTACTCACGCAACGTTATCGTGGTTGCACCAGCCCAGCTTGAAGGCTCCGTGCGTGTCGCAGGCCTTGCCTAGGAAGGCGCGCGGCCGCCGGATGGACTCCGCGTACAGCCTGTTGACGCGCAGGTGGCTGCACGTCTGCGTCACGCAGTTCGGCTGCCCTGAACCGCCGTTCGGGTAGAAGTCCACGTGCCCTGCAAGGGTGGGAACCAGTTCCATTTATGTGACTCATACATACTGTCTTTAAAGTTTCAGATTCAGTTTAATTAAGGTAAGTTGCACAAAAGAAGACACATTTTATCTATAAAATATGTTCTGTGAGTTTTAAAAGGCATAAGTTTATTTTAAACAGAAATTTTGTTTTTTTTTAATGTTATTTTGAGGGAACAAGCCTGAGGCCCACCTGATCTTAAGTGGAATAACCGCTGCCTATAACAGATGCATTTCATCACCAGTCACGAATTGCACTGCGCCCGTCACTTTGAGGTTCTTAAGTGTCATGTGCCTGTAATTTCACTGGCTCCCAAGGAGAGCTGCCGGAACACACCATTAGGTGCTTGGCGTCAGATTTTATACTTGAGGGTGGTCGCTAGCCAGGCGGGCATTCGCAAAATGCTCTTCCACCATGCGGTGAAGCTCAAGCCCGCGGCGGGATTCGAACCATGGACCTGCTGCACGGCAGTCCATAGCCAATGTCATCACTGCTTCAAAAACTTCACTAAGGCAAAAGTTATATATCTTACGTCGGTATTTTCTTTATAACACCATTTCAGTTCTATTGAAGCTTAGGACCAGAACTAATGAACTCACCAATCGGCTCCGTCAGTCCAAAAACACCAGCATCGGTGTGCACAACATCAACAAAGTCGGCATCAGAAGCATTCAACCTGAGCTCATTTTCCACCAGCGCGAAGCACGGCCCCGCTGGGTCCAGACCGGATATTCTGCCAACCTTGGAGCCAGTGAGTCGCTCAAACTGCTTGCCCGTGAATCCAGCTATGTGCGACCCCAGGCTGTGCCCGATGAGGTGGATGGACTTCGTGTCTAGACCCCCTAGGAAAAAAAGCTTTGGTTAGGTTGCCTGTTGACTATTGCCATCCCAAAAATTGAGGGGAAGTAATAACTGCTGAAATATAGAACGATTTCATTTACTAAAAATTAAAACCTTGCACTTCTTTTGGACAGCTCCTAAATATTTATTTTTTTAAGAAACACCAACAGTATACATATTAAATAATCATAAGGGACGTTCTTAATATTTAAGTTCTGGTACAGTCGCCTGCATAAATATGTATACATTGTAAAGTTTTCAAAAATATATCACGGTATAAAATTCCGTAAAGATGTGCACAGCAAATACCCCATAAATATGTAACCATTAACTTATGTCATAATCGTCTATACATTTCCAACTAAATTATGTATCCATCCATGATTTTCAAAAATATTGCACTATATAAAATTTCATAAAAATGTTAATAGCCAAATTATTATATATATATCAGAGTATAAAATTTCATAAAGATGTGCACAACAAATACCCCATAAATATGTAACCGTCAACTTATGTCATCCATGATTTTCAAAACTATCAAACAGTATTAATGTGCGTAAAGATATATGATCAATGATGTATGAAATTGATGTTTTTGCATGACTACTATTATATATATATAACTAGCTGAGCCCAGCGATATTACCCGCTGTTTAACATAAATAATATCAAAGCATAAGAACATTTGTGTTCGTAGCCATTTTTATAGCCAAATCAACCAAAACAACAACAACCATCACTTTTGAGCGTGATTCAGCCGTTTGAGCGTGAAGAAGTAACAAACATATAAACACACTCACAAAGTTTCGCATTTATAATATTATTATAAGTAGGAAGTAGGATAGCAGTCACGCAGAAAAATCAATTATAAGTATACACAGTCGTAGAAACTGAGTTTTATGATAATAGTGATATGTTTTCAATAAAAAGAATACATGGTATTGTGGCTTTAAAATGTAAACAATATTATTAGTGTAAATATTTCAATAAAATGTATACAAAGTCGTAGCAACCGAGTTTTTGGATAAAGGCAATAGTTAGAAATGTTTTCATAAAGAAGTATACATAGTGTTGTATCATTTATATGTAAACAATTACCTTATTTTAATTTGCATATCGTGTATGTCTATAAGATACATAATATACCTACACAGTATTATTGTTTACATTAAAATATGCTTTATAACCGTGTTGATTATTTACTTCACAATAAAACGACCATAACAATTGTGACAGCTATGTATTTATTTAGTAATTAACAATGATTAAAATTGATGCAAATACAATTAAAATCTGGTGTATCCACCTTCTGCATTAATAACGTCTTGCAGGCGTTCGCGCATAGAGGCAATCATGTTGTGACAAACATTGGTGCCTCTGAAATGATCCCATATGTCAAAGGTATGTTTTTTTAAAGCTTCAGTGGACCTAGCTTCGCTGCTGTCCCACTGTTGCACCATTAAACCCCATAAATTCTCTATGGGGTTGAGGTCTGGGCTCTTGGATGGCCACGGCAATACATTTATATCAGTATCTTGTTATCTGAACCAGGCTCTGCATACTCGAGAATTATGTATAGCTGAGTTGTCCTGCACAAATGATACTGGGCTCAATCCCGGAAAGCATACTTTTGCAGTGGGGAGAAGAACCTCTTCTAATATATTGATGTAGGCTAAGCTGTTCATGCGCCCACTAATTTCGACCAACTCGCCCGGACCACTAGCTGCCATCCATCCCCAGACGCCGAAAGTTATTCGGCCGCTTCTCCTGGAGGCAAGAATATTTTTTTCTAAATATCTTGTGTTGTCGGGCCGCCATAAAGTTAAACGTCCATCATCGGATGAGGTAAACACCTTTTCATCCGAAAAAATAGTGCTACTAAAATCATAGTCTAAGTATTCGCGTGCAAATTCTAGACGCTGCAGTTTGTGGCTATTCGTCAATACCGGTTTTCGTGCTGGTGTTCTGAAGTGCAAATTTGATGCATGCAACCTTCGTCGAATCGTCGAAGTCGACACTTGAAACGAGGTTGCCATACTCTGTATACGAGCAAACCCGTCATTATTCATGGTGCTTATCAAGGTGCTGTCTTGCACAGCAGTAGTTTTTCGTGGTCGACCACTGCTTTTACGACACGTTACATTACTTTCTTCTTCCCATCTCTTAAGCCACATGTAGACGGTTTTCCTCTAAAAAAAAAAACTAACATCACGAAAAAGTTGAAAAAATTAACTTACCTTTACATTTATTTTAATAACCTCCAAAGAAGACAACTTGTTTCTAACAATAATGTGAATGGATGATATCAAACGTAGGAAATTTACTAGGCATTAAAATTACTTACTGTTATTCCTAATTCCAAGGCTATGTCGGTGACCGATTTACCCTGTTCTTTAAGATCAATAATTTTATGTCTTTCGTGAGTCCCAATACGATAAGATACAGTATTATCACTCATTATGAATATTTTCTCCAATAACTTAATTAGAAGCTATTTTATTCAAAATGCAGTCAACTCTTCTGATCGAACAACACATATAATTACCTATAAAACGTAGGTAGGAAACAATTATACTAGTAGTCTACCCTCTAGATAATAGCATAAAATGCAATACATAAACAGGTTCATTATTGCGTTTGAAATGTATAGGTGATTACGACTAAGTTGATGGTTACATATTTATGGAGTATTTGTTGTGCACATCTTTATGAAATTTTATACTGTGATATTTTTTTGATAATTTGGCTTTTTACATTTTTATGTAGTTTAATATTGTGACATATTTTTGAATATAATGGATAGATACATAATTTAGTTGGAAATGTATAGATGATTATGACATAAGTTAATGGTTACATATTTATGGGGTATTTGCTGTGCACATCTTTACGAAATTTTATACTGTGATATAATTTTGCAAATTATAAATTGTATACATATTTATGCAGGCGACTGTACATACACCTTTTACAGGCGTTTACAACATTGTTCAAAAGTGAGTTAAACGGTTATATAACAACAAAAAAAAGTTAAGATGAATAGAACTGATTTACACCAACATTGATAGGTTTAATTATGAAATGTAAATACTATCTTAATATATCAAATTCATTGGATTATGTATTTATAATTTAATTTGATGCAATTATTACTTTTTTTTCCTTTGATTGTTTTAAGAATGAATTAATCATATTTATAGCAAGACAATAAAAAAAGTAACGCTTCTTCGAATGCACTAGAAGTCAGAACATTTCCCCAAATAGGGACTCAACTAATTTTACTCCTAAGCACATTATACGAATCGAGAAATATATCTAAATCACTAAACTACTAATAAAACTACACTATACTATGAAACTACTATACTATAACACTACTACGAGTATACTATAAAAGTAACTACTAACAAGTAGGTACTTACTCTTCACCATTGCGGCCAGGACCTCCCCGAGCTTCTCTCCAATGAAACGGACGCAAGTGGTGGAGCGCAGGTAGAAGTAGCGGATGATAGAGCTGGCGTCTAGCCCCAAGATGTTGTACTCCCCTGCAAGCAGTAAAGACAGTAAAGGGTTTTGGGGCTTGATCGAATAACTGATCCTCTCAAGTCACGCAAATATGCTACATCGTAAATTAAAATCATCTCAACCCAAACTCATCAATACCCTCCCCATATCCCCATTTTTTGAGAGCCAGTATTTCTAGGTTAGCCTGAACAACATCTTAGACCAAATCATCACTTACCATCAGGTGAGATAGTGGTCAAAGGCTAACCAATCAGGAATAAAAAAATAAAAAAAAATATGTTCCTGTGGGTGTCGTAAGAAACTACGAAGGGAAACGTAACAGAAGATGAGCTGCAGCAACTTTTGAAGACCTGCCATCTTCAAGATGCCTGCCGAGCGTGGAGATTATGGTCAACCCTCCTGATGGGGAAGGCATAAGTTCAACATCGTCTTGGTTACAAAATAGTAGATGAAAAAGTAATCGTTACTCAGTTTCCATCTCACCTATGACTATTGGTAAGGGTTCTGTAAAATATTTGCAACTGATTTTCACCTTTAAACAATAAGGAACTTACCAGTCTCCAAGAAGGCATCGCTGATAGGCGCGAAGTTAGGTCCTAGAGTGGGGTCGTCCGTGAACCCGTGGATGTAGATGATGAGCCTCGCCTTGGGGTTCAAACCTCGCTCTTCAGAGAGGAGTTGGGCGGCGGAGTTCAATGGATACGTCACTTTCAAATTTCTGAGGGAAAGGAATACCAGTTATAGCCTAATTTAATGCCGCAACATGGGTACCGACTTCAAGACCAGCTAGCAGTAATATTAGTATATTAGTGTTTTAGGTAAAATGTTTATTTTTATTTATTTATTTTTATTTTTGCATGTATTCGAACCTGGGTTTACGCATCGGGTGCCTTATCCTCTGACCTGTATTTTGTTCATAAAACGTTGAGCACTGAAAATTCGTAAACGTGATGTTTGCTTAGTACGCGGTAGGGCTCGTAATCTTATTTAGAAATATAGAAGGATAGCGACGAGACCAGAGTGAAAAAGTACTTCTTTCGTCAGATGAAGTCCAATAGTCTGGTTGATGGTCGTACCGTCCCCTATGACGGTTAAAATATAAAATTAAGTAGCAAAATTCGCCTCTGTGCAGCCAGTTTCGATGGCCGAGTAGTTAAGGCACCTGCTGCGCAAAGCCGAGGGAGGGAAGTGGGATTGAATTCTTCTCGAGATGAAAATTTTGTGCTATAAATATGTGTAAATGGATGTCGCATGGGATAGTGCTTGAAATAATTTTCAGGTTATATGGTTTTAAGTTTAGCAGAGTAGTCCGTTTTGCTACTTCTTAACATACCTGGAACAACTTGTTCAGGATGACACCTTACCTTGATCTAAAGTTAAGCGTGAGACGGTTCAGGTCAGGCGCCAAACCCCAGTTCGATACCTGATCATAATCCACACCGACTAGCTTCTTGACGTGGCTACCTGTACAAAATATATTAATGTCAACAGTTATAACGGTAAGGCCTTTGACCACTCTCTTGCTAAGGGTAGGTGATGATGTACTTAGTTGAAAATGAGATGCAGAATAGGTCCTACATGTAAATTGGTACATGATGTGCAATAAATTTCCCGAGCTGGTAAAAAATACGCTTCTATGACAAACCGGTGGAACGTGAAAGGGACAGAAAAGATATGACAGGATCATGTTTTTTTTACTTCTTTTGTATCGGGCGCTGTGCTCTATATGAAGTTCTTTATTGAGTCTACCAAGTTAAAAATATATATAATAATTATAATGTGCCAAGCAAGGCCGTAAACAGAAAATCTGTCGCCAAGCATCTAACGGTGTGCTCCAGCAGCACAGCCTTACCCATTTTAGGTTAAGCCCGTCTAACATTGCAAACCACATTATCATTACCATCGGGTGATATTCTGGTTAAAGGCTAGCACATCAGATATAATGAGAAGAGTGAGTGCGGCCACGATATGATATTGTAATGTTATTCGAGTTGATATCCAACAAAACGTGTCTTCTCCTATGATTGTTCCATTGAAAAAGGTGAATTGAATCTCAAAAAGGCAATTTTTTTAACTCAAAAAGAGTACCGCTTACGGATATAAATATAATATATATATTATATTTATATCTATATAATATATTTATTCTAGAGGATAAGACATATACTATGTTTGATTCGAAAACACGATTCAATATCGAAAACACGATCAATATTAATATTATATCTCTCGACAGAAAAAAACCATGAATACAGCTCTAAAATTTCACTTAACCAACGCTTTTTTTCTATATCATAAATCGTATCTATACAAATTTTATTTCTAATTATTATGAAGCAACAACAACAAAAAGTTAACTTTTATATGAATTTATTTTAAAAATCCGCTAACGCCTGCTCATAAAATACGTACGAAAATTTATAAAAAAATCCTGTATTAGCAATTAATCGCTCAGAAATTTCCTAAAATCGGCACTTTGCTATTACCTGTATTGAATAATGCAAAAGTCGGCAAAGTGCGAAACTCGGCACTAAGCTCCGAAATCAATATTGCGTAGTTCTGTTTTCACTCGCGTGCGAAACAAGGTCTCTCAACCCTACACCCCCAATCTGACATTTTTCATAAACAACTTCATCGTAATAATTTCCGTTAGGATAGATAGATAAAATTATTCATTGGCATTGCGATATGAAAATCCATTTTACAAGAAGCGCTCATAGCGACGTTTGCTAAGCTGTTCTTAACCGGTCAAGTTAAGCAACGTCCACCGCGGATGAGTCGGATGGATGACCGCTAACTGAGCGTGCACGTGCTTCGGAGGGCACGTTAAGCCGTCGGTCCCGGTTGAACATCTTCAACTACATACATCACTTACCACCGGGTGTGATAGTGAGCAAAGGCTAACTTATCGATTATTAGAATAAAATGCCGTACAAATTCGCCTCAATAATTTACTGTGGAGGGATACGCCTTCGGGCGTTTAGTAAGGACAATGTACCACCTACTCCTTGACCTTAAAATAGTATATAATAACAACTAAACTCACACTGAACATTTCCAAAAGCCGTGAATGCTTTGTCCATGGGGTCTTTGAAGATCCCGACGACATCCTTCATGTCTTTCATCTGGTGAGAAATTAAGTCCGCGAGCTGAAGATGGACTCCGTTCAGGAACAGGAATGTGAGAACTGGCACTAGGTATAAGTTGCAGATCTGAGAATAAATACGTATTTAATTTGAACTAGCACAATAAAAGTATTGATATGTATATTAAAAAATAAAAAAATAAAATGGATTTGAAAGAAAGAAACAAGAAAAGAAGTTTATTCAATACTACAACAAAAATATTATAAAGTATGTTAAACTTAATCCTATAAAGTTCAAAGATTTCATATAATTCGTGTGGATCATGTCATCCTGCTGCGAAAGCTGCAAGAACTGGGCATACAGGGTGATCTTTTGAGATGGGTGCAATCGTACGTTGATAATAGGAGTCAAGCAGTGGTGATCGGTGGGGCCCGTTCCGACTACATTAGGATCCCTTCTGGCGTTCCGCAAGGATCGTTGTTAGGCCCATTATTTTACACGGCTTATCTTTATGATATTGGATCATGTTTCCATAACGCAAAGTTTTTACTTTATGCTGATGACAAGAAGGTTTATTACAAAATACGAAATATCAATGACTGCTTTAAATTACAGGAAGATTTAGATAGATTAACAGTATATTACAATAAAAACCGAATTGATGTCAATCTGAATAAATGTATGTCTATAAACTTCACGCGCAAGAAGGACCCTATTTCCTTTTCGTACAAACTTAATAATACATTAATTATCAAACAAGACTGCGTTAAGGATTTAGGAATATTCCTCGACAAAAGTCTTACATTTGCACCTCATGTTGAATATATTGTTGATAAAGCGTACAAAAATTTAGGATTTATACTACGTGTGACTAGGCCATTTACTGATTTACTATGTTTGAAAGTATTATATTTCGCGTATGTGCGCAGCGTACTTGATTATTGCAGCCCAATTTGGAATCCGCAATACGTTATTTACGAGAATGCTATAGAATCAATTCAAAGAAAATTTATTAAGCACTTAGAATTCCGTAGCAAGACTATATTTAACGATTATGTAGCCTCTTGTCAAAAACACGGATTGATGACGTTGCGTAATAGACGTATTTTAAATGATATGTCATTATTTCATGACATTTGTTCAGGCACACTCGATTGCTCCTTGTTAATCGCCGATGTGCTAGCCTTACGAGCTCCGCCTCGCAGAACAAGACACACCCAACTGTTCCAAGTGCCTACCCACCGCACTAATTACTCGGCAAATAGCCTTACAAGTAGAATGCCTAGAACTTTCAACAAATTATTTAGCGAAATTGATCCCTTTTGTAAATCTAAACATGTTTTTAAAAATGCAGTATCTAAATGTATTAAAGACAATTTTTTGTAAGGTAAAACCATTTTCGTGAAACAGTAACTATTTCAAACTATGTGTATAATAATAAAAAGTAATTAAACAAAATAAAAAATAAAAATTAATTAAATATATTAAATCAATAACGTATGTAACGAAAATATAAAAATAATTAAAATATGTATATATTTTTGCGCCATGTAAGCCTCACTTGCGTCCCGCTAAAGCTAAAACTGGTCTGGACGGTTAGCTGCACCGCTCAACATAAGTTGTTGTTGTGAGCTGTAACTATATTATAGTTAGTGAACATTAGCACTTGCGTTGTTTTTCGTAAAATTTGAAGTAGTCCTACTTATTAACTTAATACTTGTTTACATCGAGTTGGAAGTATTGATTAATTAGTTTTGTCGGACGAACACCCGAATGATATTGTTTATTGAATTTGTTGTAATGTATTTTTATTTAGCGGTTTTGTTGTTTATAACTAAAACATACTACAGAGTTCGCCTCCCACATTGACAACACACACACACACACACACACACACACACACACACACACACACACACACACACACACACACACACACACACACATTTATTTACATACACAACACGCAATCCATACATACAAAACATGATATTTATTGTTATAGCATTCATTAATAATTTCTGCTTGAAGGATTAATGTTAGATTTTTCTGTAATTTTAATGTTACTTTTCTAGTTCTTTTCATTTGTTTTTATTGTTACACCAAAAATTGTTTATATATATTCCCTGTCAACAGTTACGTAGTTAAGTATTTATTAACTCATAATGTGACTAACTACCCGTAAAATGATGTGGTAAACATGTATACATGTACCTATTCCTACAAAGTGAAGGTTCTATTTGGCTCATGTGTAGAATATATTTTAATAGTTATAAGAAACCAATGTTACAGCTGTGAACTTTTGTTTAATAAATAAATAAATAAATAAATATAACATATTAAAACAGTGTTTAACAGAGACCATTTATGTATTTTTGTTAATTTTGATATGTGAGTCTTTGACCACTATCTTACCTGATGGTAAGTGATGATGTGGATGAAGGTGTTGTTCAGGCTAACCTAGAATTTCTGGCTCTCAAGGACAGCTGCCGGATAACACCATTAGGTGCTTGGCGACAGATTTCGTACAGAAAAGTTTAGTATGTCGAATATAGTAATACGTAATGTATGTAGTACTAATATTAAGTACCTACCATATTTTTTCGTAGATCTAGGAAAATTATATTTCTTATCCTGGATGGACACGAGACAAACGAAAGATTTTTCATAAACATGAACATGCTGATATTATAAAAAAAAGTATTTTCAGGCCACAGCAAAACAGTATCAGTAGGCCTTACGATACCATACAAAGCTGTCATGCAGTACACAGGCTCTTCTTTCCACAAATAATGGAACACACACAAACTATCAAACATAAAAAAAATATTTGTATCTGGGTTATAATTACTATGAAATTATAAATATTTTATAGTAATTATATATCGATTGTAAAACTATGGTATAACTGCTTATTAATAACTGTATTTGTAGTTCTTAGATACTATCTTATTCATATATCGTCATATACGAGTACGTAAAAAGAAGTAAATACTATAGTTATTACCTAAATCCAATTAAAGTCAGTGCAATGCATACCTACCTATTATTTTAGCTGATTTTTACGTGTGCTCCGAAACCAACGGACAAAACGGAGCCCTGATCTGTCGTCTGTCCATACGTCCGTCCTTATGTCAAACAGATCTTGAGCTCGTAAACGGGATAAAGATGGAAAAAGCGCTCATAGCGTGGCTGGCTTAATAATTTGTTACCCATTAATTAGGTTGAAAACATTAATTAAGTTATTCAACGTCAGCTGCGTCATGACTTGGATGGGTGACCGATACTGTTATTACAACTAAGCGCTTTCGTGCATCAAATGGCACGTAAAGCCGTTGGTCTCGGTTGTTGTCTTAGGGTAGTCTTAGGCAGTCGTTATAGCAAGGTGGTAGGGCAGTTTGGCAATGCCTGCACGGCTAGCTACCACCTTCTGTCACCAAGAACCAAGCAGTGTGTTCCCGCAGCTGGCCTTAACCCGTATAAGTAATCCTAGTGTTCATATTATGGGTTGCTTTTCTTGGCTATAATATTGTGGTTATACGTACGAATAGTAGTACAAATAGTAATATTACAAGGTACAAATAATATTTAATGGTCAAATTTAAAAACAAAATACCTATCTTCCTCCTTGGGTAATATGATATGATATGATATGAATATTGATATTATTTTGTTAGAAGTTTTGTTGTGCCACCCATCTACGCAATAGCATTCACGAGATGTATTAATTATTATTAACAAACCTTCTCCATGTGATTTTTAGTTTATGTAATCTTATCATGACTTGTAGTAATGACACGAGCAAGTCATACCCTCGATTGTAAGCGAAACCAACACATAATCTTGTTTAAACTAAGCTCTCTTGTTAATACCTTATGGTATACCCGCTATCTGCCTTTGGTTAAGGAGTAAAAAATTCATGATTTTCCGTATAAATTTTACACTATATACTTATTTTTTAAATAAATAAACTATCTTTTTTGTAATGGCTTACGCCTTGCATCAAAGCAAATAGTAAATGTTCATCAAAATCGGCAAGTTGAAATTTGCATACACCAAAAAAAATGCAAGAAAAAGCTGATAACAATCGAGATTAAACTTGTAATACTGTAGGTAAGGTAAATTTATGAACTGTGACTACATTGACAGCTTAAAAACAATTCATGAATCTACTAATGTGTTGGTATCATATATGCGTGCTAGATGGCGCTTCGGCAAATATATCATTCGTGTGTGACAAGATAGTTTATACTAGTTCTACTAGAGAGCGCTCTAAATTTCTAATTATAGTCGAATTTTTAATCAGACGGAGTAAAGTTACATTACGAGTGTTGCTACTTTTTTACGATACAAAAATAGTGCTGTGGTAAAACGATTTAGTTCTTTCTCTTCGTCACTTCAGTGAGCTGTATAATTTTACATAATCAACAATTAAACAAAAACGTTGCAATGTTTTTTAATGAATTTATACTTGTTAAACAATTAAATGCTTTATTTTTTGATACATTAGTTACAAAATTCAAACAATTATTTTATTAAATGTCACTCATAGTTCCGCTCATAAAACTGAACTAGAAATATCACTATGATTTGAAGTTGGCAATTTTATTTTGAAATGTGACATTTCGATCTGTCAGTTTACTCCGTCTGACTAAAAATTCGACTATAGATAAAATATTGCTATTGACTTGCGAACGTGACGCCATGTACCCCGCGAATTAAAATCGCGAGAAGCGGATACAAAATCTAACATCTTTCCTACGATTCTGTCCCTTCATCCAATCTCGTTATTCTGTGTTTAAATAACTCAATAAGGACGATGCTTTCAATTTGTCGGAATCTTTTTTATCTATGTTTCCTGATTACTCGAAGTCGATATGCTTTATTTATTTTTAAACCAATTTAAATATTATCAAAATCTGTTGAGTAGTTTTTCAGTTATAGTCAATTAACTGAAAAATGTATTTGCATACTTGGATGATACATAACAGAATAGTTTTATTTTTATAAACGAAGGTATATATTTTATGGTGATTGCAACACTTGTAGATGATGAAACGCTATTTTCAAGTTTCAACACAGTGTGTTTTAAAACAGCGTGGTAATTCAGTTTTATTTTAAATAACAGGTGAATAACAAGCACTATTTGGGTAGTTCACTACTAGTTTGAAACAATGATGGCCGAGCGGTAATAGCTATGGACTGCCGTGCCGCAGTACCCTGGTTCGATCCCCACCGCCGGCTTGAGCTTCACTGCATGGTGGAAGGGCATTTTGCGATTGCCCGCTTGGCTAGCTACCCCCCTCATGCAGAAAATCTGTCGCCTAGCACCTAAAGGTGTGTTCCGGCAGCAGTCCTTGAGAGCCAGTGAAATTACAGGCACAATAAGACTTAACAACCATGTCTCAAAGTGACGGGCGCAGTGAATGTGAAATGCATCTGTTATAGGCAGCGGTTAGTCCGCTTAACATCAGGCGGGCATCGAGTTTGTTCCGTCACAATAACATAAAAAAGTACTCGAAATGATATATGTTTAATTTTTTAAAATTATTGGAGCACAATTTTTTATGCCCGGGGCGGGAATATTGATTTATGTTTACTTACCTTCATTTTGTTTTTTTTTATAATACACTTCACTAAGACACAATCTAAGAACAATAATTCACAAAACCCAATTGTAAGTCTGGATTTCCTAAACAAGACTATTGTATGTAATCCTGCAGTATCCTTTTAAATACAATATACAATTAGTACATGTGACGTCATAGAAAAGCACAGGACCATTTTCCCTATTGTCTATCCGGGTAGCAATTCTGTAATATTGGTGGTGTTGCGTCTTCAATTGCAGGCAGACACCGTCAATCCATAACATAACTAATATGTTGGTCCGTGGGTTTCCTCGCTGTTCAAGGGAAGTAAAAAATGTATTCTTTTTCTATTCAAGTCATACTGCCAAACTTCCTATACGAATAAACTACGTACACTAAAAATCACCCTTCGTGTCCAATTAGGATGATAATGATAATTTAAAGGTCTTAGTTAATAATATCCTAGCATACTTCATCATTCTGATATGCAAATATTTTTTGTTCTTTATTGCTTCTAATAAATATTCAATTAAATTAAACAAATTCATTACGTTATAATAAAGAGGAAACCCATAACATAATTGGTATTAAATTCCAATATCATTCTAGCATTATAATCGTTTTTTTTATAATAAAGTGGTAATAATACCACAAAATTTAATGAAGTAATTCATAAATGTTCATACCTATGTCAATAACACTATAACAATCTTATGTCAATAACACTATAAAATTAAAAATAATATTTAGTTTCAGTTAATTAAAATTTGGCATCAAAATATTCAGTCAGATTATAAAAACAGCCACAGAACAACAATATACGTAACTTAGTGAGAGATTCTTTATTCTTATGGGCAATTTATTACAAATTTTTACACACATTGGGAAAAACTACTTATGTATGATTGTGTCCTGATTTGTATTAGGATTCTCGTTCGATTGGGGTAACGTGAATTAAAATTAGAATATATGCGAGACTCAAATAAATATGGGCGTGGTGATGTTGGGACTCCCGCGGTTCTCGGGCACGCGTTGTCGGGTTCCATGCTTGCACGCGTAAAAAAGTAGCATCACTGTTATGTCGGCTATGCTCATAACAGTGATATGTATGGCACAACACCAATAATTGGTGTTGGTAATAATAGCAATTATTGCTAGCAAGTCCCTTTTTCAGGCATTGCGTTCGTGTCCTGGTGGAGTAGGTATTTATACCTGGTACCCGGGGGCGAAGACAATGTCATCATTTATTAGTCTTTATTATATAACTTAGGTAACTAACACATAGCGTAAGTTTACTAACATTGTATGGATCTTAGTTATTTTATTTATTTATTTAATACTTTATTGCACAAAAAAAAATGTACAAAAGGAGGACTTAATGCTAAGGCATTGTCTACCAGTCATCCAGCGAGGGTGTTTGAGAAGGTGTATGTGCGTCAAGGGGTGAATAAATAGGTTAAGTATGCAAAAAGGAAACTACAAGAAGTACAGAAGAGAAAAAAAAAAGAAAGAAATAAGTTGTTATGATAACTTTAACTACATATAATAAATAAATGCATAATGTAATATAAAATATGATAGTTAATAATAATAATAATAGCTAAATATATATTTATAAATTTAGATATAGATTGCTGTAAAATAAACCTATATAGCAATGTTCACAATAAAATCAAATGAATAAACCGGAAAAATTATATCAAATGTAACTAGAATAATATTAAGGGCCTGACAATGAAATTTTACTCAATTAAAAATCGTGAACTGACTTTTTAAAAGTAGCTTTTGAGGGTGATTTTCTGATATTGACCGGGAGTTGATTCCATAGTCTCACTGCCATAACCATAAAAGATTTGTCCATGAAAGATGTAGTGTGGGAGTGCGTAGTTATATGAAATAAAAAAAAATTGGGATTGATTTTTTTCAGTTGTTTGCGTTTGAAGTGCTCGTAACGAAGTTTGCTTAGCCGTTCTTAACCGATCAGCTAATTTAAACAAAGTCCGCCGCGGTCATGAGTTGGATGGGTGACCGCTAGAGACATTACTACGCGTGCTTCAGAGGGCAAGTAGAAAATCTGTCACCAAGCCCCTAACGGTGTATTCTTGAGGGCCAGTAATTCTAGGTTAGCCTGAACAATATCTTCGACCACTTCCCATCAGGTGAGATAGTGGTCAAAGGCTAGCCTGTAAGCTATAAATAAAAAAAAATGAGAACCTTCAGTATGGAAATAAATATAATGTTCATCTACGTACGATTCAAGATCTTAAGGGTGAACTGGCCGGCCCGTTCTCCATACAAACGTCGTAGGATGATCACTCCCTTATTTGAAGATTTAGGTCCAAAATAAAGCATAATACAGATTGATCTCGTTATTATCTAGGCTTGTATGATGCCGAAATTTTAATAAAATAAATAAGTTGAAAATTATGAGCCTCGAAACATTTTCATATAAAGTTTTCGAGGCACATAACTTACAAATTAATTATCTTTTTAAAATTTTGGTATCATAAAAGCCTAGACAATGACGATATCAACCGGCATTATGCTTAAGTCTGGACCTAAAATCTCAAATAAGGGAGTGATCACCCTACGACGTTTGTATGGAGAAGTGACCGGCCAGTTCAACCTTAACATTCTTAACCGATTCATATTTGTTTTAAGTAAATTTATTGATCATGAAGCTATTTAGTTCAGCGTAAAAAATGTAGATGGCGCTCTCAAACGAGCGGTTGCTGGCTGACTCGCGGTGGCGAGATTCTCCCAGTATGTTGTGTATTGTTTTGCAAGGAATTTTATAGTAGTGTTACATTGCCCTACTAAGTCCGAAGTATCTACTTCTCTCGTAGTCAATGCTCGTTTTTCTAGTTCTTGTGAGCTTCGTTCAATAGAACACCTATAGTAAAACCTAGTTTAGACTTTGGGCGCAAAATATCCCGATGCCGATCAGTACGAACCAGCTGTAGGATATTTTGCGTCACTAATGCCAACCCCAATGTAGACTAAAATTGCAAAGATTTTTAATGTGTGTATATTTTTTTTAATTTTTTGTTTTATGCATGATAGGTTAACCTTTGACCGCTATCTCACCTGATGGTAAGTGATGATGTGGTCGAAGACGTTGTTCAGGCTAGCCTAGAAGTACTGGCTCCCAAGGACAGCTGCCGGAACACACCGTTAGGTGCTTGGCGACAGATTTTCTGCTTGAGGGTGGTAGCTAGCCAGGCGGGCATTCGCAAAATGCCCTACCACCATGCAAAATATAGTATATTATGAGGTCAGCCCTAAAAAAAAACTGAGAAGTTGGCTAGTGGCTACTCTGCTTGACGTTTACATAACGAGCGTCCCCATTCTTCAGTTCACAGGAGAAGGAACGTGACCTCATCCCAATAAAAAAAAATATTGATGTACAGTTCAATGTCACTCGAAGCTTTCCGATCGATACTTCATTTCAAATAACAGATTATATTATAAAAAAAACCGGCCAAGTGGGAGTGAGACTCGCGCACGAAGGGTTCCGTACCATTATCTCGTTCATTATTATTATTTTTAGAAAATAAACGGTGAAAACCTCTTTTATTGTATGGGAACCCCCTTAATTATTTATTTTATTTTATTTTTATTAATTATATTTAAAGAGAACATAAAACTAAATATTCTGTGAATAGTTAAAGCGTCTACTGTCAACGTTATTAGTATCGAGCAAGAAACGGTAAAATATCAAGTTTGTTGTATGGGAGCCCCTTAAAAATATTTATTTTACTTTATTTTTAGTATTTGTTGTTATAGCGGCAATAGAAATACATCATCTGTGAAAATTTCATTTGTCTAGCTATCACTGTTCTTGAGATACAGCCTGATGACAGACGGACGGACAACGAAGTCTCAGTAATAGGGTCCCGTTTTTACCCTTTGGGTACGGAACCCTAAAAATGCTTGATATTTCACTTTTATAACAATTTTAATTTGAATATAAATTAACAATTATTATATAGCACTTTGCATTTTCTTCGCTGAAGTGAGGTGAAAAATAATATAAGTTATTTTGGGATTCTATTTGAAAATACTCGCTTATTCGCTCGTGGTTCAATACTACACTCCTTCGGTTGCAAAAATTAGGCGGAATTGTCACTAGATATATTTTTTAAGTGTTTTATTAAAATATTAATTTAATGTTTTCTTAATATATTTTGAAAATATTTGTAATTTTGTATTATTAAATATGAATTTCCGCAAAGTAACGCCTGAATCTATTCATTACCTTGAATATTGTAGATGAAACATTTTACTGAAAGAAGACATTATTTAAATTTATAAAACAATGTAAACTGCATTCAGAGATAATTAAATAATTACATGGTTGAACCAAGAATCGAACCCGTTACACGAGAAAAAAAATCACCTGTAATTTTATCATACCGATCGAAAGGTTTCAGAAGGATTATTTTTCGCCAAATAACATAGTGTCAGAAATAAAAGGAAGATCATGAATTTTAACATTTGATGTGAAATTTTGATCAGATAAATGAAAAGCTGACATTGCCTTAAGGACATACAACTGACATTATCATAAAGACCTATTACTAATAAATGAACCCACTTAAAAATCATTTCCCTATTATAATTTAAGTGCATGATAAAGAGATACGTAATTAGTAGGTACCTGGTTGTATGCAACAAATCGAGCTGTATTCTGAGCCGAAAGACGCGTAAATTATTTTGTCCATCGCAATGCCGTTGGTTGATTATAAAGAAATAATTCAAAATTTCACATCATGTTATGGCAAATCACCCTTTAATGGGGTAGGCTGTGTTCAGCAGTGGACAATCCGGCTGATTGGCACTCTGAATCTATAAATATAAGGACTCCTAATGCCTGAGTGCCTATTACTTATATTCACCTCTCTCTACAGGGATGCACTCACATTGAAGTTTGCTTAGCCGTACTTAACCTATCAGCTAAGTTAAGCAACGTCAGCCAAGACTTGGATGGGTGACCGCTAATGACAATACTACTGAACGCTTCCGTGCTTCGGAGGGCACGTTTTAAGCCGTCGGTCCCGGTTGTTGTCTGATATCTTAATATGGTAGGAAGGACATTTTGCCAGTAATTCTAGGTTAAGCCTGTTAACACCTTCGACCTCATCATAACTTACCATCAGATGAGATTGTAGTCAAAGGCTTACCTGTCAGCAATAAAAAAAAACGAATCGCTCTGATCTCTTCTAACGCGGCACGCACCGTACTATAGTCCCGTCCGGACGGGTATGCCGATGAACGTAGCTTTGTATCTAAAGTGCGGAGTGCGCCAGGGCTGCTTTAGGTATTATTATCCAATAAAAGGATATTTGAATTTGTAAGGCAAATCATTCCTAATTATAAGCTAGAAACGGAAAATGTCGTAAAGTTGATCCTCGTGGATTTTGTTGAACTCCTATTGTTATCAAACACCACAAAATATTTATCGCAGATATTCCAACCTGCTATAGCTTATTTCACGATATGACTATAATATTCAGAGCTGTTTCATGAATTCATTAGTCAACATTTACAAATCAAAGTACAGTGACACAGTCGAAGGCCTTGGAAAGATCACAAAATACGCCAAAAGCATCATGTGATTTTGAAGCGCTCGTAGCGAAGTTTACTTAGCTGTTCTCAACAGATCAGCAAAGTTAAGAACGTCGCGCGCGGTCATGAATTGGATGGCTAGTGACATTACTACTGAACGTGCACGTGCTTCGGAGGGCACGTTAAGCCGTCGGTCCCGGTTGTTATCTTAGGATGGCAGTCGTTATAGCATGGTGGTAGGTCATTTTGCGAATGCCCGCCTGGCTAGCTACCACCCTTAAGTAGAAAATCTGTCACCAAGCACCTAACGGTGTGTTCCGGCAGCTGTCTTGAGAGCCAGTACTTCTAGGTTAGCCTGACCAACATCTTCGACCACATCATCACTTACCATCAGGTGAGATAGTGGTCAAAAGCTAACCTATAAGGCATAAACATAAAAAAGTGAACTCTCCCAGGCTTCCAGTATATGTGAGATCAATTGCATCTGTTGTGGATCCGCTCTTTGTGAAACCGAATTGTGATATTATGTTCATAGAAGAAGGATAAAATTTAATTTAATATATGAAATAATTTCCTTTAAATTTACACTGATTTCCTTGAAATTATGCGACATTCCATATACAGCGTGTAAAGATCAAAAATCAACCGGAAGACGCACATCTGTCAAGCCCATCGGAAATTCCCGAACAACAGAATTCATTCAATCTCGCTCGTTGACCGTGAGGTGTTGCAGCAGCCCTTGAAAACGGTGAACCAGTTTACCTTATACGCAAGCTCTTCCATATATTACTACGAATTACTAAACTTCTGTTTTAAATTAAACACCTGTCGGATTAAATCACGCTTATTACACGACTGCCCAAAAAAATGAGTGTTATATTTTCAGGGTTCATGTATGTATAATGTTGTCTTAGGTTTTCGCGATTATTACACATAGTAATTAAACAACTTTAAACGGTTTAAATCGCGTTTATTTATCATTATTTTTGTCCCGACGTTTCAAACACTTTGCAGTGATCGTACATACTGCGTGAATAAGGAACGTTATGATTAATATAAAAATGTTCGGACGGTAGACCAAATAATTTTCTTTATAACTCATGTGACAAATAAAACCAATTAGTCACCCCGTGACCACGATCACTGCAAAGTGTTTGAAACATAATGATAAATATACGCGATTTAAACCGTTTAAAGTTGTTTAATTACTTCATGTACCTATGTATGTTTGTGAGATTCTTTATTCCAGCATAACTTCTAAACGGCTCAACTGATTTAAATGTATGAGATATCGTTAGATATTGTAGGTACATTAAAAAAATACAAAAAGAGCTGGCAGATTTTATACACAATATTTTGCGTTAAAAAATATTTTTTTTCTTTCACTCGGTGATTTTTCACGGAGTCTGTATGTGACGTACACATACAGACATACAGTTGTTAAGTCTCATGTGCCTGTAATTTTTCCGGCTCTCAAGGACTGCTGCCAGAACACACTGTTAGGTGCTTGGCGACACATTTTCTAATTGAGGGTGGTAGCTAGCCAGGCGAGCATTCGCATAATCCTCTTCCACCATGTGAATGTCTGTAACATCATGTGCTTAAAATTTCTTTAGGCAGTAAGTAATAACACAGTAAAACCAGACAAGTTCTACGAACACGACTAAATAGTAAAAAGCTAACAATATTTAATAGGGAAAATGTTATAGCCAATTTAGTAGAATCTGACAGAAAATATCAAAATTTCAACATGGAAACATTTCCATTAGAGTCCCCTACAGTCCGTCTGGGTGTGTGATACCATCCAAGACGCAGCTCCGTCCCCCCTCCACAACCTGCAAAAAATATTTTTTATTAGTATTATAGTTTCGAAATTATACAGTTTTTCCTCAAAATCTTAGTGAAAATCTTCAAATTTTAGGCATAACTTTGTAATTTTTCACCCGTTTGTCACTTTTTTGGAGTCCAAATTCGCTTGCGGAGCTCGTACGCACCCCGCGCACCCGCCCGCAGCGAAAACCCCAAAAAGCGACGACAATTTTAAATTTTTAGTAGTAGTACTTCATAGAACGGTACCAAACGCGGCCTATTTGTGCGCCACAGCACGTACACTATGACAAATATCTAGCGTTTCCAGAGTGCGTAGATTTATTTATAGAAAATATAATTAACAGATGATCTAGTAAAAAATCTGTGGCCAAGCACCTTTTGTTAAAAGATGTTTAAAAGAATGGCCCCGAGTTTCTTGCCCGTTCTTCTCGCAGTGGCTCTATACAATTTATTTTCTGAACGTGGAAGTACAATGTAGAATATTACAATACTAAAATTTGTAATTGACCTTTATAAGAGCGTCGTAGACGCCTAAATTAAATAAATGATTTTGACTTTGACTTTGACCTAACAGTGTTCCGGCAGCTGTCCTTGAGAGCCAGTAATCCTAGGTTAGCCTGAACAACGTCTTCGACCACATCATCACTTACCATCAGGTGAGATAGTAGTCAAAGGTGACTATGAGGAATAAAAAAAAAACATATAAGTCGTGTCTATAGGTAGCTACAAATTGATTTGCTACTATTATTCTACTATAGTAAAATACTACGAAACAAGAGACATGCAACTGAATTGAGAACCTTTTTAATATTGTTAGGTTTGCAATAACGCCTGCTATGCGGATACATTACAAAATCACAAATATACGATAGGAAAAATTTAAGTCATGTGCGGGATTCGAACCCGCGTCTATCCACCCCTTGAGCCGGGGTATGCTCTAACCAATTGAGCTATAATTTACAATATTAAAATTATAAGGTTGCGTCATCATTTACAAGTATAAAACCAATTGCAAAATTGGTCTTGTTTGTAGTACAACGCAAGTGGTACTATAGATTTCGCTCCATCCCAATACGATGGTTAAAGAAGGATAGGAAAGATTCGAGTCATGACGTCATGTCATGTTAGCTCAATTGGTTAGAGCATACGGCTCAAGGAGTGGATGGACGCGGGTTCGAATCCCGCACATGACTTAAATTTTTCCTATCGTATATTTGTGATTTTGTAATGAATTGAGAACCTCCTGTCAGAATGTCGGTTAAAAAGATCTCCGCATCTATTCAACTGGATAGAAATACAACGATGATTTTCGTTTTAGACTTCTATCGTCCGACATAAGTACGAGACATTTATATTCATTTATATGTATTTATGGATATAAATTTATAATATCCATAAATACATGATATACATATATGTCTTGTTTTAAATATAACAAAACAGGTCTCTTTATAAATAAGTACTAATAGCCCATCTTAAATATTTGACGGAGAATATAAATATCAGTTACCTACTTATGTCTGACGCTTGAAGTAAAAAACGAAAATCATTATTGTATTTCTATCCGGTTGAATAGATGCTGAGATCTTTTTAACCGACATTCCAACAAGTAGTGTTCTCAATTCAGTTGTATGTCTCTTGTTGTTATCATGCGATAACAAACATAAAAATACAAAAAAAAAGGCCAAGTGCGAGTTGGACTCGCGCACTAAGGGTTCCGTACCATTATCTGTAACCTAATCTTGCAAGCATAGATAAATGAATTATATCTCTATGTTGCAAGTTAAAGACACTTTTCGCAATGTCCGATTGAGCTGGGTAGGAACGATGAACTGGGTACGGCGAAAACCTCTTTTATTGTATGGGAGCCCCCTTCATTATTTATATCATTTTATTTTAATTAATTATATTTAAAGAGAACATAAAACTAAATATTCTATGAATAGTTATAGCGTCTGCGCTACCTGTCACTTTTATTAGTATCGAGCAAAAATCATGTTTGTTGTATGGGAGCCCCCCTTATAGTACCACCAACTTAACTGTGCAGTTCACGAGGGCGCTGCTGGTCAAGGAAATCAACTACAAACTGTCACAATTTGAAGGAATGTTGTAGTTCTTTTTTCTGCCACCTGAACAGATAAGTTGGTGGGACTGTAACTATTTATTTTATTTTTAGTATTTGTTGTTATAGCGGCAATAGAAATACATCGTCTGAGAAAATTTCAACTGGTTAGCTATCACCGTTCTTGAGATACGGCCTGGTGACAGACGGACGGACGGACGGACATTTACACGTTAGTAGGTAGGTGCGCTGTGTGTGTGCATTCTGTGCGCTGCACAATGCTGAGCATACTCCTTTTGCCTTTTGTTTTAATTGTTAGTCAATTCTCCTATGTTGTAATATTTTTTTTGTGTGTATGATAACAATAAATGGCTATTTTATCTATAAAAAATACTTTCATAAATTACGGAATTATGTTCATACATACATAACTCCGTCGTTTATGCACCGATTTTATATATTCATAACGCGCATAATTGTTGAAGCGCTCGTAGCGAAGTTTACTTAGCTGTTCTTAACCGACCAGCAAAGTTAAGCAACGTCGCCCGCGGTCATGAGTTGGATGGGTGACCGCTAGTGACATTACTACTGAGCGCTTCCGTACTTCGGAGGGCACGTTAAGGGTGGGCCCAATGCCAAAATTACGCAAAAGGAGTATTTTCTAACACACTTTTTGATGGTAACGAACGCAAATATTCCAATAAAAAAAATATAGGAGGCAGGGGATAATCTTGAAGAAGTACAGTAATCGAATAGAATTTTGAAAAAAAACCTCATTGCACTGTAAAAAAATAACAGATACCGCGCTAAAAAAACTGTTTTAATTCAAATGCTCAGAATTATCAGCGACACCCCACTTTATATTTTATAAATATAATAGCTAGACTAATGTTCTAGTCGAATAATCGATTAAATTTTTTATTACTTGTTTATATTTAGAACAATTAAATAAAACTCCACCAAAAACGTACCTCAAACCTCAAAACCATTACCATCATCAACTGAATCGTGCAATTTTCGACTTTAAACGAAGCTATTTAGACAAAAAATAGAGTACAGCATTCCGGTTAGTTGTCGGGCAGCGCTCGACGTGAAAGGTTGGTTCCGGCCGCTCTGTCTGGCAATACAGCGCGTAATTTTATTTGGGAAATAGGTTGTTTATTTTGTGAATAAGAACTGTTACATAGCCTGTATTATATGTTTTTTATAAACTAGTATAACTGTGCTAATAAAATATTTTTAATTTGGGCTAACGCTCAGATGCGTTCGGGCCGTGCCGCGTTCTACGTTATCTACACAGTATATCCAAAAATGTTTATAAATCATTGTATGTATAGTCGACAACAGGTACTCGTATCACGTAAATTCATGATTCGTATTACAAATTAATTTCCATGTATTTAAGATAGCCATACGTTAGTACTACCAATGCTAGATGACGTTATATAAACTTTGTCATTGACCGAATTTATTTTTTAGGTCAAAGAAGCGCAAAACCGATTCAGATATTGACCAACCTGGTACCTTTGCAGAGCTAATTAGTAATGAGTAAGTATCTCTCATAATATAAACATGTGTATATTTCATTTATAACTATTTATTTTTTGGTTGTAACAACGTTACATCTGGGTCAAATGGAAGTGAAACATACCTACTTCACAGGAAAATAATTATGCTTTGCCGATTTGTGAGGTAAACAATAGATAAGGACCTTTTGTGTGATTACTCGGCCGCAACACCCGTTTGGGATTTCTAGGAACTTTAGAAAATACTTATTAATTTGAAATCCCTACAAATAGGTTTGAACTCTTGTTCAGTTCAAGCAATTTTCATTTTCATACATTTTTAATAATAACAAATACTTTTAAAATATTTTAAGAAAACATCAAATTAATATTTTAATAAAACACTTAAAAAATATAAAAATATATCTACTGACAATTCCGCTTAATTTTCATGCTAAGCCGACGCGACGTCACAAACGCCACGCAGCCAAACTGGAACAATTTCCGACGCGTTTCGCTTCTACACGAAGCATCCTCAGGCGGTCTTGACTCTACGAGCGCACGATCGAGAATTTTGAGAATTCGTGTAGAAGCGAAACGCGTCGAAAATTCTTCCGGTTTGGCTGCGTGGCGTTTGTGACGTCGCGTCGGCTTAGCAGGAAAATTAAGCGGAATTGTCACTAGATATATTTTTATATTTTTTAAGTGTTTTATTAAAATATTAATTTGATGTTTTCTTACAATATTTTAAAAGTATTTGTTATTATTAAAAATGGATTTCCGCAAAGTAACGCCTGAATCTATTCATTATTCATTTTTTCATACATTTTATTTACTTCAATTACTTTCAGAAATTTGTTGACAGTTTTGGACAATGTTGCAACGTAACGTTACGTATAACAGCTGTGTAATCTCAATAGCTCGAATTTCTACGAATATCCTATAAATTTCGAGTTAAAAGGATATTCTATTGATATGTATATCATATATGGACGCTTCATAGCGGATGGCGATTCGAGTACATATGCAAGAATTTTGGAAGTAAGTCATTACAAAGACATAATAAAATTGTGTGGAAAAGGTGAGTCCAAAAATCACATACTACGCAATATGTGCAATAAATTGGTCTCCGTCAGTAAAGATACGAAGTATCCATTAGACCAGAGAAAGAGAATTCTCAAGAAATTTTACCAGAAAAGAATATACCAGTCGTGGGTATCTAATGACATAGAACATTTTAGAAAACTGTTAATTGACGTTACTGATATTAGTAATAAGTATTCTGACCATGATTTAATAAACAATGTGTTGCACAGTTTAAATAACAAATATGATACTATGATCTATCAAGAAAGATCTAAATTCTACACCAGACTGATAGAAAGTAGTAGAAATACCTCAAAATCTATATGGAATGTGATAAACCAACAAAAAGGAAAATGTAATGTATCTAATATTGACTTCACAGATCTTATTAGAGACGATACTGGCCAACCTTTTCAATCAAAACAGGAGGTCATAAATACGATGAACGCGAGATTTATGGCAGCTGCGGTTGGAAAAAAATTGAAATTGAAAACATCACCTTCCAGAACCATCTGAACCTGGATCCTAAAAATTACCATGCGTGTAATTCTGTCCCGATATATCTACAGGTTCAGCTTTTCCTGGATTATTACATTACACAAATGAAAAACATATTTTGTCGATTGTTGAATACTGATTTAGAAATAAATTCTATGTCTTTTTGGAAGTATGTTTATTCAATAATCCTATAATATTATCTGATTGTCTCCCTATCTAACCTTATTTTTGCAATTAAATTTAATGTTAATTTTGATTCATCTCTATTCTAAATATCGTTAATATCCGTTAATAAATAGTAAAAAACAAATTAAATAATATCTTTAACCAATTTCAAAAAAGTAGGAAGTGTTTTAATGACAGTACTTTTTATGTATTTTACGTGATTATTCCACCATATACGAATTGATTTTGATGATTCTTTCTTATGAATTTTATCAAAATAGTTCCGCTAGTATGGTTTTTTAAAATCCACACAACTGGAACAATACCTATGTCATGCAAATAAAGTACTTTTCAGCAATAGAAGCCGTCGTTTTTTAAGTATTCATGAATAATACCCAGTCCTAGTTTTAGTGGTATAGATTTAATTTATCTGACTGTAACGCATATACTGCGCTCAACGTCAGGGGCTTGAGCGAGCGCGGCGCAGGGCTGTTTGCGATCGTGACGCTGCCGCCTGGCTGTGGTTGTATTTCGCACTCGAGTGGGCGATGGAAGAAGTGGGGGTAAAAACTGATTTTTTCCTGGCTTTGGGCGCACTCTTAAGCCGTCGGTCCCGGTTATTATCTTAGGATGGCAGTCGTTATAGCATGGTGGTAGGGCAATTTGCGAATGCCCGCCTGGCTAGCTACCACCCTCAAGTAGAAAATCTGTCGCCAAACACCTAACGGTGTGTTCCGGCAGCTGTCCTTGAGAGCCAGTAATTCTAGGTTAGTCTGACCAACATCTTCGACCACATCATCACTTACCATCAGGTGAGGTAGTGGTCAAAGGCTAACCTCTCAGGCATAAAAAAAAAACTTTTATAATTATTGTTTACTGGCGGTTTATTAACAAAATACTACGAAGTATACCTATACAGCATTACAGCCACGACAGTGAAAGCATTTAGACAACCTACATGTCATTGCAGACGCACAGGTAGTCGAAATGCTATAGCCCACTACCAGCTGGCAGCGTGCCGAGTTTGTATTTTCAGATTGGTCCTAAAGAAATTTCATCAAAATCAGTAGATTGTTTTTTAAACAATAGGTAATAACTGGAAAAAATACCTGTCATCCCCATTGACCTATATATACAGGTACCTATACATATAGGTCGATGGTCATCCCAGTAAATAAAATCAAATTACGTTTCAATCTGAAAACGTATGTTTTTTTTTAAAGTGATCATCATGCGATGTCACACAGAATTAGGTACATTTGTAATTTGGAACCCTAAAAAAGCTAAGCTGGACTCGCACTTGGCCAGTTAACTGTACAACTGACCACACTATCAACACATCAACCAGAACGTCCACCGTGGAACGAGGTCTCCCCATAGGGGCGATTTGTCATAATCCCCACGCTTGGCATCTTAGAGATCGCAGTAGGAATCGATAGTTCTTCAGAAGGCACTGGTTCCTACCTGGCATTTTTCCCTAAGTCGCCATTTACGACAACCACTGGAAGAAATGGGGGTGGGTGACATGCTAACATGGCGGGCGCACCGGGGATGACCACGATGGATGTAACCACGCTGTAGCATAGCTAAATACGTAACCTACATAGCTAAATAAGCAAAAATTTACTAAATGAGCTTTTGTAGTAAATTTTTGCTGAGCTTATATATTATAGGTTGCCCGTGTCAAACCCACGATACCCGTGGGTGTCGTTACATACCAGAAGGTGGACCGCACCACATTCTGAGAAACTGATATCTCACACTGCTATTCCCAAGACGCCTGTCAAGCGTGGGGGATTATGACCAACCCCCCATAATCATATTCATATTTATTTAATTCTGTTAGTATTCGAGGAGGCTGTGTTCAGCAGTGGACTATCCGGCTGATACAGTACCTTTATATTATAGGTTAGGTCTTGGAAAGACCAAGACTATTGTCATATTTTGATGAAATATACTACTACAATTGTTCAAAGTGGTCAGACAATAAATGTATGTAATATACACTGTAGGTTTATACGCTTTGTAGTAAGTAAGCCCTACAGAATGGATTTTCAGCCAAACGTCATGTAACGTCATAAAGTTATAAAACTACGTGGTTTTATGTAATGATATAAAAACCACAACAAATGATTCACCTACTAAGTACCTGCGTATTGCTTGCGTAGGATATTTTCCTACGTAGTTAATATAGCAACCTTTCCGTTTCAAAATAATAAACTCTTTGTCTTTGAGGTAGCGAGTAGAAATCTTTCAGTCAAAAATGCACGCTCCCTAAACGTACTCTCACCTCTACTAAGCATGATTACGATGAATGAAGACCGAATAATATTGACAAGGTTGCGTGTATGGCGCCTTAACACTGTCAGAATAACGACATTGTAGGGGCGTACGTTTTTAGACTGACAGTTATTCGCAATTGTTATAATAATTTGAATTTATTATTAAAACTCTTTGGTCAAAAGTGGCTTGGCAGTGATAACATACGCCAGTGAGACGTGCTCCTTAACTAGAGTATTGGGAGAGCTATGCTCGGAATTTCTTTGCGCGATAAAATCCGGAACGTGGATATTCGGCAAAGAACCAAAGTCACCGACATAGCTCTCAGAATTAGCAAGTTGAAGTGGCAATGGGCGGGCCACATTGCTCGAAGAACTGATAACCGATGGGGAAGAAATCTTCTCGAGTGGTTACCACACTACACCGGAAGACGTAGATTTGGTAGGTCCCCCACTGGGTGGACTGACGACATCGTTAAAGTCGTGGGTAGCCAATGGTTACAAGCGGCTAATAGCCGTTTTTTGTGGTGTTCGATGGGGGAGGCCTTTATTCAACAGTGGACGTCTTCCAGCTGATGATTATAGTGGCACTACACGGTGATAGAGTGAGTATTTTGCGAATGCCAGCTTAACTATAGACCACCCTGAAGAATTTTCAATAAGTTTCATCGGCTTTCGGTAGATATACTTGACAGCCTGTTCCCATTCAAGAAAATCTATGCAGCCGATACTCAGCCCACTGATACACGAATTATCTATAAGGGCATACAATGATTTTCGAGTACATATTGCTATTTCAGCCTTTATTTTAAAAGTTAAAGAAAATGTCGTTAAAATCGTAATAAAAATATCGTAATACAAACGCTGAGGCCCTACTAGCTACACAGGCCTCGCATCGGTCGGTCAGTAACACTGTAAGTTTATTCAAGTTATGGGAACATTTACAGATAAAATTTTCCTTGTTGCCCTGGGGCTATTCTGCTACTTGCTTTGTGTTTATTATTTTATCAAATGATCAATTTCTTGTGACGTCTTCATCAAAACGACGAGCGATTCTATTACTGTACTTATGTAAAATTGCTTAATTGACGTGGAGGTAGTAAGATTAAATTATTATTACTGGACGAGATGAGAGTTGGCCCCCAGAGTCTTTTCTCATCAGATGTAGAATAATATATACATATGTATATATTTGTATGTATATATATGTAGAATAGTTATTAGAATTAATCTACGACGTAGGATATGCGCTGGAGGTACTCCTGCCCTGTCTCCCCGAGGCCGTACAGAGGTCGCTCAGCAGTCCGTAAGTTAATAATAAGTAATATTCCCCTGGTCTTCGAATCACACTCATACCCCAGCACCTGAGGATGAAAAACGAGGTTAAATTTTTTCCTAACTAGTGCATAATTGTAAATATTATGATTAAATGCATTAACGCGCGCTAAGCGAAAATCACATTAAGACGGTTTAATGAAATACAATTGGAGCACAAAGTCACGGCTCAAAAAAATGTGTCCAGGTGGCCGAGTGGATTAGACATCCGGCGTGAAATCGAAGGACGAGGGTTTGATTTCCGCCCGGGATATAAAAAAAATATGCTCTATTTTTAATTTCTTATATGTTAGCCTTTGACCACTATCTCACCTGATGCTAAGTGATGATGCGGTGTCAAGAACAGCTGCAAAGGAACACACAGTTAGGTGCTTGGCGACAGATTTTATACTTGAGGGTGGTTGCTAGCCAGGCGGGCATTCGAAAAATGCCCTTCCACCATGCACAAAAATTGAAGGATAAAACTATCTAAAATGTAAAGTGCATAAATCACACTACACTTCGTTTTAGTGTGGGTGTAAATTCTAATAGTACATAAGTAAAATAATAACAAATATTTTAAGAAAATATTATATTAATATTTTAATAAAAACACTTATATATCTACTTACAATTCAGTCGGCTTAACAGGAAAATTAGGCGGAATTGTCACTAGATATATTTTTTATATTTTTTTATAAAAATATTAATTGAATGTTTTCTTAAAATAGAAATATTTGTTATTATTAAATATGGATTTCCGCAAAGTAACGTCTGAATCTATTCATTACATGAGTCAAGTAAAACAATAAAATGTAAAATATGATCGCTTGGGGAGGTAGTAGTTGCAATTACACAAAGATATGAAGGAGCGCGCCTTTGTGAGTGGAAGGGCCTTATGCTCTTGTACAATTTTACAAGACATAGTGTTTTGGTTAAATTTAATTTAAGTAAGTATTTGTATTCTACGAAGTGATTCGTCACCAAACCAGAAGTGCCAGAAATGATTTCTTCCGGGTTTACAGTGTTTTTATTACAAGTGTTTACGTACTTGGTAAATGTAATATAATAAAAAACCGGCCAAGTGCGAGTGGGACTCGCGCACGTAGGGTTCCGTACCATTCTGTTCCTAATCTTGCAAGTTACAGACACTTTTCGCAGTGTCCAAATGAGCTGGGTATAGGTACGGCGAAAACCTCTTTTATGGTATGGGAGCCCCCTTAATTATTTATTTTATTTGAATTAATTATATTCAAAGAGAACATAAAACTAAATATTCTGTGAATAGGTAAAGCGTCTACCTGTCACCGTTATTAGTATCGAGCAAGAAACGGTAACAAAAACAAGTTTGTCGTATGGGAGCCCACCTTAAATATTTTTTTATTTTTTTTATTTAGTAGAATACAATAGAAATACATCATCTGTGAAAATTTCAATTGTCTAGCTATCACCGTTCTTGAGATACAGCCTGGTGACAGACGGACGGACGGCGAAGTCTCAGTAATAGGGTCCCGTTTTTACCCTTTGGGTACGGAACCCTAAAAAACAGCTATTTGACGTAGAATGGAGGACAAATTGTAGCGATAGCTGGAATGTACTGTATACTGTATGACGTTATTGGACTTTTCTGAACGTATTTCAGAAGTTCTGTTGGTGAGGCTACAGTTTTACACCATAGAAACGAGGAAAGCTGCATTTACCTGTTGCTGCTCTACTGTATTTATTTTATAACCGACTTCATAAAAGAAGGAGGTTCACAGTTCAACTGCATTTTTTTGTGTTAGGTACATCATAACTCTTTACAGGCTGTACCGATTTTGATGACATTTTTACATTCGTAAGCTGGTACTTGTCATGTAGTCTCATTAATAATGCGAATTTTATGTTCAGAATCGTTATTTTTTAGTGAAAATTTTCTTTAATTTTTTTTTTCAGTTGAAGTATAAGTGCCTTACAGTTCCTGGATTAGTTGACCAAACGATCGTGAAACGCGAACGAAGCGGCTCCGTTACAGTTTGGGCAAAATGCTCTCGTATGTATGTCGAATATTCGGCTGTTCTCCTTCCGACTTATAGAAGTCGCATTTCTTTACTGATTCTTGTGATATTTTCTGAGCAGGTCCAATGTTCTTTTTTTTAATGTTAATTCAGATTTTTTTCAAAATGGCGTGTTTATGTGTGTTTAAAACGTTTTATGAGTACCTAAGTTTCTATATACTTACTCTTGTTCGACAACATAAACTTCCACTACTAAGAGATAAGCAACGTGCCACTACTCAATTAGGTATATCTTGAACGTACCTTTGTTGCTGAACACAATGCGCGAAACTGGACTGTTTACCACCTCATTAGCCGCAAGTGTAGTTCTTCCAATAACGACCGCCCGTGAGGGGCCAGGCAAGTATGTCACCTCCGCATCTCTACCCGTGGGTGTCGTAAGAGGCGACTATATGGGTAACACACCAGAAGGTGGGCAGCAGCGCTTTCTAAGGAATTGATATCTCACACTGCGATCCCCAAGACGCCTGTGTGGGGATTATGGCAAACCCACCCATAATGGGGGAGGCTGTGTCCAACAGTGGACAATTCGACTTTCAGCAACATACGTTCAGGACTGAAGAATAAATTACGTGGTCAGAGATTTTGACCCACGAAGAAGCCGTTGGTGTGTTCAAAACGCAAAAGTGCTATGAAAATTGGTTTCAACGTTTGAAAAGTGCATCTATCATCATGACGAATATTTTTAAAAGCAATAAAACCACAATAATGATACATGTTTGTTTCTTTTTGTTATTCCGAATTATTAAATAGCAGTTCTACTGTTAATTATGAAATTAGGGCAGATGGTTATTTTTACATTATTGCGACGGAGCAAGCTCGAGGCCCACCTGATGTTAACGGACTAACCTCTGCCTATAACAGATGCATTTCATAACAAGTCACGAATTGCACTGCGCCCGTCACTTTGAGACATATATAGTTGTTAAGTCTCATGTGCCTGTAATTTCACTGTCTCTCAAGGACTGCTGCCAGAACACACCGTTAGGTGCTTGGCGACAGATTTTCTACTTGAGGGTGGTAGCTAAACAGGCGGGCAATCGCAAAATGCCGTTCCACCATGCGGTGAAGCTCAAGCCGGCGGTGGGGATTGAACCAGGGTACCGCGGCTTGGCAGCCCATAGCTATTACCGCTCTGCCATCCCTGCTTCAGGAGTTGTAACCATATGAGCTATAATCCAAGTTAACCATATGAGCTTATCTTGTTCAGAAGTCCCAAATCATTTTGTTAATCTTCGATATATTAGGAAGAATATAGAACAGTTGTATTTACTTAGTTTTATTAGATAAAAAAGATCTTATCTTGGTTTCTGAGATAACTGACAGATTGAAGCAGTGATAGCTCAGTGGCATTAGCCATGAACAGCCGCGCAGCAGGTCCATAGATCGAATCCCGCCGCGGGCTTGAGCTTCACCGCATGGTGGAAGTGCATTTTGCGAATGCCCGCCTGGATAGCGACCACCTTCAAGTATAAAATCTGTCGCCAAGCACCCAACGGTGTGTTCCGGCAGCTGTCTTTCAGAGCCAGTAATTGTAGGTTAAGCCTGTTAACATCTTCACTTATTGTGTATTCTATCACTTACCATCAGGTGAGATTGTGGTCAAAGGCTAATCCATCAGCAATAAAAAAAATAAGAAAATTTTATAAATGTATATTGGTCAAACTATCAGTTTTCTTTTTAATTAGCTAAGGCACAGGCATTCCCGTTTTTTATTTTTTTTTATCCACATTGGTTCCCTAGCCGATAAACAGAATTACTGACTAAAATTTTCATCTAAACTAATATTATAAAGTGGAAAGATTTGATTGTTTGCATTGAATAGGGAAACTACTGGACTATGTATTTGAAAAATTCTATCACTTCTGTCTAATTATTACAGTTATGTTACAATAACTACTTTTTTATGTGCAAAAATATATAATTTTTGCACATAATTTTTTTATAAATACTTTTTATTTAGTATAACATACACTTGAGAAAGTCACATTCATTCTATCAAAAACTAGTTATTTTAGCTTTTAAATAAACATAAAGGTAGTTTTTATTATTTGTAATAAATTACAGCAGAGCATTTTGAACTATAAAACCTAGACATCTTATTTTGTTTGCAATCATGGTTACCGCAACTTTTGCTGCAATCAGTTTTTTTTAAACTATCTATTTTTGCCGCATATATTTCGGAGACTGCGCAATGGAAATGCACAATCTAATATATCTTCGTTCTACCGCCAAACAAGGAGAGCACCGTTGAAAAGACGTCGTTTTACAATCGATATTCCAAAGACAATCACAAAGTACTATGCTTCAACATTTATTGCGTGAACCGCGAAGAAACTCTCTGGGTTACCTAACTACCATAGTAGAAAAGTGGGTTTCTCTTTTTACTATGTAACTACTGTCTTCTGGAAAATACAACCTGGGAGTTTACAAACCCAAAGTAAAAAGCTCCTTGCTGAGCTATGCATACCCCAGCGTTGTTTAATATGAGATCAATAGTGCGAAAATGTCAATAATTAGTCTGCAGGTATGGCAATCGCGAACGAAGTCGCATGTACAGCTAGTAGGTAGATACATAATAATAATGACAATATGAAAATATTACTCACGACCTACGAATAATAATGAAAAGAAATGTAATTCAAGCTTAAAATCAACAGAACGCAAACTATACCGCAGCAGGCGTGGCTTAAAAAGTGTACCGCGCGGCGCTGTCAGTTCGCCGCGTGGGTTCGAGTCATGCGGTTGTACCGCGGGAATTTTCAACTGAATTTATCAATGTTATTCTACGTTGTATAATTCTGAAAAAATACCATACTGTGTAGTAAAATGGTGGAGAAGCCATACGGATATAAGAAAATCGGGAATAACTTGTATAAACGAATAAATAACAATATTTTGGAAACCCATATTTGACTACCCTGGATAGTTTTATGCAACATGAATTTTACATTAAGTCAAAAATAACTTCGAAACATTGTTAGTCTGAGAACATTTATGTGAAAACAATTTCCAATATTGTTTTTCGTATGCTTATTTTTTTATGTCAAACATGTACTACAAATGTCATAAAAAAACTTTGATGAAGGTCCTCAATTCTAATTTAGTATTTGTGCTTCTAATGACATAAAAATATCCTAGAAGTAGGGCTTAGATCTGACAACTGTCGAAGTGTCAGTTGATGTCGTATTTCTCAGTATTGATTTAATTTTTGGGATACAAAGGACATAAAAATTGCAAATAAATTAATCTTAGGTCTTATAGCTGTCATACGTGAGAGTAATTTCTAGGTATTTTTTATGTCATTTTAATGCAAAATATGAAATAGAAACGGAAAAATATGATATGAACTGTCATTTTGACAGCTGTCATGCTTGAAATTTGTTTCTAGATAACTATAATGTCATTTGTACCAAAAACATAAAATTAAAACAGATAAATACTACATCAACTGCCACGTTGATAGTTGTCACACCTATGGCTGCGGTATTGTTAGTTGCAATAGGTATATATAATCCATCTACTAAATTTGGTACAATGGAATACTAGAATAATGGTTCTGGGCATGCTGGGCACGCTGCCAACTGGTAGAGAGCTGGTGTGTTTAGACTGCCTGCAAGCCTGAAATGGCAGCTAGGTTAACTTAATGCTTTCGTTGTAGTAGCTAAAAGAATTCACAATAGTTTGCAGCATTTTATTAAAATACATAGCGCCAAAAAAGACTTTATGTACTTATTAATCTAACAAACGCAATAAGAAATTTTTTAAATCTAATTTAATTCTTAGTACTATCAATATTACGTTGAATTAAAAAAAAAATTACTTGAAATCCCTTTATTTTTCTCAGCGCATTATATATACCGACTTTAAAATTATAGAATATTATTTCCAAGAAAGTAATTCCAATCTTCTGAAATAAAGTGCATTAAAAACCTAAAATATTTTATTGAAAAACCTATTTTGTTGTAATAGAAAATGAATACGTAAACAAGCTTACATATTGTGGCATAACGCAATCCACGCGTATCTAAAGCTGGGAACGCACTACAAAATTGCGACGCGGTATCTGGGGGCAAAATCGCACCTCTTATAGTAATAGTAACTTAATCTAACTGCTAAATTTTAAACCTCCACGGTCATTAAGCAAGCTTACAATCGGTAATGGAATCGCTTAGCGTTTTGATGATGTCAAAACAAATTGTTCACTCTATTCGCGAACTCTGACGTTACAAATATTACTGTTACAACCACAAACCCGTCATATTTATCCATATTAAAAAAGTTACTTTCTAGCAGCGGATTTAAACTTATATAACTATTTTACGATAAAAATGGGTTTAATCATGTAAATTACGTATCATGTGTTTATTTCTATTATACTTTAAAATAAATGCAGCAAAAATCGTTGTGCAGTAACAATAAAATGTCGTAAAACTATGATAAAACCGTTCCATAACATCGTAGTTCGTCGTAAGGAGAGAGAGTGCAAGCGGGATAACGCTATATTATAAATCATCTTGTATCTTGCTTGCACATCCATGATACATATTTCATTCGTTCTTTAAGTAGGATCAAACCAATATTGATTGACGCGATTGTGGGTCGGTGATAGTTCGTGACTGCGAAAGATTAATTTAAGCATGAAACAAAACGCTCCTTTTTTATGATGGTTTCGTAATAGGTGGGAGTTGGTCAGGGAGTTGGCCCCCTGAGCAACTGTCACTACCTAATTTGCATTGACAGAGGTGCAGAAGAGTGTTGCAGCGAAGTGGCGCGATTTTTTCGTTCACAATAGCAATACGGCGTAGCAGAACGGTTCTTCCAACTAATGGCATTTTTTTTTAAATGGATGAAATCGTCGTAGTGAAATTAATCGTGGTGTCTTGCAAAGAGGTAGATATAGCTGAACAATTAATAAGTAATAATAACAAATATTTTAAAAGTATTAAAAAAAAACTGAATTTAATTATTTAATAAAACACAACCAAAAAATCTTTATAAAAATTATATATATCTAGTGACAATTCCGCCTAATTTCCTGTTAAGACGACGTGACGTTACAAACGCCACGCAGCCAAACCGGAAGAGTATTCGACGCGTTTCGCTTCTAAACGAAGCATCCTCAGGAGGTCTTGACTCTACGAGCGCAAGATCGAGACAAAATTATAAGTTTTATATTTGGGTGCAAGATATAACAAAATACTCGTTCGAAAAAAACTCTTTTTCATGACTCTTCAGAGATAATAATCGATTTCACACAGATTTTAAAACGTAAAATAAGGTCTTATGAATTGTTGAAACTTAGGTGGAACGTGAAATGACTGAAAAATGAACTGCACCGCGTCTCTCCGGTGCCGAAAGGCGTGGCGCAAGCGTGACGCAGAGTTGCCTTCGGAGACATCTCTGTAGCACTGCGCCGTGCCTCTCCGAAGCCACATCCCTATAGTGCGGTTTACGCCATTTAAAAATCCATACAAATTATGTTTTCCGAGCCGCGCCGTTTCGCTGCCGCGTTGTGCCGCAGTAGTGCGGTTTGGCCTTAGGCAATGACGGCGGTGACAACATCACCTTGACGCGACCAATCAGATGCGATCATTTCTAAGCGCCAAATCAATTAACCAATCCAATTGAATTTGGAAAATTGTGCGTGTTTTGTTACTTGTGAACATGATGAGGCCGAAATCAAAGCGGTCACTGTATCAGAGTTATACTTCTTTACTTTATTTATTCGTAGCTCACGACACTTTTCTTTAAACTTTCGTGAACTAAGCTCATGTTTCTAAATCCTAAACGGGTCTATTCACGCACGAAGAAGAGAGATAGAAGAAGAAGAGTCTACTCGTGACCGCGGTCAACGCAACTTGATCGAAACGTCGAAGTAAGTCAAAATAAAATTATTTTGATGTTTATTCGTGCGTGAATAGACCCGTTTAGGATTTAGAAACATTACTCACGACAATTTGAAGCGCTCTTAGCTAAGTTTTTTTAGCCGGCAACGTCGCGCGCGGTGATGAGTTGGATGGGTGACCGCTAGTGACAGTACTACTGAGCGTACACGCGCTTCGGAGGGTACGTTAAGCCGTGTCGATCCCAGTTGATATGTTAGGATCGCAATCGTTACATCATGGTGGTAGGGACATTTTGCGAATGTCCGCCTAGCCAGGCGGTAGTTAGCCAGCTACTGTAACGGAACATACCTTGGAAAGAAAGTTCCGTCACTAAAGACGAATAATATAGGTAAAGAATCTAAAGATCAGAAATAAATTATTCATTCTTAGTAAAAAGTTTTAATAGACAATATTTGTGTATAACTAACCTAACTACTAACCTTATTGAATTCTTAAATCAGTAAAGAGATTCCAGGATCTCATTTTATGTTCAAATAATAACAGGCAATGAATATTTTGAAAAAAAGAATACGATTAAATTCAATCTAGAGGATCTGTCAACAAAGCAGGAATCGAAAGAAAAAATTGGTCATAGTAAATTCTCGTGCTTTACATATTTTACATTTTTTACTACAATTAACTTATGTGAAATGTCGTGAAGTAAAAAGTGATTTTATAGATTCTTTAAATTCCGACAAGGAAAGGTGACCAACAAGGTAAGTAGATTAGTATATATATGGAATAAAACATATCAAAGCGAACGTAATTATATCTAATATCGTTTGGGAAACAACATGTTTTCATATAATTTATGTTTTCATATAATATGCGGATACTTAATTTCCTTTGCATGGTCGAGAGGCCCTTTCAATATTGATATTTTGTAGAAAATTTGTCATGGGAAATTGATCTTATAAAAGGTATTTAATTCATTTTAAACATTAATTTGTATCTTAGAATTATTCTACATTATCCCTTACATAAATTCACATTCCTGTGTCAAATTACAGAGGTCAAATTGCTAGAATAAAGTTATCCTGAGAACATCGTATTCATCAAATAATACCAACGTTTTAAAATAAAGTTATCATAAAACTGATCAAGTCGATAAATAAAATCAAATATGCAAATGTACGCCAATGCTAAGTCTTGGGTCTTTCAGTTCAAATCTAATGCAATAGTAAACTATATAAATGTTGAGTTCAAATCTATTCCAACGTTTTATGAACATTATTCGAGAGAATTTATTTTGTCTAAGTACTAATTCAGTAATTAAGTATAATAACTTATAAAGGTATACGATTATTCTACTCAAGTATTTGGATTGATATTATAATGAATGCTTTATGTTTGTTCAACCAAGAAGGATTGACATATATTGACGACAAGAATGAGGCATGTAAGTCCTCGTACAACAATATGAAGTTTAAATTCTATTCAACCATGATAATACATTGTTGAACATTGGTGCAAATGCGACCACACTTTTAATAAGTCTTTCTGCTGTAAGGATGAAAGATGTTATATTCGACATGAGAAAATCAGAGGGAAGATAATTCCTCTTAACCTTATATATTCATATTTGAGTACTTGAGTCTGAATAAAAGTATAATTCACTTTTGATATCACAAACACGTGATTTTACAAAACTTAGGCAAAGTAAGTCCTAAAATATAAAACCAAACTTTTCATTGAAATCAATTATAATATTGATAGTATTATGATACTCTGATACACATTCTATTTCAAACTGAGAAATATTATAACAATGAAATTAACTAATAAGATATGTTATATTTACGAATTTTGTAAAAGGAAATTGAAAAATTAATCAATCAATTTCACTCATTATATGGATATTATCAAATAATGAATTATCCAATAATGTGATAAAATAGGAAGTTAAGCAGTATTTGATTTAAGGAGAAGGCATTACCTAAGTGAACCGATGAGCATTGGTGTCGTGCACCGTAAAGGAGGCCTTCTTAAACGTACACCAGGGGTTGCAAGTCCCTGGCACTTAGAATCTGAACCTTTCCTTATAACTGCTAACTAAAATACGATGGATCCATCTAATTATCAAAGTTGTAACTTCTCAAATAATCAAATTTTACGAAAACAATATCTATAAAATATCTATTTGCTAGTTTACTTCCAATAAACGTTATACTTCCAAAATGTAATAGCATAGAAGTCAGAATCAATGTAAACTAGGAATTATCAGTCTAGTCCATTCTACTACTATTTTGATTAGAACAACTTTAAAATAATACAATTTAATTAAATCCAAATTCATCATATAATTTTGTACAAAATATTTTCTTATTTTAATATTCATTTTACTTTATGACGTTATGAATATAATTTGAGGAAGTTCTAAGTAAATGGACAAATTGTACTTTGGAATACAATATTCAATTTTTTGTAATTATCTTTATATTTACGATGAATCTGATAAGTTCGTGTAGGTATAGTTATTATTTTAGTTAATCTAACACGGATTAAGTAGTATATTAATTAAATTAATTTTAGTCTAACCTTTCCTATTTAGATCTTTGAATGATTGAAGTCAAATATAATATAAAGTAATTACGGAGTTCGTTGATTATCCTTTTGGTATATTTCCCTTGTCAGTCTCTCTCACATAACGAGTTAAGGTCTAGTTTTCTATGTTAAGTACTTTAGAGGAAATATCTTCAAATACATTTCACTTGCTTTACTAGATAAGCAGTTAAGCACCATAGGTTCTTAATATGTAACTATAATATGTTTAGCGATTTTTGAGGAAATCTTAGGTAATCTTAGGAGTCATGACAATATATTATGTGTACATAATTCAAGTAAATTCTAGTTCCATATTGTTTTCCTTACAATAGCCAATGCATAGTTGTTTATACTTATGCTATTTTAAACCGAATCCTAAATTACCTATTTATCTAGATTTTATGTCAGGTTTTCTCGGTGTCTATTTGTAATTTGAGAATATCTACAATATTAATTTATACACGTGGTTTTAAATTTAGTTGCTGTATATTAGGTTTCATATACCTATTTTTATCTGTTTGAAAAAATATAATCATTGTTTTTCATTGTAATTTCTCACAGATTTCTATAAGAAACATATTTACTCCCATACAAAATTATTTAACTTTTAATGATTTTATTTAACGATTCAATTTGACCCTATTGATACTTCGCTTATAATTGCTTTGCTTTGAATTTATGGTCTATAAAACATATACATATAATTATCTTCTATGTAACTTCTTTAACAATGATTTACCTAATTTTAGACTTCAGGTTCCCTAATATTTACTATTGGTCTTAGATACCTAATTCCAATATTTTGATGAGATATCTATTATTCTCTGTTCACTAATTTGGAATGTCTACGTTATACTAATAATACATTCAAATATCATAACTTTACATCATCAAATGTACAAATAATATTCTGAATTATATTAGAGTGAAATGATATAAATTTTCTATAAAATTACTAAAGTATAAATACTTAGGTATATTTATGATTCTTATTTTAAGTATAAATTTCAACTTGATAGATTTCAAATTATCAGTAAGTAGATATTATTTAGGAGTATTATCTGTTAGGTTAGATAGATTATTTCTTAAGTACCTTAAAAGAAAATGGATTACTACAATAGGTCACTTCTTAAGGTCCTACCATTATACTAGACGATTCACATGCCATATTTCAAATCACAATAATTTTAGAATATAGAAAAATATATTTAATGCATTATTTTAGGCTTCTTTAGTACTTTGAAATTTTGGGATCAGAATTTTTAGTCAAGCACGATCGTTAAGTTTAAGCAAAATAGGATCAGTTTTGGGATCAATTTCAGTTTAATTTAAGTTTAATTTCAGTTTAGTATTAGGTGATTTAAGTGGTTATTTTATTATTAATATTTCTGCGTTCTTTAATTAGATGCTAATTTAATAATTTAATAATTTGAGTTTAAAAAATAAATTCAGATTTTTAAAAAAAATTTAAGGGAGGGCGTTACACTACCACACACAAATCTGTCTAACGGTGTGTTCCGGCAGCTGTCCTTGAGAGCCAGTAATTCTAGGTTAGCCTGAACATACATATTCGACCACGTCATCACTTACCATCAGGTGAGATAGTGATCAAAGGGTTTAAATGATAAAAAAAACAAAAGGTGTTTAGTATTGTATGACACTCGTACGACGTCAATTATTCTTTTCTCCGCTTGATTAATTACAGCAATGGCCTATCGACTGGACCATAAAACCTTTTAAGCCCTCGCATCCGGCTGTGGCTTACAATATAGCAGCCTCGATTGGAATAATTAACTTTCCGCACTCGTATCATAATGTACTATTGTGTAGTGGCACAGATCCCTTCTTCGGACTTCCAGAAAAGGCTGAGGTTCTCAATGCGGCTGTACACTGTTTTTAACCAACTTCATTTTACAAATTTCTTTTTATGTTTTATTACCTCAGATCTTTTGACTAGATGAAGCGATTTTGATGATTCTTTTTTTATTTGAAAGGTGACGCGTCCCGTCTAGTTTCATTTACATTTCATCAAAATCGGTCAAGCTGTTTTTGAGTTACACTCCAATAAAAAAAAGTGTTTCCTATCTTGATGATATAGTGATTGACAGTGAATGACTATCGATCCCGTTAGTAGCAAGGGTCACTAAAAAGGGGGAAAATACTTTTTGTATCTAAACATGGAACTGACTTCAACACTCAAAAGTGTGAAATAACTTGTTGAAGTCGGTACCATGCGCACATTGTGATAATAACTTTTGAACTATCATGGTACCGACTTCAACAAGTTATTTCACACTTGAGTGTTGAACTCGGTTCTATTTAGGGTAAAAATACGTTTTTAACTTTTTATATGTTTGTTACGCGATTATTCCGCCAATTAGAAATTAAATTCGATGTTTTTTTTTCTTCAAAAGAGTACCTACGAGTATACCTCTAAGTTGATCCCATTTCATCAACATCGGTTGAGTAGTATTTAACTTATAGTCAATTTACTGAAAAATGTATTTGCATAGCTGAATGATTTAATGGTAGTTACAACTTGTCGATGGTGAACAGTGTAGTGACAATGGTCGAGTAAGCAATATGCGTCACTAAAATTAATTAAAAAAAAATAAAAAACGAAACTGACTTTCAACAGTGAAAAGTACTTGTGGAAGTTTTGTGATAATGTGATTGCCCATGATTATGTGAGTTCAATGTTTTGAATCAGCGTGGTACCGACTTCAACAAGTGATATCATACTTTTCACTGTTGGAAGTCGGTTCCAATTTTTATTCAACTTTTTTTTTAATTGTGTATATACGTCATTAGTCTAAACTTTTACTAAAATTTAAACATTTTATATGTAAACCAATACGCAATATATTACCTATATTAAATAATTAATTTTAATTTATAAATCTGTTTTAAACAAATGTTATTGTGACGGGACAAGCCAGAGGCCCACCTGATATTAGCGGACTAACCTCTGCCTATAACAGATGCATTTCGTCACAAGTCACGAATTGCACTGCGCCCGTCATCTTGAGACATAGTTGTTAAGTCTCATGTGCCTGTAATTTCACTGGCTCTCAAGGACAGCTGCCGGAACACACTGTTAGGTGCTTGGCGACAGATTTTCTACTTGAGGGTGGTCGCTTGCCAGGCGGGCATTCGCAAAATGCCTTTCCACTATTCGGTGAAGCTCAAGTCCGCGGTGGGATTCGAACCATGGACCTGCTGCGCTGCAGTCCATAGCCAATGCCACTGAGCCATCACTGCTTCGAAATTCTCTGGTACTGGTGGTTCTTCTGGTATTCTTGATCCTGAAAGCTACTTCATGAAAGCTACTTCAAATCAAACACTCTCGTGGTCTTATTGCTCGGGATTGTGCCGAAATCATAAAAACTAAACGTATACGTAAGTTACAAACCCCAAAACAAAAATTCTGTAGAAAACAAAAACAACCTCGTAGAACACTTGGGTGTTCCATGGGAGAAAAATATCTCCAGTGGGACATCTACGATCCTCCAAGGGCTCACGTAGCGCCTTCCATACAAACGTAATGCGTAAAACCAGGGTACCCGGGTCTGTTACAGGTCCTAAATGAAAATTTTATGTTCCAAAAATTGTGAATGAGATCCAAAACAGTTTATAGGCAGTGTTTCCACTTTAATGATTTCCTTTCCCCACGCCTTAATTCAGATTTCCCCATATCAGGGCTTTTTTCCCCTCAAAAATTTTTCTTCTGTAGTTTTTAGTTTTGGCCCTAGTGTAGTAACTAAAAAATAATAGGTTTTTATCGTTTTTTTTCTATAACCTGCCCACGCCTCTGGTGATACTATACTATAATAATATTATTGACACTAAATGCATCAACTAAATTATCGACTAAAATTGTCGACAATTTCCTCCCCTCTGGACCCTAATTTTCCCTCAAAAGGGGAAGTTCCCCTCATTGTGGAAACACTGTTTATAGGCACCAACTATCCACTGCGTAATCGTCAACAAAAACCTTTTTAGTTCCTTATCAATGAAAATATATACGATAATTCTGCTAAATCTAACCGGAAGCGTGTAAAACTACCTGTTTTGTTTTTAAACCGCCGACGACGTCACATGCAAAGTAGCAGGCCCTTATTAATATGCTATTAATAGATAAACCTGTTACATTTATCGAGATTCGCGATCTAGTATTAAAGAGTGCCTTCGACCGGCACACGGTCAGTGTCTCGGTCAACGCGGGTGCGTGCGATTTTATATCGAGCGCTTTGGGAATACCTGCTGTGCGGTCACCATGAAGGTAGGCTATCGACGAGTGAAACCTTATTTTTATGTGATTAAGTGACAAATGAGCTGGTGATAGGCCATATGTTAGATGCTGTTTAGAATATGTAAGTTATCGCCACTTTCTACGCAACTGTCCACTGAGCAAGTAATATTTTACAACTGTCCCGAAGGTACTCGAAAATAGGATTTACTTACAATGAAGTTATAAGAAAAATAATACTTAATAACAACATTTGAAGCGCAACATGCTTATAATAAAGTTTCGACAGATTGTCTTGATTTATAATTTAAAAAAAATCTAAATAGTTACTTATGTCTCATCTAAGTAAACATGTTAAACCCGGAGAATAATTTATGAGCCAATTTGATTCGATATTAATAATTTAATTTTGTTTCTTAACTGATCCGATGAATGTTGAGTAGAATCCCGTGATGACAACTCGATAAGTGTATGTGAATGTGAAACAAATGCAGAACTAGTGCAAAACTTTCCATTGACGAAGCGTCCCTTCATAATTTTTGAGTGTAGATGCAACTACTACTGCTTACCAAGCACTATAGTTTTCATCAGCCGGATTGTCCACTCTGAACACAACCTACCCCATTTAGGGGGAGATTCCACAATCCCTACGCTTGGCAGGCGACTTGGGGATCGCAGTTTAAGATATCAGTTCCTCAGAAGGCGCTTCTGCCCACCTCCCGGTATTTTACCTTTAGTCGCCTCTTATGACACCCACAGGTAGAAATGGGAGGGTGACACTACCCCGGCACCCCATGGGGATACCATTAGTATTTTCACACAAACTAGTAGGTACTTGTGTACAAACGAGGTCTGCGTGTACCAATGCGCATCAATAAATATATATAATGTGGATGGTTAATGGCAAAATCGCATTTGTTCTATGTTTGCAATCAGTTTTTGTAAGTAATAAAAACGTATTTGCCCAGCAGGTCTACTAGGACTATAACAATGTCTATGCTTTAAAAAACTTAAACTTAAAATTCATTAAACTTCTCTAATAAACCGGCAAAAATCGAGCATATCAGATGTTCATCATCCCTATCGTGAGTATTTTTGGCGGTTAATTTATAGTGTTTAAATAATGTGAAACACAAGAGAATTTCATTTCTAAAATTCTCTAAATTATCGTAATTAGTTCTTATTCTATTCACTGTAAAATCAAAATTCGTACAACGCTTGCGAATGAAATTATGGTAGTTCTTATTTGAATTTATATTATGAAGCAGTGAGAGCTCAGTGGCATTGGCTATGGACTGCCGCGCAGCAGGTCCATGGTTCGAATCCCGCCGCGGGCTTGACTTTCACCGCATGGTGGAAGGGCATTTTGCGAATGCCCGCCTGGCTAGCTACCACACTCAAGTAGAAAATCTGTCGCCAAGCACCTAACGGTGTTTTCCGGCAGCTGTCCTTGAGAGCCAGTACTTCTAGGTTAGCCTGTACAATATCTTCGACCACATCATCACTTACCATCAGGTGAGATAGTGGTCAAAGGGTAACCTATCAGGCCTAAATAAAAAAATAAAATAATGACTTTATGTCTAAAGGTGATGGATGCAGTACTGTTATAGGCAATGATTACCTCTTAACATCAGATGGGCCTCGTGCTTGTTCCACGACGATAGCATAAAAGGTATTGTCGAATGTCGGACAATAAGTTGTGAACAGCCTTTTGTTCAAGCCTGGCGTACAACGTGCAAATCTTCGGGCTAACATATTACTGCAGACAAGCAATGACCTCCGTTCCCTCTTCTTCTTCTCAGTCGTTACGCTGTTGACAGAGCGGTCGTGGTCGTCATGTAGTTGTAGTGGGGGCAGATGTAATGCGCCTCACAATGTCACGCCATCGCATCGCCCTCTATTCACGGTCATCCTGGCATAGAACATATACCTAATAATTGGTGCACTCATGCAAGGGACCGCCCACATTTAATTTGGTCAGTCCATCGTATGGGTGTCAATCATGGTTAGAAATGAACCTTCCGTTCCCCATCGATATCAATGTTGTCCCTACACAAAATTACAAATATACGAGAGGAAAAATTTAAGTCATGTGCGGGATTCGAACCCGCATCCATCCACCCCTTTAGCAAGTTAGCTCATGTTAGCTTAATTGGTTATGCTCTAACCAATTGAGCTAACATGACAATGAGTCATAACTAAAATGTTTCCAATCGTTCTCTAACCATCGTATTGGGATGGAGCGACATCTATAGTACCACTTACGTTGTACTACAAACAAGATCAATTTTGCAATTGGTTTTATACTTGTAAATGATGACGCAACTTTATAATTTTAATATTGTTATGTTTGCTATGCGGTAATCCGTCATCATTACAAATTTACAAATATACGAGAGGATATTTTTATTGTTTTTTCCTCTCGTATATTAGTAATGTAATCCGCATAGCAGGCGTTATTGCAAACATAACAATATTAAAATTGTTCCTCATGTCCTCGGATACCCAGTGCTTCCAAATATTTAAAATGCGTTACTACATTTAGTATATATTTCCAGCTAAGGTAACCTTCGGTAATGAGTACGATTATCTCACTCTTCCTAACATTGTAATTGAGGAGCCGCATAAGTTTCGCATAATTATGAACTTCAAATAATATTGAACATTGAATAGATGCACATATCATTTTATATACCTACCACACAGTTTAGTTACGCAATGGCAGTGCTGCCGGTGACCTTTGATATTGCCGAATATTGATACCCTTAGCTCGAACATGTCACTGATAATAATTTCAAAATAAATTAAAATATCTTAAATGATTCGATACCTACCATTGTTATTGCCACAACGACACACACAGAACTATCATTTAAAGAAATATATAATTGTTGCAAAATATCGCAAAGGAAAAGGGTTTTCAAATTCCAAATTTCCAAATATTAGTATATATACTGGTTATTGGTAATATGCTAACAATATAATACCTCTTAGGGTCGACTTCTGCTAGTCCTAATAAACATTTCAAAATCAATTATTATTATTTATGTATTTTTTGATGGAAGAAGCACGAGTATCTGCCACCTGATGTTTAAAGTCAATTTCATATTTTTTATTACTTAATTTACTCGATGTAAATATTCAAAAAGCGCTTGGTCGAAGCGACCCATGATCAAAATGCTGGCACATATTTGGCTCAACGAATAAGCATTGCAACTTGAGACAAAAGAACAAATATCTAGGAATGACGAACGCAGTGCAGTGTCAGATCGAGGACAGCTACTTGTAAAAGAGTATAAATTAATTTAAAAAGTTCATTGCAAAATTATTTATTTTATCGTTGTATTTAAATGAAAACTGAGAGTTATATATATATATATATATATATATATATATATATATATATATATATATGTGTGTACATACGTGGTGTGATTTTTTTCTTACGATATGGCGTCTAAAATCCGCCAGTTAGTTTTTTAATTTTTTTTATAGGTATACTACCTAGTGTCACTTACGACATCTCATACATTTAGAATTAGAAGTTATGGTGGAATAAAGAAACTCACAAACATCATGAGATGATTAATATAACACTCCTTTTTTGGGCAGTCGTGTAATAAACACCGATTGGTTTGATACTTAGATTAACTTTAGACAGGTTTTGGATTATAAATTGTGGGTCTACCATGTTTTGAGCATGTGTTGTTTTTTTCGTGTGTTTTTAATTTCTTGTGTTGTATTGTATGCAAATGAGTGATCTTTATGTTTAAAACTGGACCTATTATACAAGATTTAAATGACCATAAATATACTTTATCAAGAGATGACAGGCTAAAATTGATACTATATATACCTATATGGTCTTGATTTAATTTTATAAATTATCCGGCACAACACTCACGTAATGCCGGGTACAGACCAAGCGAACGAGAGCGAGCGAAGGGTAACGAGCGAGTGCAAACGAATCAGTGTGGACGTTATGCCGTAAGCAAGCGAAGCCAAACGAGGGCCTTCGTTCGCCTTCGGCCGTCACTAGCGGTCGCCCATCCAACTCATGACCGCGCGCGACTTTGCTTAACTTTGCTGATCGGTTGAGAACAGCTAAGTAAACTTCGCTACGAGTGCTTCAAAAGTCGTGCATTAATTGGGTTCCATCATACAAAAACCTGCTTGTAATAACGACGTTATCCACCAGCGCCACCGTTTTCTTCTAGATGGAGCACTTTCGTTTATCTCAATAAATGCAGCGCTAGCTACTGAAGACCGTTGTTGTTCATGATCACCAAAACACTACGTGAGTATCGCTTCGCCGTGGTTCGCCGATGGTCGATGGACTTCAATGCGTTCACTTAGTGTGGACACAACAGCGAAAGCGAGCGAGCGTGCGGTACTGATCGGCAAATCACACTCGTTAGCATTCGCTCGGTCTCGTTCGCTTGGTCTGTACCCGGCATAAGAGACCAAAAACGTGGACCGGGGTACTGGGTCCACAACGTGAATGTTTAAATAACATATAGATCATATAACACATAATACAACGTGTATTGATATGCATTTTCCGCCTCCTGCTCGTTTGCTCTCCTAGTCCATAAAAACAACATAATATATGAAGGGTGTAGTTGCACATGAGGCGTACAATTTACTGACATCTTTACATCAATGCCCTATAAACCCAATGGTAGCAAGTAGTTATACTAACATCTACGTATTAACGATAACATTATCAAGGGTCGGCGTAAGAATGGCCGGTCTTCTACATACCTGGCTGCAAACAAATTTACTTACCATAAATACATCAAAGACAAATTACATAATATTTGCTGCGAAGAATAAAAAGATAGGCCTTTACAAACCTTTGACTATCAATGGCCAAGAAATTAATAAAGTCAATAGTGAAAAATATCTAGGGCTAATCCTTGATAACCAATTAACGTGGAAACCGCATATTGAAAGCATACGAAGTAAGCTTATTTCACTAACAGGGGCGCTCCGCGGTATTGCCCGATGCCTTCCAAAACAAGTACGTTACATAATCTACAATTCCATGGTAAAGTCCCATATAGATTACTTAGTTGAAATATGGGGAACAGCAGCCAAAAGTAACTTACAAATTCTACAAACATGTCAAAATAAAATCATCAAAACTCTATTTCGATACGAGTACTTAACGCCTAGTACTAAACTTTATAAGGAAACAAAATTAATGAACATAACTCAAATATATAGGTATAACACATGCATTCTTATAAGAAAAATTCTAACTAAAGATATACATACCCAAATAACATTTACAAAAAAGATAAATGTACAAAAAATTTTCACAAGACAAGCCAACAATATCTTATTAAGACGACCTAGAACTAAATATGGTAAAAGAAACATAATGTATGAAGGGGCACAATTGTACAACAACCTACCGAAGGAAATTAAGGAAACCAAAACTTTGATTACTTTTAAGAAAATGCTAAAGCTACATGTTTTAAAGGATTTCTCATAATTATTTAAGTACTAGTACAACATTATTAACGTTACAAGCTGTCACTATGAACAAGGCCTAAATAAACAAACGCTTGCAAGCGGGCGCAACAAATAGCATGAGGGTAGATATTATGTTATTCTTTCTATTATGAAATTCTTACGTGGTGTATCTATTTGTAGATTTTGTTTTATTGATATTTTTAAAATTCCGTAAATTTAGTTACATTTGTGGTTTTGTACACTACGATCTGTGGCACAACATGTATATTAAAAGTTAATTTAAGTATCTCAGTAAGTGAATAAGTGTATTCTTATGAGATAATAAAATATTCTGAAACCGTATGTCCTAGTTTATGAATGAAATTCTATTGTTATCATTATCGCCGATGCCAATGGGTTAAGAAAGTGGTTAAATGCTAACCTGCCTCTTCTTTCCGTCCTGAGCCCACTGCGTGTTCACCAAAGATTTGAGAGGGAGATAGCGATTTAAGATGAAAAATCTACCAATAGAATCAGCTCATAGAGCTTTGCTGTTAATAAATCTTTTTTTTTTCTTTTTTTTTTTTTATGCCTGATAGGTTAGCCTTTGACCACTATCTCACCTGATGGTAAGTGATGATGTGGTCGAAGATGTTGTTCAGGCTAACCTAGAAGTGCTGGCTCTCAAGGATAGCTGCCGGAACACACCGTTAGGTGCTTGGCGACAGACTTTCTACTTGAGGGTGGTAGCTAGCCAGGCGGGCATTCGCAAAATGCCCTTCCACCATGCTATAACGACTGCCATCCTAAGACGACAACCGGGACCGACGGCTTAACGTGCCCTCCGAAGCACGGAAACGCTCAGTAGTAATGTCACTAGCGGTCACCCATCCAACTCCTGACCGCGCGCGACGTTGCTTAACTTTGCTGATCGGTTGAGAACAGCTAAGTAAACTTCGCTACGAGCGCTTCAAATCTAGTGGAAAAGAGATAGTGGAACTAAGTATTTGTACATAAAAACAGCGAGAGATGTGAGCAAAGTATGTTAGTAACATGTGTGCGAGAAATGTGCACATAGTAAACCTCGCACAGCTGAAATAAGTCCGCTACGCACGCACCGCTCAGCTACACACGCAGGCCGCAGCCCTGCTCACTCCGCACTTTAGGTACAAAGCTGCAAGTACATCGGCGGACGGGACTATTGTACGTGCGTGCCGCGTCAGAAGAGATCAGAGCTATGCGTGCACATGTGATAGAAAGAGAGACTGCTTGTAGGTGAATATAAATATTAGGAACTCCGTGCTTTCCGAGCTGAAGTGCACTTTATGACTTCGTAGCTAGAGTCGCTTATTTATTGGAATGGCTTTGCGGATTGATCACTGTGACACTGGTACACTGCTATGCTGCGCATCCTCGTTCAGCCCGGTTTCCTAGCACATCCTTGATGGATATTGTGGTCGGCAGAACGTATTTACCGTACACTCTGTTCTGTTGTTCGTCTTCTCACTATACTCATATCTTTCGCCACATGTCCGTCTGCACGCAGTAAAGCCACACCTATCAGCACAAGCAGTCATTGTACCGTGATTATTCGACCTGAAACTTACTTTAACAAACACCATATAGTGTTCCGGCAACTGTCCTTCCTATTCATTTTACATTTTAAATTTTAGTAGGAAATCTTGTCATAAACATGTGGAAAGCTACCACCATCAAGAGAAAAATCTGTCTCCAAGCACCGCATCATGATGTTCTAGAAACTGTTCAGATCGATACACATATCATTGCACCCAGAACAACCACATATGCTTGTATTTCTTTCGATTAAAGACACGCTAATTGCATGCTAAGTGTTCTTGTACACTGTCAATGATTGTAATTAATTATGCTATAAATAAATGATAAAATAAATTGCTTTTTTTAATTACGTTGGTATTGAAAACAGTCTTATTTTTTATAATTGCTTATTTTGTATTTCTTAGTCTACTTACAAGTGTATATATTAGGTCCTTACATATGAAATTGGCGTTTTGTATGGGAGGAACAAAAAGTCGAATATTTTTTAATATAATATATTTAATTAATCAAAGTATGAACCATTATTTTCTATGCACTTTTGCCCTCTCATAGGTAGTTCATTGATCCCTTTACTAAAAAAACCAGTCGGACGGGAATCAATAAAATCTTTGAAGGCGATTTGGACTGCCCCATCGGAGTTGAATTTTTTCCCTTGCAAGAAGTTATCCAAATTTCGAAAAAAATGGTAATCTGTTGGAGCAAGGTCCGGGGAGTACGGAGGATGTCTTAGACTTTCCAATTGAAGCTCTTCTAATTTAGTAGCCGTCTGTAGCGCAGTGTGTGGTCTAGCGTTGTCGTGAAGCAGCAGTGGCGTGGAGCGATTGACCAGCCTAGGTTGTTTAGCCGCTAGCTTTTCCATCATGGTTTGCAATTCCTGACAATAGACATCAGCCGTAATAGTCTGGCCAGATTTGAAAAAACTGTAATGAACAATACCGGCACTAGTCCACCAAACGCTTACAAGTAACTTTTTTGGGGTTAATTTTCGCTTGGGGCAGGATTTGGCTGGCTGGCCAGGATCTAACCATTGCGCTGAGCGCTTCCGATTATCGTAAAGAACCCATTTTTCATCACAGGTAATGATTCGGTTTAAAATACCTTCATTATTGTGCCGGTTTAGTAATGTAACGCAGCAGTCGACGCGCGTTTGCCGGTTTGTTTCAGTCAATTCGTGAGGTACCCACCTTTCAAGCTTTTTAATCTTCCCAATTTGCTTCAAGTGAATTAAAACAGTTTTATCACTAACATCGCAGCCTGCAGCTAACTCGGACGTGGTTTGCGATGGATCCGCTTCCACAATAGCCTTCAACTCTTCATTATCAACTTGAGTCTCAGGCCGTCCACGGGGCTTGTTCTGCAGGTCGAAATTTCCAGAACGAAAACGTTGGAACCAAAAACGAACTGTGTTTTCTTTTGCAACACGACCGCCATACACATCATTGACCCTTCGAGTTGTTTCCGCAGCACTAGTGCCACGGCGGAACTCGTACTCGTAAATAATGCGATATTTAAGGTTTTCCATTTTGTAAAATGAGTGACGCAAACAGAAAAAAACAGAAGAAAAAAAACAAATGAATGACGATCATCGAAGCACAAATACATGAGTCTATAGCTGTACAAATTTGAATTTGGAATTCCTTACCAAAGAGGAGAAATTCGTGATTAAAGTGGCCAGTACGAAAAACGCCAATTTCATATGTAAGGACCTAATATATTTAACTTTTCTAGTATATTACAAAAAACATGACTGTTAATCTTACACACGGGTATTTCGGAAATAATCAGTTTGTAAGTCGTGCTTATTATCTACTTGTACTTAGTAACTAAACATTTCAACGCCTACACCAAATAAAATGGTACTTAATCTAAAATAGCAAACTTAATTAGAGACAAAAAAAAGTTTCATTAAAATCTCTGTAGGTCTCTGTAGGTGTCACTTAATAGTGTTTAATTTGGGAGTTGTTAACTGTTTTTTTATGTGATTGTGACTGAACAAGTACGAGGCCCACAAGATGTGAAGTGGTAACGTTTGCCTATAGCAGATGCATTTCCTCACAAGTGGCGAGCTACACTGCACCCGTCACCCTGAGACATACAGTTCATGAGTCTCATGTGCCCGCAATTTTACTGGCTCTCAAGTACTGCTACCGGAACACACTGTTAGCCGTCATCCCAGTCCACCACTTCGAGACCTTTTATTATTTACGGAAAAGCAGGTCAGATCATCAGATGACGATTAATTCTTGACATACCCTGGCTGTCTGAACTTTCGGCCACGTACCGGGCTGTACGTTGCTGCAAACGCGACATCTGTTTTTGTGTTTCCGTAATCTTGGTGCCTCTAGATTGTCTGTTCTTCAGAGCTATACCAGGACACCAATCACGCTAGGAAATAGACGCATATAGGCTTGACTTTCAATCACCAGCGAGTTCATATGCCCTATGGTCCACCTAAAGTTGTGGACTTATTGCCTCAACCTTCTAAATATAACATATCTAGACCGCTACTCAGAGCCAGTTTCTTAACCTTGACCTTGACCATTGCCAGGTGAAATTGGTGTCTTTTTATTCCTGTCCGATCATACCACAAAAGCACCCGGCGTATATGGAGTTACGAGTTAGCAGATTCAGATGGCATATGGTCTATCTTTGCATCCTATTCATGGCAATAACTTTGCAGTGACTGCTGCACTGTACTGCATCAAGAATCGAACGAATTATTCCATAACGTAATGCGTTTAGTTAAGTTATTAATTGTGGACGTGGAGAAGCGTTGTGACATGGCGGGTATGTATCATAACTTTTATCCTTCTCCTCCGAACATGAGCAAAAATGCCAAGTGTTGTCATGCTTCCAGCCCTAGTCGGGTCAGAATCGCTTCCACGTGGCGCGATTGCATGTCTGCAATTTTATGTCTAGCTTTTTGGATATTTGGATAATCAGGATCACCATAGACAGCACCTCATTTGTCTCATTCCATTCAGCTTTCCATGACTATAAAATTCTCCAAGTACGGTAAGCTTTTAATACGATTTCCAGCATCATGGTCGAAGTAATGGAAGCAGGTATTTGAAAACTTGTCTAAGTTTTAACAAACCTCCTACAGGAAAATATACCTTCTTTTCCCAGGCACCGTTCAACTTCAACCTCTCGTACCTGCTGCCCTTTCTGTCGGGGCTGGCGTTCCCGAGCGCGGCGCAGGTGGAGCAGGCCTTCTCTGCCTTCGGCCGGGGGTTGCAAAAAGAGATAGCGGCGGTCAAGCAGCCCATTGACGAGACCATTACTTATGTCGGCAGCTCGCAATGTAAGTCTTTCATTGGTAATAGATATAAACAAATAAAATATTCCCACTACTCCGCTTCCCAAACTAAAACCCTGCTTCTCTTACTCAACTACGCCGCTCTTCTAAAATGTATATTCTGACACTCGAATAGAAAATGATTTTCTACTGAATATCCATATTCATTTTGGTAGCGACGAACCAAATGCGCCATGTTTACGTCAAAATTCAGGCGCATGTGGACAATTTAAATTATATTGAAATAATAATTAGCATTAGTGTTTGACCGCTGTACCACCTGGTTGACAAGCCACGACGCGATCATGTGAACATGTTTGCCTTGAAGGTATATATCACCTAAGGATTCCCAGATTATAATATCTAGTCCAGGTACTAGCTAGAGCCATGATGCAAATACAATTATATTCTTCTTCTTGAAACATAGACAATTATATTTTATGGATGCCTCACCTTTACCCTTCTCCCTCAGGAGCCATTGAACTTCAATCTGTCATACCAGAAGGTACTGGCTCCTGAGGGACGTAAATGGTTGTTGATGAGGGGAAACCCTTCTCATCAACAACCATTTACGTCGTGGACTTCAACATTGGGGGGCGTTTGCCATAATCCCTACGCTTGAAAGGCATTCTGGGGATCTCGGTTTAGATGACAGATCTTATGCGCTGGTCATCTCTTTTATTTTTTCTTTCGTTACCTCTTACACAGAAAGGTATCATCATCATAACAACCGAAACGTCCACCGTTGAACAAGGTCTCCCCCATTGGAGGGATTTGCCATTATCTCCACGCTTGGAAAGCGTCTTGGGGATCGCAGTAGAAGTTGTCAGTTCTTAAGAAGGCGCTGCTTTCCACCTTAGTTTCTTACGACACCCACGGGAATAAATGGGGGGTGATATTCTAATATCAACCCCTGTGTACCCTGGTACCGCCCGGCAATCCACGGTCCTTCTTTCTCACACTTGCAAATATGTACTTTTTCGTTTTTCTCAGGTACCAATGTCAAGCAACTGATCGGAGTTGACTATGTACAAGTAGATGGAGTGAAAGAGCCCGACCTGAGTCAACTCTCACTTCAGTTCAGAGCCAGGTACGTACATACACAACAAAGAACACCATCATACCTATACTGAAGAGTGAAGTGTCAGTGTCAATACCCTTTTACCTGTGTTTTTTTGTTTTACCTCTTCAGCTAGAATCCAGTTAGTCAGTAGCGTCGCAGTGTCAGACATTCTGCTTCAAAGCAGTGCTTAGGCGTGAAGGGTACTGTAGCAAATGAAATAACTAAGCGAACGAGACATAAGAACTATCGTCTCTGAGTGATGAGCCCTGTACCTACAGAGTTCAGCAGAACGAGATCGGAGACATTGCAGTCGTGACGCTTACCCACAAGAGATAGAATAGTCCGTCTCTATAAAAAAAATGAAACCGACTTCAACACTCAAATGTGTGAAATAACTTGTTGAAGTCGGTACCATGATGGTGCAAAAGTACCTATTATCACAATATTAGGCGCATGGTACCGATTTCGATAAGTTATTTCACACATTTGAGTCGTGAAGTTGTTTCCATTTTTGGTAGGTATATTTTTTTTCATCTACTTAAGTGTACCTTGCTACTTCTGGGATCTAATGGGATCGATTGTCATTCACTGTCAATGACTATATCTTTAAGATAGGAAAATACATTTCAGTTATTGGAGTGAAACTCAAAAACGGCTTGATCAATTTTGATGAATTTTATATAGGGCAAGCAGCTTTAAAATAAAAAAAAACATCATAATCGGTTCAACAGGTCAAAAGTTCTGAGGTAACAAATATAGAAAATATAAACAGACGAAATGAGTACGTCCTCCTTTTATCGAGTCGGTAAGAAACCCACGTTGCGCCTTTTTTGTTTTACTATACCATATTAAAATTTGTAACAGGCTTTTGCAGGTCAGTTCTATATACCGGACGGTTAGTGACAATTTCATTTTAATTTTTTCCGAACGGCGGCGTCAGGATGTGAATGTTACCCAATACTTTGCTTATTAGAATTTAAGCTCCCGTACGAAAGAGGCAGAATAAAATCAGATATGACCTTCTAAACCTATCCCAAGCAGAGTTTGATCCCGCCTCGGAAAAGTGTACATATTGGTTTTCCCACGGGAAGTTCCCAGGCAATGATATTCAGTAGACGGCAATTAGTGGTGACATAGGACCTAATGTCTGTCCATCACAAGAAGACATTTTAGGATACCGATAAACGCTACGTTACGACCATATAATGTTTTTTTTTAATATGCCTGATAGGTGTGGTCGAAGGTGCTGTTCAGGCTAACCTAGCGGCTCTTATTACTGGCTCTCAAGGACAGCTGCCGGAATACACCGTTAGTTGCTTGGTGACAAATTTTCTACTTCAGGGTGGTAGCTAGCCAGGCGGGCATTCGAAAAATGCCCTACCACCAAGCAATTACGACTGCTATCCTAAGATAACAACCGGGACCGGCTTCACGTGCCCTCCGAAGTACGACTTTAAAACGTTGTGAAATGCTACACTACACGTCTACTTGGAATGGGTCTTCGGGAATATAAAGGCGCATTATTAAAAATAATCATTTTAATCCTCCTCCCAGTAGTCGTTCTCCTTAGTAGCAGTAGAGCACTTTGTGAACGAGTCCTTACGGGGACTACTACTACCATACCTACCTATTTTTACCGCAAACAGTAATAACATAACTGTGTTCCGGATTTAAAGGTATGGGTGCTGATGAATTACAGGTATATGAGACTTAACAACTTTAAGTCTCAGAGTGATGGGCGCAGTGCAAATCGTCATTTGTGGCGAAATGCATCTGTTATAGGCAGAGGATACTGCTTAGCACCAAGTGGTTTTTTTATGGTTGATAGGTAAGCCTTAGACCATTATTTCACCTGATGGTAAGTGATGATGGTGTCGAAGATGTTGTTCAGGCTAACCTAGAATTACTGGCTCTCAAGGACAGCTGCCGGAACACACCGTTAGGAGCTTGGTGACAGATTTTCTACTTGAGGGTGGTAGCTAGCCAGGCGAGCATTCGCAAAATGCACTACCACCATGATGTAACGACTCCCATCCTAAGACAATAACCGAAACCGACGGCTTAACGTGCCCTCCGAAGTACGTGCAGTAGTAATGTCACTATCGGTCACCCATCCACTCATGACCGCGGCGGACGTTGCTTAATTTAGCTGATCTGTTAAGAACAGCTAAGCAAGCTTGGCTTCGAGCGCTTCAAACCGCGAGCTGTTCCTTGCTTGAAACTCTTATTGAGTTAATATTATGTGCTCTTATTGTTTTATCTCCTGTTTCCTTTAGAGAACTGAACGTGGTATACAACTTGTCTTCTGCAGCCCGGCTGCTGCCCGCGGCGCGCGGGTACGATCCTCACGCGAACCTCATCATCTACCTGCACGGCTTCACGGACAACCCCACCAAGACCAACTTCGGCACCATCAGCCAATCTTTTCTTAAGACTGGTACGTTCTATGTTAAACTTTAAGGTTGAACTGGCCGGTCACTTCTCCATACAAACGTCGTAGAGTGATCACTCCCTTATTTGAGATTTTAGGTCCATGAAGCATAATACCGATTGATCTCGTCATTATCTAGGCTTGTATGATGGCAACATTTTAAAAAGATTTGTTAGTTATGAGCCTCGAAAACTTTATATAAAAAGGTTTGAAAGCTAATAATTCTCAAGTTCATTATTTTATTAATATTTCGGCATCATACAAGCCTAGATAATGACGAGATCAATTGGTATTATGCTTTATTTTGGACCTAAATCCTCAAATAAGGGAGTGATCATCCTATGACGTTTGTGTGGAATACGGGCTGGCCAGTTCACCCTTAAGCCGTTTAGTTTTAACTTTTGCTCGAGATCTACAAGTGTTTCGTCGGATATTAAACATTACATCATTATACGTGTCGGTGCACTGCGTTCGTCAAGCAGAAATTCAAACATTTACATATTAAAATCGTTGACGATACAGAAGTAGTATGCTGCGGTTAGAAATTAGCATAGAACGAGTTTAAAATTGCAAACATAACTCTACTTAGGTATGTATGCTTCGAACAAAAGTATCTATATTATTTACGTAGGTAATGTATAATTATAAAAAAAGCTTTACTGAATTCAATTAAAAACTAATCCACTTTAAAATTAAATTAACTCAAACTTATCACATAATATTTATATACATATATACATAGTTTAGTAATTTAGCAATATTGTAGAACTTGTTCCTATGGGTGCCGAGTTAGAATTGCACTTCCCTATATCATACCGTGGGTGTCGTAAGAGGCGACGGTGGGAGAGCAGCGCCTTCTCAAAAACTGACATGTTGCACTGTGAACCCCAAGCCGCCTGCCAACAGAACTTGTAGAAAGTCGAACCATGAAAATGTGTGCCCAGTTTATTTTAAATCAGCATGGTCCCGCTTTCATACAAATTTGGTTGGATAATATCGTGCATAATATGCATGAATAATGAGTTAAGTAATTTCTTTTTGAAGTCGATTTGTTTCGTTTTATTTTCTAATTTTTGTTTTTTTATAAAATACTGTAATAATTGTCTGTAATAAATACCTAGTAATTTTGTTCTAAATAAGTTTATTTTTTATGCGTGTTAGGTTAGCCTTTGATCACTATCTCATCTGATGGTATGTAATGATGTGGTCGAAGATGTTGTTCAGGCTAACCTAGAAGTAGTATGTAGTATTTACAGATTTGTTGTAGTAATGCTTTCCACACCGCCCACGTAGCTCGTGTCAATAAACCAAGCCGTCATACTTACACGTATTATAGTCAATATTTTTAAAAGTACTCAACTGATTTTGATGAAACTTGCACTGTTCCCTTGGTTGAAGGAACTGTAAAACCAAAAATGGTTAGCACTGGAAGAATGCGTTGACAAACATATATACCTGCATAAAAGCATACATCGGTAACCAATAGAAAAAAAAAAGAAATTACGTATGTTTATTTGGGAGCATATTATGCAAATATATTTACAGAACATGCAGTTCCAATATTACATATACATTAGGGGAGGTGGGCCTAAAACGGGTACCCGCCTAAAGCGGGTAGGCTTTTAAATTTGCGCGCCGTAAGCAAAATTGCAAATGTGTGAGTGCAGTGTGGTGTCTCGAGCATCAACCAATCACATGCAGTGGGCCCGCAACAGTGACACAAGCGCTTTCAAGGTAAGATAAAAAAATGTTTTTTTGCTATTTACACTAAAAAATATTGGTTTGGAGTAGTTGTGTTTACTTAAAAATTGTGTATGATATATTCTCAAAAGTTTGACGTTATGATTTTACTAGTATTGTGCTAGTCTGTCTTCGAAAACTTGTGGCTACCTTTGTTTACATTTTAAGGTTATGAAGTGTTAAAACTAAAACGTGCTCTTGGGCAGAACGGGTAGTGGTAAATCGGGTAATTTTATAGTTAATAGCGCAGAGGTTAAAGTTGATTTATGATGAATGATGATCCAAGAAAGTACAATAAGTTTAGTAATGAAGACTGCAATGAAAATAAAGACTTATTAGTATTAATATAGAATTAGTTAATTAACACAATTTCGTTGTAATGTCCATTGATCTCGATAATTACCCTATACCCGTTTTGCCCAAACGCCGTACCCGTTTTAGGCACCCCATGGGGGTAAAACGGGTAGTTTAAAGGTCTTCTTTTGTTATTGTTTTTGTTCAAATTATGAAGAAAATGTTTATGTTTTGTTCTTATTTTAGATTCTTAATTAATTAAATATTTGAAAAATAAAAATAGTAGTTTAATTTTCTTTTCTAGAACTTTTTTATTGAACATATCCCTTAGCGTACCCGTTTTGGGCCCGCCTCCCCTACGTGTGACGAATCGATAAAATCCTTTTTTGAAATTTGTAAGTAATAGCGAAACCTCTTATGATAAGTTGATTCATATTTTTGCATTGTATGTAAATAATCTTTCTATAGTTATTCACCCAAACGCATCGCATATTTCACCATCACTCTCTCTTTAACTCTTACGCAGTTCAACAGTGATGTAATTTCAGATCTTGTCAGCATTTTCAGATACATATATAAAAATACGAGCATGAAAGAGTTGCAGAAATTATTAGTATATATCCTATTCATGGAATGTCACATTACGTTTTCAGGAGAGTTCAACATCCTGGGCCTGGACGCCAGCTCGCTGATCCGATGGTTGTACCTGCGCTCCACCACCTACGTGCGGTTCATCGGGGAGGGGTTTGGAGAGATCCTGGCGGCCATGGTCAACAGTAAGTTATCTCTATATGACAATATCAAGTGTTGTGCAGCGGGTACTTGGACTATTATTACGATTCCGATTTCCGTGCACCGACGCCATTGACCAGCGTTATATAGTCATCATCCTTTTATCTATCTAAAAAACCTGTATCGATCCACTGCTGGGTATAGCAGTACTCTTTTTCATGCTATTTCCGGCCCTGTAGGAGCCGCATCCATTGTCAATGTCGTCTGACCATCGGCCTGGTTGTTGGTTTGCCATTTCATGGTCGATAAGGCGACGAGTGAGCTCAGGTTAGCCAATTAGCAAGGTTTTGATGTGCCATTTGTGGTGCGGGTCGAACCTATCTACCTCTTTTTTTCTTGGTTTAATCATTGGTCGGTATAATATAATAATATTTCATCATCATGCCTGTATATCTCCGAAGAATGGGAGACTTGCGTAGACTCTCAAGTTTTGCGAGATATCGATGACGCCCACGGGTCGAGCCTATTGCCGTCTACAAATCAAAGTTCTATACTCCGAACTAAAGACATTTTGTAGGGAAAATCACAAACACCAATTGTACTACCCGGTAGTCGAACGAATAACCTCGTTAATATGGTGCAGTCATGCAGTGGCACTAATTAAGGAGTTTAATTATTTTACTAAAGTAGGGACAAGATAATAGGTCACTTTTGACAGATGTCAGTTTTATATTCATAGTGAGGTGACCTGCTTAAAAACATCGATTAAATGAATGAATCGATACAGACTTGAAACATATGTGAATTTTAAAAATGATCATGCGAATCCCTGTCCCATTATTATTTTTTCTTTCATAAATTAAAGGAGCAAAATAAGACAAGTACCTACGTAATTTAACAAAAAAATTGCTTTTATTCACTTTAACTATCGGAACTGCTATCTTCATCACTGCTGTCAGCACTCAGAGATATTATTAATTCATTTTCAATAATATTGTCTATTCTCACATCTCGTTCAAAATCTTGTAAAATTATTTTCTTTGTCTTCTCCACGACTTGTCGCCAGTCTTCTGTAGTGACTTCTGCACATGCAGTTTGTAGCAGAGTCATCATTTTAGCAGTACTGAAGGGTGGTTCAGTATTGTTCCGCGCTGCATGACCCTTTATTTGTGCCCAAATAAGCTCGATGGCGTTGTACTGGCAATGGTAGGGAGGCAATCGAATAACTTCGTGTCCATGCTCTAGGGCTAGTTCATCGATTACATAGCGGAGCTTGGACGGCTTAGTTGCTTTTACCAGATTTAACAACTCAACTTTTAATAAAGTTGGACTTGCCTCCACACCATTTCTTACCAGCCACGAGACAATTTCTTGCTTTTTATTTGCTTGAGTTGGTGGTTTATCAACTTGTACAGAATGATACGGAGCATTGTCCATTATAATTTTCGATGGGTTTTCTAAGCTGACTAGCAGCTTCTCAAACCACTCTTTAAAAACATCAAAGTTCATTTCCTCATGGTAATCTGTTGTAGTTTTAGAGGCGAATGCGAGGAGGCAGTCTGGAATAAAACCTTGAGAAGCTGATCCCGCGTGACATATAATAAGTCGGGCTCCTTTTCCCGATGGAACTTTTGAGGTGGAGGCCGCTGTATCATCGGTCCATGTCCGCGCAACCGTATGGTTCGCATTCAACCATGTTTCGTCAATAAACACGACATTGTCCCAATCCGTAATTTTATTTACCTGACGTAAGAATGTTATTCTCTTCAAAATAATATCGTAGCGTTCTAGCAGGATTTTCCGCTTGTCGGATTTTTTAAATCTAAAGCCAATCGATTTCAAAACCTTTGATAGAGACGATTTGCCTCCAAAAAATAAGCCTGCGCCTTTTAACGAACTCAATAGCTTTTCCCGTGTAGGATATTCTTTTCTCGAGTAATATCCATAAATGTGGTTGCGAATTGCAGCAGCATCAAAATTATCAACGTCAACAATTTTCTTGTCCCTCTTTCGTTTTTTCGGTGTACGTAAAGTATTATCTTCTGAGCCTGATGGTCCGTATTTCTCTTTCAGAATTTGAGTTACTGTCTTCTTCCCTATTCCCAATGCTTCGGCAACGCGTTCTCTCGGTGGTTTCAATGGTAAAAGAGGCCCATCGTTAACTGATTCACGTCCAAAATAATTGTACAATTTCACCACTAGTTCGCGAGATTGACTGTTTAGAGTTTTCCCCCGTTTCGACATAGTAAGACTGTAATGTTTTTCTTGTTTAATAATCGTTAAGCAATCGGAGTCCAATTTATAGCCAGGTAAACGTAGTCAGTAAGATCAGTTCAATGAAAAAGCCGGATCAGAAGAAAATAACAGAGAGCACACCAAAAACGCACAGTCACTTCGCACAACAACAAAAGACTGCGTCATCATCATGTTATGGCGACATGACATGCGTCATCGACAGGCACTGGTGTTGCCAGCAACATCCACCTAAATTGCACCCAACATCAATGACCTTTCTATTTAGTTATTTTTTTGTATTTTTATAGTTAGTTAAAAGAATAATAAATATGTATAATTAGGTTTTATTATAATCACAACGTGGTTATAAATTTATGGTGATTTTTCTTCACAAGTAATCATTGCATTCGATTCAACTTACAATCCTATCAGCTTTCGATTTTTAGAGTAACATCCCTAGTGTTTAAAAAGAAAAAGGGTTGACTGACGCAACATTGTAACGACGTTTAGTTCTTTAGATCAGAAATTGTTTATTATGTTTAGAATGGTTTATTAGTGAAAGCAAATCGTAAAATTACTCGTATCGGTCATTATTACAATAAATATGTAAACGTGATTGAAAAAAGTTAAGCAATTGTGCAGTTCTTATTTTATGCCCGCCGTTACAAGGTTACGTTGTTGAATTTTGATGAAATGTCAAAAGTGACCTATTATCTTGTCCCTACTTTAGTTACTAACTTCGAGCGCTCAAATAATTAAAGTAATTAGGCCACAAATAGCCAAGACCCTTTCATATTGTCCCTTTAACAGTAGGTATGACACACCCTTGCACCGTGAAAGGGACGATATGAGAGAAGCATGTTTTTATGGTTTCTATGCGAACTTCTTTATTTACCGGATTTCGACAGCAAGAGAGGCCATGGTGACCTGCAGTATCACACTACCAGTGATTGGTTACACGAAATGTTGTACCCAGTCGTAAGCTAATGGTACATAAATAAAGAACGACACAGAAAGCTACGAAAACTTTGCCCGCTCACTGACCTGGTTCAAACATGTGCATATATAATATAAGGAAGAAAACCGGATGGTATATATAAGGCTACCAGTATTTAATGGTCTGTAACCAAACATCGTCCCGTAGGGTGACGAACTAGAATGTCCCCCCTTGCTATCTGTGTGTCGTAAGAGGTGACTAAAGGTAAAATACCGGAAGGTGGGCAGCAGCGCCTTCTGAGGAACTGATATCTTAAACTTCGATCCCCAAGACGTCTATCAACCGTGGTGAATATGGCAAAACCCTCCATATTGGGGGAGGCTTTGTTCAGCAGTGAGCAATCCGGCTGATACAGTACAGTAACCAAACACCAGATTCCCACACCGAAACAGCGAGAATACGATCTGTACGATCTGTGATGCTAAGAAAACGTTGAAGCAATGATGGCCGAGCGGTAATAGCTATGGACTGCCGTGCCGCAGGTCCATGGTTCGATCCCCACCGCCGGCTTGAGCTTCACCGCATGGTGGAAGGGCATTTTGCGATTGCCCGCCTGGCTAGCTACCACCCTCAAGTAGAAAATCTGTCGCCAAGCACTGAAAGGTGTGTTCCGGCAATTGAGAGCCAGTGAAATTACATAGGCACAATGAGACTAACAACTATGTCTCAATGTGACGGGCGCAGTGCAATTCGTGACTTGTGATGAATTGCAACTGTTATAGGCAGAGATTAGTCCACTTAACATCAGGTGGGCCTCGAGCTTGTTCCATCACAATAACATAAAAAAAAACGTATTCGTTCTAGAAAATACGAGCTTGAGCGCTCTCACTTGTCCATTCAATAATTTGTAAATTTATTGGAGCACAAAATGTTTCATCCCGGATGGGAATCGAAACCGCGTCTTCCCATTTCGCCCAAGGATGACTATTCCACTCGGTCACCGGAGCCTCTTTCGAGCCGACACTTTGTGCTACAATTGTATTACATTATCCGTCATAGAGGACGGTCCATTCAGTTCATTACGTATACATATAGGTGTCTATAAGGTTCATATATAGGCTTCTTGCTGGCAATCCATAAGCGGAAGACCGCCTTTTCGACAATATTGGTTTAGTTACTATTATAAGCATGTAGAATTGTAGAAGCACATTTTTTTTTTTTAATGTTATTGTGACGGAACAAGCCCGAGGCCCACCTGATGTTAAGTGGACTTACCTGTCCCTATAACAGACGCATTTCGTCAACGACGAATTGCACTGTGCCCGTCACACTGAGACGTCCAGTTGTTAGGTCTCATTAGCCTGTAATTTTTCTGGCTCTCAAGCACTGCTGCCGGAACACACCACACCGTTAGGTGCTTGGCGACAGATTTTCTACTTGAGGGTGGTCGCTAGCCAGGCGGGCATTCGCAAAATGCTCTTCCACCATGCGGTGAAGCTCAAGCTCTGGGCGGGATTCGAACCATGGACCTGCTGCGCGGCAGTCCATAGCCAATGCCACTGAGCCATCACTGCTTCAAAACATACTATGTATAGATAATAGGACACAACACACTTCACGTTTAATATATGTTAGTAAGTACCTAAGGATTTAATTATTATAACTCGTGTATAAACGCCGTTTTCTGATATATGTCGTAAACACTATTAATAGCATCGCTCCATAATTTATCACATAACTCCATAATTACGTAAACATCTATAATTATTATGGTATTGAAGTGACAGAGATAAATAGCTATATTAACATATTTAACCACGTCCTGATGTTGCTCACACAGTTATAGGATAATTAGCTTTATTGACAACACTAACGGAAGCGGAAGGCACAATCTTTGGATCAAACACCTGGGACGAAATACAATGATATACCTTTCACCTTCTCCAGGCTTACATTTATCTTAAACGGAGCTACTTTAAAGATGTCAATGACATTTTAAGTACTTTTATATTTTAAATTTTGTTAGGTTTGCAATAACGCCTGCTATGTGGATTACATAACAAAATCACAAATATATGATAGGAAAAATCCAAATCCCAATACGATGGTTAAAGAACGATAGGAAAGATTTGAGTTATGACGTCATATCATGTTAGCTCAATTGGCTCAAGGGGTGGATGGACGCGGGTTCGAATCCAGCACATGACTTAAATTTTTCCAATTATATATTTGTGATTTTGTAATTTAAGTACTACTTTGTCCAGAAAGTACCGGGAAAATATCAATAAACAAATAAACAAAATGTTAGTTATTCATTTTAATTTATTTTATCACCTTCAAAGTGTGCTCCTTCAGAAATTATACACTTACGCCAACAAATAATGCAATCATAAAAACATTTTTAAACGGGTTTTTCCGGTTAACAAATAATTATTTTAATTAATTTTTTTTTTTTTCTATGTTATATAGGTACTTCATAATTTTATCGAATTCTTTTTTATGTCTTCTATCGAATAAAGTGCCACGAAGTGGTAGGTAATATTATGAGGTAAGGAAGAAGAAAGAAGTCGATTGGAAACATATCTGGTGAATAAGATGGTTGCCCGATGTGTTTGTAGACTTTAGATGTAGGTAGGTATACCTACTCATTCTGTGAAGTTCCGGGCTAGGATGTCAAGATCATCCCCAATTTCTTCGAGTTATGACATGAGAGAGGTGGTGAGTTGTTCTCTCTACGTCAAATTGTCGTTAGGTAGGTACGTCGAATTCTCTTTATAGTGAGTTTCTTGAGAGGAGCGGCATGTCGATTAGCGCACTTATCATCAGTTGAGAATATAGGTAGGTACCTAGCGTACAAACACAAGCCACCACGTTCACATATAAAAAGAAGATAGAAAAATAATAGAATGAATATGGAATTATCACGAAGTTTATTTATAATAAAGAGACATTACTTACATAGTCGTAAGTACCACCTGCATTAGAATTAGACATGATGAAGTAAGCTGTACCTACTTAGTATGCATCCGATGAACTGGCAGAGTGACCGCAACATGACTTCATCTGAGGTGATATACGAAATGACTGCAAATATTATTGTTCGATGTTTAGTTTTTAAGAAAGGTGCACCTTTAGTGCATAGTGCACTAAGTTTTTATTTTCAAAAATATTCTATTTTATTTTCTACACAATGTTGTAAAGACCGCCATCCACAACAACTGGGACCAACGGCTTTACGTGCATACAGAAACATGGAAGCGCTAGAAGTGCCACTACCAGTAACTTAAGAAGAGACCTATCATAAAGAGACTGTCGATCTAACGTAATCTTTTTGATCAACATACGTTGGCCCATTATGCAGCAAAGTGTAGGTTTGTATGTATGTATCATATCCAGCGAGGTGTTAATAATGTATTTCGTCATAGTCGAATTGGACCGTAGACGCTTCTAGTCTAGATATTTCAAATATACATTCCATTCAAAAGGTTGTTCTTCTTCTTCAAGATCAATTAGGAGATTGTAATGGAAAATAAAACAAAAATCTACTTTAAAAGTTCAATCTATGTAGATGCGCGCTGCACGTGGCGGCTACGACCTTTTGTTTGTCTAAAAAGCAGAAACATTAGAGAAAATAATACTTTTCACAAGGATGCGGTTGTTCCATTATAAATATTTAATACGGATTTGTTAAGGATATATTTGGTCACATTTGAGCGTGAATGGTTAGCTTTTATTAAAAAATACTTAGAACTATATAGGCATATACAGCACTACAGCTACTACAATAAAAGGATTTAGACAACCTATAAGTCATTGCAGACTCACAGGCAATCAAAATGTTCCAGCCCACTACCAGTTGGCAGCGTGCCCAGCATGCTGGCAGCATTGCCCCGTTGAATTGCATTGCTTGAGCCAAATTGGTGCTAGCATTTTGAACACGCGTGGCATCTACCAAGCGTGAGTTAGATGTGAAAAATCATAATCGTCTTGTAAGAGTTCCAAAAAGTTGTTTGAAAGGAGCTGTATTTAAATTTTCTTTTACCTATTAAACAAGCAGTTATGAACAAACCTTCAGCACGGATTAATTACCAATATGTCCGTACATAGTATATATTATTCTAAATTTAAACAATAATACTCTGAAGAGGAAGAAGAAGAGAATCCACCTTCAAAGTGTCCAAAATAAGGGAGTCTCCCCTTTGATGTTAGAAAGCATCAATATGGTCATGTCGTCGCTTGTTGTGTCACGTACGAGTTACGACTGCATTACACTGCTTCGTCGTTCAGAGATTTTAAGATCCTGTCTTGTTCGCCAAGTAATTTCAATTGCTACAGTGCCCTTGACGCTAAATAATGTAGTCTTTGCACACTAGTGCATACAGGAAGAATATCTGGCTGACTGCGGTGGTAGCAACCAAAATGGACTTCTTCTGAGGAGGCTTACTTAGGTGATGGTATTTCAGACGCAGCTTTTCGTAGTTCTCTTCGTGCCCACTTGCATCGTTAGCATATTTGATTACAATCACTGCGATACCTAGGTTTATGAGCTTACGAGTAGATGTTGTTTGAGTACATTTTTACTTTTATCTGACGTTTTAACACAGGGCACTTTGCTTTTTAGTTTAGAGCGAGTTGAAGAGCATGTGAGATTTTGATTAGATACCTATTTGTTTTTCAACCTATCCCTAAAATGCTAGAAAATATGTTTTGAGGTGATTACATTTAATAACATAAAGACATTGGTAATACACGTTGGATTCTGCTATTTATTTATGACGTAGGTAATTGATGATAGGTAGGTATTGTTACGGCAATCAAATCGTTACGGACACGCGATGTGATTATCGGAAAATAAACGACACTTTGTAATAGACATCGTGTCGTGTCGTGTCGTGTCGTGTCGCAGTCGGATGTATGAATCAGAAACAAAACAAACAAGTTCTACATCATTATTTACTCACCATTGTACATATTATTATTTTGGTTTCAGAAGTTAGGTAGGTATATTAGGTACTTCCTTAATTAAATATCATTTTATACCTACTTAGGTTACTTTACTTCTATTTGGCATATAATATATCCAGTAGATTTGGTCTACAAATCAGTTTGGATTTCTATAACAATGTAACCTAAGCAGAAAAAATCGTAATGCGTACCTATTATTGCGTAATATAAGGTCAACCGGGGCTAACGCGTCTATGGGGTTAAGGCATCTAACCCAATTATAATACGAAACACAAAATCTAGAACTACTTCCGCCATCTTTTGAACGTGTTTGATACTAAAACCAAATTATTTGATCGGTAGAGGTCGCAAGCGGCCTCATTTTTGTATAAATTTCCGCCATCTTGAATATGACATTTTCTTCGGAACCTCACGTAAATGACATGTGATATATAAATATCCTGAAATCCCAATGTTTTGAAGATGGTCGTTAATTTTTAACGGTAAGTACTTTGTAATATGAATTTGTTTACGTGTTGTTCTAATTACTTTAAGGAAATTACTTAAGATTTGTAGTCCACGTGCAATAAAAATATTGTAGGTTATATTTTTGCATTGGGGCTATCGCGTCTGTCCCGTTGGGGTGATTGCGTCTTATGTAACGCAATAGCCCCATTGGCTGAGGTCCTAAACCTTTTAATTTTATGATAACAGTGATTGAGGTATATGTATGTATATCTATGCTGTATAGACAGATAGTGGAAAAAAATGCGTGATATGCTGATTGCAGATTTAGGACTAAAAGAATATTTAGAGGTAGCGTCAATTTTGTATGTTTGTTGATTGATAATTTGAAAACTTCTTTCACTATTGAAAAGGTAAAATTTTTGAAATGGTCTTACACTGTATATTAACCCTGATGAAGTCAGCCCGGATCGCTAATTATATTAGGGATACACTCGTTTTGCGGGAGGCTGGTAATTAATAATTCAAATAGTGGTGGATTTCTTATCGTAACATATTTTAATGTATTAAATTAATTGTTGTGTTTTTTTTATGAAGTTACTGGAAGGTCGAAGCGTTGCAAAGTATATACTTTCTAAGACAATTATTATTATAGAGCCTTTTTTTATGTTATTGTGGCGGAACAAGCACGAGGCCCACCGCCCTAGTGCCTCATACTCCCGCATAAACTCTATATATATTTCCCTCAGCACAAGGGCCCCTGTCCATACAAATTCTGGTAGCAGAGCGTGGACGCTACTTACATCGTGGTTACATTTTGGCGGCAATTGGCAAGCGCGGACGCTTCATTACATTTTGCATAAGTACCACACTTTCTTAAACGCGGTCGTTTTAAAATAAAATAAATTAATTGGGCCCAGCAGATTATACACAAGTTATAAATAGGTAGGCAAACTATTTCACTAGGTTTGCTATTTGTTCGGAACTATTTGCATGACGCAACATTATGTGTTAATTAATCGCCTACCTTCGTACGATATATAAGTTACGTTATTATTGACGAGTTTGGTTATCGGTTTAAAGGCTTGGAAACTCGTGTTTGTTTACCTTTGTTTGCCTTTGGAAGCCTTGCGAACCAGGTTAGATTATTAACGTTTATTTCTGTTTTTTTTTCTTTCTGTTTATTACGTCCTTAGGTCCCTGTCCATACACCTTATATAGTTAAAACATGTAAAAGGAAACACCATATCCTTATAAAATATTATTTACCTAATTTCAGTGTTGTTGGTAGTATGTTTTTATAAATTTCTATATTAACACATAGAACAGAGGGTTGTAAGTACATTTCTATGCAAAACTGCAAAGTTCGACTTCGGAAGAATCTCTTATCCCACTATTAATTAATACCTAACCTTTGAGAAGAAAATTGTTTGTTACTCCTGGAATCTAGGATGGGGCGAATGCGTCTACAAGAGAAAGTATAAATTAGACGCTATAGCCCCGAACATTTTTGTGTCACCCGTAATGAGAGATCATGCCCAGAATTTAGCTCATGATATAATAACTAACTTGATCTATAGTGCTTTTACATAGTTTCATGATTAACTTTGTTGATAACTCTTCCAGTTATGTGATGCTAAACAAAGACGCCATCGCCCCACGTGGGGCTATTGCATCTAAAAATCTCTGCTTTTAATAAATAATTATTTTCATACAACAAGGATTCAAAATGTCAATAAATAAAATTAAAGTATACAATTAGATAACATATTCTATTTTGTGTTGTAGGTTACAGTCTTATAAGTTCAACCATTAACTTGCTATAACCATTTAAAAATGCCGTAAAAAGTATTGTAACGCAATAGCCCCGGTTGACCTTACTTACAGAATTCTCTTCGGAATTAGTATCAAGTAAAAATCGGATATTTCTGAATCTCTAATAGGTTTTTTGTATATATAATGCGAATCCCGCATATCACTTAAATTTTTCCTATCGTAGGTATATTTGTAATTTCGTAACTAAGAATATTATAACGTGTAGATACATGACTCATACTTATTAGTCATGGTCAACAACAGTCTACACGCGCTAGCTATCCCAATTTGTAAAAAAAAAACAGTGATTAGAAGGTTCGGTATTCATCGGAGTTTATTACGGGCTAGGATATTCGTAATAAAGCGACAAAAGAACAAAAACACTACATAGTATAAAACAAAGTCGCTTTCGGCTGTCTGTAAAACTGCCTGATTTAGAGCCAGTAATTCTAGGTTAAGTCTGTTAACACCTTCGCCCACATCATCACTTACCATCAGTGGAGATTGTGGTCAAATGCTAACCTATCAGCAATTAAAAGAAAAAAAAAACAACTTGTAATAAAACAAATGTAGCATCGTTATTTTTAGGCTGACATTTAATAACTTCTTGTTCCAGAGGGCCTCAACCCGCGAGCTATCCACCTGGTCGGGCACAGCCTGGGCGCGCACATCGCCGGGTTCACGGGCAAGCAGTTCATGGAGCTGACCGGGCTCCGGGTCGGCCGGATCACGGGCCTGGACCCGGCCGGGCCGTGCTTCAGCCACGTCGACCCGGAGCTCCGGCTCAAGGCTACCGATGCGGACTTCGTCGACGTCATACATACGGATAGCGGGGTTTATGGACTTGAAGATCCTATTGGTAAAGTATATAATTGTTACATATAAGCCATGTATTACCTACCATGCAAGCATATAAATGTCTTCGTGGGCATGCGGTTGAAGAATACTACCGGCTCCGTTTCGGGAAGATATCCAACTGGAGCCAGTGAGCCATACTGTCCGCGTTCAGATATGGAGCTAATCCTATATTAGCAAACGCGGCGATGGAGTTTTTGTACCATAAATGATCGTATTATATCTCTCAATCTTTTTTAATCTATTGTGTTTCAATTTTCCTTTAAACTCTCTCATATGCAGTTGATGTTATCCTTTGCACTTAAAATGCTAATATAACACATACTATATCTTACGGAACGAGCGCTTTTGTATTAGATATATCACGCTACGTTACTTGATAAAGTATTCATTTAATTTAATTATCTAATTTGCCCCTTAAATGTAAATTCGTTTATTTACGCTATAATAACAAAGTCAAAGTCAAAATCATTTATTCAATTTAGGCGTCTATGACGCTCTTATGAAGGTCAATTACAAATTTTAGTATTGAAATATTCTACATTGTACTGCCACGTTTAGCAAATAAATTGTATAGAGCCACTGCGAGAAGAACGGGCAAGAAACTCGGGGCCATTCTTTTAAACATCTTTTAACATACTTACTATATAATAGAGTTATTACAATATTTGTTTAAATAATGTAGGTGACAGGCAATAGCTTGGCGGAGGCGGAATTGTCCAGGCATTTTTGTCGTTTATGTAATCAGAAACTGTGTAGTAGGATTTTTTAATCAATATGTTTTTCACATGCAACTTGAATTTCCCTTCTGTGAGCGTTGTAATATGTTTGGGAACTTTATTATAAAACCGCACAGAATTACCTAAGAAGGACCTTTTATCTTTGCTAATCTAAAACGTGGCACCGCTATTTTATCTTTATTCCTAGTATTGTAATCGTGATTGTTCATTCACTGTTTAATTTAAATTTACTCAAATTTTTACGAACATATATAATATTTTCAAATGGCGGTATGCCTTTATTAAACAATTACTACAAACTATATACAACACTACAGCTACTACAATACTATAGCTACTACAGTAAAAGCATTTGGACTCATAGGGAGTCCAAATGCTCTAGCCCACTATCAGTTGGCAGCGTGCCCAGCATATAATAATCAATATTTTCAATCATCCCCAATATTTTCAAATATATACAGACTTGGTAAAGTTAAAATATCAATTTCTTTAAAAAGATCCCTCACAGATTCCCTAGGACCCATTTTATATATGGCTCGAATTGCACGCTTTTGTATGATAAAGATTGTCTCTATCTCAGCAGCAGTTCCCCACAGCAATACACCATACGACATAATACTGTGGAAGTACGCGAAATAAACTAGGCGAGCAGTAGCTACGTCTGTTAACTGTCTTATCCTAAGAACTGCATATGCAGCAGAACTAAGTCTTCCGGAGAGATCATGTATATGTGGATCCCATTGTAAAGTGGAATCCATTTTGATTCCCAGGAAGACTGTCGCTTTGTCAATAGGGAGTTTATCTGGGCCAAGCTTTATGTTTGGTTCAACATAAGGAACATTTGGTAAAGAAAACTTTAAACATTTCGTCTTTTTTGAATTTAGGAGAAGATTATTAGCGGCGAACCATTTACAAATCTTAGATAACACATCATTTACATGCGTCAGTTCACTGTCTTTCCTACCTACTTTAAAAATCAGAGAGGTATCATCTGCGAATAAAACAATATCGCAGAAATCTTTGACCATGCAAGGCAGATCATTAATATATGTTAGAAACAGAAAAGGTCCCAAAATTGATCCCTGTGGTACTCCCATTTTTACCAATGACCCGGAAGAAGTATTGCCATTTATTCCAACCTTCTGTAGCCTGTCTGACAGATATGACTCTATAAGATTCAGAGCTTTTCCACGAATACCATAGTGGGAAAGTTTACGAATCAGAGTGCAGTGCTCTACACAGTCGAATGCCTTGGAAAGATCACAAAATACGCCCATAGCATCATGTGAACTCTCCCAGGCTTCCAGTATATGCGACATCAATTGAACACCTGCATCCGTTGTGGATTTGCTCTTGGTGAAACCAAACTGATTCTCATTTAATAAATTATGCTTGTTAAAATGGGATAGTAGTTGTTTGAGCATAATTTTTTCGAATACTTTACTCAGAACTTGTAAGATGGAAATAGGTCTATAATTTCAAGGTTCAGATGTAGACCCCGACTTTAAAATTGGAGTGATTTTACTTTGTTTCATTAAATCGGGGAAGTTTCCTCTATCGACACAAAGATTGAATATTGTTTCTAAATATGGTGCAATAATGTAAATTATAGACTCTACCACTTTTACTGACATACCCCACATAACTGTTATATAATCTGCTAATCTAGTCTTCATAGACACTTAACTCTACATAATATGTACTTACCATATTTAAAACCTTATCCTTCAAGTAAATTCGTAGAAAATATGCCGTGACGGAAGACAAACAGACACGCAAATGATTCTATATTATAGGGTTCTTTTTTTTCGGGTTTCTTATTAATGGAACTGTTAAAACCTCTTTCTCTATAGGTCATGTGGACTTTTATCCGAACGGCGGTTCCCAGCAGCCCAACTGCCTGCTGCAGACCTGCAGCCACTCCAGGGTTAACGAACTGTACGCGGAGTCCATCACCAACCCTGAGGCTTTCCTCGCTAAGGGCTGCAAGGATTACGACCAGTTTAGAAAGGAACAATGCGCTGGTGATCTCAGGTAATATCCGACACTTTACGGGTGTAAAAATGTTGTCTATCATATATAGGAATCATCATAATTCCAAATACTACCTACCGGAATTGCATCAGCCAGTATGCAAGGAGTATTAAAAAAAATAAGACCTAGTTTTTTTTTTTTTTTTTTTTTATACCTGATAGGTTAGCTCTTGACCACTATCTCACCTGATGGTAAGTGATGATGTGATCGAAGATGTTGTTCAGGCTAACCTAGAAGTACTGGCTCTCAAGGACAGCTGCCGGAACACACCATTAGGTGTTTGGCGACAGATTTTCTACTTGAGGGTGGTAGCTATAGCCAGGCGGGCATTCGCAAAATTCCCTACCACCATGCTATAATGACTGCCATCCATAGACAATAACCGGGACCGACGGCTTCACGTGCCCTCCGAAGCACGGAAGCACTCAGTAGTAATGTCACTAGCGGTCACCCATCCAACTCATGACCGCGCGCGACGTTGCTTAACTTTGCTGATCGGTTAAGAACAGCTAAGTAAACTTCGGGTGTATAAATTCATTATGAGTGGGTGCATCATTAAACCTGACTGATGATCGTCAATAATAACTATCACGTCGTTATATCTAGACAACTTTCCCTCCCGCATGTTTGTTCTATAGAAATAGTGAAATTTTACGTCTTGTAAACAAATAAAAAGTTTCCAAAAATAAGTGTTCAAGTACTACATCGTTACCTCTTTGTACTGATAATAATATATGCCTTTACTACGAACACGGTTCTTTTACACGGCCTTATTGCCTCGAAAACATTTTATGCCTATTATTAATATCACTTTGAATAACTCTAGAGCGACATTAATTTACTCTTATGAATTGATACTTTTTTATTTTTTATGTTATTGTGATGGAACAAGCGCGAGGCCCACCTGATGTTAAGCGGTATCCTCTGCCTATAACAGATGCATTTCATCAGAAGTGACGAACTGCACTGCGCCCATCACCTTGAGACAGTTGTTAAGTCTCATTTTGCCTGTTATTTCACTGGCTCTCAAGGACTGCTGCCGGAACACACCGTTAGGTGCTTGGCGACAGATTTTCTACTTGAGGGTGGTCGCTAGCCAGGCGGGCATTCGCAAAATGCCCTCACCATGCGGTGAAGCTCAAGCTCTGGGCGGGATTCGAACCATGGACCTGCTGCGCGGCAGTCCATAGCCAATGCCACTGAGCCATCACTGCTTCAAAACTCAACTTCTAACATTATACTCCAACCCCAATGTTTATATGTACTTTCAGAGTGATGGGCTACAGCTGCCGGCCCGACACTAGGGGAGTATACTACCTGCGCACCGGCGAGGACTCTCCCTACGGCCTCGGCCAGAACGGGACTAGGTACCTATACCCACGCATCGTTCCCTAGGACCACATCACCTTTCTACTGTTGGGATCCTCTTCCTCCAAGGGAGAGAGGGAGAAAACTATGACCCCCTTTTCCATCACACAAGCACAGTGCAGCTTGGCCGATAAGCTATTGCTAGTGTTGGAGTTTCCGGTGGCTTTGAAGCTCTTGCACGCTCAGTAGTAATGCCACTAGCGGTCACCCATCCAACTCACGACCGCAGCAGACGTATGATCGGTTAAGACGGCTAAGCAAGCTACCCTACGACATACTGACCATTATTAGAAATCCAATTTTATATACGATAGTAACACCCGTAAGTTTTAAAAATCTGTGACAACGACAAGTTCGTGTAATAAAAATAATTTATGAAAAGATACTTATAGGTACTCTGTGGAGGGTCCGATGTCTGCGATGTTTCTCTCCCTTTAACTGTTCATAGCACCGCAGTGTTTTTTTATGTTTTTGTGACGGAACAAGCTCGAGGCCCACCAAGCGGACTAACCTCTGCCTAGAATAGATGCATTTCATCACAAGTGACGTATTACACTACCCCCGGCACCTGCACCTTGAAACGTAGTTGTAGGTAAAGGTTGAGCGGTAAAGCTGCCAGCGGTGGGGAACAAAAAATCGTGAAAACTTGAACGAGCAAGGTTATACCAGAGTCAGAAAAGCTCTGGTATAACCTTGTAAGTGCGTCATATTTTTATAAAATAATGCATACATAATGTAAAAAAGAACGCTCGTTCAAGTTTTCACAGGAGCTGTCATCGGGAAAATAAAGAAATGGAAATAGTATATGTAGTATTTTTAATATTGTTATGTTTGCGATAACGTCTGATATGCGGATTACATTACAAAATTACAAATATACGATAGGAAAAATTTATGTTATGTGCGGGATTCGAACCCACGTCCATCCACCCCTTTAGCCGGGGTACGCTCTAACCAATTGAGCTAACATGACATGACGTTTCATTCATTTTCCTATCGTATATTTGTAATTTTGTAAGTATATGTAGTACAAATTAATTACAAATATTATTATTATATTCCTCTGTAATGATATGTTTATTTCCAGATGGGAGAACAACGAGGGTATTGTGAGAAGCATCGGCTCTGGCGTCGGAGACGTGGGGAAGGACATCGGGAAGAACGTAGGGAACGTCGGCGCCGCCATCTTTGGATAGAATTATATATATAACCATAATTAGCTCCTTATAAGTAAACAATATACCATGAGGTTGTTACTGATGCCAAGAACATGTAGGTATAAGATATAGTCACAACTATTATATAATTAATAACATATTAACTTTGCCAAATCGTTATATTTTAAATATTTATTATACTCTAAATAATTTAGGCCGCACATAACTATATTTTTCTCTCTCGTATATTTGTAATTATGTTATGTTATTCGCCTAACAGGCGTTATTGCAAACATAACAATATTAAAATTATGAGGTTGCGTCATCATTTACAAGTATAAAACCAATTGCAAAATTGGTCTTGTTTGCAGTACAACGTAAGTTGTACTATAGGTGTCGCTCCATCCCAATACGATAGTTGAAGAAAAAGAGCAAAAATTTGAGTTATGAGTCATTGTGTCATGTTATCTCAATTGGTTATGAGTTATGAACATACCCCGGCTAAAGGGGTGGATGGACGCGGGTTCGAATCCCGCACATGACTATAATTTTTTCTCTCGTGAATTCGTAATTTTGTAACTTAGGTAAGCACCACAATTTTATTGCAACACTATAAATAAAAATAAACTAGCGGTGCCAGAATTTAGATTAGCAAAGACAAATAAAAAGTCTTTCTTAGGTCTTTGTGGGCGAATAAAAAGAATTCCTTAAGAAATTACAGTTCTCACTGAAGGAAAATTCAAGCTACATTTAAAAAATAAATATTTAATGAAGGGTATTATAAAATTTGTGGTTTTATTGTATGAAAAAAATGCTTGGGATGTTCCACATCTGCCAAACCAACGCCAAGCACCTATGTAATAAATATTGTTATAATTTTATTATAGAATTAAAAATTGTAAACGAGTAAAAGACATAAAAAGAATGGTCCCCTGCTTCTTGCCGGTTCTTCTCGAAGTGGCTCTATACCATTTTTGCTGAACGCGGCACTAGAATATTTTAATAGTTAATATGTAGTTGACGTTGATAAGAGCATCGTAGACGCGTAGATTTAATAAATGGTGTTGAATATGAATAATTTTAAAAGCTTTCATTTTGCAATAAAAATACCATAACTTTTACTTATATACCTACAGGTTTGTACGGAACCCTCGGTGCGCAAGTCCGACTCGCACTTGGCCGGTTTTATTTCCGTGAGAAATCATATGAACCATTTAATTGCTTGGGCTTGTATAAATATATCTCAAAGTTGAGATCTATCTTAACATTCAGTTTTTACGTTTAATGTATAGAACATGTCAAAAACAGTAACTCTTAAGATTAAACTCAATTTTAGATACATTTATGAACACCAGTTTTTAGTATCTTAAGAAATGTCATGACAATATTTTATATTATGTAAGTTTGATGTAACGTTATTTATCGTTTGCTTATGCGACTATCAGTGTGTTTGAATAACGTTATATTATTTACAAATCGCTGTGCCAAATATTCATGTTTAATTAGTATAAGAACAATTTATATGAATGACAATAAACATGTAGTAATAACTATATAATTGTTTATATTTCATTTTAATTAAAATAAATATAAAAGCTAGCTCTACATATATATTTTAGGGATAGTATATATTTCTAAATAAAACAAGTATGTTTTAAAACAAAGCATTTTTATTGTAATTTCTATTTGATAACCTCTCGTTAAATATCAAATAATACGAAGTTTAGAAAAATAAACATCTAGAATAAATACAACTTTTCCTCACAGACATACAAAATATTAGTAAGAAAAAGTTGGCACAAACAAAGTGAGACGGGACGATACTGAACAAGCGAAGAAAAAAGACTTAATTACTTTTTTCTGATCAAAAAAACCTTTCATTGCGTTTCTTACTTTGTTTGACTTTATATCAACTGATTACCAGAACTGATTTTAATTAACACTTTTCTCTTCGATTACACATTTAATAATAATAACTAAACAATTCTTGAGAACTCCGCAAATAAAACATGCGTTTTTTTTACAAAATAAAAAAGTATTTGCATCCTTTGATAATTGATTTGCGTCGTTTCCAAGAATTAACTAAATAAAATGTCAAATTCATAAAAAAATAAATGTAAAGAAATAAAATTACAATTAAATCTGATTTAAAATCAGAGAACTCCACAATAATATAAAAGAACTTATATGTATATAAGAAAAAAAACGTTATACTCTATAGTGTAAGAAATATATTAAATTGTATGTAAGTAATTATAAATTGTACAATATCAGTATCATTTCAACTTATTTAAATTACATTTTATTTCATTTTGCAAGCGTCGAGGAGTCATTTATAAAGAGTTAAGGAACTTTATTATTTATCTGTTAAAATGTCTGAAACAAACTTGTATTTGATAATAGTGCATGCTAAATCAAGAACTCTTCTTTGTGACCTGATATACGTTGAATGAGATAAGTAATTATAAAAAACGGTATCGCTTGCAAAGTATAAAAATACAGAAGAAACACATAATTAACAACCTTAGAGAATACAGAAATATAAAAAAAAACACTCAGTGTCATGTTCTAGCGTTTATTCTAGAGCTATAAATTTGTGAACGGTTTGGAATGTCCGGTATTTAAAACATACTGCGATATAACGTTATTTTAATTTTAACTGATAACGTAATGAAATAACGTTATAATTTAACGATCGAAGTTATATAAAAATGCTTAACTGGCCTTAAAGTTATAAATATTGTGTAAAATTTCTAAACATCGACCAAGTAAGCTTTCTAATATTTTTCATCCGTGAATCATCAAATTGGAATATATTAATAAAAAAGTTTGTTACAGTGCTAAGAATAAATAAAACGCAATGTGATATATCAAATATTACACATATACTCACATGCTAATATTAAACTGCTATACATATTATTTATAAATTGTCATAAATACAATGCCCTCGTAACGAGGTTATTTGATTGTAAATTTAAATTAAGTTTTTTTTTTCATAAAATGAATTGGTATTAATATATCCAATCTGACAGCCCATCAGCCAAAAGCTACCAATTGTTACGTATAAAATAACTTGCACTAACACACGATTGCCGTTTTAAATGTACGTTACATACTAAACTCCTAAATAGTAGCACCTAAATGGTGATCCTTAGATATACAGACCATAGCAACGTCGTTATATATCATTTTTAATAAACATTTTTCAACACTCGACAGATATTGGTACCTTGTTATAATAAATTTAAAGAAGATTTATATTAGCTGGTTGCAGTTTTCTTTAATAATATTGTACTTAGACAGAAATAACAGGTTCGATAAGTAGAGATATTATGTAACGTTATATTATAACTTATAGAATGGATAACGTTATAACAATAGCTATAAGATTTTTTTCGACTGGAAAAAAGGTAACAACACTATCGAGTAAAACGATTTTAGTCCCGCGCTACATTGTAGGATTTTGTTCAAATTTTTTACATATTAAATATGGAGAGAAAACAATAATTAAACCTTTTATAATATCTAAAGAACGGTGGTCTAACTCGTGTGACATTTTAAAGCTATTTCTTTTTTTTGTATAATTCTGATTATAATTTCAATCAGATTCTGAAAAACTTGAAATATATCTTTAAATTACACGAACACTTTAATATTTATTTACTATGGCAACCTTTACAACTACGAAGCCCAATATCGGATGTCTGCATTGCCTTAGCTTAAGCTAATAAAAAAAATGCTTGTATCTTATGAATATTTATACAAAAAAAATTGCATTTGTCAACTCGACGTTCGTCGGAGGTGCGTGACGTCACAACATCAAAATATTAAATATAATTAACGTTTTTCATTTAATTAATCAATATTTTTAAATAACTTACTTGTAGTATTCGCAGTGTTGTAACTTACAAACTAGGCGTATGTACGGAGATACACACATGTACATTTACAAGATGGGTGAGAGCGCCGCCATTTTCCAAGATGGCGTCAGTGGTAAGATGGCGGATGTAGGCGACGCGTTACGGTTGGGTGCTCTGCTGTTGGATCTCTATTTTCTCGACTGTCATGTCGGGGTTCATCGCTGTTGCTTCCTGAAACACAAACGTGAACATTTACTTAGTTATTTGTTTATTGTACACATTTGTTCACTCACGTAGGCGCGCCCTTCCACGATATTTTTTGTAGGAAATTTGGCATTTCAAGTCACGAACACGTGTTCAAAACACAAAAATGCCACATTTTTTGTTTTCACCATGTGATAAGCTCTTTAGTTTCCTGCTTCACAGAAAAAACCGTAACGTTTATAAACGTTAGAGTCAACATGTTGCTTCTAACTGCCAACGCCCTACGCTCCCTCTCCATATCAAGATCATCTGTGAGATCCTCGGTGACCCAATGTCCAAGGTATTTAAATTTGGTGGCTCTGCCTAAAATTGATCCTGCAAGACTAATTGGCGGTACCGATTCAGGTAACTTAGGCGATATTCTAAAAATTGGCAACGTGCGTTTTGCCACTCGACCTTTATTATACGTACGGTTGTTAAATGACTCTACCAACGTCTTAATTTTACTATTTCCCGGTAGGTAACTATACCAAGTCTAAAAGTTTTCACAAAATGGGTAATAAGCTTATTTTTACTCAAACATGTTTCATACTTCTAAATATTTCTAGATACAAGCAATATCGCGTGTTAAACGATGTTTCATACGTTAGTATATAATGTCCTCTCTAGGTGAGAGTGCTGTAAAATACTTGCAGTTTTGCTGTCACAAAATAATTTATCCGAGGATTGGATTACTTGAGAAGTTCTATATATCTTATTTAAATTACATTAACATATAAATCGCTCAGATTAAAAGTTTTAGCATATAATTTCAATTTGTTTTTAAAAACACTTAAAATTATGTTAACAGAACCTAAACTAAATTGTAACACTTGTGCTATAGGTTACTGTTACATTCCCTCTAAAAAAAAAACTTTTTTTTATTAAATTTTATTTCATAATCGAACAACTTTTGAAACTGAATTTCGGTTGCCTGAGTATTTTCCGTGTCAGATCAATTAAGTGTTGCCCACCAATAAACATAGGCCTCCTGGAAGGGGAGAAGTTTGCCATAGTTCCCACACTTAGCAGGTGTCTTGGGGTTCGCAGTGTAAGATGCAGTACTTCAGATGACGCTATTGCCAACCTTCTCGTATTTATCCCTTCGACGACTCCCACAGAAAGATATGGAGGAGGGGTACAATTCTAGCTCGGACCCATACGGCGCATTTTTTATTTTTTTCCAAAATGTCTTAGATATCGACAGCGCATCGGCAATGCCGCTGGTGTTACTAACGTCCTATATATTAGGTCCTTACATATGAAATTGGCGTTTTTCGTACTGGCCACTTTAATCACGAATTTCTCCTCTTTGGTAAGGAATTCCAAATTCAAATTTGTACAGCTATAGACTCATGTATTTGTGCTTCGATGATCGTCATTCATTTGTTTTTTTTCTTCTGTTTTTTTCTGTTTGCGTCACTCATTTTACAAAATGGAAAACCTTAAATATCGCATTATTTACGAGTACGAGTTCCGCCGTGGCACTAGTGCTGCGGAAACAACTCGAAGGGTGAATGATGTGTATGGCGGTCGTGTTGCAAAAGAAAACACAGTTCGTTTTTGGTTCCAACGTTTTCGTTCTGGAAATTTCGACCTGCAGAACAAGCCCCGTGGACGGCCTGAGACTCAAGTTGATAATGAAGAGTTGAAGGCTATTGTGGAAGCGGATCCATCGCAAACCACGTCCGAGTTAGCTGCAGGCTGCGATGTTAGTGATAAAACTGTTTTAATTCACTTGAAGCAAATTGGGAAGGTTAAAAAGCTTGAAAAGTGGGTACCTCACGAATTGACTGAAACAAACCGGCAAACGCGCGTCGACTGCTGCGTTACATTACTAAACCGGCACAATAATGAAGGTATTTTAAACCGAATCATTACCTGTGATGAAAAATGGGTTCTTTACGATAATCGGAAGCGCTCAGCGCAATTGTTAGATCCTGGCCAGCCAGCCAAATCCTGCCCCAAGCGAAAATTAACCCCAAAAAAGTTACTTGTAAGCGTTTGGTGGACTAGTGCCGGTATTGTTCATTACAGTTTTTTCAAATCTGGCCAGACTATTACGGCTGATGTCTATTGTCAGGAATTGCAAACCATGATGGAAAAGCTAGCGGCTAAACAACCTAGGCTGGTCAATCGCTCCACGCCACTGCTGCTTCACGACAACGCTAGACCACACACTGCGCTACAGACGGCTACTAAATTAGAAGAGCTTCAATTGGAAAGTCTAAGACATCCTCCGTAATCCCCGGACCTTGCTCCAACAGATTACCATTTTTTTCGAAATTTGGATAACTTCTTGCAAGGGAAAAAATTCAACTCCGATGGGGCAGTCCAAATCGCCTTCAAAGATTTTATTGATTCCCGTCCGACTGGTTTTTTTAGTAAAGGGATCAATGAACTACCTATGAGATGGCAAAAGTGCATAGAAAATAATGGTTCATACTTTGATTAATTAAATATATTATATTAAAAAATATTCGACTTTTTGTTCCTCCCATACAAAACGCCAATTTCATATGTAAGGACCTAATATATATATAATAGGCGACGATAACCACTTTCAGTCAGGTTCCTGTCTGTCTACCTGCTTTAGGCTATAAAAAAGAAGCATTCAAATTTTTTGTATAGCGTCTCTCCATCTCTATGCACCTGCACGCAGAGATGTAGGACTATCGTTCCTTCAATATGGATGACGACATCGACAAGGGCAATAATGAACGTTATAGCAATGTGCAGAAGGTAGATAATGGTGTGTACCTGTATGGCCTCGGCGAGCGCGCGGTCGTGGTCGATGGGGTCTCCGTCGGACTGGATGGTGATCTTCTGTTCCACGCGCGTCTCCACCACGCCGTTACGTTCCGTCTTGTACTGCACACACATTATATATATATATATATATCACTCAAACAATACCGACGACGCTACACGAAACCTGATAGCCAGTTACATATTGAGATCGATTAGTTCTCGATCGTGAGCTAGAAAGGTCAAGACCTCCTGAGGATGCTTCGTGTAGAATCGATACGCGTCGAAAATTCTTTCGTTCGGCTGCGTGGCATTTATGACGTCACGTCGATTTAACAGGAAAATCAGCCGGAATTGTCACTAGATATATTTTTGAAGTGTTTAATTAAAATATTAATTTAATGTTTTCCTAAAATATTTTAAAAGTATTTGTTATTATTAAATATGGATTTCCGCAAAATAACACTTGAATCTATTCATTACCCGATAGCCTATCCTTTGACCACGATCATCCCTGATAGTAAGTGATGGTAAATTGGCTCCAGGAAAGCTGTACTGTACTGTATCAGCCAAATTGTCTACTACAGAACACAGCCTCCCTCATTATAGGGGGTATTCCTACGCTTGTACATCTTGGGGATCGCAGTGTGAGATGTCAGTTCTTCAGAAATTGCTGCTGCCCACCTTCTGGTGTGTTATCCTTAGCGCCTCTTACGACACACACGAGTAGAGATGGGGGGGGGAGGGGTGAATTTTTAGCTTGGTACCCCACGGGCAGAATACAAGTTACGCTATTTTTACTTGAGAATAGAAGCTACTTATGATCTCCATTCGGCGAATCTTTATCAGGTATCTCCTACGCAACAGTAGATACATACACCTATTAGTCATTGATTAATGTATTATCTACGATCTGTAAATGGTTCGCCGCTAATAATCTTCTCTTGAATTAAAAAAAGACGAAATGTTTAAAATTTTCTTTACCAAATGTTCCTTATGTTGTACCAAACATTAAGCTTGGCCCAGATAAACTCCCTATTGACAAAGCGACAGTCTTCCTGGGAATCAAAATGGATTCAACTTTACAGTGGGATCCACATATACAAGATCTCTCCGGAAGACTTAGTTCTGCTGCATATGCAGTTCTTAGGATAAGACAGTTAACAGACGTAGCTACTGCTCGCCTAGTTTATTTCGCGTACTTCCACAGTATTGTGTCGTATGGTGTATTGCTGTGGGGAACTGCTGCTGAGATAGAGACAATCTTTATCCTACAAAAGCTTGCAATTTGAGCCATATATAAAATGGATCCTAGGGAATCTCTGAGAGATCTTTTTAAAGAAATTGATATTTTAACTTTACTAAGTCTGTATATACTTGAAAATGTTCGTACAAATTTAAGTAAATTTAAAAGATAAAATAGCGGTGCCAGGTTTTAGATTAGCAAAGACTAATAAAAGACCCTTCTTACGTAATTGTGTACGGTTTTATAATAAAGTTCTTAAACATATTACAACGCTCACAGAAGGGAAATTCAAGTTGCACGTGAATAACATATTGATTAAAAAATCCTGCTACATAGTTTCTGTTAAATATTCTGTATCTATTATGTATCAAACCCCGTTACGCAGGTGACCGGTAACTAGCACGCACAAACTTTTTAGTAATATATTAATATAATTATAATAAAGCATGTATTGTATTGCACTGTAGGAATATAACTTGTATATATAGTTACCGTGATAGTCTCGACAGTGCGCGTCTTGCTGCTGATAGTCTGCGAGGACACAACCTCTCCCGCCTCGTTGGTCTCTACACCCTCCTCCGGCTCGCTCGTCTGTGGGCCCGTGCTCGTCTGGAAACAACACATCATTGTACTACAACCGAACGTTTAAAATTAAGTCAAAAATTTAAGTGGTGTCATCGTTACTTCCTAATCGCTAGATCTAGGTTACATATTGAGATCGGTTCGTTCTCGATCGTGAGCTAGAAAGGTCGAGACCTCCTGAGGATGCTTCGTGTGGAATCGAAACGCGTCAAAACCCGTTCGGCCTTTCTACGGGACGTATCTGAAATAACGCCACGCTTAGCAGGTAATTTCGGCGAATTTTGCAATACATATATATTTTTATTTTAACATATATTATGTTTTTCTAACACGGTAAAACAGTATTTATTGATTGAATCTATTAGAACAAAAACATTGGTGTAGAAAACTCACCCTGGTGGTAGCGCCCTGCACCATGGCCCCGAAGGGCGCGTTGCCCGACACTGTAGAGGTTGTGGTCGTGCGGTACGAACCCGGCTCCTAAGGGATGGAATGTCACGTTACATTCACAGATAAACTATAGTCACACCTTAGGTAAATATTGTCAAATATAAGTTTTACCTTATAATAAAGGTTTTAACTTTATTTGATGACATTCACCTTTACTCGGATAACTTTATACAATGCCTGGCGACAGCGCGCAGACACAGCTGCTTATTCGCCCTGATGATGAGCATCTGATATGCTCAAAACCCGCGAGACTAATTCGATCCCCAACGTGACATGTTTTAATGGTTTATTATTATTTCTTTATACTATATACACCATTAAAATGAGATAAGCCTTTGTTATCATCATAGAACTTTAGACGTAGCCGTTTTTAAATTTGGCAGATTTCTGTCGTGGTAATAGTATAAATTCTAAATTGACTTTTATCACATATACTAACTAGTAGTTATAGATATATATTATTACACATTAATATTAACATATTATTATAAACTATATACTTACTTGTAGTTGTAGACATCTATGTCAATAAACATGGTCACTTTGGTACGGCTATTAAAAATAGCTGTACTTATATATATATTTATATATACAATAGATAGATGACTCTTTATTGTATTACGACATACAACACTAGCACTAACACTGTCACAATAGGCGGCCTTATCACTACTACCGATCACTTCCAGGCAACCTTTGTATAGAGAGGATAATACTGTGGCTATACTGCCAAATTTAACAATGTAATTACTTAGTCTTGAGTTCGATTTTTTCCTTTGCAACAGAAGTCTGTCTGATGACATATTTAATATACGATGTGGTAAATCTTTTAAGAATTCAGATATTTTCCTCGAAGCAGTAATGTGCAATAACATCTGTGTGTAGGCTTGAAGGGCACTGTAGCCAGTAAAATTACTGGCACGAAACATAAGAACAAACGTGTCGCAGCGAGTGCAGTGTCAAGCAAGACGAGAACGGTGACACTGCATCTAGAACAGCTGCTGCTTACCATCGGCGGACGACTCGATTTATTAACATAAAAAAGACGTTAACATCGTGGCGAAATCAAATACCGCAACATCATTAGACATCTGTGATGATAACAAAGGCCTATCATATTTTTGTGATTAGAGATTAAAATTATCCTCGAATATTTATACCCTAGATTGGTAAAATTTACCCTTACTAGCTGAACGGTCTTCAATTACCTCAACATGTTATATCGCAATACATTTAATTAAGTGTATTGCGATCCCGTGCTCTAGCTTCATATAAACTTTGAGCCCCAATTTGAAATCCTTAGCTCACCTGTCGCTAAATCCTTTCTTGTCTGACGTCAACTCTCCATTAACTACTTGCCAAACTCTTTCCTAGTATTTCACTTTCTAGTCATCTTCAAGGTTTCGTGTTAGGTCAGTGAGTGATTGTGTGACCGTTTGCTTTTACATCAATATACGCTTAGATTCTAAGATATCTAATAAGCATTTACTACAATAATTACCATACATAGTGTTTACTTACGTTCATAATATAGTGTTCCTGTCAAAATACACAATACAATACAAACACACACACAATTATCCAACGCACGAACGTACAACGTATTAGATGCAGTCATGCAATCATCTGATGCTAGGTCACAATACTCGTACATGCTACATACGTATTATAACATTGTAGATAACAATATTATGTTACTTTACTCACCTTGTATTCCATGAAGTTTCAACTCGCAAGGGTCAATAGACTTGTAATTTACAACGTGATACAGGCATCATACCGCGGTCAATAGTTGGATGGGTGACCGCTAGTGACATTACTACTGAGCGTGCACGTGCTTCGGAGGGCACGTAAGATCCAGTTCTTATTTTAGGATGACAGTCAGCATGGTGGAGCAATTTCGCGAATGCCCGCCTGGCTAGCTAACACCCTCAAATATCTCTATCGCAAAGCACCTAACGGTGTGTTCCGGCAGCTGTCCTTGAGAACCAATAATTCTAGGTTAGCGTGAACAACATTTTCGACCACATCATCACTTACCATCAGGTGTGATAGTGGTTAATATAACTGATCAGGTTTAGAAATAAATAAAAAATTCGCTTTCAGTCTACAAACAATTTTAGGGATTAGGTCAAATATATAGAAGATAAACATATAAAATATTATTTATATGACTATTAATGATCTAATTTACCGCATTTAGCCATACATTTGTCTGCAAAGATTTTTCTTCAGCAGTCTTTTCTTCAAATTCCTCAATAACCATAGTCAGCTAAGCTAAGCACGTACCGCTTGACATCATGACAAATTAAATATCAAACTTACCTCAGTATACATATATATCCAACTCTCCCCGACCAAGCCACATATCTGAGTGGCCCAACCTAAGCTACCCAACTCACCTCGACAAGATAGTGTCCTTCCCCGGCACCTTCTTCAAAGTCGATCGGCGTGCCAGAGTCTCCACTGCTCAGTGAGCTCTCTGAGCCGCGTCTGGTCAGCTGTTCTCGTCAACCAGTACCAACGTGCCCACGCGCCCACGTGACCCGTGACCGTCAACCGGTGGGATGGGTTTATGAGGTGGGGTGTTCAAATGGATGGATTAAGGTTGTTTTATGAAGGGTTGTCAGAAAAAGAAAGATATTATCAAACAGTAGGATAAAAAAACATGGAGAACATTGACCAAGACAAGTATTAATTTGTGTAAGAGAACAGTAAGAGAGAAAGGGAACGTATACGATAAATACAAATTTTCAGAGAAATAATGTAAAACGTAATAAAATCGTAAAAGAAAGGAGGTAAAAAGGAAATAGTGCAAAGTGACAACCACGAATCAGTTTCGAAGTTTCCGATGGTAGGATAAAAGGTGAACAGGTCCCAAACGTTATTATAATGTTCATAAGGATGGATGTTGATTGGTGTGGTCACAGGGTTGTATGACCACCGTGATGTATGGTCAGACAGGAGTGGTCATACGTGTTGGTATCACGAGCGTCGTTTCATGCATTTCATTACAAATGATGGTCCATCCATTCCGATGCGTTTTGGGGGGAAGGGAGAAAAAAAAACAAAACAGAAATTAGAACACTTCCATGCAAAATTATGACAGCTTTTGAGATGTATAGTTTTTTTTTCATATAACACATTTTTTACAGTTCTGTAAAATGCAAAGCAAAGCGTATTTATTGATGCTTGCACATTCTCAGACGGTCAAGCGATGCTGAGCATTGATGCTTTTGCGTAACCAAACGGCTACGTTCTAGGTGTAAACAATCAAAAACAACAGATTGACGATCCTCAAGAACGTCTCCATAATTAATTAAAGAATATGGATCTCTCACTAGAAAAAGTTACTCTTATCGTATTTATTGCAGAAACTTAAACAAATGTTCGTATATCAAGAGATTCTAGCGTATTGTTGTAGTTTACACCCGCGCAAACTGAAGTAATGTAAAAGCCACCAGTCAACAAAAATAAAATATTAAAATGACAATAAAATAGTAAATTAATAACAAAAGAGGGCGAAAATTAATAAAAAACGGAACAGTGTATCCAAATCTCATGCCCAAGTGATCATGGAGTCGAACCAAGGAGCCGGTGCCGCCATATTATACTTGAGTGTTTTGAATAGCAACTTTATTTGAGCGTTTAAAACTTCGTCATAGAAAAACCGACTTCATCTGTGGATAAATATGAAAGAAAATCTATATGATTTGAATCGACTTCGAACAGTTGCTCTGAAAAGTTGCTTTTCAAAACACGAAACCATTGCGTAGCCAATCAAGGATAGACAATTACCTGATCGCCAGTGGTGACCATAGTTTTGACCTGCTGTGTGAGAACTCTCTGTTCCTGCCTGGTAGCGGAGGACGTGAGCGTGTGTGCGACTGTCTTCTCTTCCATCTGCTGAGTCTTGGCCTTCGTGTCCAGGTCGTGGTGCGTGGTCGCAGTCCGCGTGGTCACAGCCCGCGCCGTCACGTACGGACTCTTGCCTTCCGGCTCAAGGCTCTCGGCCTAAACCGTTACACTAACATGCAGTTACTATGTACAGACAATGGAACACTACAAGCCAAATTAGCATCAAAAATTGAATGTGACAAAAAAAATTAAACAGGATTAAAGAAAAAACAACATTAAAAAATATAAAAGGCGTCTTTTGCCGGTTTAGTGGAGGTAACGTAACGCACCTTGTTTGTGTGAGTCGAGAAGGTGACTTCGCCAGTGCCGAGGTTCTCGACCTCGTGTTCCACGTTGTGGGTGACGCCCTCGTCGTTCTTGGTGAGGAGTTGTTTGGTTGTCGTCTTGACGACCACGGGCGGCGTCGGCGTCTTCTTCGATCGCTGCGAAACCGGGATCTTTGAGGACAGAGGGGTGTTGGAAGACACGTAGCCTTGATGCCTTATGTGCTCGCTCGTCGTGTACTCCGTGAAGGTTTTGGGCTCGTCTCCTCTTAGTGGACTCTCGTCTTTGCCGAAAGTGGAGAATTTGTGCGTGTTGACTGTCTGGATATCGATATTTGCCGGTAAGTCTTCGGTCTCCTTTTCTATCGTGTAGTTACCGCTCTTGTCTTCGAAGTGCGAGGGGTCGATCTGTGAGTAGTGTAAGATCAGCTGGCCAGTGACGGGGTCTCTTACGGCAGTGCTCGGGTCGATGTCTCCAGTGTCCGGGTCGATGTCTCCGTACTCAGTCTTTATTCTGCCGGTGACAGGGTCGATCTTGCCGGATAGGGTCATCGTTTGCGTGACTGTTGTCCTTGCACCTTTAAGCCTTGGATCATCGGGGTCTACGTCGATCGTCTCTCCGGTTATAGGATCGATGATTTGATACAAATACACAGTTTTTGTAGTAATAATTCTGCCGGTGGTCTCGTCGATAGTACATTCTTTAGGGTCCACTTCCTTGACGCGTCCCTTGTCGTCCTTCTGCGTGATGACGTAAATCTTGATAATGATGAGCCTTCCGGTCTTCGAGTCGATCTTGCCCATCTTTGTGTATATCTCACCGGTGCCAGGGTCAACTTGAGAAGCGGAGTATAGAGGCTGGTTGTCTTCATCGAATTCTCCAGTTGCTGTGTATATCTGTCCGTTAATTGGGTCGACTTTGATAAGAGATTTATCGACTTCTATTGTTCTGACGATGGTACCAGTCTTCGGGTCGAGACGACCGTAGATGGTGATAATATAACCAGTAGTAGGGTCGATTTGACCAGCTGTGTAAATAACTTCTCCAGTCTGAGGGTCTTTCGGACCAGCAATCCATATTTGATTAGTTTTCGGATCGACCTTGACATTCTTAGGGTCGTTCGAAACGATCTGCTTTCCTGAAATCGGGTCAACCTTATTCTTAATTATTCTTAGGCAGATCATCCTGCCAATATCTTTGTCTGGTTTGCCAGATTTAGGATTGATCTGTCCGCTTCGTAGCAGAAACTGTCCAGTGACTGGGTCTACTTTCAGGTCTCGGCTTTCGAATTTGCCAGTCTTAGGATCGTTGTAGGTTACAGTACCCTTTACTAGGTCAATTTGTCCGTACTTGGTATCGATTTTATTGTTTTCAGGGTTAAATATACCAGTTGAGCTTTCAACAAGAGAGTGCTTCGGTTCAATGATTCCTTTCTTGGAGTCAACTTTACCCACGAACGTTGTAACTTCGACGACTGGATCAATATGAGTACCGACCACAATAACTTGTCCTAGATTAGGGTCGGTCTTTCCAGTTTTTGGATCGACGACTCCTCTTATGGTGATTTGGCCGTTATTTTCATCGATATCTACAGGCTTGGTATCAGATGTATCTGTGACGAATATAACACCATTAGATGGATCTATAACACCATATTTAGTCGAAATATGGCCAGTCTCAGCATCCACCTTGCCTTTAGTATGCTCCACGGTTCCCTCTTCAATGTTAACTTTCCCGGTTCTAGCATCAATTGGTCCAGTAATGGTGGTGATTTCTACAACGGGATCATCTTGTTTGGCTACACTCAAGATCATGCCCATATTAGGATCACTTTTTCCTGTTTTAGGATCAATGACACCTGAGGTGATCATTATCTGTCCGGTTTCCGGCAATAAGGATCCATCATTCTTTTGTTTCTGTCCCGCCGGATCAGTAATTATGATGTTACCAGTGTGTGAGTCAATTATTCCGTACTTGGTTTCAATTTGTCCATTAGGATCAAGAATTCCAGTGAGATGTTCAACTTCAGCCGTGTTGAGGTCGGGTTTCTTGGTCTTTGGGTCAATTTTAGTAAAGATGACCATGATTTTAACGATCTTTCTCTTCGGAGGTTCTGGTGGTGCTGTCGTAGGTTTGACAGGAGTAGTCTTTTGCACTGGTGAGGCAACAGGGGATGACTTTGCGTAGCTCGTAATAATAGGCGATGACGTACGCACAGGCGATTGCAGAGGCGTTTGCGTCGGTGTGGGTGTCGGAGTCTTCACAGGTGACGGGACTTGCTTGGCCGGAGATACGCTTGCCCTAATAGGTACTGCTGGTGCAGTTTTCAATAAATTCTGCTTGTCAACTATAGTCAGTTGCTGAGCGTAAGATGGCTCTACTTTTCCCGTTCTGGGATTCACAACAGAAGTTGTAATGATGAGATTTCCTGTCTTAGGATCGATATCTGCTTGTTTCAATTCTTGTTTACCGGTTAAAGGATCCTTGTAAAGGATTTGACCGGATCGGGGGTCAATAATTCCAAAGTCAGTATGTATCTTGCCATCTTCTGCACTGACATAGCCCTTAGCAGCATCTACGGTTCCTTCGTTGGCGTCCACCGATTTAGTGTAAGGATCGTACTTGCTTGTGACGATAACAAGACGAACTTCACCCTTGGAAGCGGGTTTAGGATGAGTCACGACGGGTTTGTTGACAATGCTGAACTGTTGTATCAATGTAGGATCCACTCTCCCAGTCTTGGGGTCGACGACCTGGTTTGTTATTACCATGTGTCCAGTTGCTGGGTTAAGATCAGCTTTTTTGACCTCTTGTCTTCCCGTCCTGGGATCTGTAACGACGATTTCACCAGTAGCTGGATCGATGATGCCTACAGCTGTACGAATCTTACCATCAGGTCCGAGAGTTCCAGTAACAGTGTCAACATGTGCCTGACTGGCGTCAATTTTCTTTGATCTAGGATCGTACTTCGTAGTAATAATGACTAAGTGAATCTCCCTTTCTACGGGTTTTACGTCCTTTTCTACAATAGTCAGTTGTTGCGCTAATGATGCGTCAACCTTACCAGTCTTGGGATCTATAACACCAGAAGTCAATATAAGGTTACCGGATTTGAAGCCTACACTTTGATCGGTAACAGCTTGTTTCACTTCTGACTTGCCCGTCTTAGGATCAAATTGTTCAACCTTTCTTGTCTTCGGGTCGATAATGCCATAGTTTGTATGAACTCTTCCATCAGCTCCAACGATGCCTCTTGACGTCTCAATAGTACCGTTGGGATTGTCTAACCTCTTGTTCTTAGCATCATATTTGCTAGTGATGATGACGAGTTGTACTTCTCTGCCTGGTACTGCTGTGAATGTGTCCTTAGGCTTTTCAACTATACTTATTTGCTGGCCTAAAGTTGGGTCTACTTGACCAGTTCCAGGATCGACCACGCCTGAAGTGAGAGACATGTTGCCCGTTTTTGGATCTACGGTAGCTCTCTTTGTTTCTCTTCTGCCAGTTATAGGATCTGTGATGGTAATATCTCCAGTGAGTGGGTCAACATCACCATGTTCGGTGTGAACCCTGCCATCAGCACCAATTTTACCAGGGATAGTGTCAACGTGAGCGTTAGCAAGATCAAACCTCTTATTTTTAAGATCGTATTTCGAAGTTACGATGACAAGGTTAACATAGCGTTCCTTAGGTGCATCTTTGTCCACAACAGCAAACTGTTGGGCAAGTGAGGAGTCTACTTTGCCAGTCTTTGGATCAACAACACCAGAAGTGATAAACAGATGTCCCGTCTTCGTATCCACGATAGCTTGTTTCGTCTCTGGTTTTCCTGTCTTAGGATCCACCTGTTCAATCTTTCCTGTCTTAGGATCGATTATACCATAGTTTGTGTGGATACGACCATCAGATGCGACGATGCCCCTTGAAGTGTCAACATGGCCATTGGGAGTATCCAACCGCCTGTTTTTGAGATCATACTTGCTTGTAATCACAACGAGTTGCACATATTTACCTGGCACCGAGCTGAACTTATCTTTAGGGCTTTCAACCACACTGATTTGTTGTCCAAGAGTAGGATCGACTTGGCCGGATACTGGGTCCACCACCGCTGATGTGAGCAGTAGATTTCCTGTTTTAGGATCGACAGATGCTTTCTTAACTTGCTGTTTGCCAGTATGATCGGTAACAATAATATCACCAGACTTGGGGTCGACGACACCGAGAGCAGTGTGTACTTTGCCATCAGCTCCTACACTTCCAGGAATCGTATCGACATGAGCGTTGTCCAAATCTAGTTTCTTGTTCTTGAGGTCATATTTAGATGTTACAATGACTAAGTTTACGTGTCTTTCAGAAGCACCTTTTCCGTCCTTGTCAACGATAGTTATCTGTTGAGCGAGGGATGAATCTGGTTTACCTGTTTTCGGGTCAACTACTCCAGATGAAACAATTAGATGACCAGTCTTGGGATCTGCGACTGCTTGTTTGATCTGTTGGTTACCAGTTTTGAGATCGACGGCTTCAATCTTTCCTGTTTTAGGATCAATGATACCGAAATTGGTGTGTACTCGTCCATCACTGCTAACAACTCCTCTTGAAGTCTCCACATGACCGTTCGGGTTGTCTAACTTCTTGTATTTTGGATCGTATTTGCTCGTGATCACAACCAACTGTACTTCCTTGCCTGGAACTGCACCGAATCTGTCTTTAGGCTTGTCTACTATAGTTATTTGCTGCCCTAGACTTGAGTCGGGTTGACCAGTACGAGGATCTATCACTCCAGAAGTGAGAAGCAGATTTCCTGTCTTAGGATCAACTGAAGCTTTTTTGACTTCATGTTTCCCTGTAGTCGGGTCAGTAACAACAATCTCACCTGATGCAGGGTCTACGACACCAAAGCTTGTGTGCACCTTATCATCATCGTCATATTTACCAGGTAAAGAATCAACATGAGCATCCGTGAGATCCAACTTCTTGGTTTTAGGATCGTATTTACAAGTAACAATGACGAGATTAGCATATCTCTCAGGAATACCTTTCGGTGCATCTTTGTCAACAACAGTCAATTGTTGAGCTAGAGAAGAATCAGTCTTCCCCGTTTTAGGATCGATGACACCCGACGTGAGAATGAAGCTTCCTGTTTTAGCATCAATGTTGGCCTGTTTTGATTCACGCTTTCCTGTTTTTGGATCAGTGTAATAGACCTTGCCAGTGTTAGGATCTAAAGCCCCGAAGTTACAAACTACTTTACCATCCTTTTCATTGATAATACCTTGTGAAGTTTCAACGAATCCATTAGGATTCTCCAGCTTCTTGTGCTTGGAATCATACTTGCCAGTGATAGCAACAACTTGGACTTCTTTGCCAGGCACTGGGCCAAAGGTGTCTGTAGGTTTATCTACAATGCTGTACTGCTGCCCAAGAGATGTATCCATTTTCCCAGTCCTGGGATCAATAACTCCTGATAACAGTAAAATATTGCCTGTTTTGTGATCGACCTGAGCTTGTTTGACTTCCTGCTTGCCCGAATTAGGATCAGTGACTTGAATCTCCCCGGTTCTTGGGTCGATAATGCCATACTCCGTGTAGATTTTACCATCGCTTCCACTCAGAACACCCTTGACAGAATCTACAAAAGCAAAAGACGGGTCGAGTTTCCTAGTCTTTAAATCGTATTTGCTTGTTACGACCACCAATCGAACTTCTCTGTTGGCTTTAGTGGCATCTTTTTCAACTATGCTAAATTGTTGTCCAAGAGATGAGTCGACCTTTCCAGATTTGGGATCAAGCACTCCAGTAGTGACGAGTATGTTTCCAGTCTTCTGATCAACGTAAGCTTGTCTAGGCTCTTGCTTGCCAGATTTGGGGTCAATATAATCTATCTTGCCAGATCTTGGGTCTATAACACCATAATTAGATGAGACAGTGCCATCGGGACTAACAATAGCCCTTGAAACGTCCACGTGACCGTGGGAAGCGTCAAGTTTCTTGTGTTTGCCATCGTATTTACCAGTGATAACAACAAGGTCCACTTCCCTTCCTGGTTTAGCACCTACTTTGTCTTTAGCTTTCTCCACGAAACAGTATTGCTGGGCCAATGTAGGATCGATCTTGCCAGTCTTCGGATCAACGACTCCCGATGTAAATAGGATATGACCAGATTTGGAATCAACATGACCATTCTTGGTTTCTTGTTTACCCGAAGCGGGATCCGTGTAACTTATTTGTCCTGATTTTGTATTGATTAGTTCCTTTTCAGTCTGAACCTTTCCGTTAGCTTTGTTCAATAATCCCTTGGTTACTAGGATCGTTCCGTTAGCGTCGTCAAGTTTCTTGGACTTGGGGTTGTATTTGCCTGTAATGATGACTACTTGAATTTCATTATCTGCAGGTCTTGAACCTGCAAGAGGTACTGCGGTAGCAGCTACCGTATGGGGTTCGTGGTGAGCTCTTTCAGCATTTAGTAGCGCCAAAGTTGGGTCGATCAAATTTTTAGCTTGTTCTTTCAAAACAGCTGATTGTACATAGTCAATACCAGGCGTCTTAAGTTTGCTAGGATCTTCTGGTGTTTTCCTCTTTTCAGCGCTTTCAGCGACCTTTTTGTCTTCTCCTGGGGCGTAATTAAATGCCAATCCAGCTTTTCTTGTGGTTGGACTTTGAGCATCATCTGCTCCTCTCTGTTTTTCATCTGAGATTGGTTCTTTTTCATAACTGAAAGCACCTTGGATGAAAGGCTTAGAGCGCGTCGGGCTTCTTTCTGTGTCTGTGTATTCGTATGGTTTGGTGAAGCTCGGTTTTTCTTCCTTTGTAGGACTCTTTTCTAGAGAACTGTCGAGATTTGAGCTGTCATTTGATGTTTCGAGCACTGCCACCTTAGCTTTAGGATCTTTAGCTTTCTTATCTTTCGTTTTGGGAGACTTATCTTCTTTAGGAGACTTATCTTTCGATTTCGGAGATTTCTCATCTTTTGGCGATTTTTCTTTTTTACCACCGAACAGTCCGAAGCCACCGGCCTATAGGGTGAGGAGTAAGGAATGGAAGGAGGAATAAAAAAAAGAAAATTAAATAAAATCATAAAATGCTTTTGTGCTGTAGTATAAGTTTCGGGTAGGATGGCGGAACTTATACTGAAACACAGTACGAACTCAGTACGAAATGCATTTGCATGCTAAGATTGCGACTAACACGGACATATTTACAAAACTTTATTGTATGATACACTAATATCTACTTGAAGACATCACATTGCATTTGCTTGAATTGAAAAATGCCAAGTTTCCACTACCATTCTTGCACGGAAGGAATTGAATTTCCGAACTTATAAAACGTGTTTGGACTTACCTTAGACTTCTTGGGTGTGGTTTCCACGTTGTTAGTGATGCCTGGATCACTGCTGGTGTCTGTGCCTGGAGTAAGACGAATGTATCTTAAAGGATGGTTCGTTTATTTATTTTTTAATCACATTTAAACGTGGACCAAAACTACTGCAATAACGCAAAAAGAGATCTAACCATGTTCCTACATGGTTAAGTGGAGTTTTTAATAGGGTAGGATGCGTGCGAGAAATAGGAAGAAAATTTACAAAATCTACCTTTAGTGAATACTAAAGGTAGATAACAAGGGAATCCCCGTTTTCTCCTCCAAAACGGAGCCGTGACGAAACATGAACGGGAATGTGTCTTTACTACACAACTGTTTACTTATTGTTTTTTTAATAGTGTATGGGTGAAATGTGTAGGATAGACCCGGCGCTTCTTGTGCTGCTACACAACTTTGTATGAAGCGTTAAATATCGGACAGTCTTTTGATACATTGCCATAACATGAACGAACATAAGAGTGTACCTTCATCACTAGTTATTTAGTCTTTAACGTTAATTATAAACATTTAATACAAACCGTTTTCGGCAGGTTTCCTCTGCTCGGCGACTTTCTTTTCTTCCTTTTTCTCAACAGGAACAGTGGGCATTACTTTCACAGCACCAGGCGGTGGCTTCTGAAAGATTATCATTGCAAATACATTATTACTGAGCTAAAGCAGTGTAGCAAGGGATGGATCAAATTGTGTAAAAAATCAACTCAAGTAATGCACTGAATAAAAACTTAAATTGGTTCTTTCCATAAAAATTTTTTATAGAGAAAAATATAGCTAAAAATCAAAAAAAAAAAATAAGTTTTCTATAAACTGCTACTAATAGTGGTTAATGAGCCATAAATCAGCCCATATTTCCCCCCATGCAAGTTCAGCTTCTTCTAAATTTTAAAGATTATATTGATGGTGGATGTACACGAAAAAAAAAATATCTACAGTGCAATGTTGCAACTAACTAATAAAGAAAAGAACAGCCATTCTTATTTAATGTTCAATGGTTATGAAAATCTCGGCATATGAGAAAACTTTTAGAATACTTGCTGATGTATATGATTTTAATTTGAAAAAGTAGACATTACCGAATAACATATTTAAGATATATGTTTTTGTAAATACTTTCAGTAGTAGTGCAATTTTAGTACTATATATTAGGTCCTTACATATGAAATTGGCGTTTTGTATGGGAGGAACAAAAAGTCGAATATTTTTTAATATAATATATTTAATTAATCAAAGTATGAACCATTATTTTCTATGCACTTTTGCCATCTCATAGGTAGTTCATTGATCCCTTTACTAAAAAAACCAGTCGGACGGGAATCAATAAAATCTTTGAAGGCGATTTGGACTGCCCCATCGGAGTTGAATTTTTTCCCTTGCAAGAAGTTATCCAAATTTCGAAAAAAATGGTAATCTGTTGGAGCAAGGTCCGGGGAGTACGGAGGATGTCTTAGACTTTCCAATTAAAGCTCTTCTAATTTAGTAGCCGTCTGTAGCGCAGTGTGTGGTCTAGCGTTGTCGTGAAGCAGCAGTGGCGTGGAGCGATTGACCAGCCTAGGTTGTTTAGCCGCTAGCTTTTCCATCATGGTTTGCAATTCCTGACAATAGACATCAGCCGTAATAGTCTGGCCAGATTTGAAAAAACTGTAATGAACAATACCGGCACTAGTCCACCAAACGCTTACAAGTAACTTTTTGGGGTTAATTTTCGCTTGGGGCAGGATTTGGCTGGCTGGCCAGGATCTAACCATTGCGCTGAGCGCTTCCGATTATCGTAAAGAACCCATTTTTCAACACAGGTAATGATTCGGTTTAAAATACCTTCATTATTGTGCCGGTTTAGTAATGTAACGCAGCAGTCGACGCGCGTTTGCCGGTTTGTTTCAGTCAATTCGTGAGGTACCCACCTTTCAAGCTTTTTAATCTTCCCAATTTGCTTCAAGTGAATTAAAACAGTTTTATCACTAACATCGCAGCCTGCAGCTAACTCGGACGTGGTTTGCGATGGATCCGCTTCCACAATAGCCTTCAACTCTTCATTATCAACTTGAGTCTCAGGCCGTCCACGGGGCTTGTTCTGCAGGTCGAAATTTCCAGAACGAAAACGTTGGAACCAAAAACGAACTGTGTTTTCTTTTGCAACACGACCGCCATACACATCATTCACCCTTCGAGTTGTTTCCGCAGCACTAGTGCCACGGCGGAACTCGTACTCGTAAATAATGCGATATTTAATGTTTTCCATTTTGTAAAATGAGTGACGCAAACAGAAAAAAACAGAAGAAAAAAAACAAATGAATGACGATCATCGAAGCACAAATACATGAGTCTATAGCTGTACAAATTTGAATTTGGAATTCCTTACCAAAGAGGAGAAATTCGTGATTAAAGTGGCCAGTACGAAAAACGCCAATTTCATATGTAAGGACCTAATATATTCAGTACGGATCTTAAATTGTAACTTTGTCTTGTAGAGACAGTAGTAGGAAGTCATCATAATAAAAAAAGTTGTTATAATATATTGGAAAATGGATTTCCGCAATGTAACGCCTCATTTTTATCAATTTACTTCGCAAGATTTATATGCTGGTTTTGACCCACTGAAACCTACTCTTCCCCCTGAAATCAATCTGATTCCCTGCTGGCTTTTTACTGAAAAAGTTGATAGATTACACTCGACTATATTGAGAAAAGCACGTTAGTCTAAGGTCTGAGTGACCGCTAGGTCGTGTTTGAGACGGGGAACAACGTGAACGGTCGTGAAAAACGTAGAATAAGGAAAACTTTTCAGAGCTCCTTGGCACTCGGTCGCCCTAACAGACGCAGTTCACTCAGACCTGAGGCTTCCGGCTTGAGGCGCATTGTTAGGGTCTAGATAGACGGACTGCAACCCAACTGCAAATCCGCAGCCAGGGCGCAGTTTCTGTGCAGTTGACGTAACAACATCTATGTCAAATGCCCAAAAACTGAAGCCAAAAGCCACTCTGCAGTTAACGTATTCAAATGCAGACCGTCTGGCTGTGGCCATACTGCCCCACTCAGAGACGCCAATTAACACTAATAAGCATTAAATACTGTCAAAAGACATAAACTAACGCATGAATTCCCATTCTTATTAGGATTTAATGCGAGATAAAAGTAAATGGACGTGTCTTGAGTATGGCAGTGAGTGGCACATGCGCTGATGACGAACCTTCTCCGCCGGCGTGTACTCCCCCTCGAGCGAGCTGGCCGAGGAGGCGCTGGTGCCGGTCCCGCCCGACACGCGCCGCAACTATCCCATCACGCCGCGTGTGAAACCACACCGAATATATACCAGACAGTCACACCCTTACCCTACCTCGCACAATAGATGGGGTAATACCTACTCTAATTGTCACGGACAAACACGCTCTTTAAAGATAATAGCACAGTGGCTATTAGATATCTGTTTTATAGTCTGAAGAATTTATGTTAAGAAAAATGTGAACTATAGATTATATGTTAAAATTCGGTAAAATGACTTATATTTTTTTTTATACACGAATAGTTTTTAGCCTATAAACATTTGCGCGCTTGCCGGTAGGGAGAATACAGACAACACACAATTGTGAAGTATCTAAAAATGTATTATGATTATTGTTCTCTTGCAAATAAATTATTTGATTTGTCTAACACGAAATTGCCCCTAGAGTTCGTCAGAGATAATTATTATTAAATATAATCATATCAAAGGACCAATGCAAATTTAACTGTAGTACTGGAGATTTCAAGAAATGAAAGCAAAAGAGAAACGAGTACCTTCCACAGATAGGTTAGAACAAAATTTCAATGGTCCCTTGAAAACCTCACAGTTTACACGTAAGTGTAACTCTAAGGAGAAACTGCAATACAGGGTTTCTTGTGAGTTTCAAAGTGTTTTTTATAGCATTGTGTTAGAACTTTCTGAGTTTTGGAAAGACTTGAAAACCTCACTGATTCGAGGATAGGATTGATCACGTTGATAGAAGAATCTATGATAAAACACAGAAATTGAGTACGAAAAAGTCATCAAAGAGGTCACCATCCAATATCACTAAATAGTTATTGGTCGGAGGTTTAAATGGAAAAATGTAAAATGCTAAGTCTCACAAAAAGATTATAAAAAAGGTGAATCAGATGGTAGAAAAAGTTACCAAAGTCACGAATCAATTTTGTTTGTTTAGGTTCATTGATATTATGGTGGAGAAACGATTCGGGAAGTCGGTATCGCACGGTGCTTTAATTTCAACTGGCATAAACGATTAAGAAAATTAATTCCATTACCATAAAAAGCGGCATACACATTTTAATAGATGCCAAAGGGGAAGGGTACAACTGTCTTATACATTCAAAAATGAAATTAAGCGTTCCTAAACCATAAAATTATGTTTATTCGTGAAAAGAAACAATATAATATTATTTCCAATTAAAATATTTAAGAATCAATTTAAAATACTGTTTGTTTTTGTACATATCATCACGCATTTATATCACGAAAGAGTCTTAATAAAAATAAAGTATCCGTTTTTATAAAATGTAAATAACACATCATTTGTGAATAAGTGTGTTCTTTCATACGTAAGTCCAAACGGCATGCTTGAAAATTGAAACATAATTGAAGAACGCCTTATTTCATTTTTTAAAGTACAAATATGTTCGTGAGAAAATATCATGATTATTTAGTACATGAAATAGATGTTAAGTAAAAGCAACGTCACATGCCAACTAACATATTGTTATGACTAACTTTACCAAATATACATCGACATATTTATAATCACATTTTGGAAATATTTGATATTATGTACCAAATTTAGCTCCCGACAGACAAATTTCGGTAAAAGAACGCGGTGGTATGGAAATTTATCAACAACAAAAAACATTCTAGTTTTAAGTATTATTCTTCTACGTTGATACCTTTACAATAATTTAAGTTATACTTAAATTTAAATTAACAATATACTACATCAGAGAAGAAAAAGTCAGTATTTAATTTTTCTGTAACCAGTTACGTAGGAGTATATTTGGTATAGTTAACCATTATTGTTCGTAAATTAAGTTCAAGTTACAAGGTGTTAAATTTAGGAAGTCTCTGACTACATTCATAAGTGCAGTATATTGTTTTTATGATCTTACAAAATATTAACCTAACAAAACATTACGGTAACAACAAGTCCTGAGGCCAAAAACTATAAACAGAACTTTAACTTGTCGTAAGACACATAAAAAAAAAACTTAACAGAGCAAGCAGGCAACTTTGGCAACAAACGTTTCGATATTAGTTTTTTAGTAAAACGTTTTATTTGACTTATCAAGTTACAACTGAGATAAGTTGCTATATGATTTTGAGCCTGGTGATGACTATTTGTTTCCAGTAACTTTTACCTACTGGACGCATGCATTCTCAACTGTACCATTAAATATGAAAGATACTCTGAAAGTACTTTAGCATTAGCTACATATTCATGTACCTACTTGATGGTGTACATGAATGTGCAGCATCTAAATTTATTGTAAGCCAGTTGTTATAATAGACATAGTAGAAACAGAGAAGTACGATATCTTCATTGAGCGGTACATAACGCGCCTTGGTTGCGTGAGCGCCAGAACGCACGCACCTTATCACGTACACACATGGACACTAATTAGTTCGTCTAACAATGATCCTTTTTGTAATCCTAACACGTACTTCGGCGTTAACTTAATAAACACTTAAGTATGTACCGAATGTACCATAATTAATTATAGTTTTTTTTAATGAGATAATTTGTAGGGTAGGTTATTAAAAGATAACATGATAATACGATGTATGTATTTTATTGCAGTAAAACATTCACTTTTTGGATGGTGGTAGGGCATTTTGCGAATGCCCGCCTGGCTAGCTACCATCCTCAAGTAGAAAATCTGTCGCCAAGCACCTAACAGTGTGTTCCGGCAGCTGTCCTTGAGAGCCAGTACTTCTAGGTTAGCCTGAACAACATCTTCGACCACATCATCACTTACCATCAGGCGAGATAGTGGGCAAAGGCTAACCTATCAGGCATACATATTTTTTTATATGTATGCCTGATAGGTTAGCCTTTGACCACTATATAAAGTACTATAAACAAATAGCTTCCGCACCCGCGTCAAATTTGTGTAGGAACATTGCGCTTTCTCGAAAACTTCTCAGCGTATCGGGATAGATTTCTATGTGTTAATCCGCAGTGGACGTTGCTTAACTTAGTTGATCGGATAAGACCAACAAAGCAAGCTACCTCTCTATCTATATCTGTCGCTCGTAACGCTTCAAAAGCACCTAACTGTATAACTTCCGATATAGGAATTTTGGGTCTCAAGTTGACATACTATTCTGTGTCTACTATGTTATAGATCCGAATCGAAGTATGCTATTGGTAATCATTGAGAAGTATTAATAATCCAGTCAAAATATAACTCCCACACTTCATAAATACATGCTGCTATTTTCTAGCACAGCAGTAATTTACTTTTATTTTTCTTCTCATATCAGCTTAGTTGCCAGTTTATACTGGAGTACAGATTTTAACCTTGAAAACTCTTCAGTCATATGTATTGAGCGTAAAATATAAAATTAACATGGCTGTGAATACTTTAAATTCCTAAATTGTATTTTCTTTGTTCAAAACACACGACTGAATAAGTGAGTCTAATAGGTATTTGAATACCGGCGAATGTTTGCCTGTATAAGCACCTAATTACCTTGTCTTTAATGGTAGGTCTGGGCGCCGGCTGCGGCGGCATGGTGTGCCGCTTGGTTGCGTCGGGAGGCATGCCTTCGTCCTTGTCGGCCTGCGCCAACGCTGCAATGGAAAAAAAGAGAGGGAAATAATTAAACTACCGTAAGCAAAATAAAAATCACGATACACGAAATCAATAAGGTTTCACCGATAGACAATATGCATTGCTTTGACCACTATCTCATCTGTTAGTAATTGATGATGATCATTAACAGGTTTAACTTGAATAGGAACTGGCTCTCAAAGACAGTTGCCGGAATTCACCGTTTTGTGGTTATCGACAGATTTTCTACTATTTACCAACAATGTTGACTTTTCAAGATTGTCATTGTGTTGCGCATTATGTGTTTGAAATCTGAGCAGCTGTTTATTTTTATATCTTATAGGCTAGCCTTGCCTATCTCACCTGACGATAAGTGATAATGTGATCGAAGAGGTTAAACTAGAATTACTCGCTCTTAAGGAAAGCTGCCGGAACACGCCGTTAGATTAGATGCTCGACGACAGATTGTCAACTTGTGGGTGGCAGCTAGCCAGGCTTCTGCTCTTCTGCTTAGCTTTTGCTACAAGACGCAGCCCTGCTACGGGCCTAGCACGAACCGGAGACATATCTCCCCGGGAAGGGGATAAACATCTTCTCACCTATGATTTTTTTATTACTCTCCGAGCTTGTAAGCTAGTAATTGTTTATCCACGGTGGATAAATCCTTTCTCTCTATTAGTATCGTCATAATACATTACAATACAAAAAAAACAACCTAGCATTTACAAATATTGTCACTTATTTTGGCTCATTGCGCTAGTCCTAGCCCGCTATATCATTTATTAGGAACTGAGATGACGTAAGAGTTACACAAGATTTACCTATAGTGCATACTACAATACGGAGCCGACATTATATTATTCAATTAGTAATTATATACCCACCTCCTAGGGACAAGGAACACTCTTTTATCCACGGTCTGTCTGTTTAAATGCTTTACAACGGAGACATATGTGAACAGAAGTCAAAAGGAAATAGCTTTATTTGCCTGTGTAGATAATTTTGTCTCTCGAATATGCATAAAATCATTAGGCCTCGCATTTTTATCCACTTTGAAGTTAAGAGATGAAATTACCTACAGAGGAAAGTAAAATTATCACCTTTTGGCCTTTCGGTGGATAAAATGTCTCCGTATGACATTAGAAAGGGAGAAGTTATCATTGTTTCAAGTCGTGGGTACATAAATTACTAATTGACTAATAAGTCGCGAGCGTATTTTAATTTGCACTAAAATAAAATTTGTAAAGTCGGTATGATATATGTCTTCTACATACAGGACAACAAAAGAACATTTATAATGGCGTTTTGAATGCCACTAAGCAGCTAACGGTGTGTTTCAGCAGCTGTCCTTGATAGCTAGTCATTCTCAGAGTTAGGCTGAACAACATCTTTGACGGCATCATTACTTATCATCAGGTAAGATAGTAGTCAAAGGCTAGCTTAATAGTTATAGAGAAAAATAGCGCTTACGGAGATATGATTCTTTTCAACACTTTTCTTATCACGACACTGTACAACGGGTTTCAAAGGTAGATTCAAATAAGGGACTGAAATAATCTACTACTAAAATAAACATTGAAAATCTTGTCTTAGGTTTTCGGGATTATTACACGGATTTAAAAGTCACCCCGTGACCACGATCACTACAAAGTGTTTGAAACGTCGTCGGGATAAAAATAATGATAAATATACGCGATTTAAACCGTTTAAAGCTGTTTAATTACTAACTGAAAATGTTTCTACTTTCAATCTATTCTCTATTATTTACTTGGACCGAAGAAAAACTTTTCGACGTTATATTGTTTTATCAATATACCTATCATTTTTCTAAGAGTGATAAAAGAGTAACTTTGTCTCGAGAAAATAAGGTGATGTATTCTAGATAGGGATGCTACATTATCGATGATCGAGCAAGTCGTTACATAACAAGCGTTGCGCTTGTTCACTACTAATCAAATGATTAGTAGTAGTAGTAGATAGTTGGTACTGTGTAACACGTTCGACAACTTCATTAACTATTAGGTGATATAGCGGTCCGATACTGGCCAAAGAGCATTAAAAGACTGACAAAATTGATAAAAGCTATTTAATTTAATTACAAATTGTTATATAATGCGTCAGTAATAGATAGAAAGGATTTATGGACTGTGGATATTTATCGGCGCGCCCATGCGCATAGAGTAGAAAAAAAAATCAAAGGCGAGATGATTTTCATCCTCTCCCCGGGGAGACAAGTCTCCGGTCCGTGCTAGGCCGGCATGGGATAAAATCATATAAACCAGTGGGTTTATTTAGGCAATGATTGTATTATTAGTGTTTAATGATAAGTTTAACTTATACCACAAGTTGAGAAGAAGCAATCACATTACTGAGTCAGATAATATCTTTCCAAATGTAGGTTAATGTAGCCGATGCATCAGAATGCTGCACGTGCCAGATATTATTATAGATTTATTGAATACAACGCTTTGAACATGGATCGCAGACGGATATAAATCAAGTGATATCTGTTTAATATTTTGGGGCAGTGTTAGTTCCGAGGTCGTATATCATAACTCACAAAATCAACACGAAAGGAAAAATGTGTACCACAAACGGGATTCCAACCCGCTACCCTCCGTCCCTGAGGCCGGAAATACAATATGAGTTACGCGGTGAGTGAGTGATTGGTTATCAATTCGTTCCTATTGAAGCGTCGTAGAAGGACTTATAAATATTGCATTTCTCATACTTAGAAAGTACTCGGATCATCAGATCAGAAAGTGATCAGGTAACCTTAGGTGTAGACACCTACAAAGACACTAAGGTTACCTTACCAGAGATATGAAAAAATCCCTGTGAAATGAATTTACCTGATGACAACCAAAAAATTAGAAGTATGCGAACCAGGTCCCAACTTTTCATACAGCTACTCTGTTAAGTCGCAGCGTAAATTTTTGATTCAAAAATATTATCAAACATTTTCTAACATGACTTTAAACTTGTAATAAATTTTTCATAATTTCGATATTTCATTTATGAAATTTAATTTTTTTTTTTAATTATTCGCGTTTTTTATTTACTTTTCTAGTATTTGAAATGAAAAGCAGAGTGTTTATTTCGGATGAAAGACTACACTTTCCCCATTCATCCCTTTTACAACAAGTTACTTCTTCCTTTCGTTATGATTTCGTAAGCTATTTTTTATATTGTTCATAGATTTTGACCACAATATCACCTGCAGTAAGTGACGATGTGTACAGAGATGTGTAAAGATATTAACAGGATATACCTAGAATTACTGTCTCGCATGGACAGCTGCCGGAACACACCGTTAGATGATCAACGACTGATTTCCTACTGGAGGTGGCTAGCAAGGCGGGAATTTGCAAAATGCCCTATGCTTTAACGACTGTAACCTTAAGACAGCAACCGGGACCGACACGGCTCAGCGAGCCCTCCGAAGAACGAAAGCGCTCAAAAACAAACGCCGCTAGCCCATCCTGTAATGCCAGCAGATAACACTGCCAAACCTAGATGAGCGTTTCAGTATACTATCAAAAGAAATTCCGCTCTTCTAAAATATTTATTCTCCCAAAAAGCCAAAGACAAAAGACTGAATACAAGCGTTCGTAGTTCCAGCTAGTATTTAGCTGGGTTAAAGTTAAAGTTCATTAAGGCATCAAGACTTCGTACAAGTTTATTAGCGTAACTCAGTATGAATCACTTGATTACCTCACCTTTTAACTTGATGACTATAAGTTGAATAAAACATCTATATTATATACACCTCGTGCGGTACCGGACAATAATCAGGAAGATATGGGTACTTTCCTGTGATAGTCGTAAGAAGTGACAAAGGGAAAAAATTCAGAAGGTGAGCCACGCACCTTTTTCAAGTATGGGGATTAAAGAGACCCCAATCTGATAACGGGGAGGCTTTTTTCAACGGTGGATGTCATGGTTGTTGGTCGATGACGATGATGATGATATTTTATACATACAAGTCTGTCTACGAGCGCAGCTCGGACTCCAACAGTCGTTGAACACCATATTGACAATAATGTTGTCACAAACGTTACAGCATTAATAAAAACACTACACTAGGCTGCACAATAACTTCAGTCAAACTGTCTTAAATTAATCACACACTCGCGTGCCAATAATATATATATTTTTTTAAATATCAAAATTGTAATTATTACAACACGTTCACTATATATAGTATCTTTTATTTATGTTTCTACTTCAAAAACTTCAATACCTAACACTTAATAATATGTTTATTTTGAATAAACAATTAAGTTACTATTTATTTATGTTCACAGTTTTTTCAAAATCAATGAGCGTTTGTTATATAGCTGGACCTTATTAATGGTTCGAATTCGCGAATCCGCAAATTTCGCACACGAGTTCACTACGAGAGGAACGCCTATCGACTGACCAGAATTAGATCCACCGCGTGATATTGTATGAACTGTATATAAGTAAGCATAGAATATCTGTGAGTAAATAATGTATTAATAGCGCTCACTTCACTAGACTCCAATGCACTGTATGCCTACGCCTAGTGATGTAAACATCTGAGCACAATGTAACTATGTCGCGGAAACTTTTAAGAATTTTAATAAGTATTATCAAAAGTAAATTTGTAATAGTAAATATGACAAGGTATAAATGTGATAATTTATCTCCGCCTATGTGTATGGCCTGACCGGGATGGTCGTATGCGAGATGTTGCCAAAGCATGGATAGATTTATTTCAAGTGTCGGATTTATATTGTTTATCTATTTTTCTGAGATTTGCTAAATACCATTAACAAAACATTCAAAAATTAAACACTGCATCGTAAATACTAACTAAATATTACAAATAACGAGCAGAACGGCGCGCCGGCGTGCGTTTAGGGGGACGGTCCTTTTACCAAAAGCGTTTTTTTTATTCCCGATAGCTTATCCCTTGACCACTATCTCACCTGATGGTAAGTGATGATGTGGTCGAAGGAACCAGTTCCCGTTCTAGGTTTAGGCTGTGTATCTACCAAAAAGTAGGAGGAAGATAAGCGGTGCGCGGTAGCTCCCTAGCTGAAGTGCCAGGATGCGTAACGGACTCTCTTCAGCTGTGCGAGTAAGCGCTACACCACCTCGTACACATCCTCGCACTCTTTCCTCGCTCACAGCTCTCGCACTAATACCTCGCTCATATTCTTAGCACACATCCCTTGTTTTTTTATATATTACTAGTTACGCCCCGCGGTTTCACCCGCGTGGTGATGGATGATGATGTTAAAAGTATCCTATGTGTTACTACAGCGCCTCATCTACCTCCATACCAATAAAATTGGTCGAGCCGTTTAAGCGTGAAGAAGTAACAAACATACAAAAACACTCACAAACTTTCGCCTTTATAATATTAGTGTGATGCAAAGAGTAATGACCTGGCTCCGCTAGCCCTTTTCCACCAGACCTGGGCTCAGCGAAGCTAGGAAAATTAACTGATTCTATTGGTGGTTTTTTTCCCTAACAGAAGATAAGTGATCTTCTTCACACATCTCTGGATACACAGCCTTAGCCTTTTAACATGATCTCGCCATAAACCATTATTTACCAACACGCGTGATTGGTGACAAAAGTTGACAAAACAGAACATTTAGCATACTTTTTTTTTATGCCTGATATGTTACCCTTTGACCACTATCTCACCTGATGGTAAGTGATGATGTGGTCGAAGATGTTGTTCAGCCTAACCTAGAAGTACTGGCTCACAAGGACAGCTACCACCATGCATACATATGTGGGAAAAGTAATCTTTTCCCAAATCATTGCTAAATTCACAAATAGCGCAGTCACTCCACTAGAAAATCTTAAGCCAGTCACCGAACAAATTAATTTGAATATAGTAATAGTGATTACGCTACGGCACACAGTCATCCAATGCAGTCTGGCTGGCAAGGTGACAATTGAGAGATGACTCAACGTCTACCGCGAATTCGGACGAACATCCTATGGACATCATCAAGGTCACGCTGTATTCTGTTTGTTGACATCATGAATGAATTTTCTAGGGAAGTCGTTTTGGCACAGTTGTTTATTTAGTTGATAAAGTTTATATTAAGTGTTGATATTATTAGTCTACGTTTCTTGTTTCGTGATGTAGCTATAATTCATACGCTACTTTGGTTTGATTTTATGAATAATTACTTTTAAAAAGACAAACGAAACCATCTTTTAAACTGAAAAGTATAAACTGTAATTTGGTTTCATTTACTCGGATGGCATATACAGGTATTTATTTAAGTAAATTTAATTTCAAACCAAACTACTGAACCGATTTTGATACAATTTATACGGGACTACCCCATAAGTATGACCTACGAAACAAAATAAATTTATTATTAGCGGACTCATCGCGTAACAAACGTACAAAAAAAACGCACAGTCGAATTGTAAACGTCCTCCTTCATCGAAGGATGTCAAAATGTATAAAAACTCTTCGATCGAGATCGATACGTATAGAAACAAAGTAAATTGAAGTTTGCAACATGTGTTCCTGGCGTTTTTTAGGGTTCCGTACCCAAAGGGTAAAAACGGGACCCTGTTACTGAGACTTCGCTGCCCGTCCGTCCGTCCGTCCGTCTGTTACCAGACTGTATCTCAAGAACGGTGATAGCTAGACAGTTGAAATTTTCACAGATGATGTATTTCAATTGCCGCCATAACAACAAATACTAAAAATAAAATAAAAGAAATATTTAAGGGGGGCTCTCATATGAAAACTTGATTTTTTACCGTTTCCTGCTCGACACTAATAACGGTGACAGGTACACACTTAAACTATTCACAGAATATTTAGTTACGGAACCCTTCGTGTGCGAGTCCTACTCACACTAGGACGGTTTTAATTTATAGAGATGTGAAGAATCACCTACATTTGTTTAATAGGTCGCCTGAATAACTTATACTTTTGTTTGCTGACATCACATTGTGAAATTGTTTTGAATGTAATAATTTTCAAGGAACATTTGGCACGATATGCCGCTTTTATTAGCTCGAAGTATATAAATGTGTGTGGATGACTGTAAGGCGATTCAAGTACGTGGAATCAGAATCAGAGATAGGTAAACAATCAATGTAACAATTTTAGCTCGGTGAGGCTATAAAGTTCGAATAAAAGAAATAAGCTTCGAACTGAAAAAAATACTTTTACTACTAAAAATTACATTAAACAAAAATTTAAGGTTTAAATTTTTGTTCAAATTTCCCTCTCATTCATTTGTAATTTTGTAATGTAATCCGCAGAACATGGGTTATTTAAAAAAAAATATTAAAAGTATAGGGTTGCGTCATCATTAACAAGTTTAAAGCTAATTGCAAAATTAGTCTTGTTTGTAGTACAACGTAAGTTGAACTATAGGTGTCTCCAACCCCATACAATGGTTAAAGAACGAAAATAAACATTAGGAAAATTAGTCATGTTAGCTGAGTCTGTCAGAGCATACCCTGGCTTTAGGGGTGGATGACATGGGTTCGAATCCCGCACATGACTATAATTTATCCTTTCGTAAATATGTAATTTTCTCAAGGTTTCCTATCAAAGTATTTGGAGGAGCAGCAATTGAATGGAATACGAGAAAACGTCACGCTTCTGAGGAACGAAAATGTTACGTTAATGTTTGATGACAAGTTAATCTATTTTAGATGTTATTTGTCACCTGTAGACAGAGGTATGAGAAAACGCTAACATCATATACTACTTGCTGCTCCCTGCGGTTCCACCTGCGTAAATTAAGATCAAAAGTAATTTCAAGATGCAATACCGAATCCTTAAAATGATATAAATGATAGATAATAAAAAAAGGCTTTCAAACTATTGTACTAATAAAAAGATAAACTGTTTTCCCCTACATTACAATTTTTTTTCCTCAAACTGGATTCGAACTCGCGTCCCCAGGCTTTACGTACCGGATATCTAATGCTCGGCGAGGAAAGTAAATAATAACGACGTCATTACTAAAGCAAAAAGTTCGATAAACACTTCTTTAGGTCTTATAAAGTCCAGTACTCTAGTTAGATTTAATCCAGTAGATTTCTGTTGCCAAGCACCTAACAATGTGTTCCGGGAGCTGAGAACCAGTAATCCTAGGTTTGCCTGAACAAAATCTTCGACCACATTATCACTTACCATCAAGCGTGTGTTAGAATCATATATTTGTTAAGCTTAGATTATCTTAAGTAAATAAGTAACGAGAAGTTACTCATTATGTAATCCTAGAATATCCAAAAACTTGTTGATATTTTACATTTTAATAACCGCCACACTGAAATCATGCTTATATCTGTGTTCATTCTGAACTAGCCAATGATGAAACATCCTGTCTTATTTCGGATTGGCTGATGCGTTGTGGAGGGAACTTTCATGTCTCTGATTGGTTGTGGTAAATATGGCGGGAACTTTAATGTATATGCGACAGACACTTGGCGCCAGTCATGGTTATAAAACCCATGTCCTAACTTACTGGGCCTCTCTTTATTCTTCACAAGTGACTGCTGCATCGAGACTTATTGAGTTAAGTACTGTATTATATTGTTTAATGTAACGTCACTGATATTCATGTGTTGTGTGTGGGTCTATGTTTGTTGGCTTCCAAATTCGCCCTTTTTATTGTATTATCGTTGTGAAATGTGACTATACAATATTACCTTGAAGTAATCCATGTGACCCTAATGATGTATTATTCTTATTAAAGTGTTTTATGTGTTCCTATAAACGTTGTGTTTTTGAAGTATCCTTATGATTCCCTTTTGTGTAGAAAACCTAGTAAGTGGGATAGTTAAGTACTGAACTAGTAGTACTCATTTACTTTACCTTAAGCTAGGACTAGATTATGGCATCACCGCCTGAAAACATCTTATAATTTAATGAGCCTACATTACAGATTAAATAAATGCTCTCTATCTTGACAAATCTCACATCAGAAGTGGGATCACTCAGATTGCCTACCTTCATTTTTTTAATCACTTTTACTAGTTTCAGAATCGATGCAACTACTCTCAAAGACTTGGACGCCGCGGGTTGCGAAGCCGTGGCTGCAACCTGGCGACAAGATGACAACACCGTGTTCCCAGTTTTCGTATCTGCTACTAGCGGCAGTGGGACGCCGCGGTTTGCGAAGCCGTCGCTGCAACCTGGCAACAGGATGACGACACCGTGTTGCGAGTTATCGAATTCTAGCGGCAGTGGCACCGAGTTTTTATTCACTGACATCGGTATATTGGCGAAATAATTCATCCGGACAAGTACTATAACAGTGGCAAAAACAGGTAAAGCCCTCCAAAGGGTCTGTTTTATAATGATTACAATCCTGTAACCGTGTAGTGGCAATGTGAAGAATAACCTCGACGTAAATTTTCTCAATGTTATAACGTTTAAATCTGAAACTGACCGTTCTTGCTGCATATATCCCTCAAGATAAAGGTGCTTTCACTGAACCTTATTGAATTAGTGTTTGCTAGCATATGTAATGGAAGTTTATGAAACTTGTTATGTCATTGTGTATTTTTTTATATTATTTACACTAATAAGTACATATTATAACGACGAACGTAATTAGATTTCTTCAAAGTCAAACTATGTTCTCATTTTATATAGTGACTATTGGTATTAATTGAGAATACATTTCTATAAACCTAGAAACCTAAATGTGGAAACGCATATCGAACAATAAATAGCAAAGTTACAACCATATCTGAACTAATGTCGCTATTACCTTGTGCTTAAAATTTTCTTAATTTTATTTAAAAGCGATCCTTAAAACTTAGTGACATATGAAATGTTTTTGAACATCTGAGAATATCTTATGTAATATTACTTGCTCAGTGATCTTATGGGCATTAAATAAATTCACTACAGATTGCTAATTCTATAAAAGTAGTCATGACAAAGTATATAGTATATTTACTTATGCTTTTGCTTGATATTTGTAAAAGCAGTTTGGGTCCTAAGCAAGGGTTATTTTATCCTATAAAGAAAACTCCTTAACTGTTTCACACTAATCAACTCGATTGTATAATATAGGATTTTGAATCGATTGTATAATATAGTAACTGGCGATGGGTAGAAATGTTTTAACTGTTGGTTTCGCAAAGTATTGTTTATTAAATCCACTTTAAACTTTGAATTCTTATACATAGGTTGTCTTATCCTACATATATACGAAGATAACCTATGACAAATGTTAGCACTTGGCATCCCTTCAGAAGTCATTACTGACTGTCACGCAAACTTTGGCTCAAACCATAATCGATCCCTTTTTGGAAATTACTAATTGACAAACATATGATTGTTACTGGAACACTTTGAAGTAACGGTTAGATGGAACGGTATGTCTATATTAGGTAGAATGTTCTATAAATTGTCAGATTGGCCGAACGGATTCTGGAATTTTCAACAAACAATCTATGCAACAATACAGAAGTTTACGGGGGTTTTACCTCTGCGTTTATTGATTGGTGTAGACTATAGATGGTTTATCATGAAATATTGTAATTCACAAGGATATATTGATACTGGCCACGAGAGTGGGTGTTTGAACAAAATTTATTTAATTATTGTACCTATTGTTTTGAAACAAGAAATACGATAATTATGTACGTTTCAGTTAAGAATATTAATATGACATGCTACCCTACATATTGTAGAAATAACTACTTGTTATATTATCAGTTCTCATCACATAAAATGATAATATCAAATTACTCATATCTACATGTACTTATGCTCTAGATTAAATATTTAATAGAAAGACACTGCTTACCTATTTGATTGGTGCTGGTTGATCTCACGAGCAGTGTGTGAATGCAACCAGCATGTCTATTCAAATGGCAACTATTGTTTAAATTGATAACACTGCATACCCATTTGATTGGTGCTTGTTGATCTCACGAGCAGTAAGTGAATGCGACCTGCACGTCTATTCAAATGGCAAACTGTTTGATAAAAGCCGGTCGACCTTTTACTCGGCGATGGTTGTCTCACATGGCGGCTTGTGAATGTAGTCATCGTGTCTAGGTAACTGGTAATTATTAAAATGATTAGGGTTTTTCATGAGAATTTAAAGTGTTATTTTTACTGCTACATAAGTACATGTAGGTAGACTGCCTGTTGTTATCAGAAAAGTTATTTTACGTGTACAAATGATGATCCTATTGTTCTGGATAAAATACTTAAGCCCTGACGTCAAAACGTCCAAATCATAAAAGGAAAATCCAATTCTGTCCTTATAGATAATACTTGTCGTGAAGTCAAAAGGTCCAGACATTTTTTGTCAAATGGAATATGTCCAAGGTTTATTGGTACATTTTGTTATTGTCTAAATAATGCGTGGACGATAAAACGTCAAATTGATAACTAAGCAAGTTAAAAGTTGCATTGCAGAAATTTACCACAGTCGTTCTAATCAAATTTTAAACTCCCTATTGCTTAATATATTATCAAATATGTAGTTTAAACTGGAAACTATCTACGAAACTCTTAGTATCAGTATTTACTTCGTACATAAACCTGGAATACTTTTCGAATTATGTACTTGCACATAATATTTATTCGTGACGCTTAATATAACAACGTAGTAAAAGGGAATGTTGCATTTTTTCACAAATATATTGAATGTATTTTGATTCCATTCCAATGATATTATTTTCTTTTCGAGAGATAGCAAGTCACAACAGTCTACGCGTAGAAAGATAATCTACCCTCCACGCCCAATAAATATATACACCATCTGTATAGTACCACCAATTTAACTGTGCAGTTTTCGAGGGCGTTACTGGTCATGGAAATTAACTACAAACTGTCACAATTTGAAGGAATGTTGTAGTTCTTTTTTATGCCACCTGAGCAGATAAGTTGGTGGGTCTGTACTATGAACATTTGATAATGATTTTACAGATAATCGATAGCTGTTTTTCTCTGTGGTGACTTCGAACCAAAGACTGTTAAGCGTTCTGTTTATTACTTAGTACATAAATTCTTTATCAAGCAAGCTTTGTGCAAATAATTGTGGGTTGCCATACACGGTAACAATCTTTCCTGCATAAATACTATTATCACTTTAAGTTATACATAATTATTTTAAAGCGAAGTTTGCCTGGTGTTATATTTGTACTTCGTGGACAAAGTACTGTCAGTATGGCCGTGTTAGAATCATATATTTGTTAAGCTTAGATTATCTTAAGTAAATAAGTAACGAGAAGTTACTCATTATGTAATCCTAGAATATCCAAAAACTTGTTGATATTTTACATTTTAATAACCGCCACACTGAAATCATGCTTATATCTGTGTTCATTCTGAACTAGCCAATGATGAAACATCCTGTCTTATTTCGGATTGGCTGATGCGTTGTGGAGGGAACTTTCATGTCTCTGATTGGTTGTGGTAAATATGGCGGGAACTTTAATGTATATGCGACAGACACTTGGCGCCAGTCATGGTTATAAAACCCATGTCCTAACTTACTGGGCCTCTCTTTATTCTTCACAAGTGACTGCTGCATCGAGACTTATTGAGTTAAGTACTGTATTATATTGTTTAATGTAACGTCACTGATATTCATGTGTTGTGTGTGGGTCTATGTTTGTTGGCTTCCAAATTCGCCCTTTTTATTGTATTATCGTTGTGAAATGTGACTATACAATATTACCTTGAAGTAATCCATGTGACCCTAATGATGTATTATTCTTATTAAAGTGTTTTATGTGTTCCTATAAACGTTGTGTTTTTGAAGTATCCTTATGATTCCCTTTTGTGTAGAAAACCTAGTAAGTGGGATAGTTAAGTACTGAACTAGTAGTACTCATTTACTTTACCTTAAGCTAGGACTAGATTATGGCATCACCGCCTGAAAACATCTTATAATTTAATGAGCCTACATTACAGATTAAATAAATGCTCTCTATCTTGACAAATCTCATACGTGCTAGTGTACAAAGATAAATCGCTATTTTATAAAAAGCTTTATAAAAAAAATAATTTGACGTTTAAATAATAATATTAGAGCACAAAATTGGCCCGTGGGCTGCTGGGATAAAATGTCATCCCTATATCTCTACCCGTGGATGTCTTAAGAGGAGGTAACTAAGAGTAACATACCAGAAGGTGGGTACCAGCGTATTCTGAGGAACTGATATACCCCAAGACAACTGCCAAGCGTGGGGATTATGGCAAACCACCCCCTCGCCCAGGAGGCTGTGTTCAGCAGCGGACAATCCGGCTGATACAGTACGGTACATAATTGGCATCTGACGCTACTGCAAATCCCGACTCAAACGAAAATTTTGTGCTGTAAAAATGTGTAAATGTGATGTTCCCTTAAGGTTGAACTGGCCGGTCGCTTCTCCATACAAACGCCGTAGGGTGATCACTCCCTTATTTGAGGTTTTAGGTCCAGAATTAAGCATAATACCGATTGACCTCGTCATTATCTAGGCTTTTATGATGCCGAAATTTTAAAAAGATAATTAAGTTGAAAGTTATGAGCCTCGGAAATGTTATATGAAAATGTTTCGAAGCTCATAACTCTCAAGTTAATTATCTTATTAAAATTTCGGCATCATACAAGCCTAGATAATGACGAGATCAAACGGTATTATGCTTTGTTTTGGACCTAAATCCTCAAATAAGAGAGTGATCACCCTACGGCGTTTGTATGGAGAACGGACCGGCCAGTTCACCCTTAACTTGCGATAACGCTTGAATAACTAGAAAGATTTCCCCGAGTTAATATTAAATATGAATTCACGAAACTGAAACAAAACAGAAGCATACAGAAAATATTTCCACGTTAATTAGCACATCCGAGTTTTCAATGCCGAAATATGCGGGAAGATGACTCAACTGGCACAAACGAAAACCTAGGAAACTAACTAACACTGACGTAAGTACTATGGAATTTGGACAATAACTACCGCAATAAAGTAAATAACCACGTATTGAAAATCGCTTCTAGATTTATCAGAACTCATTAAACAGTGAGCAAAGCAAAACATTTATATTAAGAAGGTTATATTACATAGACAGTGGAGGGTGCGCATTGAACTTTATAGTGAAGTCAAGTTCAATACCTCACCTCTGCTTTATACCGAACGTATATGCGCGCGCTCCGAACGTGCGCGTCAGGCAGGAGCGCGATCTGTGTAGGAGCGCGCGAATCTATCCGATGTGTTGATGTGCACACTCCTTACCGCGCCCCATCCACGTATCGCCGATTATAATTATGTTTTCTATTCCTCTGATACGAGGAGAATTTTTCATACAATTACGAAAAGCGTATCCATCAGAAATAAGGGGATCTAACATGGTCATCCTAAAGAAAGAGACAGAAAACATATCCGACATCATTCAATGCCACATTTCTTTACTTCACAGTATTGTTTGCATTTCAAACTCCAGTGTGACCTACGGGTACATCTAATCTTCTTGGATTAAGTTTAAAAAAAAACGTATCGTAAATCTTAACAGCTGATTTCTTTGCAGAAGGGCCAAAAAACTAAGTCGAGAGCACCCTACAGTATAATTTGAGGGAATTAAAGAGCTATCTACAGAAATCTTGGTAAGGACTTCCCAATTTCAGAGCCGTCCGGGCCGAAATAGCGTTCGACGGGATAGTGACAGCTTAGATGCAATTTTTTTTCAGTCCCTGGCGGATCTCTAATGATACTTTGACCCGGATTTATACGAAATAGTGCTAAACGTGTTAATCAGTCACAATGAATATTAAAACAACGGAAATGTATCACGCCTCATAAACACGAGTTTGCCCCGAGTCGGCGATGCCGATAGGACTTTAGAATGGGTAGGACGTGCCGGGTGGGTCAGTGTACGCCAACCATTACTCCCACCAGTCGGTTACCCGGCAGACTGATCAGATAGAACGTGTAAATATAAACAAGGTGTCAGAGTAAAAGACGACACGATTTCGCAGAAACGACACCTGAACACGTTATTTTGAGAACATCATCACAGCTGTACACACGCTCCCCCTCACGACTGTGCACTCCTCTATATTTTTTTAATGTAACTACTGTACTGTATCAGCCGAATCGTCCACTGCTGAACACAGCCTCCCCTATTAACTGGGTATTTGCCATAACCCCCACGCTTGGCAGGCGGCTTATGGATCGCAGAGTAAGATGGCAGTTCTTTAGAAGTCGCTGCTGCCCACCTTCCAGTATTGTTTCCTTAGTCGCCTCTTACGACACCCACGGGATGATATGAGAAGGTGCAATTCTAACCCCAAGGGGTATACCTACTACTGCCTATTATATCCAAGCAATAAAATATAACATTTAATCGTTTTACTGTACGCAGTGTACAAACAAGGGCTGTATGTGCAGATACATCCCGAAAGGATAGAACAGAAGTGTAGCGTTTTGCCGATATGATTCATCATCAGCCGGAAGAGGTCCACTGTTGAACAAACGCCTCCCCTATACAACGCCACAAAGAACGGCTATCAGTCGCTTGTAACCATTGGCTACCCGCGACTTTAACGATGTCGTCGCAGTCCATCTAGTTGTGGGGCCTACCAACTACGGTACTAGGTGAAGCAACGTCCGCTGCGGTCATTACTTGGGTGGGTGACCACTAGTGGCATTACTACTGTGCGTGCACGTGCTTCCGAGTGCACGTTATGCCATCAGTCCCGACCGCTGCCTTAAGATGGCAGTCGTTATCGCACTATATTAGGGCTCATTGCAAATGCCCGGCAGATAAGCTATCACCCTTAAATATAAAATCTGGAGTCGTAGTGCGTCCTGCCGCTGTAACGGAAGCGGGACCTTACCGTCCATACTGCGGGATGAGAGCTTCCTGTTGGAGAGCGTGCGGGAGAAGTGCGGAGGGGCTCGCTGCGGGGGGGCGGCGCGGGACTCGTAGTGCGTCCTGCCGCTGTAACGGAAGCGGGACCCGAGCCGCGGGAACAGGGAGCTCTTCGTGGGGGGCTCCGGGCTCATCAACCTGTACACAATAAAGCAATCTTTACGACGTGGACGCGAAACGCAGGACTGCTTCGTGCGGGGAAATGTTTTGTGTGTGAATGTGAAGAAGCGGAAAGGATGTAACACCACTAGACATAGGTCCTATACGGCACTGTGGTCTGGAGTACCGATAACTAACAGAGCCTGTCAAGGCGTTGGTGTGATCCTTTCTGCACGAATGAACGAATGTATGATCGAGTATGAATGCGTGAGCCCAAGACTTCTCAGGGTGAGGCTTAAAGTTGGACTATCTCGCCTTTTTATAGTGAGTGTCTATGCATCGACGGACATGGGAGTAGAGAAAATCCCTAAAAGCCCAAAAAGAAAGAGAGAAGTTTTGGGACAGTATGCACGATATTTTAAAAATGTGTGAAGATAATGAAAGGATTGTATTAATAAAATCAGAGGTCATGATGGAATCATAATAAAAGAGAAGAATGTGTGTTGAAAAAGATGGAAAGAGTATTTTGAAAGTATATTTGATAGAGAGAACACTGGACCAGATTCCAGAAATCTATATGAATACAAGTGATAATGAAAATGAAATAAGTATGGATGGTATATTGAAAACGTAAAAGAGTATGAAATTACGAAAGGGGATATGATAGAGTTCATCAGATATCAGTCGAGACGCTGAGATCTGGGCGAGGCATAGTACTATCTAGTCTGTTGCACTGCCATTTTAGTATGTGTTGGAGGAGCGCTGGTGTACCAGGTGACTGGTGCAAGGCTATGATTGTGCCCTTATATAAAGGAAAAGTGTCACAACAAGACTTCAAAGAATTACCGCGGAGTCAGCTTCCTCAGCGTCATCGCTAAAACTATATGTTAAAGTATTGATTGAACCGGTGATAAAAGTAACTGATAAGAAACTGTGGGATGCACAAGCAGGGTTTAGAAAGGGAATTGGATGTACGGATCAGGTCTTTTCTTTACGTGCATAGCCGAAAAATGCTAGACGAAAAGCCGAAAGGTTTGCTCTTTCGTAGATTTAGAAAAGGCCTATGATAGGGTGAGTAGGCATGAACTGCGGTCAGCGTAGTCTATGCATGGGCTGAATGGTAACCCGCAGGGCGATCATGTATCTTTTGTAGCAATGAACTGCTGATTGCAACAATCAAAAATGACAGTTTTGACCGACTTTGACAAAAGTCAAAAGACAGATAGGTAACAGACCTTCATGCGCCCAAACGTTAGTCACTGACAGTTTTTTTTTATACCTGAGAAGATAACTGGCTCCTTTTATTTTTATTATTCTAAAATCTATTTAAACAAAATTTTAGATTTTTGGCATTTATTTTAAAATACAAGTAGTAATTTCTTCTTCTTCCTCCCTTAACACAAATTAGCCCTACATAACTAAAAAAATGATTTTTTCCGCAGAGCGTTGTAGCATGCGCTATTAAAATTTAAACGGAGTGGAGGAAGATATCTTTTGGGCTAATTTGTGTTAAGTGAGGAAGAAAAAATTGTATTTTAAAATAAATGCCAACAGAAACTTAAATTTTGCTTTAATTAGATTTTAGAATAATAATAATATGAAATATAAGGAAATACTGACCATATGGGAGTACAACCTGTATAAACACTATGTTATTACAAATGCTAGTTATCGTCTTAGGTATAAAAGAAAACAAACAGTCGGCGACTAACGATTGGGCGCATGAAGGTCTGTTACCTATCTGTCTTTTGACTTTTCATTTCATTGCCACAAACTGTCATTTTTGATTGTTGCAATCATCAATTCATTGCTACAGAAGATACGTGATCGCCCCGCTGATCCAAGCGCTGAAATCCCTCCATGAGGATTATGTGCTTGTGTTAGGATAAACGAGACATACACTGATTGGTTTAACATCGAAAAAGGTTGGAGTGTACAAGGATGTGTAGGGTCACCAAGGCTCTTTAACTTGTTCATGGATAACTATTTGACAAACCTGAAAGACATTGAATGTGGATTAAGAATGAAAGAGTTACTCATTAAATGTCATCTCTACGCTGATGATCATGTGACACTCGCGTCGTCGGTAAAGGAGTTGCAGGAGATGGTAAATGTTATGCATGAGGCTTTCGAAAGTAAGGGAATGAAAATAAACGTAAATAAGACGAAAGTTATGGTGTTTGATTACAATATTGTGATTGGAGGTGAAAAAGCTTGTTGAGCAGACATTTTATGCATATGACGATTTGTTTAAATGATAATGTTATTGACATACTAATGAATTATGATGTTAAAATTATGAATGAGATTATTATTATTACGTGTATACTTGGTGTATTACTTGTAAACATTTTGAAATGTATTACTTTTTATTTATAATGTATTACTTTTGTATGACCTTAATTTGGTTTAGTTAATTAATGTAATGATAATAATTAAATAATGTAATGTATAATAATTAATAAATGAAATCGTATATATAATTTAGAAGTATTAAGAAAAATAATAAGTCTTTTTTTGAACATGTTGCACACCTCTTTATGAGGTAGATTGTATGGTAAACTTTAAATTTAAGATCTTTGTACAACTACAATCATATGCAATAAATGAATTTGAATTTGAATTTGACGTGTATTTGTAATATGAATAAAATGACTATGACTATGACTAAAGTTGGGATCTATGTTTACAAAAGATGGAGGGTGTGAAAGTGATATAGAAAGGAGAGTGAATGCTGCAAACATGGTGAACGGAGCATTGCACGCGTTTATGAACAGTCAGAAGGTGTCTAAGAAGGCTCGTCTGGCTGGTCATGGAGGAGTGTTGGTTCCGACAGTAAAGAATGGTAGTGAAAGTTGGGTGTGGCAAAAAAGCATGAAAGTAGAGTAAAATCATAATGTTGTTTTCGCGATTATTACACATAGTAATTAATTACTAGAGTAACATCAGTGGAGATCAGAGCATTGAGAAGCATGATTGGAGTCAAACGTATTGACAGGATAAGGAATAGTGTGATAAGGGAATGATGTGGTGTGAATGAGAATGTATTGACAAAAATCGAGAAAGGTATGTTAAGATGGTCTGGAAATGTGCAGAGGATGAATGAAATGAGAATGAAAAGAAGGTGTACTCTATATCGACGCTTATGTATGAGGATTGATGAGTGTAGATGAAGCGAAATAGATATGTAATAAGAGGAAATCTGGGGTCTATGCCTACCCCTACGGGAAAGAGGCGTGATTTTATGTATGTACAAATGAATGTTATTGTCCTTTTTGTTTTGGGCAGAACGTAAACATCGGATTATACAAAAAGACTTAATTAATAGTTGAAAAAATAAAAATATGACTAAAGCTGTTGTTTACTCAACCCGTTCCGATGTTTACGAACCGATTTACACTTATATACGAAAGCTTATTCAGATGTTTTCTTTTCAATTAATTGGTTTCCTCTAGAGTAAGAGATTTTTTTTTTATACCTGATAGGTTAGCTTTTGACCACTATCTCACCTGATGGTAAGTGATGATGTGGTCGAAGATGTTGTTCAGGCTAACCTGGAAGTACTGGCTCTCAAGGACAGCTGCCGGAACACACCGTTAGGTGCTTGGCGACAGATTTTCTACTTGAGGGTGGTAGCTAGCCAGGCGGGCATTCGCAAAATGCCCTACCACCATGCTATAACGACTGCCATCCTAAGACAACAACCGGGACCGACGGCTTAACGTGCCCTCCGAAGCACGTGCACGCTCAGTAGTAATGTCACTAGCGGTCACCCATTCAACTCATGACCGCGCGCGACGTTGCTTAACTTTGCTGATCGGTTGAGAACAGCTAAGTAAACTTCGCTACGAGCGCTTCGAAAGAGTTGATCGAGTTGATTTTAAACACGACCCGAGGATCATATTTTGTGTTCTTTGATAGAAGTAAGAATAGTTTCTAACCTGAAGAATGTATGGTGTTCGACGCAAGTCTTCCAGAGCTTCTTGGCAGCGCGATGGTTGGCCAGCTTGAAGCCGACAGTAGACTCAAACTGTTCGAACTCTCCCGGTCGGAGCTTCACGTAGAAGTTGTGACGTTTGTAACTGATCTTCAGTATCTTGGGCCACGCGAAACGGTTAATACGGAGTCTGGAATAAATTCACAAAAAATTATATCGTCTAATTACATTACTAGGAATCGTACACGCTACAATACTATCTCAAATTATGTTTCGTATAGTTTTTTTTAATGCCGATAGACTAGCTTTAGACCTCAATCTCACATAATGGTAAGCTGAAGGAAGATGACAAAAAAGATAGAACGGTTACTGACTCTCAAGAACAGCTGCCTGTAAACACAGTTATGAGCTTGGCGACAGAATTTCTACACCGTCGGAGTAATCATGCCGATTAAATGTATCCGATATAGCCTAATAATAACCATCGTAAAACAAGACCCGGGACCGACGGCTTAACCTCCGAAGCACGTGCAAGCTCAGTAGTAATGACACTACAGGTCACCTAGATAAGTAATCTTCATCGCGTTATGTCCATAGTTGAACAAATACCTCGCCCGTTAGAGTGGGAGGGTTTTGCCATAATTACCACGCTTGGCAGGCGTCTTAAGGATATCAGTTCTTCAGAAGGCGCAGCTACCCTCCTTTTGGTATAATTTCCCTTCGTCGCCTCTTACAACTTCCACAGAAAGATATAGAGGGGATGCAACTCTAGCCCGGCACCCCACGGGTCGGAGTAAGCTCAATCCATACCTGACAAACTTCATAACTCAAATAATTAAGTTCCACTTTAAATGATTACGATAATGGCGGCGAGTACTAACTTCTCCCGATGCACAAGCAGCCCCGAGGAGCAGACTCCGAGCGTGATGTCCACATTCTCCGAGTCCTTAGCGGGGTGCAAGTCCACTCCGTACATCGCCAGCTTCTTCGCGTTCTCCAAGTAGTTCAGTTCCGCTTCCGCTGGCGTTTGCCCTCTGGAATCAAAATTTAAATAAGTTCCAATTTAACTACAAGTGATTTTGTCAGAATGAGACTCACGGGCTCTACCATAGTAAATAAATTGGGAAGGAATTTATTTAATTTCGTTATTAAATTTATTTAATTTCATTTAGTTCTGGCACAATACGTATACGTATTGTGCCAGAACTTGAACTGTATAACAATAATTTAAGATCGTATGTAAGGCCACCCGCACATTATAGTACGTGAAAACCTCGTACTACTCGATTTAATCGTCTGTTTCTGCCACGTACCTATCAGTTACGGAATACTCTTCCACCTGAGGTTTTCCTCACGTCTACAATCTGAATCGCTTCAAAAGAAGCGTGAATAGAGTCATTTCTCTCAATAGTAAGCAACGCACCAGTAATGCTGCAGATATTACATGGCGGCGGTGACCACTTACCATCAGGCGGATTGTCTGCTTGTTTGTATTTAAGTTATCCTTTTGTAGACTCATCAAATATATCAGAAAAAACTAAATAATATCCTATAAAAGATATTTTAGGGAAGCGTAAATCAAGTGTTGTATTGGTTACGTAATATCAGAAAGTGGACAGGGATTACGACTGTTCAGATTGGCCCTTGACAAGGAAAAATTTAAGAAGCTGACTGCCAAACTTCGTTAGTGGAAGCACTTAAAGAAGAATATATACCAGGTACATTTACATTTTATATTGTACATTTACATTTGTATATTTTACAGGTACATTTATCTGTATCTTAATTAGTGCTGGATACCTATTTGAGATATTCAGAGATACTCAGAAACCAGCCATTTCTGGCTCATTAACAAAAATACAATTAATAATAATGCATGCATTATCAGTACTGAACTGATATGGATGCATTATCAGTAGAGTATCTTTTTTCAATTTTAATCTCAACATTTTTGCGGACAATACACTTGATAGGTGAGCATTGTATTTGAGCCTTTTGGATGTAAATAGGCGTTATAAGTCAAGAGTAATCGACAAGCAGTAGCAAGCAGGATCTACAAGGCGAGAGTCGTCACCGAGCCGGAGTCCCTGTGGAGTCGGTAGGGCATAGATAGATAGATAGATGTGCGGCAGACCTGTGCGTCTTGTGCAGCTCGACGACCTTCTCCTCGAGGTCGGGCGTGGCGGCGGCGGGCGGCACCAGCTTCAGCTGTTTGCAGAGCGCCGCGCCCGACTCCGCCGGCTCGAAGTCTCCCAGCTCCGACTGCAGCAGGTAGCTCGCCAGCAGCGCGTGCGTCACCGTCGAGCACGGGAGCCGACCTGCATACACAACGTCATATGGAATAATCAATACTCATAAATTCCAACATTGAGCAAAGACCTTCCCCATTAAGAGGAATTTGCCATAATCCCCACGCTCCCTAGACGTCTTGGAGATCGCATTGTAAGATGGCAGTTCTTCATAAGGAACTTTTGCCCAAATTCTAGTATATTTCCTGTCGTCGTTTCTTTCGACTCCTACAGAAGGTGGGGGTGCAATATTGAACACATGGTCCTGATATTATGCTGCCATTTTTGTCTAGAAACGTAGAAGTAACTGATGATTTATTAACTGGTTTATTTCCACTGTATAGATGTCACTCATAGGATTATTATGTTGGCACGATCGTCACTGACATTTGGGAAGCATCCTATGTGCTTATGTTTGCCAGGTACATTTTATTTGAAAGTATTAAACTTTCTAATTTGCGACATATTTCGTGTCCATGGCCCTTCCTTTGTATTGAGGTAAATTTTTGCTACAATACACTTAAAGCACAGAATTTATATATCAGGATGAACTAAAACAGGTGTTCCTCGTGATCCTAATAATAGGACAAATTATTAGAACCAAGAGATAACACCGTAATAAACCTCTATAACAAAGCCATTAAGAGACTTGGATACACATGTTGGGACAATACATTAATTTTTTATATATATGACGTATGCTAACATGATGATGACATAAAAAATATGTTATAATACATAATTATGTGCTCGTTACAAAATAAAATTCAAAGTTAACACAATTAAAAAACAAAGGTAGAGAATATAAAAAGTTTTCGAAAAAGAGCAAAAAATGGACTGTCCAGTGCGTCATATTCACGTACTAACTGACTCGAAATTGAATTCCCGCGTTCTATACCCCAAGTTGAAAAAGTTTTATTGTTTTAATCATTAGAAAATTCTCAGCAACAGGTAACAGTCAAACGGAGCATGGCACCGTACCTGGATGGTAATAGACACGCACCATGGAATCTATTACATCTGGCCCTTTTACAGCTAAGAAGAAATTGTTTTTTCCTGGTTCATAAGATTGTAGTTATAAGATAAACACTGACCATCAAGCAGATCCCTCCGTACTGCCAACACAAGCTGATACCTCGTGAGCTCTTCCTGCAGCTGCGCCGGTTCTGGTGGGTAGAACTTCACTGCAAAGCGAAGCACCCACGGCTCATCTGGAAAATTTAACATGTTATTTACAATGAGGAAGTGGATTATATGACGTTTAGTTCCCGGTTTAAGAATATTAGGAATGTTCAATATTCTAGTAAGATGTCGTTTAAGTCGACTAGCATTCACAATGAGGGTTGTGAGGGTTGGTGTCGGGAAAGCAGCCGGCCATAAAACTGAAGCTTCAACTTTTTACAATAATTGAGTCAATTGACCATTATTAGCAAAAACATATTTTTTATGTATATGTTCTTGTGTCGTTTAGAGAAGGAAAATATCGATCACAGATGCATTAGTGTACTATGTAACAACAAAAAGTAGTATGTGACGTAAATAGAAAAATGTGGAACCACCAAATCATTTAGTCTATTCATTCGTGTATTACAAGGCGTAAGGCGAACAGTTTAACGAACAACAATGTAATAAAATGTATGTATTTCCAAAACGATTTTTCGGTATAATTCTGTAAATACCACATTTATCGGAATTGTAAAAACTCGATGGAGCCTAAAGTAGAAGAGTAGTATGCAAAACACTTGGTAAGCATTGTGAAATATAATTGACGAAACTACATTTGAATGTAGAGTGCACTATGCTCAATATCTACTCCTTTTCATTCTCTGCATTGACAGTTCAAACATAGACCATTGTAGCAAGTGAATTGTAAGGGCGAACGGGACATACGAACTTAGTTCTACTAAGGTCTCGGTGTGACGAGCGCAGTGTAGTGTCAAGCAGAACGAAGACGGAGACACTGCAACTGTCATGTAAAGTCATGACGCTTATCATCAAGCGGGCGACTTGTCCGTCTCATCACTTAATAACGTAAAATACATCGAGAAGACTCACATTTCATCATCTTGGAGACACGTTTCTCCAGATCGATCCATACGCGCGGGTCGCCGCGGTCTTCGTGCAGGAGTCCGAAGTAATCCTTCTCCACCAGGTTCAGGGTGTCGCAAACCTTCGCCAGCAGTTCATGGCCACGGATCTTTCTCTGTAACGGATAACATTTTGGAATATTAAGTTCTGTTCATCTTGCAGTGGCTATATAACACTTCTTTGCGGAAGAGTTTAGAATATTTCAATAATAAAATTTATAATTGACCTTCATTAGGACGTCTAAGACGCCTAAATTTTATAAATGATTTTGACTTTTTAGGGAGCGAATCAAAGCGGGAATGTACTTCTGTAGGGAGGAAATAATTTTTTTTTTTTATTTTATGTTATCGTGGCGGAACAAGCTCGACACCGACTAATCTCTGCATATAACAGATGCATTTCATCACAGTGTCACGAATTGCACTGCGCCCCTCACTTTGAGACGCTGTTGGTAAATCTCATTTGCCTGTAATTTCACTGGCACTCAAGGACTGCTGCCGGAACACACCGTCAGGTGTTTGGTCGCAGGTTTTCTACTTGAGGGTGGTCGCTAGCCAGGCGGGCGTTCGCAAAAAGCCCTTCCAACATGCGCTGAAGCTCAAGCCCGCGGCGGGATTCAAACTATGGACCTGCGGCGCGGCAGTCCATAGCTATTACCTGTATAGTAGAAAATCTGTCGCCAAACACCTAAGGGTGAGTTCCGGCAGCAGTCCTTGAGAGCCAGTGAAATTACAGGCAAATGAGATTTACCAACTGCGTCTCAAAGTGACGGGCGCAGTGCAATTCATTACTTGTGATAAGAAATGCATCTGTTATAGGCAGAGGTTCGTCCACTTAACATCAGGTGGGCTTCGAGCTTGTTCCGTCACAATAAAATTCTCTATTTACCAGATTCTTCAGCATCGCCTTCTGAAGATCTGCCATCTTACACTACGATACCTAAGACACCTGGACTTGGGGATCGCAGTTCTTTAGAAGTCGGTGCTGCCCCCCTTCTGGTCTTAATTGTTCTCTTAGTCACTTCTTGGGACGCACAGGAAGAATGGGTGGTACAATTCTAACCCGTCACGGAACGGGAACATTTATCAAACAGGGTTTTATATAAGACGAATTTGCAGTTAAAATATAACTCAAGAATACTATATATTCTTTAATAACTAACATCTGGTTTTGCAGCAAAAAACAAATTAATAGAGAAGATATGTTATTCAGTAGAAGCATGTAAGTCATAGTAAAAACGGGCCGCGCACATTCCAAAAAAAAACGACTTCAAACATAAAATACGCACATGGAAAAATACTACTTCTACTGGTCAGACCTCACTCAAAGTTAACTGGGACCAAATGACAAGCACCAGCTTTCAAATATAAAACAAACATCTAAATCGGTTATTATAAAGAAAACAAATATATATAAAGTCTAATAAACACTAAAAAACTAAATAAGAACCGCCTCCTTTTTTGAAGTCGGTTTCATAAAACCTTCTTAAACATCATAATTATGTTTATATAAAAAAAAATCATCAGTAACATTCTTATTAAAAATAGGATAGTATGTATACATAATATTCTACGGACCTCGTGTATCACAGAATTTAGTATACAGATAGTTACATTACAAGTAACTAAACTTACTCTATAGATCTCATATAGACTAAAAAAGACGTCGGTATTCACCTTAAGGAATATACAGAAGGACTATATACACAAAATCTATAAGATGTGATGCCACGGGATCAGCTTGTATTTTCAAATGTTCAATAAACAAGCACGAGCATTTAAGTTTTGAGGTTCCCAATAAACCTAATACATAATTTTAGGTTGTCCAATACATTAAAAGGCAAAATATCTTCTATTTATAGTATATGAAGTGTCATTGTGTAGCTAGAACTTAATCGTTTATTTATGTTTTTCCCCCAAACAGTATTTATAGAGTATCATGATGCAAACAATGGTGTAATTTCCCCGCACCCCGGTGCCTTCACCGCGGCGCTCTACCTTTGGTACATCACGAGTGTATATAATTAGAGTGACAATGTACCGACACAATGGTTTACGAGTATTGTTACCTGTTGATAGTACACTTTACAAACCGAATAATTCGCTATTCCATCGCTCTTCTACTGATACTGATAACATACATATGCAGAATGAGTGATGGCTCAGTTGCATTGGTTATGGACTGCCGCTGCAGGTCCATGGTTTGAATCCCGCCGCGGGCTTGAGATTCACCGAATGGTGGAAGGGCATTTTGCGGATGCACGCCTGGCTAGCGACCACCCTCAAGCCCTGTCCTTGAGAGCCAGTAATTCTAGGTTAAGCCTGTCAACACCTTCGACCACATCACTTACCATCAGGTGAGATTGTGATCAAAGGCTTACCAATCAGCAATAAAAAAAAAACGCACCACTCTTATGTTGTTAGCGACAAAGGAACGCTTTCGGTGCAGGTATAAGATGCATGTTCAAAAATCGGAACAAACATATTGCGCTTAAAATATTTTTGGTAGTTATTCGCTAAGCATACCATAGTCCTTGTAACATTATAATAATTATATATGGTATTTATTTGTAATTTAAGTAGATTTTATCATTATTTTGAGCGAAGCCCTTCTCTCTATGTCAAGGCTGCAAGTTTCACTCATACATTTTGCGGAACTGTCGAAGATATCGCCAACTTCAAGGTAATCACGACAAAAGCATGCTGCATGCAATGCGGTATCGTTCTCATCAGGTAATATGTGTCATAATTCTATGTCAATATAAAAAAAACGATTTGTGGATAATATCATCTCAGAGACTTCATTATATTTTTTTTCAATACTTACTGCTCGAAAAAAGTTTCCTTAGTAGGTCTGGGTACTGTACATATTGTAAAAGTAAGCTATCACCCACGATATTATTATTTTTTTTTAGTTCGATACGACGTCACGATAATTCCATGGAGACGAATTATTAAGTAGAAAAATTACAGATAAATAGTAGCATATTATATTGTGTCGTTTTATCAGTTGTTTAAATAATTACAAATCATGTTTTTTTAAATTATTCCATTATTTATTTACATTACTAAATTTTTTATTTGCGTATAACATTGAAGGTCGTTTGTGAATACTCATTGCCAGAAAGATACTCTTTTGTCCATTCATTTAGCCGCGCATGCGCTATAATGGCCCCAAGCTTCTTGCCCGTTTTTCTCGCAGTGGCTCTATACTTTTTTTTTTGGTGAATGTGGCAGTACTCACTGTACGTACAGTGTAAAATATCTCAATATTAAAATTTGTAATTGACTTTCATTTTGAAATTTCCTTGGTATAACTCGATTTATAGAAACGAATCGAAGATGACGCTGGAAATCATAGCCTCTCACTTTGCACACAATTGAATGGACTACGTTCAGAGACTTTGTTAGAGCCAACGAGCTTTGAACCTCGAGAGGGGAATTGACGGTTCGTCCCAATCTGCAACTAGTGTGTCGTTTCAGACACACATAAGTCATTGCATGAGCGCACATAAACAGTACGCGGCCAGAAGCTTGATCCGTACGTACGTCTCTGTAAAAAATATTTTTTTTACGATCGTGGCCATTGAGTGCAATAAAAATGCCTACATGCGCCATTGAATGGTGCGGGAAAAATAGAAAAACATCCAATTACAAAACAGATGGAATTACCTTTCACAAGTAAGTAAAATTTATCAAATTACGTAATTCATCTACTTCATTTATTATAGGTCAAGTTAAACTGGACACTCTAATAGACCCGTATGAATGCATTTCACTCCCACTTACTACATTCACCTAATGTCATCCTTGTCTTTCTGTCAACCACGCCCTCTCCTAGTGTTGTGCTTATACAGTATGGTAACTTATCGTTATAGTGGAACTAAAATCGATATCGTAAAACTGGCCCATAAATATATTTAGCCTTGGATGTAAAAAGGGTACCTTTTATATGTTTGATTTGAGTTTATGGTATACCAATATACGTGTATCGATTTCAAACACATATATTTGTATAAAACAAATATACTTTACTTTATTATATGGTAATATTAACGAACAAATTTGATATTTGTTTATATAGAGATCCAAATATCAAACAAAAATGGATTGAAGTAACAAGAAGAGAAAATTGGTTTCCAGCATACTACAACAGGGTTTGCTCCCGTCACTTTTCAGAAGATTGTTTTCATTTGATAAAAAGTGGTTTTCGACGATTATTTAATACTGCGATTCCTACAAAACACTTGCCTGTTGTACATACATACAGGATATTTTTTCTAGATAATTATTTTTCCTTGATGGTTTAATCAGATTTCCCTGACATAATTTGGTAAAATACCTACAAGCATATACTTAATATTTAGCATGTTTTAAAATTTATTGTGTAAAACTTAAGTAGGTATATCATCTATAAACACATACCTACTTGTTTATTATCTAATCATTTTATGAATATTTTGTTGATAAATAAACTAAAATAATTTAAAGTAATATTATTTTAAAGAGCATTGAAGCATGCTAAGTGAAAACATACATTATTTCGGATGTATGAAGATATCTCGTCCCACTGGAAGTTATGTTTTTCCATCTGAAATAATTTCTAATCTAAAGTAGTTCAGGCTCGATAAAATTTTCGTTATTCATATAAAAATCTTATTTGATGTCGTAGGTTGTCTAGTGTCTTAATACTATAGTAGCTCATTTTATACAATCCTATTTACTTTTGACATAATCGTGTTACACTTCGAAGTACCTACCTTCTTTTTAATGCTTAGTGTTAGGCAGGTATACCATTTTCTTTGTAGTCGTAGTTCCGGGTTCGATACAATTTTCCTCCAACTCTTTCGTTTTTTATAAAAGTTCATATTCCGATGCAGTAGGTTTATAAGGAAGTCTTCACACCATATGTTCTGATTTTATGCTAGGACATAGTATGCCATATTGTATCCTAATTGCGTACTTTCTACTTTATATTACTTACTTTCCTTCATTATTCAGTAATCAAAATTTTTTGTTGGTTGAAATCGGAACTAAGGGATAGTTCCGATTTCAACCTATAATTTATTCATGTTTTCAAAAAAGTTATTTTTTGATGTCGTAGGTTGTCTGTTTACAGATAACCATCAATATTACTTTTTACACCATGTTTACATATATTACACAAAACTCCTTATTTTAAACCCAATCTAGTCTTACCTTGAAATATATTTTGTATTGTAGGTTTTATATTATATTAAGTAGGTTTCCTACTAGGGGTTATGTATGCCTACTTAAATTGCCTACTGTCTATCTTCTAATACCTACCTTTCATCACTCTTCTTTAATGTACATTTTCGTTTACCCTTTCAAGCGACTTCCTCCTAGTAGAAAGTCTCGTAAGTTAGATAGTTAATTACTGTACTAATAGTACTTAATTATTTACTAATATTTCCCCGTGGGGTGCCGGGTAAGAATTTCACCTCCGCATATCATCCCAAGGGTTTCGTAAGAGGCAACTAAGGGAAAAAACTCAAAGGTGGGCAGCAGCGCCTTCTACAGAACTGCCATCTCACACTGCGATCCCCAAGCCGCCTGCCAAGCGTGGGGATTATGGCAAATACCCCCTTTATAGGGTAGGCTGTGTTCAGCAGTGGACGATCCGGCTGATACAGTTTTGTACTTAATTACTTTACCTTAAGCTACGATTAGAGTATGGCATCACCGCCTGCCAAACATCTAATAAGTTAATGAGCCTATATTATAGCTTAAATAAATGCTCTCTATCTTGTCAAATCTCACACGTGCGAACAGGTATCGAGCACAGCATCGGATCTGTATATCGCATACCGGTTCAGTACATCGCGTATCCACGCGGTATTCGATATCCGACGGAGCGCGATACTCATACAAAACACCGTGCAGGGTATCGACCAAGTATTATTGTTAACGCAGGCGGGAGCGAATATCAATCTAAATATGCCTTTACTGAGGAAACATTTATATGATCAGCTAATATTGTACGATATATTGATATCGATTGTATTTGCATAAGAATAATGTCCCATCACTATGACCTCGGTTGCTTACCTCGTGGAGATGGCTTAGCCAATTAGAGCGCGTTTAGATTTAGCAGAATATGGCAGAACTGATTTCAAACAAAACAAATCTTATTGCTACTCTTGAGTTAGTTTCTCGATGGTTAGAGCGCACTTTGTTAATGTGCAACTTTACACTCTCACCTCATTCACCACCTTCGAGTGTAGCGTTCGGTTGTCTCAACTCGATTATTCCGAACCTTTGAAGGTTGCAACTTTTTAACTATCAAAATTGGTCGTTAAAAGGTTGCAACCTTAACTTACATGACCTTGATATTACTTGTTATAGGCACTCTTTTGAATTTTGCAGGTAACTATCGTATTATGCAATATCATAAAACGTCTATATATTTTGCTAGTTCTCCGCCAAAAATCGGTATTTGAGATTATAAAACGAGCGTGTCGTTCCGTACTTTCGAGTAGGTAGAAAAACAACTAACAACTACACTCTCAGGCTCGGAACGTAGCCCTGTCCATAGTGTGCAAGTGACATGTAATGATTTGCGACGCCATCTTCGTTCATTTTCCAAAACTTTTAAGCCTGATTCGCTGAAAGCTCAGAAAAGAAAATAGCCACTCCACTAGACAAAGTAAAATAGGCACCCACCGCTCAATTTAGAGTTTACTTTATTACCTTATGTTTCACTTTTAATTTTCTCATAGACGTATTAAAAAACTTCATATGTAAGCATTCTTTAAACTCCGGACTATGGTTTACATAAACATTGTCGTATTGTTTACAATAAACTTGTAAATGTACTGATACGATATTTAAGACAACGATTGTATTCAATGTAGACCTACTCCATGGTTTAAAACCTTAGCTCCAATTAACTACGTACTTGGCTACAACTGAATGTTGTACAGTTCTATAAGTGGAAACTAATAAGGCTTGTTTGTTTCTAACATCTTATTTATATATGCATCATTACGTATAGCTGTTTGTTTTCTAAGAATGTTAAAATAAAAATCTTTAAAAATATTCCTGGTGGACCATGACTTTTTTAGTGATTTTAAGTCATATTTTCTTCGGACAGTGCGGCACCGGGCTAGAATGTCATCCCATCTATACCCGTGGGTGTCGTAAGAGGCGACTAAGGGTAACACACCAGAAGTTTAACACACAAGCAGCGCTTTCTGAGGAACTGATATTTCACACTGCGATCCCCAAGACGCCTGCCAAGCGTGGGGATTATGGCAAACCTCAATAATGTGGCAATAATGGGGAGGCTGTGTTCAGCAGCGGACAATCGGGCTGATACAGTACAGTATTTTCTTCATTAGATGTTGAAAAAAAAGCAGGGGCGTGTCATAAGTAAGCTTAGATTTTGTGTAAATAAAATATTGCTATAGAGGCATTATCCAGTAAGAAAATAGGGAATTATATTATATAGATTTCCATAATTCTAAAACAATTCACACAAAGTCATCAACGTACCTATCAGGCTAACCTGCTAACTAATATGTGTTACACAAAGGATATGCCAACATCATTAGCCCAAAAAGTATACATGAATATGCAACAGAACCATTTCGGCATCCAAACAGCGGTCTGTTAGAGTGTACCTATATACCATTGCCAAGGTTACGCTTCAGGTGCCGGTGGCATAATCTCGATGTGAATATGAACGAGTTGCGAATTAGTTACTTTGTGTTGCGAATTAATTACTTTGTACCTGAGAACTGTATGAATATCATTAAAGAAGTTATTTAAGACTATTATTTTTCCATGAACTTGGAGTGCATCCAGTCTGATCTTAATATCGGTTACTTAATAACTGCTGACTACTCACTATACTAATCTACAAGTGTACTTACGTCAACGTCGAGCTCCATGGTGGAGCCATCGAGGAGTTCCACTTTGGCCTTGGCGATGTTCCCGGCGGGCCGGCGCCTCGGGGACGCATCCTTGGCCTTGGCCTTCACCTCGCCTTTGGCCTCTTTGGGCACGCCCTCCGGCATTCTGCCGCGCGTCCTTTAACACCTGTAGACAAGACACGGAACAGATTAATATCGTATATCTTTTAAAGCTGGCTTTAAAAAGAAGAGGCATTAAGTAGATGGGGGACAGGTAGCAATTACTGATGGAAAACACGTAGTACGTACGCGTATATGAGGTCAGGCAAAATAAAAAGCTTAATTTAAGCCCAGGGGGGCCAACTCCCATCTCTTAATTCAGTCATATTTTAACCTTACATTAACAATTTTAATTCGCACCCCCACATACCACTATAGTAAACTTACATTATAACTTTTACGCGAGAGCGAGCTGCACGCATTGATTCAAGTCATTTGTGCGAGATAGCGCTATTAGAACATTATTGTTTCGTGACGGACACTGTACGAATCTTAGTATTCATATTTTAAGTTTGAAATAATGATGTTAGTCTTCCATAATAGTTAAACGGTGGAAGTTGGGCCCCAGGAGAGTTTGGCACCCTGGAAGCTCAAACAGACTTTAACCTCAGCATGCGAATAATATATTTCGCAGTACAAAAAGCCGCTGTGCAGGCGAATTGTGGATCGCAGTGTAAGAAGGCATAGCTCTTCAGAAGGCGCTGCTGCTACCTTCCTGGTATTTTTCCCTTCGTCGTCTCTTACGACACTAACACACTACCCACAGGAAGACATGGAGAGGTGCAATTTTAGCCCAGTACCCCACGGGGTATGGTGTAACAATAAATAATACTCTATCTATCTATAGTATCTTTGAATTCCGACAAATATTACATAAACAAGAAGATGCCAAGCTGTTGATATCTGTTGACCGTGGATACCTCCGTGGCGAAACTAAACAATAACATCCCTCCACAGTCACAACAACTCAGGGAAGTACCAATTCTCACAACCACATTAGCAGCGCACAACTGTCAAACATATCGACAGCCAGCTGTCATCAATACAGTTGTAACATTAATCATAACATTATACAATCATATATCATCCATCAGAGTTGAAATCTTTGTGGGAGTTAGTCCGGGGAAGTACTGCCACCATACCTATATCTACCGCCAAGCATTAATGTTCGCATTACTGTGTCCCGGTTGGAAGAGTACGGGTGCCGGTGAAATTACAGGCATATGGGATTGGCATTGGAGCTCTTTCCATACAAACGTAGTTTTGTGCATATTGTACATACCAAGTGTTCAAACTCGGTGTTTGTGTGCATATTGCTGAGCCTAATATCAATGCTTCTGGTTTGCTAGTTTTCGGATTTATTATTTATTATTACCCGTAAATGTCAAAATAATAATTCGCAAACAAAACGATTATTCACATTATTATTGAAAATAAGTACATAAATTTAACGTATATCTGGCAAACCAGAAGCATAGATATCAGACTCAAGGATATACATGCAAAGTTTCACCTAGTTTGAAAACTTAGTATTTAAAATATGACGAAACTACGTTTGTATGGAAAGCGCTCCGTAAACTCTACTCTTAACAACTTTATGTCCCAGAGTGAGGGGCGCAGTGGAGCTCGCCACTTGTGTCGAACAGCATCTGTTATAGGTAAAGGTTACCCCTTAAGACCAGGTGGACCTCAAAAATTTTCCGTCACAATAATATCTACTACAATAATTACTTTGATTCTTCTTCTGCCAAAACAAAACTAACACCAACACTCTTCTATGCACTGCAGATCGTGTATTTTCGGACACGTTTCGGGTGGTCATGAAAGTGCAGAGTGAGTTCGCCATTCGCTTAATTTCCAGCATTTATTTTCTTTTCTTTATTCTGCTAATGCGTTCAATTCCTAGCCATCTAATAGATATTAATATGCAATCATTTTAATCATTATGAATTAAAAGATACATTTAATATTTAAGAGGGATCGTAATGAATTATGTAATACCTAATTATATTTCAAATTATTGCGTTATTCAAGTTGAACATTAAAATCGTCGGTATTACAAGGATGTTACTCGTATGCGAATAATTTCATTTTAAGAGTCTTACTACAATCCCCAAATTAGCAGGTCATTGCCGGCCAGTGCATAAGTTCGAAAATCGACAAATTATTGTCGAAATAAGGCTTATAACAGCGCACACTTCAACGTGACAGTAACGGTAATCACTACGTCAGAAATACAAGCAAATTTTAGAGATGAAACCAATTTCTTAGGATTCCATGGATTCACAGTGCGGGTGCCGGGTCCATAGCGTTACAGAGGAAGAGGCTCAAGTTAAGTGCCTGGGACTTGCAACCCAGCGGGTAAGGTTAAGGGGCCCCTTTATGTTGCATCAATGCTCCCTTTCACCGCTCGAGTCTCCTCCCCTGCCCAACCAAATTAGGTAGCAAATAGTAACTTTGACATTGACGATTTCAAAATCGTATGTCCTGATTAAATAGGTATACTTTTTGAAGATCGTTAATGTCGTATAGAAGATACGAATTCTTTTTTTAATTTCATCTCGATAAGTTTTGGCGCTACAGACAAAGTATATGTTAGAAATCTAGACGAGTATTAGAAGATTCAAAGTATTTTTTAAAAAGTAAGCTTTATAGATATTTTTTTCTCATATAGTTGTTTAAAGATGGTAGAGTTAGAATTTACTGTGTTCACTGTACTGAGTGAGTGGACACCGGGACAGACACGACAAGCAGTCCCCAAACCAACTGATCACATGTCAGATGGACGACAACGTGGGAAATCGCACGGAGCTCGTGCACGTTGTCATAGGGAAACAGGAAAAATAATGTATGCGTTACCAAGAACATAAGAAGGTAGTCGTTGAATTTAAACTGTTGTTGGTAACATCGGTAAAATCAAATATATCAAGGTCATAAAATTCAACATTCAAATGTGAATAACATGACATCAACTGTCGTTATGATGGGTTATAATTTGGAATTATTATATAATGTCTCAAACCCATACAATTTTGATTCTAATATTACATAAATAAATATATAATTAAGTCCAAGTGGCCGAGGGGGTTTAGGCATCCGACGCGATATCGGAGGACGCGGGTTCGATTCCCGCCTTGGGCATAAAATTTTGTACTCCAATAATTTGTTAAATAAATATATAATTAAGTTCTGATACTTATGGCGAGTCCGATTGACACGTGGCCGGTGTTTATTAATTATAGAACATAATTTAAGGATTAACTTGTTAAAGAGACCTAACGTGTAATATTATATTTGTCAAACGTAGTAAGGTCCTCACGATGCAGGCAATGCCTAGTGTGAGGATCATAGGAGTTCTCCACATGTATAATATACGAGATCAGCAAAGTGCACCATAAGGATATTTATTATGTTATTCGTGTTTGTGGTTTACTTAAAGCTGTAAATAAATGTTTTTTCATTTTTCATACAAATTCAAATTCCTGACTTCTTTTTTTTGCTAAGCTTCGTAGTAAATTGTTCAAACTGACTTCGACGGCTAATATACTATTATCGTACGTAATCATGCGTGTAAAAAACAAATACTTTCAATTTTCTAAAAAAAATAACGTATTTTGAGACAATTTTTCCAAGAGCTCATTCAGAATAACGTATAACAACGTGAACGCGCAGCACTGAAGGCTATTACATAATTACAGGGGTACAGTCAGCAGCGACTCAAACATGCAATTACGTGCACACGTCCAGTACAGGGCTGTATTCATTGCGAATAATCACAACCGCCTAGACGTACGTCCCATAACTTAATGGCAATTTAATTGTGCCAATTACTGTATACGGGAACATGTTGTTTTAGAAATACTGATCATGCCGAAGACATTTAGACAACAATTTAAAAAGAATGGCTCCGAGTCTCATGCCCGTTCTTCTCGCAGTAGCTCTATATATATTTTTTTTGCGGAACGTACAAATGTAATTGACTTTCATAAGAGAATGAGAACGACGTAGATGCATATATTGAATAATGAAACACTTTTAAAGCAATGATGGCACAGTGGCAATATCAATGGACTGCCGTGTAGGATGTTCAAAGTTCATGTCCCGCAACGGGCTTGAACTCACCGCATGGTCGTAGGGCACTTTTGACAACAAGGATATCTGTTTTTGAAAATTTCGCTTTGCTAGTAACCTTCAAGTTGAGAAAGTGTCGCCAAGCACGGTGTATTTGTGACTAAGTCATCCTCATTCAGAACCATTATCACTTCGTATCATATTATGCCACTCACAATGTGTGAACACACAATGTGAGTAGCTTCATACTTCCATACGCACTCATTTAAAATTTAAAACAATCGTCATATTATATCTCTTAGGTTGTTGACACATTCCACAATGAGCTGTCATTGCGAACAGTACTTATTAATTACTTACCTAATGCTTTAAAGTTCTGATCTACTGAAATAACATACAAAAAAATAATACTCTTTCATAAATTCTTTATTTGTCTGAATTATTATCTTTCATCTGCGGTTTATTTGACTACTGTTTTATCAACCGTTGAGAAAATTCACAACTATTTCCATCATCCAGGTACCTAATACATGTACCTCCGTGAGACCGAGTGTTCTCCTGAGCCAGCCGGTGGCCCCTCGGGGAACCTCCCGTTGCATATTTCAGCAGCTGCCCTTTAGCACCAGTTTCCGTTTTCAGCTAAGCCTGTTTCTCAGGCATCCTCAATCACAGCTTGTGTTGATAGGATAGCCTATTTTATCAGGCACAAAAAAAAACATAGGGAAGAGTTGCTATTCAACGGTGATAAACTCCTGGTTCACATTTCTTATTTTATTATATGCTGATAGGCTAGTCTTTGACCACTCTCTAATCTGATGGTAATTGACGATGGCGACAGATTTTGTACTTTGGGTAGCTAACAGGGGAGGATTCGCAAAACTCCCTGTCACGATGCTATAACGACTACTATACTACCATCCCAATTCAAAAACCGGGACCAACGGCTTATCGTGCCCTCCGAAGCAACCTGCACGTTCAGCAGTAATGTCACTAGCGATCAGCCATCCAAGTCATGACCACAGCGGACGTTGCTTAACTTAGTCGATCGGTTAAGAATGACTAATCAATTCCGCAGCGATCGCTTCAAATACAAAAGCTATTAACCAAATATGTATTGGATGAATGTCCCTATTACGAGAGTCCGGTGGTCCAGTCATTCATCAAGGCGAGACCTCGGGTTGGCGCCTGCGGGCAGAGTATGTCCTTAATTCGATCAATTGAGGAGCAGGCCGTCGAGATGGATAGGTCACGTTTATTTATATACGCTTACGAAATACCTGCGAGTCAATTGTTACTCAATAAGGGTGGTGAGGAAGTAGCGTGGACGTTTTATATTATCGGTAGAGCGAGTCGACGTACATACATTACATACATAGAGCGATTATTGATCTTGTCTGACTTCATAATAACAAACGTGTAGCTTCGCTTTGAAAGGATATTCAAAAGCAGCTTCCGGTAGTATTTTTTATTGCTATGCGCTTTTATGTAATTCGATTATACCGAGCTGGAAAATTATAAGTGAATCGGGACGAATTATTTGAAATTTTCCACTTTTATTTTTTATATAGATTGTCCGGTTGGATGATCAATCGAAGAAACTATTTTTTTTTTATTAATTAAATTGAATGATATTTCTTAATGGTGTCATTCTATAAAAACAAAGTTATATTACAAAATCACAAATATACTATAGGAAAAATCTAAGTCATGTGCGGGATTCGAACCCGCGTCAGAGCATACTCCGGCTCAAGGGGTGGAATGTAATCCGCATAGCAGGCGTTATTGCAAACCTAACAATATTAAAACAAAGTTATATGTTTCAGTGTAAGTAAGGAATTGCATTATTATAAGTTTATTGGGTAAACTGTCAAAGTAATTAAAGAACATAATTTTTTTTATAAACTATGTATGATTTCATTCAATTCCCATACATTCCAAATTTATAAAACTATGCTGTTTTTCTAATGCAAATCTAGTAAAAATATTTATAATGTTTTAGTTCTAAGGTGTTTTAGGCCGAAAGCGGTTTAGTTTCATACCGTTTTAGTCACAAAGCGTTTTTATCATAAAGTGTTTTATATCTAAATCGTTTTAGTCATGTTGTCATTAGTCATTTTGTCATAAAGCATTTTAGTTATAAACTGTTTTAGACCTAAAGCGTTGCAGCCCGATGGCGAAGTAGGCGAGTTAATTTTAGTCAAAAGGCGACAAAGACTAACGTTTCAGACATATAGAGAACAAAGGTTCTACTCGTACCAAAATAACAAACATTAGCAGGCATATTTGATTTTCTTGATGTCATATCTATGCTATTTTAACATTGTTCTACTTTCCGCCCATGGCTTCACCAGCGTGGAAAACGCACCATTCTATGCAAAAAATTATGGACTGTACAAATTCGCGAATGTGGATATTCACCAAGCATTCGTTAGCGTTCGAAAAATCATATATAAAGTAATTGAATCATGTCATAACATAAACCTTATTTATTCAATCAGACAGGATACGAGCTCGTCGAAATCAGAACAAAATCAAAGCGAATAAACGATGAGATATGGCGTGAATCGGTGTTACTTGACCTGTTATACTCGTGCGATGGAAACGTTGGCCGGCTGCCAAATCCGATATCATGTCCTGTCTCAACTGTTCAAATAATTTTATATTATACCCTGTCCAGGTTCAGGGAGAAGGAGTCACAATATACTAAAAATCGGGAACACTTACGTCAAATTTTGAAACATTCTGTTCTTGAAAGTTAAGCATTTCTCACTCGGGGAAGAACCTTGGCTTTATTTTTAAATACGTTTCTTTTTTTTTTACATTTGATGGGTTATCATTTTTATCTCGCCTGTTGTTAAGTGATGTGGTCCAGGGTGTTAGCAGGCTTAATCTACAATTACGTAGCACACCGTCTGGTTCTTGCCGACCAATTTTCTATCTAAAATTCCAGACATGGAAGCTTTCGCAAAATGCCACTCTGCGGTGAAGCTTATGATTGCGGCGGCATTCAAACCATGGACCTGCTGTACGGCAGTCCACAGCCGTTGCGAATGAGCCATCACTGCTTCAACATTACTAAGTTGCCCACTGAAACCATGTTTGATGTATTGATCTCCACTACTGTAAATATCACTATATGATACGAACCTCTAAATTGTTGTCCCGACTATAATATAAGTACATTCTTTCAGTCTTTTCGCAGTTGTTGTACCTATGTTATGTTATGATCATTTACAACATTCTGCCAGCCACCGATTTGTCGCTTTTTTCTCGTCTCTTCAATTAGCTAAAGGCAGTCTTTGCTTGTTCACAAATAAGGTCTCCATAGATAACTTCTAATTTTTTGTAATCAATGTTCATTTTTGTTACCTTGATCTATTATTATCATTAGTGTTTAAGCAATGTAACTTTTTTGATCAATAAACAAATTTATTATTATTATTAAGTATAAACCTTCCATCCCGTTAAGGGCTTTATCTTTAAAAATTGTAATCGGTAGCTGGCTGGAAGGTGACAACACATGCGAGGGAAAGAATAATTAAATTATTTTAAAAATCTAAGACATTTTTTTTTATGTCATTATTACAGATTAAGCTCGAGGCCCACCTGATGATCGGACTAACAATAACAGATGCATTTCATTGACTGATATTTGTTTAGTAGGTTAATACAAAATCATATATCCAAGCTATATACTTTGCAAATTGAACAGCACTGTTTATTGAATGGTTCAGAAATCCGGCTGCTCCAACACTTCCTGAGATTAACAACATTGTATTCGTTTTCAACGGATTAATAAATTATCTAACTTATAGTATACGTTGCACAGTTGGATCGCCGCCAAATTAGTTTGACATCGTGTCTGGTTAGCCTTTAACTCGTAACTTTGTTGTTTTAATTATGTTGTTCTGTAGCAAACAGTCGAGTCTTCTGTTTAAGAGTGGTTCAACGATAATTAATGGTCGTGATTATGACGAATGGGCTGTTACGTCGCGAAGGAAACGGATATGTGGAAAGGAAAGATGTGATACACGGAAGCCGTTTAGTAATTGAGTAATATTTAACATTTGTGGAATTTCTTTTCTTGGAATGATTTATTTCAATAAAAATTAAAATGATATTTAAGGTTATATTAAAGATAGTATAATCCCACTTATCGTCACACTAGTATTATTATTAATGCTAAAGATTATTTATTCTGTGGCAACAGTTATTGTGTGTGCGAAGATGTGCGCATGTGAGGGTGTGTGTTATAAGGAGCAACATAAAACGGATTTTTATTTTGTACCTACATTATAATATAAAATTCACCAAATAATTGCGTAATTTTTCCGCTGTTTTATCTTAGTCTCTAATCTCTATACATTGCCCTACAATTGGGACGACAAGGTGCATATCGTGGTGGTTTTATTGTTGATAGCCTAGCCTTTGGCCACTAAGCCAAAACTGTCTAACCTTAGTAAGAGAGACGAGATGGTTAACAATTCTGGCAGAATCAACCTGGAGTACGTACTTACTTTCCAGCTGCCGGAACTCACTGTCAGGTGCTTGACGACACTTTTAACAACAGTACAAAAAATACTGATTTTCGATAAGCACACGATTTGCTTGTGTATATTTAAAAAGTACAAAAATGTTGTAGTACGAAACTCAAGAGAAAAATGCCTTAGATGCTACGAATAATATTTATTTCTAAGCTTGGCAGATGTCTTGGGGCTCGCAGTGTAAGTCGGTAGTTCTTCAGAAGGCGCTAGTGCCCATAGATGATAATTTTCCCTTCGTTGAGTTGTATTTTTGTGTGTAACGAATGAACGTAAAAACTACTGGACAAATTTGAAACTTCTTTCACCATTAGAATCCTACATTATCCCTGATAAACATATGTTACAGTTTTTTTTTAAATTTCGTTACATACTCGTGCTTACCCGACGCGGCTCTCTAGTGCCACATAAAATAGTGCAATTACCTATGTTAGGACATTCATACATAACACAATCTAATACACTATTCACTTAAGATTTCGGAAGTGTCTTTACATCATTATATTTTAATGATTTCTCATCTTGGAATTAAGTGATTTACGTGGCATTAAAATTCGATTATCTTTTAACAAGATGAAATATAATAAAACTGGCCATAATAACTGGTTGATGTAATAATGAAGTCATCGAAAACATCATCCTTAAGTCATACTACATATAATAATGTATAGCTGTATAGGAATAATATGTACCTACTATTCATCACTTTAAGTGTTGAATCAAAATTGCCTGCCAAAGTGAGTAGGTACAATATTTAAGCATTTGTTTTATCGAATAAATAGTCATGAGTATCGTCCATTAGGAGGTGTTCGCCATAATTTCGAAGCTTGGCAGACGTCTTGAGGATCGTAGTGTATGTCGGAAGTTCTTCAGGAGGCGCTGTTGCTCACCTGGTAATTTCCCCTTTGTTGCTTCTGACGACTCCCTCAGGAAGATATCGGGAGTGACATTCAAGCCTGGCACCCCACCAGACCAGGTGGAGAGACATGTACTCGTATAGAAATATAATAACAAAACTATATCTCCCAAATACAAGTAACGTTTCATATTCTGTACCAGTAAAATTTAAAAAAAAAAATTTAAGGTACCCCGGAGACCCTAATTACAAGTCAGCGCTCGTAGCGCAGCTTGCTTAGTCGCTCTTTACCTATCAACTAGGTTAAGCAACGTTCGCTGCGGCCATTACCTGGATGGGTGACCGCTAGCGGCTTTTACTACTGCACGTGCACTTGCTTTGGAGGGCACGTTAAGCCGTCTGTCCATGTTATTGGCATCGGAAGGCAGTTATAGAATGATGGTAGGGAATTTAAGCAGTGCCCGCCTAGCTAGCTATCAACCTCAATAGAAAACCTGTCGCCAAACACCAAACGGGTTCCGGCGGTTGTCCTGGAGATCAAGTAATTCTAGGTAAGCCTGAACAACATCTTCGACCGCACTACCACTTACTATCAAGTGAGATAGTGGCCAATGCTCGACAATAAATTATTAAAAAAAATTTAGTCCTGGGTTCTGAAGTGAAATTATAAGCAAATTTTTTTTTTTTTTTTTTGTGCTTGATAGGTTAGCCTTTGGCCACTATCTCACCTGATGGTAAGTGATGATGTGGTCGAAGATGTTGTTCAGGCTAACCTAGAAGTACTGGCTCTCAAGGACAGCTGCCGGAACACACCGTTAGGTGCTTGGCGACAGATCTTTCAACTTGAGGGTGGTAGCTAGTCAGGCGGGCATTCGCAAAATGCCCTACCACCATGCTATAACGACTGCCATCCTAAGACAACAACCGGGACCGACGGCTTAACGTGCCCTCCGAAGCACGGAAACGCTCAGTAGTAATGTCACTAGCGGTCACCCATCCAACTCATGACCGCGCGCGACGTTGCTTAACTTTGCTGATCGGTTGAGAACAGCTAAGTAAACTTCGCTACGAGCGCTTCACTCTTCAATACGCTTCCATTCTCAATACAAGTGAAGCATTTTTATATTTATTTTTAAATAGCACGCGAAATGTTATTATTAAAAAAATTGCAAAACTTGTTTCCAGTATGATGAAACCCATACCACAACCCACCCAAGTTACAAACTGGATTCGTTAAAAGTTACGAGAGAAGTAAGTGCCGCGCCCGCGCCGGGAGGCTTCCATCAAAGGACTATTTATTCACCAACTTTACAAATGGACGTGCATAGTGCAATCCGCATATTTTCACTTCAATATTCAATGAGTTTGAATGTTCTCTGAATAGTTTACTGAGAGGTATTGGCTTTTCAAATGGCATACGTTCTGCACAGATCCTACTGTTAGTTTTGTGTAATGTACATGCTATGAATGAATTATTATAGAAGTTGTCGTGTCGTGAATGAATAATAGGGTACTTGCGTAAGTGAAATTACAGGCGCATAAGACTTAAGTTATGGTATTTTATTGCTACATGAAATCCATAAAATTTTAAAATAATAATTTGATGTAACCAAAAATTAATGATTATCGCAATTTTTCCTTTATCTGTGCTACAAGACGTTACTTCGTACCAAATTTCAAGATTTTAAGTTTACGGGAAGTACCGTGTAGGTTTTTAATCCCTTGCGAGTGTAGAAAATTTGCGGCATAAACAGCTGTCCTTTGATTGCGTTGGGAAAACGTCCGAAAAGTTATATAATGGAATACTGAAACGAGAAAAATTGCAAGAAAATACTGTAAGGGTGTATGTTTTCGTGAGTTTCACACATATTCAATTATCCAATTATTATTATTATTAGACAATAATTATCTCGCGGGCGTCGAGCATATCCGATGCTCATCATCAGGACGAGTGCGCAGCAGGGAGTGCGAGAGGCGGCCACCCTGTAACCACGATCAACAACATGTTGTGTTGTGGCCGATATTTAAATAATACATAGGTACTTCCAACCAAACATTTAATATGAATGATAGACAACAATAAACAACTTTAGCTCAAGGTTCACCCAAACAATCAGTACCTAAATAGGTTTCACATAGTACACTTATTGAGTTGCCGAGGCAAGCCACCACAATGGTCGTGGTAAAGGCGTGTGACGGACCTACAGCCCTGACCGTCCGCAATGCCGCTCGCCGGTGCTAACATGACATCATGCTTGGGACCGCGTCACAGCGCAGATATTACCAGTAGATAACGTTGTCCTTGTTTCTGTATGTTTGTATCAGGGGGTCATCAATAGGTTCTTTGATGGACAATACAAAAATAATTTGTAACGAGGCGATAACGATGACTGCTCTGCCCCAGACATGATCAAAACATTGGGAAAAAAAAAACATAAAACCATCCATGTGTATTAACTTATCGAATGGGCGGTATTATTAGAGTTGCGATTCAAAATAAGTAACCGTTACATTTACATCAATTGATATTGTTTTGAAGACAATCGTCAATATTGTTTAGAACAAGTAGCGAATTGTGTTCGGTGAAATAAGAAAACTCAATTTTACAAAATACCTCAACTCATTTTTATTAATTTGCAAGGTCTTAATGTAACAGAATATTCTAAATACCATACTGTTAATTAAGATGAAGTTTTTGGTCATATTAATTTTATGTGTGTAAAGATAGTTAAATCAGAACACAGAACAAACATCTCAAGAAGAACAAACATCAGTTTGAGCTTCATACAGAATTAAGAAGGCATTGACAAAAGTTGCCAAGTCACACAAGGCATACCTACTTGATCTAAGCTTACCTACTGCAATATTTCATCTGTGGGGGGCTATTCTCGGCGCGTACTTGACTAAATGCTAATTAGTGATACAATAGTTAATTAAAATTGCATTAGACCTCTACAGTGGTGTCGCCGAATGGTGACTCAGCAGGTGGCGCCGCAAGACAATGATCTCATGTGGTTTCAGCCATCTTTGTGATTTGTTGGCCGCTGCTATATCAGTATTACAACTCCGAATCTTATTCATCATCATCACTAATGACCATGTACTGACCTATAGTTATGACTTAGATTCGAAGTTCTAACAACTCAGCTCAATATCAATTAATTTCCCGAAGAGTGACTTATACTAGACAATAAGTTTTTGTTTTTATATGTCTTAAAGCCGCTTTTTACGAATTTAGTAGCGAGAGCTCTATACATATTGATTGCTTTAGAATTCCGCTGCTGGGTCGAGTTTTTAGAAGGATTATCTATATTTTTTTTTTTTTTTTTTAAGAACTATGTCGCTAAACGACCACATCGTCCTGTAAGACGTTACAAAAACCGGTACCACTAACTTAAAATTAAGTCTTAATAATAATATGTCCAATTTTAGATAATTATGTACTTATATTTAGAGAATTTAGGTCTTATTTAGACCTAATTCAGCCAAATTATACAATACTTGGGCTCGATCTGACAGAGGGTAGGCTAGAATTTGGTCTGACTAAAGTACGCCCTTCTATAATTGTCATTCCGCACACATTCCATCAAAATATGTTGTACGTCTTCTATAACGCCACACTCAATACAATTGGGGGATGTTATTTTTTGCATCAAAAATCCAAACTAATTTGATGGTATATGAGCGGAGCGAACCCTAAGAGCGGTCACTAATTTCTTGCGACTGAGAATGTTATTATCTATCCATGGGTATTTTGCGATCTGAGGTTGAATAGTACGGTACCAAATACCTTTCTCTTTAGATCTCTCATCAAAATATTCTTGCCATAATATTCTACATTTATATTTAACTAATTTAAACTGGTCTAAAAATATAGGAAGTACCTCAAACGGGATTCCATCTACAGTAGCTTGTTTTGCCAACGAATCAACAATATCATTTCCGTTTATCTGTATATGAGATGGAATCCATTGTAGAAATTACTTGTTTGCCGTTTGATTGTAAATTTAAGATTGATTTCAATATTCGGTAGGCAATCGGTGCGCCTCGCGTATATCTATGTTTGTCTGTTCATATGTTCGCTGAATTAAGAAAAACTGCTGAACCTATTATAACGAAATTCTGTATAGGTGTTGTATACAGCTTAAGGAATTATCTATGTTAGATAATATACTTATATCCCCATTTATAAGTGATGAAACAGGCAGAATGATATAACCAGACATTTTGTGAGCTGGGTCACCCTCGTCCGTGGGAAGGTACCCTTGATCTCGATACCTTACACGCGGTCCCGGGTGGTGACAATCTGTTGACAAACCAGGTGGTAGGCCTCTTAACCAAGAGGCTGTCTTGGTCGTAACCTCCAAGTAGCAGGGTATAAACACTGCTGTATTTACATTTGAATGGCACTGTATCAAGTGAAATTACCAGGCAAACGAATGTCTCGGAGTGTCGAGCGCAATGCATTATCACATACAATGGTTAGTGACACTGTAACTGCAACGGACAGACGTGTAGCTTACCATCAAGTCTCGGCAGTTATATAACATAAAAGAAAATATTAAAAAACTCAAGCGGCCACTCTCGGGCACCAACTAGTGTCATTAAAATTTTCACGATCATAAAACATGATTTAATTTGAATCAGTCTTGGAGCAGTGATAGCTCAGTGGAATTGGCTATGGACTGGAGGTCCATGGTTCGAATCCATGCCGCGGGCTTGAGCTTCACAGCATGGTGGAAGGTCATTTTGCAAATGCCCGCCTGGCTAGCCACCACCCTTAAGTAGAAAATATGTCACCAAGCACCTAACGGTGTGTTCCGGCAACTGTCCTTGAGAAGCAGTAAAATAACAGGCACATGAGACTTAATTCGTCGTTGACGAAATGCATCTGTTATAGGCAGAGGTTAGTCCTCTTAAAATCAAGTGGGCCTCGGGCTTGTTCAGGTACAATAACATAAAAAAAAAATTACACATTGTATTCTACTCCCAATTAGAGCAGACTTTATGAATGAACTTAACACATACGTGTATGGACAATACGTGTTAACTTGCCATTAATGTTCAGTAGCAAGCATGTTAATGTTTGCAGAGTGATTAGCCGATTAGAGAATCTGGTTTAACTGCATTAGGCGTAATTACAAATCTGTATTATGGTAACAATTAGCAGTTCTATCATAGTCTATCAAGTGCTAAGATACGCAAACGCATAGTGGAAGGGTACTCAGCGGTGTCGCAAACGCCGGCTTCGGTTTGGCTGCGTGGTGTTTGTGACGTCACGTCGGCTTAACGGGAAAAATAGGCGGAATTGTTACAAGATACATTTATATTAAAATATCAATTTAATGTTCTCATAAAATATTTTAAAAATTTTGATATTATTAAAAACTTTTATAACTTGTCTGATGGACATTTGATAATGGCGGGAAATTTTCTGTGATTTTCAGGATCATAGTAATAATTAGTTGCTTGATATATGAAAATGACAACGGTGTCTATAGCAGGACTTTTTTTTTTATTCAAAATACACAATTGATAATACACAATTTTCGAACGTAAAGCGCGTGTAAACTCATCGAGTGTCCAGCTGCGTGTGAGGGAAAGTATGCCGGCCGGCATATCTGCACTGGTCGACTAATTTCGTTTGAGATGTCGCGTCTAGTATATATAGGTCAATGCCTAATAGCGCCCGAAGCTGCCAACCCTCACCGTCAGACTGCCTACTTCCTCGTTGGTAATAAAACAAATCGTTGAAATTAAATGCAGGTTATTGAAACGGAAGTCGTTTGTGGGAGTTAATGTTCAGGAAACGTTGAGGTAAAAGAATTTCGGGAAATATTAAAGTTAAATGATTGTTCGGACGAGATGAAAGCTCGTTACTCTCGTCCAAATTAAACATCAAAGCTTACGAATCCGAGCCGCCTATTTTAATGGATATTTAATCAGGAAGACAATGAAACCGCTAAGTGGCCTCCAAGGACCATCAGATTTGTTGTTCTTTACTGTTAATAGGCTAGTTCTTAATCACCACCTTTGTTTATTTATGTTGCTGATAAGCTGGCCTTTGACCACTATCTTGACTGATGGTAAGTGATGATGTGGTCGAAGGTGTTAACAAGCTTAACCTAGAATTACTGGCTCTCAAGGACAGATGCCGGAACACACCGTAAGGTGCTTGGCGGCAGATTTATCACTTGATGGTAGCTAGCCAGGCGGGAATTCGCAAAATGCCCTTCCATCATGCGTTGAAGATCCAGCCCGCGGCGGGATTCGAACCACGGACCTGCTGCGCGGTTAGTCCTAAATCCCCATCTCACCTATTGGTAAGTGAGGTTGGAAAACAGATATAAGCTACGAGTAGGTAGGCTGGCCCTCTAAGATAGCGACCGGGACACACTGTTAGGTGCTTGGCGATATATTTTATACTTGAGGGTGGTACCTACCTAGTAAGGTGAACCTACGAAAAATGGTCTACAACACAAAGAGACATTTTTAATAAGTTCACAAGTTGTCCCCTGAGAGAACCTGTTTGTTAGAGAAGACATAATATGTACCAATCCTACATGCGTGGGGTAAGGGTATGAAGAAGACAATGAACTATACATTGGACTATAACGGATTCAAACTAGTTTAAAAACAAGAATAGACATAGGTATTTTTTTTACTTTACTAGTTTTTTTTTTTGTACTAGGTTAACGCCCAGTTTGCAATTATAAGATACTTGGTTACTATACGATAAGAACAAATAAATACTATACTGTATTAGCTGGATTGTCCACTACTGAACACAGCCTCCCCCCATTGAGGAGGGGGAATTATCATAATCCTCATGCAAGGCAGGCGCGTTTCCGGTATTTTACCCTTAGTCGTCTCTTACGACACCCACACGGGAAGAGATAGAGGGGTGACATTCTAGCCCGGCAATCCACGGGCAAATGTTGTTAATTCTTTATCGACTTAATGAAGTATTGTTGACGGATTTTGTAAATAAATAGATTTTTGTACATTTCTAGCGTTTTAATAGCTATAAATAGAAATATTACAGTTTTATGAACCGAACATGATCGCGGTGGCTTTTGCGAAGAGAATTAAAAAAGGCCTACCCTTTATTATATAAATATGAAACAAATTGTCACATGACACATTACGACATTTCTAACGTTAAATAGTAGGCGCGCCAACAATTACTGTAAACACAACCAATATACAAACAAGTTGGATATACAAAAAAGAAATGTTCATTTGTTTTAATTTTTGTCCGATATCATTTTATCAGTGATTAAAAACCACACCAATATAGGTATTACTAAATAATAACTGCGATCAGTATAGCTGATCAGCAATGAATGGTCTTGTTTTTGTTTGGTAAACAAGTTGAAGACATCGTGAATGAAAACTTCACCATCGCGGATAGATGGCAGACAGTCGGACAGACGCCGTGTCGTGACGTACATTATTCACGGACAGGCGGTAAGCAGTCAAGGGCTTATTTACGAGCACATACATGTCTGAATGGGATGAACGTGCTACCTAGCTTGTGTTGTTGAACTAACAGTAACATGCGAAAAGAGCTGGCTATGTGCAAGTCGTTCTTTAAGGGATCAACATCGCAATAGCCCGCACGAGTTTTTTTTTTAATTGTTTTATATCAAACATTTAAAACAACATTTATGTTTTCAGAATTTATTGGTTAAATGAAAGATTGATGAAATATATATATTCAAATAGTAATTAATGAGCTCTCGATAATGTCACCACAAGACTGTAAGGGTGCAGTTTTTATTATTCATTTGACTTATCAAGTTTTAAAACCCCTCTTATATATTGAGTTTCAAGTTCAATATTCATCTTTGTGTCAGATTATACAGACAGCAGACTCAATAAAGTGCTCCCTTTTGTGCTCTTTGGGTACGGAACCCTATTCTTATCTATTTCTGCTTTGAAATATTACGCAATGTAAAATCGGCTTAAAATCTTCTACACATACAAATAACATACTTTTTGCGATACATTTTTGGTTTTATCTGTTCCCTGATGCGATGTAATGATAAGACAGAGAAGTCTTCCATAACCATGCCAGTGTCACCGTCCTAGTTCTGTATGACACTGCACTGTGCTCGTCATTCCGAGAATTCATCAGTCACGTTCATTAAATTAATTCTTATGTCTCATTCGCCCAGTAATTTCACTTACTACAGTGCCTTCACGCCTATACACAGTAGTGTTACAATGTTGTACACAATGCTTCGCGACAGAATATCTGTCACTGAAGTGGTACCCAACAATACAGACTCTAGCTACAGAGACCAACCACCAGACTTTTAGTGGAAACGCATGATAGGAAGAAACTCGCCACTTTTGAGACTACCTCCTGGGAGCTTTCTTCTTTCGAGTCGGCGCGACTTTTATTTTAAATTTTGCTTGACCAGAAAGCAGCCACTTCGATTGCCTTCTGGTTGGCTTCGAGCAAATCATCGCGTGAGCAGATGGTCGGGCACGCGGTACATGTCATAAGGTGTGACATGGTCTGCAGAGGTTCCCCACATTCACAACTGGTGTCTGAGTTGTGTATAAAACCCCATCTGCTTAAGTTATCTTTGCTTCGACCAACCTGAGACCTGAGCCTGTTAAGGCTTTTCCAGGTGGGCCCATGGCTCTTTGTAACCCGGAGGTAGATTTTCGCTAGGAGGGACATATAAGTTTTGAGGGTACTTTGCAGAGTACTTTCCTGGGAGCTACGTCTATAACTGCACCGAAATTGCCGTTCAGATACTCAACGGTGAGAACGACGACGCTCCCTGTTGTCGGTGCGCCACAAACAAAAATTAATACTATACAAGACATCCCCTTCATGAGTAAACATAACTATACAAAGACTATGAACCCCATGAAACCAACTGGGTTTTTGATCGATGTAACTATAGGACAAGACATTTCTCTATAAGCCCTGCTGTTCTGAGCATTATAAACAAGCCTGCAGCCATCAAAACAGCCTCCCCTAACTAGACTGTCGGCAAACACTCGAGTCAAGGCGCCGTCGCGCCGACGACACCAAGTTCAGGGGTGGGGCAAGTTACAATTGCTAAGTCAACCTGAAGGTATTAGAACAAGAATGCAAGCGTGCAAAATTGTATAATGTATTACTCTGAAAAATCTACTTTAACGGATTTATTTTTTCCATTGATAAGGGTTGTGGTATCGATAAGGGACGGTATTGTGGTACATAAAATATAGGAATAACGAAGATTTTTTTATACGAACAAATTAAAATCTACCAACTTATGCCCTATTTTACCAATCGAGGATTTTAATTTATCCGCAGATAACCTTATACTATAGGTCTATAGTATAGACCATTAAAATGTGATAGGCCTTCGCTATAAGAGAACGTCAAGCCTTGTAGCAGATTCTACATTTGATGGATTATTGTCGTGAAAAAAAGAAAATTCCTCAGTTTGGGCTTTTGTGATATGTAACAGAAGGCAGTGTGAATATAGAAATAGTTTGTATTATCAGCTGCACTAGAAATGTATGGCCAAATTTAGTTTCTATCAGTTTTTAGTTTATATGTAATTTTTTATCTGGGATAAGATTATTTTCCTTTGATGTAGCCGTCGATGTCAAATTTCATTAAAATTTATATCAAATTTAAAATCCTGCAACATATTTGGACGTCAGTGGTGACAAAGGTATATTTTAATGTTAAATAGTACAAAGTTATCTGCGTTTTAATGAAGCCCAATATTGGTAAAGTTGGCCCTCAAAATCTAGTTTTTTTTTTCGGGGCCATTAACTTGTAGTTTGTTGTAGTTAGTGTAACTCTATGGATTTGAATAAGTATAGCACCTATTGCTTTTTAGTGTAGAAATAAATTGTGTACTTTTTGTTCATAATGATGATTTTCCCAAATACACAATAAACCATGAATAGTTTTTCTTTCTAAGACCTAGATCTTAGGTCATAGACGGTCAAGAACTCGAACAAGTGCTACATAGGAGGTGTATGATGGACGTTATTAGGTCAGACGGTCCCAGTGCACACAGCACCGGTACACGAGGTGAGAATATTAATTTAATTACACGTGCGGCCCTGGCTCGCTGCGAGGGCACACCCGTTGACATTTAGCCGAATTCGGCCGCACCTGTGTGTACAGTGCGTGCCCTAGAGTGATACAACCTATTTTAAGGGTGTTTTGATGGGTTGTCCCTTTGCTTATAAAGAGGTGAAAATTTAGAGGAATTATTTATATTATTATTAGCGTTATAAGGTTTTTAGAGTTTCGTTATGTTTGTCTGTATGTCCAACCGGACGTTCTTAGGTACATCACGGAATGAGTTACAAACCGGAACTTTAGATAGTGTGTATTTAACGTTGACTCAAAATGCTCAACCTGAAGCGAAGTTTACTTAGCTGTTCTTAACCGATCAGCCAAGTTAAGCAACGTCGCCCGCGGTCATGAGTTGGATGGGTGACCGCTAGCGACATTACTACTGAGCGCTTCCGTGCTTCGGAGGGCACGTTAAGCCGTCGGTCCTGGTTGTTGTCTAAGGATGGCAGTCGTTATAGCATAGTGGTAGGGCATTTTGCGAATGCCCGCCTGGCTGTGGTGTGTTCCGGCAGCTGTCCTTGAGAGCCAGTACTTCTAGGTTAGCCTGAACAACATGTTCGATCATCACCTACCATCAGGTGAGATAGTGGTCAAAGACTAACCTATAAGGAATAAAAAAATATATAAAGTGCTCAAGCTGCCGAACACAGGTGGTCTACGGACAGTATCGATCACGTTAATAACACAGTCTGTAAGCGCCTCACAACGCTCCCATGGCAGTTGACCTCCCTTTTACAACTGTCACCACTCTCTCGGTATGTAATATTTATCGTGTTCCAGTCAGTTATTGACCAATTTCCATGCTGCTCCTGTACAAGTACTGTACAGTTTGGTACGTTTTACGGAGTTTACGTTGTTTATGTGGCGTGTACGCACCACCACAATACAAGGAACGGATTACATGAGAGTGACCGCAACTTAACGATCTGATATACAAGTTGTTCAACGAAATAAATTCAACAATGTATATATAAGTTATTAGTTGAAGCAAGATTTTTTGAAAAATTAAAATAAAACACTAGTTGATTTTTTTATAGCTGATATTTTATAGGCTAGCCTTTGACCACTATCTCACCTGATAATGTGGTGGACAGATTTTTAGTGTAGGCTGGTAGCTAGCCAGGTGGGCATTCGCGAAATCCTACCACCTTGCTGTAACGACTGCCATCCTAAAACAAGAACCGGGACCACGTGCCCTTGGAAGCACGTGCACGCTCAATAGTAATGTCACTAGCGGTCACCCATCCAACTCATGACCGCGGCGGACGTTGCTACTTAGCTGATTGGTTAAGAACGTCTAAGCAAACTTCGCTAAGAGCGCTTCAAAAGCTTATCAGCAAAAAGTGTTTTTACAGCCTTTTTTTTGTCTTAAAAAGATTTTTCTTTCACACTAAAGAAATATAAACTGGTTTGTCCAAGTCGTACGAACGAAAATGTTGAAACAAGTTGTATTGTTCGCGTGCAGCCCTGTTATGTTAATGGGCGAAACTTTCCACCATTGCAAGCTCAGTAATAACAGTTCAAAACTGCAGTTTTCCCGGAGTTGGAATGTTGTCGATATTGTGGTGTTTTTCCAATTTTCAACGCAGGGGACGATGGTGGCGAGCTATAGACAAAGTTTGCCCGTGGGGTGCCCTCTCCACCCCATATCTTCCTGTGGGATTCGTAAGAGGCGGCTAAAGGAAAAATAGCAGAAGGTGGGAAGCAGCGCCTTCTGCGATCCCCAACCCGCCAAGCGAGGAGATTATGTCAAACTGGCTGACAAGAAATGGCTGTGTTCAGCAGTGGACGATCCGGCTGATACAGTACAGTAAGGTTCCATATCAAAAGACCACAGTAACGTACTGGCCAATGTGAAGGTCAAACTCGAGCTACAGGGCTTTCAGTGGTTGTTATTGAACCGCACCTACCCTTTGCGTGAGCAGAGCTATTTATACACGTTATTTAGGCAACTTTGTCATGGATAGTTACGGAGAATTACAGCTGTTAAGTCAATGAAGACCATGGTTACTGTGCACTTTAGTTTTAACTATATTTAGCATCGATATATTTTTAAAGCAGTGATCACTAGGCAATGACAATGCATGGAATGATGTGTTGCATCTTCCGATCTAATCATGTGGTCCGGCAGCTATCCTCAGGAGCAAGTTCCCATTAGGTCTGTTTACCATCTTAGACCGCATCATCATATACAATAAGTTGGCGGTCTAAGAATCAGCACATAAGGAATATAACGATTAAAAGTAAAATTAATGAGGACTATGGTCGGAATAGAATTTTTGCAAAACACAACAAACGTTTTTGTAGCAGTAAAACTCTTTTTGTGAGTTTATCTGGGGAAGTACTGCTAATATACCTATTTCTACCGCCAAGCTTGTGTTCCGGTTTGAAGGGTATGGGTGCCGGTGGAATTACAGGCGTATGAGACTTAACAAATTAATGTATCAGTGCAGTGAGGAACTGCATCTGTTATATTAGAGATACCACTTAACTCCGGGTGAGCCTCACGATAGCAGAAACAAAAAAAAAAAACAGTAGGTTTGCTTGTTCCATCGATAGAACAAAAAAAACTATTTTTTTTAAACCATAAAAAATAGAACCGTCTTCGACAAGTTATTTCACACATTTGAGTGTAGAAGTCAGCTCCATTTTTTGGTATTTTTTTTACCCTTTTTAGTGACCCTTGCTACTTATGGGATCCATTGTCATTCACTGTCAATGACTATATCATCAAGATAGGAAAATAGTTTTCAGTTATGAGTGTAACTCAAATCAAAAGCGGCTTGACCGATGTTAATAAAATTTAAATATATTCCACACGGCAAGCATCAGCTTTCAAATAAAAAAGAATCATCAAAATCGGTTCACCCAGTCAAAAGTACTGAGGTAACAAACATAAACAACAGACGAATTGAGTACCTCCTCCTTTTTTTGAAGTCGGTAAAATAACGATAGGTTTGCTTGTTCCATCGATAGAACAAAAAAAACAAAATAAGTTTAAAATTGAAGAGCATGAAATTGCAAAGTAAATTTCCTAGCCGGACTGTTTTAGCCTTCGAGAAAGTAACCCGAAGAGACGCCATTCTATTAGCTTTGGAGGAAACAAATTTCTGTCAATTTTTCTCATATCGAAACACGTTCTAATTGGCTAAGCCACGACCACGTGATTTATAGTGATGGGACGGAATGAATGTGCAATTTTAACCGATATCGATATAGTGCATACTTAGAACATCAACGTGGTAATATATCTATAAACATCTTAAGCGTTGAGTGTGAATTCTATTTATGCTTGGCTGTAAGAAGTAGATAAACAATGGAAACTACTGTGTAACAAAACCTAATGCTAGCCAATTACAACGTCAAATACACTTACAAACTGCTGTATTGGCAGGATTTTCCACTTCCGAACACATCCTCCACCATTGAGGGAGAGTTTGCCACAATTCCCACGCTTGGCAGGCGTCTTGGGCATCGCAGTTTAAGATATCAGTTCCTCAGAAAGCGCTGCTTCCTACCTTTCGGTATTTTACCTTTAGTTACCTCCTACAACACCAATGACACCGATAGCAATGGTGGAGTAAAATTCTAGCACGGTACCCCACGGGATACTTATCAATTTACACTTATAAATTAACATGAGTCACTCACCGTGTCTATTCTACTAAGTCTATTTTTAATGAAGTCAGCGCATTTTAGCTAATCCACATAATGTAAGTTAATATTTTAGTTTTCACAGCTATCAATAAGAGAAAATAAAAAACAGAAGAAATATGAAGCAGTGATGGCTCAGTGCCAATGGCTATGGACTGCCGTGCCGCATGTCCATGGTTCGAATCCCGCCGCGGGCTTGAGCTTCAAAGCATGGTGGAAGGGCATTTTGCGAATGCCCGCCAGGCTAGCGACAACCCTCAAGTAGAAAATCTGTCGCCAAGCACCTAACGGTGTATTCCGGCAGCTGTCCATGAGAGCCAGTAATTCTAGGTTAACCTGAACAACCTCTTCGACCACATCATCACTTACCATCAGGTGAGATAGTGGTCAAAGGCTATGTAATTAACAACTATGTCTCAAGGTGACGGGCGCAGTGCAATTCGTGACTTGTAACGAAATGCATCTGTTATAGGCAGAGATTAGTCCGCTTAACATCAGGCGGGCCTTGTGCTTGATCCGTCACAATTACATAAAAAAAAGACTAAAACAACGGAAAAAAATTTAAGTTAGAATACTCATTCTAACTTATAATTTTACCAAACTCATTCAAGCTTACCAAATATTGTTTTATAAGCTTTAAGTTATATATATAGGTTATAAATAAAGTAATTAATATGATTCGCATCTCCTAAAATAAGTAAAATATTAAATGACTCCCTAAATAACCTAATCAAATATCAAACTACGACATCATTGAAAAAAATTAGATCGCTGAGTATTAAGAAATTTGGTATTTGAAAATATTTAAAATGGTTTATTATATAAGGCTTCCTTCGAAGTGTAACAGGTTTAGGTATAAAATAAGTATTTGAGTGTATTTAGATATACATAAAACTAATTCAAACAAGTAAAATAAAGATCTTTTATACAATACATATAATAAATTGAATAATAATAATAATGACCATATAATAAGTGTATAGGTGCAGTAGATATTTTACTAACTATGTAAGACAAAACTATATAGATAGAAATTAATAAGTTGTGCGATATCTGTTTTAATTCCACTGTATCTTTTAGAAGCAGTGATGGTCCAGATGACTATGAATTTCCGTGTAGAAATTCCATGGTTGGAATCTAAAATTTACCATAAGAAGGGTATCATAATATCGACAATTTTATCTATATAAAATCGATATACACCACCATAAGCACTGTAATCACAACACTAGGAGGAAGGATATTTTAAATTTGGAGTGTGTCCGAAACAACACACTAGTTGCCAGATAAACCGAACCATAAATTCCACTCTCGAGGTTAGTTTCTCGATGGTTTTAGCACACTGTCGAATTTTGGTGGGGCTGTAATAATAATAGCTGTGTCCCGCGGCTTCACCCGACACAATGATGGAAAGCGTTAGTGATAATTATGAAAAGTATACTATTTGTTAATCCAACACCTAAAATCTAGATAGCCAGTTTCATCTAAATCAGTTCAGCGCGAAGCAGTAACAAACATACATAATAATAATAATAATAAATCTTTTTATTTTATCTGAACATTTTTACAAATTTGAGGTGGGGACTACCTTTTAAGTATAGAATACCTGTGCCAGGTAGACCCGCTCTTCCTTATCTTAACATTAAGATTTATACATATATATTATACATACATACTCACATGCTCACTCACTCATTCACAATCTTGGACATATACAATTTTGGTGTGATTCCATTAAAGAAGCATAATAAACTAAGTGTATACTATCAGGTATATTCGAATAGTAAATACTATAAAGTATCGCAAATAAGGGTTATGCAACAGTCTAGACTCGGACACGAAGCGAAAGGTACGAGAGACTTTCACTTTCTGAACAGTTTTGGCTTCACGCCAAAACGAACAATTCAATCTTTACAAATGGCTACATAATAGCACCGTAACTACGGTACAAGTATATCAGAGTGGGTAAATAAAAGAGACACGAAACACGATTTGCTGCGAATCTTGAATGTCACCGATGATTTCGAATTCACTGATTAGTGATTATAATTGTCTTTTATACCTGATAAGTGAGCCTTTGACCACCATCTCACCTGATGGTAAGTGATGATGTGGTCGAAGATGTTGTTCAGGCTAACTTATAATTACTGACTCTCAAGGACCGCTGCCGGAACACACCGTTAGGTGTTTGGTGACAGATTTTCTACTTGAGGGTGGTAGCTGGCCAGGCGGCTACTTCCCCACACTGAAGGTACCGTCGTTCCATACAGTAAGGAAGTTAAGAATCTTAGGGTTATACTTGACAGTAACCTCTCATGGAAACCTCACTTAGCTTCTATAAGCCGTAAAATCTTTGCAAAAATCTCTTCGAAGGCTACGTAATTTTCTTTCTACTGCCCCAAGTTTCGCTCGCACAATCTCTGCTTTTGCCTATTCTTGATTATGCCCATGCGTGCTACCTCGACCTTACGGAGGAACAGCTAAAACATCTTGAGCGCCTCCAGAAATTACTATATAAGATATATTTTCAGTTCCATTCGTCTTCGCCGGGATCCTCACCGTCTCTACAACATTTTGTTTAATCCCACTTTACCCCTCTCAGATTACTCAATCAAAGCGTGGGAAAAGGTTATGTATCCTGCATAACTTTTCGACGACGCGATGGTTCCAGTTATAAATCCTTAGTATTGTCGGATAAATACAATCGCATAGAGTCAAAGCTTATATTCGCGTTTTAAAAGTTAAAACACGAATGTTTGAAGAGTCAATACAATCGACATTCTTTCATAATCGTGTCGCGATCGGCGCACTGTTTGCATGACAATACACTACACGTATAATATATATTATAAAACTGTCACACACACAAACAAAGACATTTTTGTGAGGCAGTGATAGTCGAGCGGTTATAGCTATGTACTGTCATATCCCAGGTCCATGGTTCGATCCTCACCGCCGCCGGCTTGAGCTTCACCAGCACGGTTCACGGCAGCAGTCCTAAAGCCAGTAAAATTACAGGCACATCAGACTTAACAACTGTATGCATTAGGGTCACGAACGCAGTGCTGTTTAACAATTGTGACGAAATATATCTGTTATAGAGGTTACCCCAGTAGGCTTTAACATTAGGTGGGCCATCGGAACCATCGGAATCATCCACCCCTCTTTTGCCATCGGAACCCGGAGGTCAAAAAAAAAGTTTAGCGTCATTGAATGTTTTTCATAAAAAATATTGAAATTGACATAAAAAAATTGAAAATTCATCTAAAATAAGCAAGACTCAAGTTTATTTTTATCAGATTGTAGAATACTGCGACAAGGTACCACAACATTGTGGTACAACATTATACAAGGGGTATGCAAAAATGCTCGTTTATTATGCTCGTATAATGGCGCACGTCGCGTGCCTCACGGGTTTTCGAAGCAATCAAGGCGGAAAAGGCTCGACGAAAGGAATTCCACGTCAGGCAGGACGTGAAACGTTAAACTTACAAAAAAAACTTGTGAGAGACTTTGCAACGTGACGAAAGAAACTCTTTAAACCTTGGTAAAAACTTGTACAGTACTCAACTAGACTTAGAAATTAAACTGTCTTTTAAAATAGTTGTAAAATGTACGGACAGTTTGAGCTTTCAGGTATTATATTACCATCATCTTCTTTGCCGTACCCCGCTCGTGTGGAGTCAGTACAATGTCTCATGTATTTGTTTTAAAGCAACAAAAGTTTTTTTTTAAACCAGACTGGGTACCACTTGACCTCTATCTCACCTAATGTTAAGTGATGATGCGATCGATGATGGAGCGTGCTTACTCAAAAGATTCACTCGCGTTTTGAAGATATTGTATTTGTTTATATTTAACCGGAAACAGACTCAGGCAGGTTGTGCCATTCCCGGGCGATTCGTATGATGAACAAAGACGCAAATCGCTTCGTTCTGGTAAATGGAATATCAACCATATAGCGATGGCGCTTCTGAGTACCCCTGGATGTCCGATTGTAGAATGGGGATGGCAGAACCAAATTATGAAGTTCCGTGGCATACTCTCCGAAATTTATCCGTTAAAAAACCGATAAACTTGCGGCGATGCTCGAGACTCTGGAGTCTCTTGTGTACTAGTTGGTCGTCGTTAATGAGTCTCTTGGGTCTTGTCTCAATAGCTTCCAGTGTCTCCAGCTGGTATTTGGCAGTATATATGTTTTCGTTAACAGCAAGCATGACAAATACAACGCCATTATTGTTAAAAAAGTTTGCTTTGGTTTCATGGCTGGTCGCCTTGGCCAGAATTCCTCAGGAGTACTCTTTGGTAGTGTACACGCAAACTTTTGGATAATCAGTATTAGTATTATAGTTTGGATATCAGGACATTAATATGGTAAGGAGCCTTATATTGTGTTCATGTTTCGAACCCTATGCCGCAATCTTGAGCATGCCGCTTGGGAATGCTTTCTAGGTTCGTATACCATAAGGAAATAAGGAGACAGAAGTTCTATCGCGTGCCAACAGGTAGCGGTAACACCTCACTCATATCGAAGCGAGTGGTGGCATGCGGCTCATTAGGTACTTTTTCCCTAGATCACCTTTAACGACATCCAGCTGGAGGACATAAAACACTTCTTACATTCCTAAGCCAAGAACTGCAAGCTGAGGTAAACTGATCCGAAAAAAATACAACACATCAATGATCAACCTCGTGTAGGATGCGTCGTAGCCATGACAATAACTAAACGTTTATTGATTCTTGGTACGTGATGCCGTCCAGTTATCGATTAAAGAATAAAAAGTCTCTTCCATATCCTCATGTAGAACGTCGTAAACAGCGACTGAGGGAAAGAGCCCGTTACGTGCATCAAGCTATTCTCCCTTGAGCTATGAGTAAGATGTGAAAGAGAACATAATTTTATAATGTTTTTGTGTTGTTAGAGAAAACACATTGTCAAACAATCCAACATAGATATATGATGATAGAAATATGAAGTACTAGTGATATTATTGTTGCCCGCGGGGTTAGAATGACACCCCTCTAGTTTCTTCCCATGGGAGTAGTAAGAGGCGACGAAGGGACAAATACCAGAAGGTGGGCAGAAGCGCCTTCTGAAGCACTGCTATCTTACACTGCGATCCTCAAAACTCCTGCCAAGCGTGGAGATTATAGCAAACCTCACCTCTCCTTGAGAAGGGACGAAAGTGGACGATTAATGGCTGTTACAAGTACACCTATATCAATTTTCGGGCTACATTCACGCTCTCTCTGTGCACTAATAATAACCGACGACGTACAGACGTAGACACTACTTCTACTTTTCCTTCTCAAAACCTAGAAGAATACTGTTTATTCATTACCCTATACATACATAACAATGTTCCTTTACGTGTTTTATGCCCGAGGGAGTAACTGTGCAACGCGGACTGAACCGGTCTTAATTGAGCAGTATGCGCTTGCGCTTTAGGTCAATGTAATGTTGAAAATTACAAGAGTATTTGTGAAGTACATCTCAAAGACTAGATATATAAACAGAGGTCACGTTATTGTACTATTTTTTTTTATGTTATTGTGACGGAACAAGCCCGAGGCCCACCTGATGTTAAGCGGACTAACCTCTGCCTATAACAGACGCATTTCGTCAACGACGAATTGCACTGTGCCCGTCACACTGAGACGTCCAGTTGTTAGGTCTTATTAGCCTGTAATTTTTCTGGCTCTCAAGGACTGCTGCCGGAACACACTGTGAGGTGCTTGGCGATAGATTTTCTACTTGAGGGTGGTCGCTAGCCAGGCGGGCATTCACAAAATGCCCTTCCACCATGCGGTGAAGCTCAAGCTCTGGGCGGGATTCGAACCATGGACCTGCTGCACGGCAGTCCATAGCCAATGCCACTGAGCCATCACTGCTTCACTTTTTAAAAGTGTCATCATCTTCATACCCTTATCTCACAAATACAAGATCACACTTTGACAGAAGACAGAATAAGAGAGGATAATATAAAAAAGTAATTGAAAGTCAGTACCGTATTTTCGACTTTATTATTTATTGTCGGGTGTAAAATTTGAGTACTAAGCGAGTGTATTTTTAATGTACGAGTATAGTAGTGGTGCGCTGCCGGTGGCGCAACTTTTGATATATTACACGCTATGGTACATTGTGGCAATTTTGATCATTTCCGAATGTATGGGGAGTGGTATACCTAAGGTGAGTTTTAGAATGTTAAAAATCCAGTATTTTACAAATATTTTAAAATTATGGCACCGTTCGCGCTTCAACAAACGGAAAACGATTGAGAGTCGCGGGCCGAGTATATTAAAATGAGAAGATGTCGAAAAAAAACTGGAATGAAATTATTACTACCTAAAAGTCGCATGTCATACAAGAATCTGATCTGGTGTTCTTGGGATAACAGTATAAGATGTTTAGACTTCGATTTTATGGCCAACCGGAATTATTTTGGCATTAGACTTCATATCTTGAGTTATATATCTCACAATATGAGGCATCCTGCCCATTAATAAAATAATAAAGTTATAATTTCGATCATGCACGATGCCAAACATTTCGTAACTCTCCATCCATATAAGGACGTCTGCGCTCACGACCAGATCATAAAATTATAATAACACGTTACGTCATTCCAACAGCATTCTGGACACGTGTTCAGTATTTGAGCGACGAGATCTTTTTAACTATTCTGTGTGTGTAATATTGCAAAATAAAACTACTAAAGTGGCACTTTGAGTTCAAGACGTCTCGACTGAAATTTATGTTTTTGCAAGTGGGGCTTTCATTATTTTTTATTTCCTGTCCTTATCTTCTCCTTCTGTAGAATTATTTAATATTATTTCAAAGACTATCACATGCTAAGCGAATTTTTGAAGCAATGATGGCCGAGAGTTAACATCTATGTACTGCCGTTCCGCAGGTCCATGGTTCGATCCACCCCGGCTTGAACTCCGCATGATGGAAGGGCATTTTGCGAAAGATCGCCTGGCTAGCTACCACCCTTAATAAGTTGGCATCGTCAGGACCACTGTGTTCTAGTTATGAATGAAATTCTATTGCTATTATTATCGCCGATGCCAATGGGTTAAGTAGAAAATCTGTCGCCAAGCACCTAACAGCATGTTCCGGCAGCAGTCCATGAGAGCCAGTAAAATTACAGGCACATGAAACCTAACAACTGTATGACTCAGTATGACGGGCACAATGCAATTCGTCGTTGACGAAATAGATGTGTTATGGGCAGAGGTTACTCCACTTAACATCAGGTGGACCTCGGGCTTGTTCCGTAACAATAACATAAAAAAACATGTGACTTAACAACTGTATGTTATTTCTCACATGGGCGCAGTGCAATTTGTCACTTGTGACGAAATGCATCTGTTATAGGTAGAGGTTACTCCACTTAACATCAGGTGATTGTATAAAAAAAAAACACATTTAAAAAATGTTGTACTCTAAAAGTTTGTAAACATGAAACTCTTACGTTTATTTTAACATGTCTTTACCACGTTGGTCTATTAAACTCTTCAACTGCTTGTCACAGGTGCTACCTACAAGAGTTACTCACTCCACATCTTGTCGATTCTACTTACACCACACATAAATCTTAACATTTACATCTCTACCACGTGCTCTCCCCTTTCATTCCTGACTATTTCATTGGCCAAATTTCAGATTCCTACATTACGAGTGGTCTGATAATTTCTTATTCATGGGCATTCATCGATAAATCAGCGCTTAAAATAATTAAAGATCGAAGAAAAGAGATAAGAGACAACTATTTGATATTAGAGGACAGCGGAAATAAAATTCAAATTTGTTCCTTTGGGTGTTTGAGCTTTCTCTGAACAATATGATATATAAATTTTATTACAGAGAGGTATTAAACAAGTTTTTTACATTTAATCACATTATTCATAGAAATATTTTCTCCAACTGACCTAATCTATCAGAAGCACGAACGCTGACCAGTAAGAGAGAAACTCAAACTCCTATAAAAACCAAATTTATCATTTTCTCCCGCTGTCCGCTAACATCAATTAAATTTTTCGAACTGTTGTGATGAAAATAACTATTTCTGATGAGATAGTAAAGTAGCAATGTCTTTTCCTTTTCAGTAACTATTATTACGTGTATTACCTTCCGCAGCAAGCAGTAAAAACAACTATGTATTACCTGAAAAGAAATAAAAAGATTTATCAATTACAGAAAGATTTCCATATCATGCATTATAGCCACACTCAAATATTTTAGCTTGTTTATCAACTAAGTTACAACATCCGCAGCGGTCATGACTTGGATGGGTGACCGCTAGTGGCTACTACTGAACGTGCACATGCTTCGACGGCACGCTAAGCCGTCGGTCCCGGTTGTCGTCTTATAATGGCAGTCGTTATAGCATAGTGGTATCCTATCATCTATACCACCAGGTAGGACATTTTGCGAATGCCCACCTGGCTGTCCATGAGAGACAGTAGTATCTTCAACCATATCATCCCTTACCATCAGATGAGATAAGGGTTGGCTAGCCTATGCCAGCGGCACCTGATTGCTAATATATCCTGGTATATTTCCAATATTTAAGAAGAAGTCTCTAACATGAAAAGGTCCTCGAATCACCACCACTAGTTACTTGACACTCAAAGAACCTCTAAAACCAACATCTGATGAGCTCACTTTGCAAACTACCACTAAATCTATGCAGGTAGGTACCGAGTAGATCCTCCACCCACAGTACAATAGCAGTTACTACCAAGGCTCGGTAACTGCGCCATCAGGGCTGGCACAGTTAACCATGACGTCACAGGTCGTCGACCTCCCACCGGACGCGTACTACCTGCCACTACGGCGAAGGTTAGAAGGTACTACGTACATATAATTTACCAACATCGCAAAGGTCATTAAGTTTGGTAGCCCGAAAAAGCCTTGATAGTTTGAATTCAAAGACCATTTGTGTTTCTCTTTGCGAGCTTTCTTTAATGTTGTGATGTTGACGCCACATAGGCTTTAGTGATAGCTAACTGATGAACAGAAACGTATGATAGAATAGAATAGGAAAGTTTTACCAGTCTTATTGTATTATTGTACAAGCGAAGAAAGGTCTCTGTTGTTGGAAACCTTTCCTTGATAGCCAGTAATTCTAGTTTAGCCTGAACAACTGTTCGACCACATCACCACTTACCATTAGGTGCGATAGAGTTTGAATTTTTTTTTTAATTCCTGATTGGTAAGTTACTGACCACTATCTCACCTGATGGTAAGTGATGATTTAGTCGAATATGTTGTTCAGGCTAACCTAGAAGTATTGGCTCTCAAGGACAGCTGCCGGAACACACCTTTGGGTGCTTGGCAGATTTTCTACTTGAGGGTGGTAGCTAGCCACCGCTAGTGACATTACTACTGAGCGCTTCTGTGCTTCGGAGGGCACGTTAAGCCGTCGGTCCCGGTTGTTGTCTAAGGATGGCAGTCGTTATAGCATGGTAGTAGAGCATTTTGCGAATGCCCGCCTGGCTAGCGACCATCCTCAAGTAGAAAATCTGTCGCCAAACACCTAACGGTGTGTTCCGGCAGCGATCGTTGAGAGCCAGTGAAATTACAGGCACATGAGACTTAAGGCCCAGTATATAAGAAATAATGCTAACAAAATGTAGAAAATCTCATAAACCAGATACCGCATGGTACTGCAATTTATATACACAATACTCAAGGATATAGGTAGTGTGCTCATAGCACTCAAAACATGTTTCCTAATAATTGGCTCGATACAAAAAATTGACAAAAATCCCTCTGAAAATAAAGGTTTTCTACTTTTTCCGCTAGATTTTAATGTATTAAGATATGATTTATTTTCTAAAATATAGAATTTTTAAGTGCAATAAAACTTGCTGTTTTATTTTTTACAAAAAAAGCATGGTTAATGTGTAATTAGTCTGTTTCTAAAATGTCGCATACGCCCTTTCATTCCAAGAAGCGTTAACATCATGCCGCACTATTTTCTCCAGCGATCCACGTATAGCGCTATCATTATCGTTCAATCCGCGGCCAGCCGCGTTGAGCGTCGGACCTGTGTCGCTTTTCTCAGCGATCTCGATTAAATAAAAATATGGGTAAAATTACAAATAAACGCTTTGTAGGTACAACAAATATTTATACAAATCGCCAAAAACGCATCTTGGACATAATAAGGCAGGCATATATAGTTTTACCTCCATTTATATTTACTATCATGAATGTAATTTTCTAATTTTAATTAATTCATCATATTACTGTAACATTATCACAATAAAATAAACATGCAAGATTTTATAAGACGTAGGAACTACTTGAGCTACCTAAAGTCATTATGAGCGTTATTCTGAATTTTTCATAATATGAACTTTTACATAAATTTACAAATTCTTCTGACAGTATGGCACAAAAGTCTGTAAATATCTCTTATTTTCGATTTCAATCGCTATGTCTAAGTGGCGCAATCTTAGACAGGTCAGACCAGAATCTGAAAGAGCTGAGTTCGAATCTGACGCATTTATTTTTTGTCTGCTGTTTTTTTTTTATTAATATTTTATACGTATTTACATATAATTTAGTTATCTAACGACTTTTCAATTCTTGAATGTAAATCTTGTACATTTTTACCTTGATTTCGTAGCTAACCTACGTTGGCTACTCTTTAGTTTTTACGTTGCCGTATAAATCATATCGGTTCGGAAGGCCGAATCCCGTGGCTCGAAGCTCATGATCTGTCACTGTGATTCTTTTTGGTCAATTTTATTTTTTCCTCATAATTATAATATTATATAATAATTACGTGCACCATAAAAATAAATCAATTATATTATTACAAGCTCTATTGCGTACTATGCGAAAATAGTATTTTACAAATTATTGGAGCACGAAATCGTAAATATCTCTTATTTTCGAATAGTGTCGTAATGTCTGAGTGGCGCATTCTTAGAAAGATCAGACTAGTATCTGGCAGAGCGGAGTTCAAATCTGACGCACTAATTTTTTGTCTACTATTTTTTTTTTATTAATTTATTTGTCATATTTACATATAATTTAGTTATCTAACGACTTTTCAATTCTTTAATGTAAATCTTGTACATTTTTTCCTTCATTTCGCAAATTTATTAGGTACCTTGAGTTTCTTTGTTTTCATATCATTAGAGAGTTTAGTATATCTAATGTACGTGAATAATGTAAGTACTTACTACTTAATCTAGGTACACCTACCCATGTTCTTTTTGTAGATCTCGGAAAAGAATGTCCATGAAAAGAATCCTGGATGGACATGAGTCAATGGAAACAATGGAAAGGTATGAAAAACATGAACATGCTGAAATTATACCTAGGTATACCTACTTACTATGATGAAAATATTGTTGCGGTCACAGCGTAACAGTAACAGTAAAACTAATATGATCATACAAATCTATGTTGTCATGGAGTGCCTAAACACCGTCCCTCTCTCCGTCCACTAATATAAAAAAAAAACTTTCAAACATGAAAATGTATTGAAATATTCATGTTATTATTATCGAGTACATATAAGTTAGTAGGTTATAAAAAGGTGGCTGTAAAAGTTAGATACGATATAGTGATACTGAAGTTTTTGTGTTAAAGTTACTATATGAGTGATATGGTCTATTATTATTAATTACATACAATTTAGTGCGCTTTGAATGTGTTTATAGTTCTGAACTCATGTCACTGGAAAACTCCTTGGAGAGCGCAATAGTTGATGACACATGCACCACTCCAACATTTGGAAGGTAAGGCAGATTGACATTTCGTAAGGCGTGTTTATATGCATTGTCATTTAATTATTTTTGTATTTTGTGTACCTATATATATATATTTATTGCTGATAGGTAAGCCTTTGACCACTATCTCACCTGATGGTAAGTGATGATATAGTCGAAGGTATATAACAAGCTTAACCTAGAATTACTGGCTCTCTAGGACAGCTGCCGGAACACACCGTTAGGTGCTCGGCGACAGATTTTCTAATTGAGGGTAGTCGCTAGCCAGGCGGGCATACGCAAAATGCCCATCCACCATTGCGGTGAAGCGTAAGCTCAAGCACAAGGTCAACTTCATATAGCTAAGCGAAAAACTTGTGTCCTTGGAATTTGGATGGGTGAAGACAGACCACTGCATGTAGAGCTCATTGAAAAGGATTCCGATTTTTTCTTTACAAAAATGCTTCTGAAGTTGAAAGTCTTCTACTTTGACCATATTTTGCCAGAACTTCTAGATCCCAGACACACCAGAAATTTGCCACTTCGAGGATTACCTGACCCTAATAAACTTAAAGAAAATATATCTAGCCTTAACTCCGAGTCTGAATTGATGGCTTGTGAAGATGCATTCGAATTATGCATTGGCATGGATAGTTTTTAATGTTCATCGTATATTTTGGCCTCATCATCTTTTTAAAGTCAAAATCAAAATCTGAGGAAGGATGAAGGTCAATTACAATTTTTTGTATTGAAATATTCTACATTGTACTGCCGCGTTCAGCAAATAAATTGTATAGAGCCACTGCGAGAAGAACGGGCGAGAAACTCGGGGCCATTCTTTTAAACGTCTTTTAACATTGTGTTACATACTAACTATATAATAAAGTTATTACAATATTTGTTTAAATTATGTAGGCGAGAGGAGATAGCTTGGCAGATGTGGAATTGTCCAGGAATTATTGTCGTTTAAGTTATCAGAAACTGTGTAGTAGGATTTTAAATCAATATGCTTTTCACGTGCAACTTGAATTTCTCTTCTGTGAGTGTTGTAATATGTTTGAGAACTTTATTATAAAACCATACACAATTACCTAAGAAGGACCTTTTATTTGTCTTTGCTAATTTAAATCGTGGCACCGCTATTTTTATTCCTAGTATTGTAGTCGTGATTGTTACGGTTTAATTTTATTGTGTTCCGCGTGTCTCTCTACTTTGTAAATTTTGTGTTCCGTGAAACCATTTTAGGTTTGTAATAACTTATAATATTTATATAAGAAATAGATTATACATATGTACGAGTATGGGTCGGAATCAGAGAGGTGAGCATTTTAGGTTTTCAAATATCTAAGAAATTAAGTTTTATTTTGAAGAAAACTAACAAGTGAGGTCTGTTGTGTTATTTGTCATGAACGCACAAAATATATATTTTAGAAATTATACCTGTTAATAAGTATAATGCCAAGTCCAAATGTCATTTTGGGAACACTTTTAAATATTTTTTTTATAAATAATAATATAACCAACGAATTTAAGAATCACCTTCACGATATTGTAATTAACATGTTCCTAAATCGGAAAATGTTGTTATTTTGTATATTTTTATAATGAAAACACGTGCCTTATTTTTAAAATTACTATCCATAAATTATATATATAGTATGCATATGCATAATGTCAGAAGTTTTTAATATTATATATATGTAGAAAAATTTGTTAAATGGTGATAATATGCAACGACGTGTTTTATAATATATCATGTCCATTTTTAATCAGTATCATTTTCCTACCCTTATCTCACTTATATAGAATCGGTATAGGTATATCCCCCATGGGGCGCCTGGTTTGAGTGTCACCCCCCCATCTCTATCCTTGAGTATCGTAAGAGCCGACTAAGAGTAACACACCAGAAGATGGGCAGCAGCGCTCTCTGAGGAACTGATATCTCACAGCGATCTCCAAGACTATTTCACAAGCGTGGGTATTATGGCAAATCTCCCCGATGGAGAAGACCTCGTTCAACGGTGGACGCTACGGTTGATGTGATGGTGATGATATTTAACAAAACCCTATGCACTATATGAGCGGCCACCGTCTCCATGAGATTTTTTGTTGGCTATCGTTTGATCAAAAATATTGGTAAAAATACCCAATAGTATACCATCTATCTGTGGTTTGATCGGAGGGCATAAGAGCTTTTTGAGTCTCGATTTTGCACGTAATACTTCTTTCAGTAATCTTTTCTGTAATACAATTCATATACCAACGCAAAAATTCGAAAGTTAAAAATGTAGTGATAAATAATCAAGATTAGAGTTGTACTACCGTAGGTATGATAAATTTATTAACTGTGCCACGCTAACATTGTCAGTATATTTTTTGGTATCATAAATATGTGGTAGACGGCGCTTCAGCACATACTATCGTGTGTGACAAGATAGTTTCTACTAATTTTACTAGATGGCGCTCCAAACAAATTTTAATTAATAAAATATCGCCACTGAATCGCGAACGTGGTGGTGTGTGACAAGATAGTTTCTACTATTTTTACTAGATGGCACTCCAAACAAATTTCAAATAAAATAAATATCGCCACTGAATTGCGAACGTGGCGCCATGTACTCGGCGAACAATAAAACGCGCGGAGAATTGGAGATCTAACATCTTTCCCTACAATGCAGCCCCTTAACAACTATGTCTCTAGATGACGGGCGCAGTGTAATTCGTGTCTTGTGACGGAATGCATCTATTATAGGCAGAGGTTAGTCCGCTTAACATGTGGTGGGCCTCGAGTTTGTTCCGTCACAATAACAATAAAAAAAAAAAAAATCTTCAAATATCAATTATAAACTTATATGTTTCATTAGCATGTTTTAAAAAATAACCTATTTTTTAGCTACGACGCAACTTGACAATAAATACATACGACCAATACAAAAAGAACGAATATTGGACACCATTAATTATGACACCAATATGCATGCGTTTGTTATGTATAATACTCATGTTTTATGCAAATAAATGATTATCTTATCTTATCTTGGTGGTATAAAAGAAAAGTTCATTTGTTTTATAGTTGGTTGGTTAACATTTTACCCACATGATACTTAACTTTTCATCTGATGATTGAAAAACTGCATTAGTCGATGAGACAATGTGTAGATAAGTAATACTCGGGTCTCGACAAGACAACACATTAGCAAACAATGCGCAGACGACAATGGCGTCGCTGAGGGCGTCGTTCAGTTAATCTCACTTTGGTCTTAGAATAATGAAGTAAGAAACAATGGACACTTGGTTCGTTGTTTCGTTTAGTTTGTTCGATGTATGATTACCGTCTTTTAAAAAAAAAATACTATTATTTACATTACTTATCTACATTTAACGAGAATATTATTTTTAACATTTACAATTTTTCCAGTAATTATTTCATCTCGATCATTAATCGAACCCACGTCTACCAGTTTAATGCACAGGTGCCTCAACCACTAGGCTATCAAGATTCCCGCTCGAGATGAACAATTTTACGGTCCGAAAATGTTTACTTGGCATTTTTGCTTACTGTTTCATATATATATAGAAATTGATATAAATATTTAAGTTTTAGTTGGGTTATTACGGTTAGTATGTAATAGACTAACTACCTTAGATAGTTAGTCGCAGGGATTTAATACCAGAGTTATCTACACTGACGCATACTGAAGTGACTCAAAATCACACTTATACGCAAATGCGAAAGTTTGTCACGGTGTGAGTGTGTATGTTTGGTACCTATTCACTTATTATAGTTAGTATTCGCAGCTAGTATAGTTATAGATCTTTGCCTTTTAAACGGAGGTGTAAGGCAGTGACCAAAGACTGCCATATGTATATTTAGTTCTTGTTTTGTCCGTGTTATTAGTGAAAAACCAGTGTTTAATATGTTTTTGGGCTGTCCTTTGCGTTATTAGAGAAGACATATTGTAATGACCCCATTATGAGAGGAACATGGCCATGATACTTTGTCAGAAAAACCAACACACTCTATCCCGCCCAGGAAACGAACCTTGGACCTCAAGATTTCAATGCTCAAAAACACCTACATCATCATTCTCATACCCTATATACTTACCATTTTTTGTAGTGTAGCAATAGAACCTACGCCAGCACGAGTAGGTACTCGAAGTGTCAATTGCTATAGGCATATAGCCATACCAAAAGAGCAAACAAATTCTGCCCTCACTATCCACTGAACCATCGAACCGATTTGAATTACCCCTTTGTAAAACAAAACCCATCTTGTCTGTATACGTAATAAAATAAATCAAGAAACAAAACCCCATAAAAGCCGACAAACAAGATTCTATTATCCTTAACGCACACTCGTTCGGTAAACATGGTACACGTGTCTGATGTAGATATTCGTTCCACAATATAAAATAGGTAACAAGGTTAATCGGGAGTATTGGGAGTATTGGGACCAGTGAGTCGGAAAAAGGTAGCGCGTTACAGAAAACTCTATGTTCAAATTATGTTATGTTTTATGAAGCAGTAATAGCCGAGCGGTAATAGCTATGGACTGCCGTGCTACAGGTCCATGGTTGATCCCCACCACAGGATTGAGCTTCATCAAGGGCATTTTGTGAATGCTCGTCTGGCTAGCTAATAAAAAAGGAAATAGTTTTTTTTTGGTATTGTGACGAAACAAGCTCGAGGCCCACCTGATGTTAAGCGGACTAACCTCTGCCTATAACAGATGCATTTCCTCACAAGGGACGAATTGCACTGCACCCGTCACCTTGAGACATAGTTGTTAAGTATAATAAGTATATGTAGTATAATTAAAAAAGGAAATTTAAAGGTTCTGAGATGTACTATAGCCCGAAGTATGTGTACACAGCATGATTTCAGAAGAAGAAGAAGATTAGTGTACATTATTATAATATTTGTGTAAATATTATTATGTTATAATAGTGTAAGTATGTACACATAAATCGAATTTAAAAGATCGCTTTAAGTCTTGAATGCAAATATTATGATAGGAGAATTGTTGAAAGATATTTTTTTAAACTATTGCATACATTAATACGAAGAAACGAAAATGGCTATCATTATCTCAATATCTTACCATAAATTCCAATTGATAGGATCTAGCTCCACTACTCGTAACAATTTATACAAAAGGTCTACTCCACTCCCCTGCCAATTGACCCCAAAAGCGTTTCGGCCGAGCAAAAAAGTACCAATCCGACCCTCAAACTTTCCAATAAAAACCAATCCTACCCTAAAAACTTTTCGAACGAGACAGCTACGGCTATCAAATTGACTTCGTAAGTAAAACACAGCTTCGTATAAGGGTATGTGAGAGAGTCACAAGCCAATTAAGCGTTAAAATAATGTTTACGCATCATAAATACGTGTTTACCAGCTGTTAGTCTACAAAGACCAAAGTTATCTGTGCGGTACTGAATCAGCCGGATTGTTAAATGCTCAACACAGCTTCACCTATTGAGGGGTTTGCTATAATACCCATGCTTGGCAGACGTCTTGGAAATCGCAGTGCAAGATAGCAGTCCTTTAGAAGGCGCTGTTACCTACCTTCTGGCGTTTTACCCTTAGTCGCCACGACATCCACAGGTAGAGATGGGGGTGACGTTCTAGCCCGGCACCCGACGGTCAAATTCATCTGACTCATCATAATTTACTTCAGAGACCAATCACCAAACACCTACTTTTATCCAATCAATTCGTAATTCCACGCCTGGGGTAGGAAATTTAAAATTTAAACAGTTTTTTCACGCTTGTAGCTAGGTTGCGTAACCAATTTACAAGATCGCGGTATTCGGGAGTTTAAAATAATATTGCTCTTATTATCTAATAGTACCGTTTGGGCCCGCCAATGAACTTGATTGCACCCCATACAACGTCAAATATATAAAAATAACGTATACCCCCCGTAACAAATGCAGTAAACTAAATAAGATTTTTATAAATTTATTGGATATTGTAATAGTATAAATTATGATGTAAGTGCGGTAAGTTGAAAATTACAGGCTAGGGGTACAAGAAAGCAGAGGTAATATGAGAGGTGTAATTATCAAAGCGCACGTATGTCATACGACGTTTTATAACATATTTGCAAGAAAATGTGTTATAAATTCTTTAATTCAATATTAATTAAATTAAAGAATTAAATGTTTATTTATTATATTTTATCTCCCAAAGTTAATTTTATTTATAAAATGTTGACCACTTTTCTGACATAAAAACTCTTTGCTAAGATTTAAAAAAATACCGTTCGTTTTATACGGAGCATCTTGATAAACCGTGGATTTTACCTTATTAAAAAGAAACTCGTGCGGTTTACATTACAATAACGCACAAGTAGGTAATGAGATACAATACGATATTGGTGAAATGAGAGACCCTTTACGAGCAAATGTGTTATAAAATCTCTTTTACGAACCTCGCATTTAACGTGATCGCGTACAACAGTTACACGATCTTACAACAAACAAAAAGAAATTAATTTCTCGCCCAACGACGTTATCGTTCACCTTAATAGTTCCTTGGGTAATGCTACTAGAGTCCTGTCACGGTCATTGGCTGTGTGATTTCACGAGAAACAAGAAGTGATGTAAATCATTCGGTGTGCATAATCAGATACTTTCATCATTGGCATCTGCGGCCTCGCCTGGCACAACGCCAAAATTAAATGGCGAGAATCAATTACACGGGTTCAATAGCACTTTATCACTGCACATAGGGTTTACATTTCTCATGTTAATTGTTTTTAGGGTTCCGCACCCGAAGGGCAAAACGGAACACTATTAACCCATTATTCTCTGTCTCTATGCCACGGGTCTCTATCTCGTAACCGGAATGTTTGATATTTGTTGTAAATCGTTGGCCCAAAGAAGCATAATGGACATGTTTTTATGTTTATAAACTAAAGAAATAAACGTAGAGCTGTCAAAGTAGGAAATTTTATACCAATTTCGTTAAAGGATCTATCTCAAAAACCTAGTACAATATCCCTTCTTTAGCAACAAGTGCTAAAAGCACTGATTTTTATTTGATTTATATTGTGGTTTTGAAACAGTGATCAAAACTATCAATTTGATTTTTCTTTTAATTTCTGTTGGAATACGGAACCCTTTAAGAGCGGAGCCCGATTCGCACTTAGCCAGTTTGTTTCAGACGTAAGCGTCCTTTTTCTAAATCTCTCAGTAGCCTTCCAGAGTCTGTTACTGTCTAGCTGATGGCAATAGGCTCCTCTCCTATTACAAGGGCCCAACACATATCTGGCGAAATATGGGTATAACCATGCCCTAACGATAACAACCAGGACCAACAGTTTTAACGTGTCTTCCGAAGTGCGGAAGCGCCTTACTAGTAAATGCCACTAGTGGTCACCCATCCAAGTCATGCCATATGATGCCACTTAGCCAACGAGACCTTCATATTTTTCTGTGATAGAAGTCAAGTGGGACTAATATACACTCGAAACTTTTTAAATGCGAGCAATTGCATTACAGAGCCTGACCTACTTTTTACAGATTCCCCTTTCGGCGCAGAATTTCTCCGACCATCGGATGACGTAAGGTGTTTAAATGGGACCCCAAGGAACGGGGGTTTGAATAAATAAGTTGTTACCATATAGAGTAGGACAAGAAGCGTAGTCTAGTAAGACGTGGAAGTACGTTCATAACAAATATAAATTGGCAGACGTTAAACTCGATCCAATTACGGGGATGCTAAAGGGCTAACCCTGCGGGGAAACAGGTGTAACGATATATACGAGTGTGAGTGCAGTTAGAAATAGATACATAGATAAGACTTTATTGCACTTTTAAAATTATTAATACTAGTTACAAAAAAGATTAAAATATCTTTAAAAAACAGTAAAATCGACCTTATTGCTAGGCAGCTACCTCTTCCAGGCAATCAATTATAAATATAGGTCATCCTTACTCATTTGGATTGTTACAAACTAAATATAAGCCACTTTCTGAGAGCGAATACGTAACTATATATATTGTAGTTTGCGTGGATGGTCTGGCATTTGATAAGACAAGCAGATAGTAGTAGCAGTACAAATCTTTGTGAACGAATACGTCCGGGGAGGTATGTTAAGCGGACTTACCTCTGCCTATAACAGATGCAATTCATCACAAGTCACGAATTGCACTGCGCCCGTCACTTTGAGACATAGTTGCTAAGTCTCATGTGCCTGTAATTTAATTTCTGCTGCTGGAAAACACCATTAGGTGCTTGGCGACAGATTTTCTACTTGAGGGTGGTAGCTAGCCAGGCGGGCATTCGGAAAATGCCCTTCCACCATGCGGTGAACCTCAAGCCTGCGGCGGGATTTGAACCATGGACCTGCTGCGCGGCAGTCCATAGCGAATGCCACTGAGCCATCACTGCTTCACACAACACTTATGTTCGAATTACTGCGTTCTGGTTTTTATTACTTCCGGTGATATTACAGGCACATAAGACTTAACAACTAGACTAGTCACATGGTAATGGGCGCCGTGCAGGACGTCACTTGTGACGATATGCACCTGTTATGGGCATAGTTTGCCGCCAAGTACGTTGCGTGATAGTTCTGTCACAACCCCATAAAAAAACCGAACAAGTGCTTTTCGCAATTTTTCTTTATCTGAGCTACAAGACATTGATTCGTACCAAATTTTAAAAAAATGTGTTCACAGGAAGTACCTAACAGGTTTTGATTCCCTTGCGAGTGTCAAAAATTTGCGGCATAAACGACTTTACCTTTTGATTGCGTTGGCTTAGAAGTTTGATTCCTTCACAGCTCCAAGGGACTGTAGACCTGATTATTTGATATGAATTTCAGCTTGATACTTCCACGCTTTTCTGAGAAAAAACAGACAGACGGACAACAAAGTGATCCTACACGGGTTCCGTTTTCCCTTTTGAGGTACGAAACCCTAAAAATATATACATTTCCATTTTTTCTCAAGCTTAACCCCTATAAACAGGAAACCCTATTTGTTGTCACAATTTCCGAAACGGTTGGGCCGATATTATTCGAGCACGCTTCAGCCATTGCTCATGTTTCTGGCACCGGACAACAGGCTGGCGGTTCAACATATTGGGCAACGAACAGATTGCTGTGCGTGACAAAAGAAAGGGATTTTATTATCGTATCACCTTGAGATATTTTAAGAGAATGCTACAATAGATATTTTTATCGGGAATTCTTGAAATAAATGCGTATTTAATAGTTTGGTTTACGTTCCTTAAATTCTTTTGTTAACCTTGAAAATATTTTGAGGTGGGTAGTTACGATTTTTATTACACACGTAGTCAACGATGACGTGTGACCTCGTATCTATCAAGTATAGGTTATTGGAGGGAAAATATTAATTGAATGGTCTGATTGTCCAGTTACAAGTTCTATCTACATTAAACAAGCAAGTAAAAAAAAACGTGATGCTACTAAGTAACAAGCTAAATTCTATAAATTATCAGAGCTCTTACAATATATATTCTATATACATAAGGTTTCCGTACTAGAAAATAGGACCCTGTTACTAAGCCTGGCCTGTACGTCCGTCTGTCCATCAAAGGGCTGTATCTTGGGAACAGTAATACTTATACGTTTAAAATTTTCAAAGAATGTGTGTTGATATGCCGGATTGCCTAACAAAAAATAATTAAAGTTAAAAATAAATTTTATCCCTATACAAGAAAAGTGTATTTTGACGTTTTTTATTTTTGCACTATCACAAAAAAGGGTAATACATAAAAGCGTCAAACTTCGTATTATTATTGTCCAATATCTAACTTTCAACAACATATACAGAAACCGGCCAAGTGCAGGTCGGACTCCCGCTACGTAACATGATCTGTATGAAAAAATAACGTTTTTTTTGTACCGAGTGTTCCGAGGAACTTTCGATTTACTACCTGCAGCTCAATTTCGCCATCGGACGTCCCGACAAAGCATGTTTCATCAATTTTATGTCGATGGTCTGGAAGTCCACAACCTTGCGATTTTCACGGCTTTTCCTACCTCGCACTGCCACAATTTGGAACCAGCTGCCTGGTGAAGTATTTCCGAACAGATACGACTTAGGGGCCTTAGAGAGAGAGATATCCTCCTCAAAAGATGGCAACGCATCCTCGAGACCTCTGGTGTTGCGGATGTTCGTGGGCGACGGTGATCACCACCAGGTGAGCCGCTGCTCGTTTGCCCTCCTATCCCATAAAAAAAACCTACATTCTGTACATCGGAGTTCAACTCTCACTTACCCAGTTTATTTCTTTACTTTATTTATTAAAGGCTGCAGTTACTGATTGAAAAATACTAGTTACTGATTGACAATTAAATGTACATACTGAGCGAAATCAATTTCCGTTACGCTTCTAATAATTTGATATATAGATCAAGGCAAAATATCGTAGCAGGTGTAAAACCCTAGGTGCATGACGACCGCGCTTGAACTCTGGCGGCGGCAGATCGATAGTTTCCTTTAACCCGGTCAGGGCCCATCCGGGGGTGAGTCGGGAGCTCGCTCGCCTCGCCTCGCCCCGTGAATGAATCGGACGCGGCCGCGCGGAATGTCAACAACCTCATATTGGCTTCGTGTCTATTGATGGCCTGCGACGGCAGCTTGTTGATAGCTGTATCAGCGAATACATTATTCATCACGTTCATTGATTTGTCTCTCAACATATATTGAATGGTAGCTTCAATGGTTGATGTTTAGTATTAAAGGTATATTAGGAATAACAAACTTCCCTTTAGAAGGATTTCGCGCGAATTCCTACCTATCTATATATGTGCTTTATTTAGGCACCAATGATGTATTTACTACATGACAATTATCTATTTGAAAAGCTTTGTGCAAAAGAGACAATTACAGTAATCACCGAAAAGAGTCATCCTAAAAGTTTGCATATTAAGTCTAAGAATAAAGAATAGCTTTATATGCCTGTATCTTTTAAATTATAAAGACATTCCGCAAAAAATACAATTCCCTAAATATGAGAAAGATTTTAAGGATGTCTCAGTTTTTGAAATCGTACAATCTCCATCCATGTTTTCTTACTACTCTAATCTTCTTTTAAAGTATTTCAAACGGAAATATTGTCGTTAAACACGCTGATATTATGATCAACTGATTTAGTTTCGACGTTTCCCACTGGCCGGAGGTGACTGTTTATTCAGGCCTTGCATGTCTTTATGATAAAGGTTTGCTATATCTAAAGGGTTCTACTATCAATACAAAAACAAAAAAATAATCTCTACATTTTTAATCTCTTCTTCTTATTCTAAGATTCTATGTACCTAGGGTAGTCAGTAATGGCATCAAACTTCCGAGTGTTCTAATTTCTAAACCCTACTCATCACAATTCTATGCAACGACTCCGTGTTACATGCATCTGTATATTTTGTATTCAACTGATACCGGAAAGGCTCGTGCGAATATTGAGCCGGCGAGCGCGGGTGGGTTTAATTGGGTCAAATTCAGACAGGACAGCTTCCAGGAACATTTTGTAACGAAGTATTCATGTAAAATTCCACAGTATTCCGGGTCAGGATTGGAATGAAAGGTTCGGTTTGTTAAATCAACGGGTTTATTTCATAAGCTTCTGTTGTTCAATATAAAAGCTTTTGAATGTAAACATCGATCAATGTAACACGTATCAGACTGATAAAAGGGAAATGAAACAGGAAAGATTTATTTGAGCCGTGTAAAATTGAGCGGTTCATTCAATAACGCTGTATCGTTTGAATCTAAATCGCGAGATTGGATACAGTCTATTTCGAATTCCGGCTCATGTAATTCCCTTTTCACCCCAGTACTTCCAAAAGATACACAAATAGGGAAGATAATTCAAATGAAATAAAACGTCGCCGTGTCGTCTTGTATCATAAAGCGCTGTCTTTTACGGCAAGTTTCCCGTCTTCACAACATTAATATTCAATGCTCGTGGCTTTAGGACAAATTACCCGATTGCGCAGCGGCTTTTGAATTGGAATGGCTTCGCTTATTGGCTTTCAGAATGTCAGCACCACTCAACATTATAGTTAAAGGAAACGTGAAGATATGACTGGTTTATTATAAGCATTCAAGAAGATTTAATGAAACTTGAATATCAGACAGAGAACAGTTCATCAGCATATCATTACGGCAGTTATGCTTTAGATATTTTTTTTTCTTTAAAATAAATTATTTATAACTAATACTAATAAAAAACCTAAATGCTTAGTGAAAAGGGTTAGTTTGCTGTTAAGTACCAACGACATAAAATTTGATTTGGTCGCCTATATGCAAAAATTTCCTGTTCTATAGTCTGTCGTGCGTGGTCAATTTTGAAGCAACTTCAGGATATTTAATATGTTATTTAAAGTATTTTTTGAATTTCTTTATAACACGATATTAATAAATCACGCACCAAATTTTCGAAACGAAATCAGAACTAAAATTATTTTTAAGCTTTTGAATATTAGGAATAAAATTATAATTCAGTGAAGTAATGCTTCGTTCGGCAATTCAGAGGCCCTAATTCCAGATTGAATTTATTAGGGTTCACGACTTCTTCGGCGGGCGCGCCCCTCGCAAACGTTCAGCTATAACTTCGGGAAAATATACTACCAACGTTATCACGAAATCTACGATTTCTGTGCGAATCAGTCGCAAATTGAAAGGCCTTGAATTAACTTCCTTTTTTACTGACCTCCTTACCGTTTGCCAGACATTTAATGGGGCAAGCCCGTGCTGAATCTGAGTGTTATGCTATAAATAAGTCGGATGAAGAGTTCTCTTCGAACTTGCTGTGCCTGACAGGGTCCATATATGACTTATGGAAGCAATTTATTATCTGAACGAGACTGCACGAAGCACAAAAGTGAATATAGAAAATGAATAGATTCAGGCGTTAATTTGCGGAAATCCATATTTAATTATAACAAATATTTAAAAAAAAAAACATAAAATTAATATCCATAGGAATGCATGTGCCTGTATTTTCTCGATCGTGCGCTCGTAGAGTCAAGACCTCCTGAGGATGCTACGTGTTGAAGCGAACGCGTCGAAAATTTTTACGGTTTGGCTGCGTGGCGTTTGTGACGTCACGTCAGCTTAACAGGAAAATTAGGCGGGATTGTCACTAGATATATTTTAAAGTGTTTTAATAAAATATTAGCTAACTTATAATAAAGCTTAAATATAATGTTAGCATAAAATATCTTTAAAATATTTGTTATTATTAAATAGATAGTTGGTTGTAACTAGAATACACAAGATTCAAAATAAGTAAGTTGGTAACCTATAAGAAATACTGTGGCTAAACTTGAAGCTTACAGCTTACGTTGGGTGGTCCCGAGCTTGTTCCATCACGATAGAACCCACTTAGCTCGGGACTAGCGGGATAATATTACTCGCATCTTTAGCCTAAACTTTATTAATTACTGATTACTGACGCAATTTTTTATTCAGGACGTTCACAGTGTTCAGTCATCAACCTTTTCACTGTCCATCAGGAGGAGCCTTCCGTCATAGTGTTTGTTGAACGAAATAGGTTCGTCTAATTATGCACCTGCACAATCACAAGTCCCTTTGAAAAGTTGGAAATCGTTAACGTTAAAACTCTTTTTAATTGCACAAAAGCTAGCCCTTTACTACAATCTCACCTGATGGTAATTGATGATGTGGTTGAAGAAGGTAAACAGCCCGAACCTAGAAGGCATATGTCTTCTGCTTCTGCTGTCCACGAGGATAGCTGCAGGTTTTATAGACAGGCGGTCATGCACGAAATTATTTTTTTGACCGCCCGAAGCTTCCGACATCGAGTACGACTGCCATCCTAAGACAACAAACGGGACCGAGAACGGTGTCGCGTAACCTCCCAAGCACGTGCACGCTCAGTACTAATGTCACTAGCAGTCACCTATCCAAGTACTGGCCGCAGTGTACCTACATTGTTTAACGTATTTGATCGGTTAAGAACGAAAGCTCCGTTACGAGGACCTTGTTTTCAAACATGATAGATGTACCTTCCGTAGTAGTAGCGGTTCTTCTTTCTACTTGTGTCTATTTATACATTGAACCTTCTATAAAGTTTATGTGCGTATCAAATAAAAGCCCAGCCCTTTAAACATTCCCATCACGATATCCACAACCACTCGCCGACGAATGCAGGAAATGGCGGCACATCAAACGGCAGCGGGAATGTGCTCCCCCTAGTCATCGGTCAAATCAGTGTTTGATCGATTGACTCCTGTTCTTTTATTGTTTTCCACCCCTTGAGGGAGAGTTTTTAATCATGAGTTTTTCGTGCAATTGGATGGGAACTCTTGATCTCGGTGTTAAGGGATTTATGGTACAGCATTCTATTAAGTCTTTATTTAATAAATAATAAAAACCCTATTATTTCCCAATTAAAGTGCAATTTAAAATACCCCGACACAAAACTCAAACTTTTGTTACATTGTTCATGTAATAATATAGAAATCCAGTATCAAGTCAAATTAACAATGACAAAATCTCGAAAACTCGGTGCACAGGCACTATTTCTAAATTATATATAAGCTTTTGACCCAGACCTGATGGAAAGGGACGACGCGGTCGAAGGTGGAACTCGCCTATATATAGGCGAAAAAAGGATTATTACAGCGTAGTCCTTCCTTCTTTTCTTCTCGGCAACCTCAATATCTTGAAAATACCTGATCACATTTTACTCTAACATGGCAACAAGCATCGTATTAAAGACAGCTTCTGTTTAGAAAAACTGCATAGAAATTTGTTTATCCATTAGGGAGCTACGATTCCAAAAAATAAATAAAGTCTATTTTTGAATGGTTTAGCAGGGAAAACGAGCAGGCGGCTCTCCTGGTGGTATGTAATCAGCGTAGCCCACGGACATCTGCAACACCCAACGAGATTTAGAGTTACTTGCTCGATGGCAACACCAGAGGTCTCGAGGATGCCATGCAGCCATTGCTGGCTTTTTAATTTTACTTCAGCGTTGTTCTCCAATGTAAGGGTCACAACACTTCGAACAATTGTTATTTTTAGGTCAAGAGTCAAGCCTAGGACTTTAAAGATATAATTTACAATTTCATATAAATCCCTAATATGATTCCCTAACAGTTTATCACTCAGACATAATATATATAAACGAATCGTAAAAGAAGCCATAAGTGCTCCCCAAAGACATCAATCACCAAAGTTTACTAACCAGGATCGTTGATGTAGAAACTATAATCGAATCTGTACCTCAGGGGTGACGTTACATTCCCCTAGCAGGGACACTTGTGATTGCGTCACTGCGGGGGAATGCGTTGAGAGTGGATTTCTTTGTTATCGTCTCGTGGGTCATTGTTCAAAGCACTCACCTTTGCGGCTTCCCCTAACTATACCTTCGTTTTAGGGTTAGACAGCGATAACTGTCTTTTCAACAACATTAAGTTCGTGTTGAGGTATAACTATTTCTTTTGTGAATTTATAACATAATAGTAATTAAACAACTTTAAACGGTTTTAATCGCGTATATTTATCATTATTTTTGTCCCGACTGAGCATGCCCAGGACAAACCCAACCACTACATTCGGTTCGACAACCCACAAATCCTCGCCAGAGAGACCCGGTTTATGCCAAGAATGTTACGCGAGGCTATTGAAATCAAAAAATACCCAAATTTCAATAGAGATGATGGTTGGCAAGTACCACCTGCTAGGGATCCTGTCATCAAATTAATTAAATCTCAAGGCCGACACAAATCTGCAAGACCTCTGGACACTGTGAGCGAATACTGCGTGAATAGGGAACGTTATGATTAATATAAAAATTTTCAGACGGTAGACCAAATAATTTTCATAATAACTCGTGTGACAAATAAAACCAATTAGTCACCACGATCACTGCAAAGTGTTTGAAACGTCGGGACAAAAATAATGATAAATATACGCGATTTAAACCGTTTAAAGTTGTTTAATTACTTTGTGTAATAATCGCGAAAACCTAAGACAACATTATAACATAATGATTTTTTATTTTTTTATGTTATTCTGATGGAAAAAGCGCGAGGCCCACCTGATGCTAAGCGGTATCCTCTGCCTATAACAGATGCATTTCATCAAGTGACGAACTGCACTGCGCCCATCACCTTGAGACATACCTGTTAAGGGTGAACTGGCCAGCCCGTTCTCCATACAAACGCCGTTGTACGATCACTCCCTTATTTGACGATTTAGGTCCAAAATAAAGCATAATGCCGATTGACCTCGTCATTATCTAGGCTTGTATGATGGCAAAATTTTAAAAAGATAATTATATTGTGAGTTATGAGCCTCGAAAACTTTATATGAAAATGATTCGAGGAACATAATTCTCAGGTTCATTATTTTATTAAAATTTCGGCATCATACAAGCCTAGATAATGACGAGATCAATCGGTATTATGCTTTATTTTGGACCTAAATCCTCAAATAAGGGAGTGATCACCCAACGGCGTTTGTATGGAGAACGGGCCGGCCAGTTCACCCTTAAGTCTCATTTTGCCTATTATTTCACTGGCTCTCAAGGACTGCTGCCGGAACACACCGTTAGGTGCTTGGCGACAGATTTTCTACTTCAGGGTGGTCGCTAGCCAGGCGGGCATTCGCAAAATGCCCTTCCACCATGCGGTGAAGCTCAAGCCCGCGGCGTGATTCGAACCATGGACCTGCTGCGCGGCAGTCCATAGCCAATGCCACTGAGCCATCACTGCTTCAATAGACTGACACTGCTTGAATTGGAGAGTGCTGTCTCTTGTATGGATATAGCTTATTTGTTTCCGTCCTACAAAATACGCAAGTATACCTATCTTAGGCTCAAGAACATGCATGAAAAATTTCACCGAGCTTGAACACATGCTATTTAAAATATGACGAAACTACGTTTATGTGGAACGCGCTACATGCACGTTAACCTTAAACATTAATAGGTATTACAAAATCACAAATATACTATAGGAAAAATTTAAGTCATGTGCGGGATTCCCGCGTCCGTCCACCCCTTGAGCCGGGGTATGCTCTAACCAATTGAGTCAAATCTTTCCTATCGTTCTTTAACCATCGTATTGGTATGGAGCGAGATCTAAAGGGGTGGATGGAAGCGGGTTCGAATCCCGCACATGACTTAAATTTTTCCTATCGTATATTTGTGATTTTGTAATGTAATTCGCAAAGCAGGCGTTACTGCAAACCTAACAATATTAAAGTGAATAGGTATCTTGGAAAAGCTGATCAAAGGCGTAATTTTTAGTTAGAAAAACAGCATCAATATCTTTCCAGCCTGGTGACACGCAACGTGAGCAAACAAGGCTTTGAAATATATAATATATATATATATCACTCCTTGTTCATATGAAGATTAGAAATGTTGATAACAATCTCTACCGAATATGTAGACGTATTAAAGTAAGCTTCCTAAAAAAAATGGACCTAACGGTTGAAGATGGAATGTCGGTAAATCTTTTACAATGATTGCTATCTTAATAATAAATAATGATGATCACAATTCAGAATGACAGAGAGCACTTTACGCTAATTCAGATATTAATCTAGCCATTTATTACATTTAAGTCGTTTGTCCATTTGCTCTATCAATGATCACAATGACAGAGCACTACACATTCTGAAAAAAATAATCCGTAAGAAGCATTAGCACGAATCGTGTTTTCGACGTGCTTTATCGTTAGGAATCCCCACACACCACACTAAATCGGCTACGATCAACGATTCCGTTCAAAACGGTATAGGTTTCTGTCCCCTCACACACTAAGTACGACGTACGATAGATCACAGACAAAAATTTGATTATTATGTGAAAAAAAAAACTGAAAGAAAAAAACTTAATATTATAATATTTGTTAGTAGCTTAACGTTGTGTAGACGACCAAGCAGAAGGCGAATCGTATGATCGAGGCGAAACTACGCTTCGATTGAAAAAGGTACAGTTCCTCCGAAAAAAAGAAATAAAGTATGAAGTAGAACAAAAAATCAATAAATCAAAATTTATAAATTTTCTTTTTAATCCGTTTGATTGTTCACTTTTGAAAAATCGTACAGAACTGTATCGATGTCTCACACAGACAGAGCTACTGATCGAGTCCATTCGACTTTACAGTTCAGATCGTGGTCGATTTCGTAAGGGCCTAATAATAGGGCCCACACCTCTCATCTACTGTAGTACAGAGTTATACATTTGAGTCTCACTGTTACACAATAGGGTTATTCCTCTAATAAAAGCATTGTTTCCCAAGTCACCTGCGACAGGCAAAAGGAGAATGTGAAACCCCTATACCCTATTAAGCCGGAAACTGAACGTTACTGTAGCTTGAGTTTGACTATGTATTTCAGCAATTAATTTAGTACAGGATGAAGACGGGGCTAATACACTTCCTGGATAACTGAATTATCCTCAGCGTTCAGGCGAGAATAGAACGCTGAAGCTAATTACAATGTAATAGCCAGGCTGAGGCGGCGAACGGGTTAACTTTGTTAATCCTGAATGGATTCGCTCCTCTGTTATACGTTAAGTTTTCTTGTTAAATGTTATTATTTTTAGGTCGATAATGATTATAATATTGCGTTTGAAAATATAAAAGTAGATCATTAACACTATGCGCGTGTTTTTAGCCAGGAGGGCATATAGTACCGATCCTTATTTACGGTTGGGATATTAGTTGGAAGACGTTGAGAAATGTAGATGATGCGTAACATAAATATAGACTAAGAAAAAATAGCAGTGTTCAAAATATATGATACATACAAAAGTTACTTCAATTATTATTTTAAGACAAATTTTAATAAAATCGTTTTTTTTATGTAATGGATTGGCAAACAAGCATACGACCCATCTGATGGTAAGCGGTCACCGTCGCCTATGGACATTTGTAACACCAGGGGCGTTACCAATGCGTTGCCGACCCTGTAAAACTCTTTTAACACCTTTTTTGAAGGAATCCATACTGTAGCCCTGCTGAAAAACGCTAGATGGAAGATCATTCCACATTTTGCAAGTATGCGGTAAGAAGGAGCGCTAAATCAAGCTGTGTGAGACTTCCAAGACTCGATTATGTGTGATGAGCTTTTAACCGGTGACGCGAGGAACGATGATAGAATCGTAATGAATACCTCGACATCGACCTGATTAATTCTGTAACTTGTCTAAATATTTGCTGATTACAACGAACAAACTCCAACTCTGCCATTCCAGAAATTGAACAAACAACGTGAAACCCCACCACCATTACCATGGCGCCTAATTTCTTCCATCGCATAAAAAAAATATTTCCCCAACACGACACCGAGATCCTGTAACCCGACTACCACGCTAACATAGTCCACGCGATTTTGTTGAAACCTTCAGAAGCTTTAACACCATAGGAATAGGGATTATTCTCTATTGTCAAGCGAAAAGCCCATAAAATTCAGTTGTCCTTCCACGTCCTTAATGTAAAGGAAATAGGGGTTGGTATCGTGTGTAGAAAGCTTCCGTAACGATTTCCTAACAGCGTCGCGTGCAATCTCGTGTAGACAGGAGGGATGGGGGACTTCCTATAGCTTTGAAAAGGAATATAACACCCAAAGCAGTAACTCAACTTTGGGGGAGGACATTATCCTAACATTCTTAATCCTCACGCCTCTTGGAAATCGCTGTAACGATGTTGACAGCTGTGCGGAAGATGCTGCTGCGTCTTATTTGCCCTAGTCGATTTTTATTTCTGATAGGCTAGCCTCTGACCACTATCCCACCTGTTTTTAAGTGATGATTTAGTCGAGGATGAGCTGACCATGTGGCAAAACTCATCGTTTGGTGTTTGGCACCACTTGAGTTTGGTAATGTAGCACCACTTGTGTTTGTCCAAAACAGTACCAAACTCAAGTGGTGATAATAGCCATAGACCCCTGGCAACATTTCATACATGATCATTGTCTAGAACTTTTGATGATAAAAAAGAAGTGGCCAAAAGGACGTAGAATCCAGGCCCAAGGAAAAAAAAGAAGAAAAAAAAAGATCAATGCCTCTGAGTGGTTCTCCACTGTTTCGACACCAGTGGGATGAGTTAAGCCATGCTATTTCTAGTTCTATTATTATCAAAAAATTGAGTCAGTTAAGAGTTCTGGATTAAGCAAAAATCTAAAGAAGCTAGTTTAGTGTTTTGTTTATTTATATGCAGATTTGTACAATTTCAGCAGGTTTTCTATTGCATGAAGTTCGTATTGAAATTACGAATCAGCTGGAGCAGAAAAGGCGACGGTTGACTTACTGTATATTTCCTATCGTAAGGAAGTTTGATATGAAATGGTGGAGTCGCTAGTGTGGAAAGGGTATTATTATACTGTGGTATTATCATTGTCCTGAAGCGTGCGTTTTGTGCAGAATACAATGACGCGGTTTTGTTATTCTGATTCAGGTTCGAAGACGAGAAAAGTACGACGATTGTAAAAAGTATCTACGGAAGCACTCAATTTACAATCAGACTTTCCTCGTCGACATAGACAGCCGGTATTTATCAGGAGTTTTCTTTTGCATTTTTGATCAATGCCAACTGGTAATCATTTGTTCAAAAATCAAGAATCTATATCAATTGAAGCGTGTGTGCCAGCGCGGCCAGCACACCGGTCAGTTCGCCTAAGCCTCGATCACGCACTGGTTGGTCGTGTCGTACATGTAGTTTATATACTTAATTATAAATATACACAATTGTACTATAAAGTAAAGTAAAAAAATAATTATGGGGAGTACTAAGCCGACGACAGCCAATTCGTCGTCCGTTGAAGCCATCGTGGTACGAAATGAGGATCGGTCTCGATCCGTCGTAGTGGGTGTGGTAGACAGAGGACGTAAAGTTTTCGGAACGGAATCGTTGATCACATTCTGTTTCGAAAGGCCAGTGAAACCCCTAAAGGACAGGTGCCAAAACACACCGCACAAAGTGACGCCACTTGTATTTACTCGATTAAATTCGAAGATCCAGACGGAGCGCAATACATCCTAATCCAACAACATTGAAAGCGCTCACTAAATGTAATATTATAACGAAAGAATTATAGTGGCCAGGATAATAACAGATGGACCTTCTACCTGCCAACAGTTCTAGCACAGGCAGTGATATAAACTGTAATTACATTACAAACTCTTGGAATGGATTCATTAGACCAGCCTGATGAAATATGCATGGTTCTAGGCACGCTATCGTTTGTCAAGTCTGTAGCGAGTGGACAGGACTTGACACTAATTAGGTACAAAGGTACTTTTTTATCCGGGATGGAAAGGCAAAATGCAGGTGCATGCTAACTGATGGTCTATCTGATATAAGGATACCCAAAAAAAATGCTAGCGACTACACTCTAGTAGAAAGCTGTTACCAAACACGTAATTGTATATTCCGGCAGCTGTCCTTGAGAGCCAGTAACTCTTGGTCCAGCCTTTTTACCATCCTCGACCAATGAGATAGATAGACCGAAGACAAGATCTAAAGAAAAGACAGTCGCGATATTCAATCACAAATCACATTTGCGCGTAATTCACAGGTGCTGTACTTCAATTCAGTTAGTAGTAACGCAAGATACATTTCTTACAAGGAATTTTATTTGCACCGAGTGTGTGATAGGTCGTTACAAATTTTCCAACAATTACAATCGAACAGTAATCAAGTAGCACCTAGAATTATTTTGCCGCACTACACATGAGTGCGGAACAATATTATTCTAATGTTACCTGAACTTATATTCAACTGTATGTCTCGAACGGTGAAGTCTTAAACGAACTGTGCATTACCTGGAACAAGAACACAAATTATTGTAAAAAAATAACATAATCAGGTTACAATATTCGTGTCTTTTTATAAAACGTGTCCTTTATCCATTGGTTGGAAATAATTCAAGACAATAAATAAATATACTTACACTATGTAGTTATAAATTGTGTAATATTAAATATTGCCCGTCTTAAGGTAATCCTTGACATCTATGGCAAGAAATTAAATATTCCAACATTTTATGGATTTTGTTGCTAGCTATCGTATCTAATGTATCTAATAACATACATCATGTTATTAATATTTCGAAGATTTTTGGGTTAAGAGGCATTTTACATTTTAATGCGGTATACGAAGATTTTAAGCGCTTTATTTACTATCATAGGAAATATCTACAAGTTGTTTAATAATTGATAAAAATAGAATAATCTGTTCTCTTTTCAGTTAATGTACCAGATTTACAAACATAACATTAATTATTTTGTAGTGACCAATCTCCCGCACCTTGTTTTACGAATTAAGGTACACATAGCCAACTTCAGAGTTCTATCTCTTGTATAAAGATTCATAAAATTAACTAAAAAAAAAATTTGTGCATCAGGCATATAATCCTGTTGACACATAGTGTACTAGAATATCGATAATTAATCGTCATTGTAGAAATAAAAATAAAGATCTTGCGCCAATTTCCACGAATTATATCAGCAGTTTACCACGATATATTGCGTTTAATAAAGTGTAATTCCAAACAGATATTATATGAAAAGAAAGTTCATTATTTAATTAATATGATCTTAAATAAATTGTGATATTTACTCTGTTTTGTTAGACAAGAAAAAATATTTAACATAACTCGAAATGCTCATAAATTGAAATGTACAAGCGCGAGGCGATCAGTACCGCGCGAGCGCCCATCGAGGTAGGACCTGTGTTCGTTTTGCCTTGCTCTGACGTTTCGTACGCGGAACGCTTAGACGCAAGTTTATAGTGCGACCACAGAGTTTTGATCATGTCTTTATTTTTTTAAGTAACAAACTATACTTTATATTTGTTGTCCATAATATAAGTATTGTTCTCTTGTTAAGTAACTACATCTTTAGTTTCTGTTCATCCATTGTGTTAAAAATAGGAAACGTCACAATTATGCAGCCTTATGCAGCGTTATTGGAAAAATGCTAACAACCTCAAAGGGTTGACTTCTTCTTTTTGGTCTGCTACTTTTTATATTATTCTAGTTTAAATTAGTAACTCACTATAACTTTTGTTTTAGGAGGATAAGATGACAGGCGAATAATTGATTTCCAATATTTTTGGATTCAGTTAATGTCTATAAGTGAACACAGCGATAACTTCAGCTGGAAATTAAACTACCTGCCTAATTTGTACAAACCAGCCTCCCGGCTTTTCCATCATTTGTACAAACCGGGATACCAGTTAGCGGTCGATAGTCGTATTTACAAATTTACCATAAAATCTGCGTAAGTCCGACTTTCATAATCCAAATGGTTTTCAAAAGGATGCATCCTTGCCCATACAAGAAAAAATCCATAATTTTCTGAGATAACGGAAGTATTATGAATATTTTGATGAAATCTGAAACCAGCACAAATTACATTTTGGCCCCAAAATATTACGTCATTTCATATTAATCTCGTAACTACGTCAACAGTTATAAACCTAGAAAACCAAAGTCATTTTTCACTCGATACATTTTGCAACGCAAACACTTACCGATGCAAATTTGCGTATTAAATAATCTCGTAACTAATTTTAAACTTCTTAACCAAAAAATCGGAAATAATACAGGTGTATAAATTACATGTAAATAATAATATCAAAGAAGGACCAAAGCCGTAGGTGGTATAGTTTTTCAGAAAAAAATATTGCTCTCCGATACAGTTTTCCCGCCAAAGTTCTTAAAACAATTGGGTTGTTTTAATATTGTTACTTTAAGATATTTGGCGTAAAAGTCTGTAACAATTCATGGCTATAGAACAATAGTAAATTATCATATTGAAAGAAGAATCAAAGTTCTAGGTGAGTTAGTTACGAAAAAATTAAAATAACAATTAAATTACTATTTCCCACCATTTTTGTCGTGTGTTCAAACCCCATTTCCAGTATTTTTTTCTATAAAAAGGTGTATTATCATTTATTTTCCATAGAAGAAATAGTGAGCATAAGAGTATATAGTGAGGATTGCATTGGTACCAAGAAGTATATATGTTGATTATAGATTGCATCAAGGATATTCGATTTAAAAATAAAAAAACCTCAAAATCTGTAAATATATATTAACATTTCGCTGTTTGGTCTACTCAAACTAAATGGATGAAAATGTTATTTTTTTAATGGTATAGGTGATATATTGTGGTATGGGAATATGAGGGTGACATGTTTAAGTAATGGAAAACCAAAAACGTCATGGGACGTTTGTGGTTGGTACTAAGTTGTTTTCCGGATGCACAGAAAAATAAACCTCAATCCTATGCATGGTCATTATGGCAGACAGTGTTAACGACTGGATATAGATACTGAAGAGTGTGAACGAGGAAAATAGCAATTTTTGGAAAATTTAAAAGAAAGAGCTTTTAGTCCGCAGCTTTTAATCAATGCCGTTACGTCAAATATTTATATATTTTTAAGCCGTATATTTTTTTAACTATTTAAGTTTATTGTTACAATAAATGATTCAAACATATCTATTTTCTATTCATCAAGGATGAAATGTAAATATACGATTCACGATGTAGGTTGACTTTTTAATGTACATACCTACTTCTTTTCTATAACATTAGCAAGTAATCGACAAGAAATTGATTGTTTACTCATGCCAATCACACATTTTTTAAATTCGCAACTTACATTTCTTTATTAATGAGTGCTAGTATCAAAATATGTTACTCACAGTCACGCTATTCCGTCGTCACTTCTTTCGCTTGTGTATGCGATGCGCTGGCATTTACCTAAACTTCAGTAGCGTGATTTTGTGAAATGGCTCTTAACTTACGGAATTATATGCATTAATGTTTAATAACTTTGCAAGATAATATGAGTAATATAATTTGAACACGCTAATACCACGAAAGAGCTGTTAAAATTTTGAATTTCCCACCACAGACGTGAGTTTGTACCTTAATTTTAAATTAGGAATTATCTGACTGATGTTTACCTGCCGACATGGCTAAGAATCTCTGCATTAAAGTCTACTATCGATAGAAACAAACAACGTTATAATTATTAAAGTCGTCGTAACTCAAAATCTAAGATGGTATGAGATATTACAGATACATGCGGACCAAAACTTCAAGATTATAACATACATGTATCTATATTCCTAAATAAGAATACAAGCACTATCGCCTGCTAACTCAAAATCACATTTACAAATTATTGGAGCACAATAATTTAGTCCTGGGCGGGAATCAATTCCGCGTCATCCGATTTCGCGCTGGATGCTTAAACAGGGTTAGATTACCGCCCGGGAAAACAAAAATGTGATATATGTACTTATTTTACCATCGGGTCGCGGTCGATATTAAAATCATGAAACCAGCATATAAATATAACTAGTGGCATAACAAAATACCTTTTAACAAGTGTTGAAATACCCTCATTTTTTCCTGTGGGAGTGATAAGAGGCGACGAGAAGAAAATATTGTACATTACTAGTAATTTTTCTTAGTAATTTACAAGGGCTAAGCCATAAAAATAACAGGTGGGCAAAAGCGCCTAAAGAATAACTTTCATCTTAGGAGTACCCAAGACACCTGCTTAACTATGGGATTATAGCAACCGCCCCAAGCTTTTCTTCTGCGGAGTACTCTTGGTGTGTTGTGTTGGTAATTAATTTTCTTAGAGAAATAACACAGCTGTATATCCAATTAACAGTTATCTTTAAACTGGTGTAAACTGCTATTTGTAATTGCAAACTAACAAGTACGACACGGTCAAGCGGTCACGAACGTGCACGTTGTAATTTCGACGCCTTACAGTCGTGTTAATTTTTAAATAACCATGACTCTACTTGTTTACATAGAGAAAACCGTTAGTAGTACATAAATAATACGTGTTAAATAAAAAATATGTATGGGAAAGAATTTTGGAACCACGAAATCCATTAGCTCTAGAAAATGTGTGATGGGATGTTTCTATTTGCAAGAGGTTATTTCTTTCCTTCCGAGTAGCTCTACCTTCCACGGAGGTTACAATTCAATACAATCATTGCAATAATCTACTCGTGACTTAGAGACTTTAGAAACGTTACTTTAAAAAAAAATAGTATTTTTCTGTCTATTCAGTCCTTGGAGTTTTTTCAAAACGGCGTCTGATTGTCAACTCCTCATTATCTAGGAGTAGAAAATAAAAAAAGAACATATTCACTTCCGAGGTCTTCAGCTCACAGAGACAAGTAATTTTATTAACTAAACATCACACTAACATTATAAATGCGAAAGTATGTGATTGTTACTCCTTCACGCTACACAGCGATTCGGATGATTAACACATAGGACACTTTTAATCATAAACACTTTCCCTAATCGTCTACGTGGGTGAAGCGCTCGTAGCGAAGTTTGCTTAGCTGTTCTTAACCGATCAGCAAAGTTAAGCAACGTCCGGCGCGGTCTTGAGTTGGATGGGTGACCGCTAGTGTCATTACTACTGAGCGTGCACGTGCTTCGGAGAGCACGTTAAGCCGTCGGTCCCGGTGTTGTTATCTTAGGATGGCAGTCGTTCTAGTATGGTGGTAGGGCATTTTGCGAATGCCCGCCTGGCTTGCTACCACCGTAAAGTAGAAAATCTGTCACCAAGCACCTAACGGTGTGTTCCGGCAGCTGTACTTAAGAGCCAGTAATTCTAGGTTAGCCTGAGCTACATCTTCGACCACATCATCACTTAAGGTACGTATAATTGTCGCATTTCCTGAATCCTTTCACACGGCTGCATGTTTACATTATCCAATGTAACCTATATCAAGCCGAGTTATGAAATCCCACATTGTATAGCAGTTTGACGGTGTATACTATAGTGCTGCCATCGGAACGGTCCATGCGAACCAGATATTGTGAAACGCGCGACGTCTATGTTTACTCCAACAGGCCTGTGTTTACATACTGTGGGATTATAAGCTTTCGCAGGAATTTTGTTACTTAAACTGTTTATCCGCACAGTTTCTGGCTTTCGAATGTAAGGACTATTTCATGTAGCAGTAGGACTCTTTGTGTACGAGTTCATCCAGGGAAGTACAGAAACAGTTCCTATTTCTCACAGCAATCAATAATATTCGCATTATGGTGTTCCGGTTTGAAGTGGTGCCGGTGAAATTACAAGCACATGAGACTAACAACTTTTTGTCTCAGGGTCATCACCCTACGCATTCCATGTGGTCACTTTTGACCAAATGCCTTTGTTATAAAATATGCCTTCCTGGCTACTAAGGACAAGAATTCCACTGCTCTTATCGATGCGTTGCTGATGCTGGACTTATAAGCACAGGTGTTTGTCTTTTTCTACTCTCCTTCACGCAATGTTCTTCCATACTTGCAAATTTTATGTTCAAGTACCTCTACTTTATACTGAACAACATTCAGTACACAACGTATATCCTCGGTTAATGTGTGATATTATAGAACATTCGGTTATTTTGAAAAATGTTGTCAGAAGCGCTCGAAGCAGAACTTGTCTAGTCGTTCTAAGTCGAAATACGTTTGTTGAGGTCATTTGACTTAGTTGTGTGACCGCTAGTGTCATTTACTACTGAGCGTGCACGTGCTTGGTAGGGCACGTTAAGCTCCCGGTTTTTGTCTTAGTTTATCGTTAAAGCATGAGTATTGCCGGCTGCTCATTATGCGAATGCCAGTCTGGCTAGCTACCATCCTCAAGTAGAAAATCTGTTATTAAGTACCTCACGGTTCACCGACAGTTGAACTTAAGAGCCAGTAAATCTAAATCAGCCTGAACAACATCTTCAACTACACTACCACTTACCATTAGGTGAGATAGTGGCTAACTATTAAAAAATAAGATTTCAATCACTCACATACTAAGCAAATCTTACATAACAACGCACCGTCCCCTATGACAGTTAAAAATAATTAAATCCGCACATAATTCGCATCTTATTTCACCTTCTCGGTATCGGTTCGAATTTCTCCCGAGATGAAAATTTTGTCGAATAGCCCATTTGATGCATTTTTGGACCTACGAGAATATCAGTACGGCTAGAATTTCGCATAACAGTAACACGATCGTTCGTTAATAGGATGTCTCAGTCAAAACCTGAATAGAATGAAACCGTTGATCACAATCCGGATTGCATCCACTTTAATCCAATAAACGACACACAAAAGCCTGTAATTGACGCTCATTGAACAATTTCTTTCAAAATCTTGTCGAGAAACATCTCGTTTAATATTATTTTTTTCCTGTGATGACTATATCAAGGAGCTAGAAAAGCAATCTAAGAAACTGGAGGAAAATGGGAAGAGGTATGTGCATAAGTGGAACTTCAGCTGCCCTTACACGTCCACCGTTGAAAGAAGGTCTCATCTATTTGTTTGCCATAATCCACGCTTGGCAGGCGTCATGGTGATCGCAGTGTAGATGGCAGTTTTACAGAAGGCGCGAAGGTGTTTTTTCTCTCAGTCGCCATTTGCGACTTCCACCGGAAGATTCGGGGGGTCGTAAGAGGCGACTGGTAACACACCAGAAAGTGGGCAGCAGCGCTCACTCAGGAACTGATATCTCATACTGCGATCCTCCTGATGCCTGCCGAGAGTGGGGAATATGGCATACCCCCCCAATAATGGGGTCAGCAGTGGACAATCCGGCTGATACAGTACAGTAATTTTAGCCAACCATCAACCCACGGGAATGGTATGCGCAAAAGTGGGACGCTATATGTTAAATGTGTTTGTATCTAGAGTGAACAATTACAACAAGCCAAATACTTGGATGGACCATGGACAAATATGTATTCCCGGAGGGACTAGCTAGGTGAACGTAGACGGTCCATAAAATAAGTTTTGCTTCGACGTCAACTTCTGCACGTGTTCGTAAATTGTTCCATTACAGACATAAATACTAGGTGGACGTACTAAAATTATATTCCTTAATATGATTTCAGCACTATCCCACCCTAAGACATAAAATAGACATATCACGTTCACAAATTTTAAAGAGCACAACATTTTTTCTTCGTCCTGGAATAGAAGCCACGTTTAGGTTTACGCACCGAGTGCCTTAGTCGCTCGGGCATGGAGAAGATTTATTATTTTGACTATTATAGGAGAAGGTAGTATAGAAGTTGCGGCCACCAACCAGACTACTGGGCTTCATCTGACTGAAATAAGCGCTTTTTCGAACTCTCGTTATGATATCGCTACCACTCTACATGTTTAGTAAGATTTCAAGCGCTATCGCATGCTAAGCAAATATCACTATTCCAATATTTTTTTTCGTCTTAATCTGAATCCAACCTGCGTTCTCTAGTGTTTTGCATCAAATTTCTTAACTCCTTGGCCATCGAGACCTGGTGGATGAGATGCTAATTTTACGCTTTTATTTTATTATTACTGTCTAGAGGACGATCTGTTTTATAGTTATCTTACAGTGCATCGGCAGGACATCATCAATACAACGTGAAACCCCTCAATATTAAGAACAATTTGAAGGAGAAGCTACTCCTTGTAGAACAACGTCCCCGTCAGACAGACTTCAGATAACATTAGCGGTATGACTTCAATCCCATTAATCAAGCCTGTCAATTGTGTCTCTACTGCAAACGATAGGGCATCACTTCAGCTGCGAGTGAAGGAAGGTTAATTGGAGTCGACTCTCCATTATCGAAGATGACTCGGAAGATTCATGGTAATTGATCTGATTACGTCTCCAGACGATAGTTGATAAAGCACTTCGAATTTTCCATCACCCCAGCATATTGCAACGCCGCCAGAATGGGAAGAGCCTCTGTTCTGTTGAGTGTAATAGCTTCTTTGGCACTTTAGCAAGTTTTTCTAGAATCCACTTGCTCATCCAATTGTCCACTCATCTACTGGCTGTGTTTATTTAAAATTTTGTATCAGCTACGGTCCATTCGAACCCACGGTCTATAGTAAGGCTGGGAAGTAAACTGAGCTTCATGTTCTTTTGCAAAAAGTTTGTTCCCAAGCATTGTTAAAATTGTAAACACGCATGTTCGATATAACCATGTCAGTCTAGTCAAAACAGTGACAGACACGCTAGAAGCTACAGCATTGGTGACGGTGACCTGGTGCAATTCATTCATGAATACTATACAACTATGTACACAAAACGCCAGGAGTCAAGTAAACAGATACGGTATCTTATCAACAGTTCTTACACATGTGTTGTGTACATACCTATTTAAAGATATACACAAATAAAATCGCATACCGGAGTATTTCAGTGCTACATAGGTGTGGCATAATACCAGAATTTATTGATAAAGGCAAAAGTTATCATATAAACCTATTTCATAAGGCTACGGAAATTTATATGTTAAGGTTGAATTGGCTGATCATTTCTCCATACAAGCGTCGAAGGGTGATCACTCCCTTATTTTTTAGAATATTATTGTTCTGACTTTCCATAATAAACTAACAATAAGTTATCCATTGGACCTATTTAGACGCGGTTGTTACTTTTACCCAGACGGTACAAAAGTTGTGGCATGGATTATTTTTCAGTTCATTTTTCATACACTTTTAAATAAAATCTAGTACAGTTCAATAATATCGAAGACCAATAAACACTGATGAATCATGACCTCTTTAGAGCTATAACTTTAAATTACAATTGCAATAACCTAGTCTGTAATCGCTTTATGTCGACTAGTCACCGCGCAATACCGATAACACTGCAGTTTAAAACTTTATGATGATGTCATTAGGTTAATACGCTATTTGAATATGTTATCAACATTAGAGGAAGTTGATTCATAAAGTGATCTGAACTTTTGTAGTACGGGGAGTTTACACCCATTGTTGAATTTATTATATTAAATTTAGCAACTCAATAGACAGCATTTTTTATCTTATTGTGACCGAACAAGAACGAGGCCCACCGGATGTTAAGCGGACTAACCTCTGCCTAGAACAGACGACGAAACACACCGTTAGGTGCTCGGCGACAGATTTTATTACTTGAGGGTGGTCGCTAGCCAGGGGCCACACGCAAAAAAATGTACCTGCTGCGCGGCAGTCATAGCCAATGCCACTGAGCCATCACTGCTTCAAAGCTGCAAAGCATTGATTGATTTGATCACGTTACATCATCTCTAAACAAAATCATAACAAAAACTAGATACTTACCAATTGTCATTTAATACCTATCACATTTGACTTCTGTCAATAAAAATAATAATACTTTATCAATGATTAAAAGTGCGAGATGTTGTGCAATACATTTATTTTACTAATTACTACTTAGATAGTAATTACTCAGGGTCACCAGGGTTCTGACTTTCTGATCCATGAACTATGACTAAGTCAATCTGGGTAATGAAGTCATCGTGGCCATGCCTGACGATTGCCTTTTGATTAATGGACTCATTGCGGCACTGAGTTCTGTACCTATATACATAGTCCATTTAATATGGACTGCTCTATCTGCTTTAGAACGAATATTTTTAAATCTATCTTTAGGTGATCTGATAATAAGGATGCGTTCGAAGATGGTAACAGGAAAGCTGCCGGAAAAATGTACTTGGCGACAGATGTTCCACTTGAGTACTTAGGCGAGCGAGCAGAATGCCCTACCTTGTATCAAGCTTTATTTGCAACTCGAACGTACAATCATCTTGGTAATTACCGCTTAGCAATAAAAGAAGTTTTGAAGCACTCGTAGCGAAGTTTACTTACCTGTTCTCAACCGATCAGCAAAGTTAAGCGACGTCGCGCGCTGTCATGAGTTGGATGAGTGACCGCTAGTGACATTACTACTGAGCGTTTCCGTGCTTCGGAGGACACGTTAAGTCGTCGGTCCCGGTTCTTGTCTTAGGATGGCAGTCGTTAAGCATGTTGCCAGGAGGGCATTTTGCGAATGCCCGCCTGGCTAGCTACCACCCTCAAGTAGAAAATCTGTCACCAAGCACCTAACGGTGTGTTCCGGCAGCTGGCCTTGAGAGCCAGGACTTCTAGTTTAGCCTGGACAACATCTTCGACCACAACATCACTTACCATCAGGTGAGATAGTGGTCAAAAGCTAACCTATCAGGCATAAAAAAAAACATAGTTTGGGGATCGATGTTCTTAAATTAGCTGATACGTACGAACAAATAAACCAGCGGACCAATATACAAACCCTATACCTAAATATTTATAAGTAGAATAGCGGATTAATGAACATAGCGGACAGTAGCTGGTTTTACCACAGTTTTTTATCGAGACAAAGATAATATTTCTTATCCGACTTGGGATGATTATAGACAATCATCAATGTGTATTTCCTAATGAATAAATAAGGCTGGCAAAGTGTTCATAAGAGGCGTTAATGAGTGCTAATGGCACTACTGCCAAGTTTCTAAAGATTGCCTTCTCTAGTACATACCAATGACTGGACAATGAGAATATTGAACTCAACAGAACGGTACTAATGAAAGCCGTAATATCTTCCTTCATTTCTTCTGCGTTTCTCCCTTTGTACTTATTCTGTAATCTATGAGTTTTTATTATAAAAACCAATACATAAATAACTGTAATAACAAAGATTTTTAAAACCCTTTCAATGCTTTAACTGATGAGACTCTTAGGAATAACCTGTTCTTTTAATTTCTTCTGCGTTTCTTCCTTTGTTTTTATTATATTTTGTATAAGTTTTTATTAGATAAATAAATACATTAATAACTGCAGTAGCAATTTAGCTAGCTACCACCCTCAAGTAGAAAATCTGTCGCTAAGCACCTAACAGTGTGTTCCGGAGTGGTCCTTGAGAGCCAGTAAAATTACAGGCACATGAGACTCAATAACTGTATGTCTCAGTAAACGGGTGCAGTGCAATTCGTCATTAATGACGAAATGCATCTGTTATAGGCAGAGGTTACCGCTTAACATCAGGTGGGCCTCGTGCTTTTTCCGTCATAAATCGAGGCCTAACATACAAGCAATTTGACGCTCGAGTAATATTGGAAGAATGAGGCGAAGCAAAATATTTCCGAAGTTATTTTTAAAGGGCGATGCACCAGCAGTTTCTTTGTTAGCTAAACGTGTCCGAATGCTCTTCTTTTCTATATAACTATTTCAGCCGAGACTTGTGTATATTTTTCAGGAAACAACAACATCTACAGTACAGTCAGTATGCTGTGTAACAATTTCTTGGTAATTGGTCAGCATGTTAGGTCGTGGCGTACCATAAAGAGCAGAATAACGCATTGTTTTTTTTATAATAAGGCATGTTCTGTGCATGCTAGATTTTTTAAATAAATTAAATATTATATTTGTCCCGTGGGGTGTCGGGCTAGAATGTCACACCCCCATCTCTACGCCTGAGAGGCGTCTAAGTGTAACACGCCAGAAGGTAGGCATCAGCGCTCTCTGTGGAACTGATATCTCACACTGCGATCTCGAAGACGCCTGCCAAGGGCTGGGACTATGGCAAATCTCCCCATAATGGGGCAGTCTGTTTTCACGGCAGTTTGTGTACAATCCGGCTGATACAGATAATGTTGTATTTAAGGTAAAGCTTAGTTCGAATGGACAGAGAAGCTAGTCGAGGTACGATATTTGAGAGATCTGACGTGACAACCGTAAAGTAGACTCCTGTATGCAGCAGTAAACTGTAACGATCTGACGAATGCAACCAGGATAATTCCGGAAGAGTAATCAATATTCGGAGAGCTTATATTCTCCACCATACTACCAGCCATAAAACCAGATAGTAAACTATAAACAACGCATCCGAAGCCCGTGCCAGAACTTGCACGTGTGACGTCATAAAATTATGACATTTACTGGCAATGAGACAACCCAGTTATGAGGCATTAAACCGTTATACCGTAGTACGTTATAGTAAAGTTGTAAATGTCAGATATGACTGCCTGAGTCGTATATCAAAATGTATACTAGTCACAGTAGCAAATACTATATGATTTCACACGCTTGCAAGACTCAGCGGCCTTAACCTTGTGGTAGAGTATTGAAGCAATGATGGTCGAGCTGTAATAGACCAGCTACCGCACTCAAGTAGAAAATTTGTCGCCAAGCACCTAACAGTGTGCTGCGGCAGCAGGCCTTGAGAGCGAGTCAAATTACATGAAACTTAACAACTCTATGTCTCAGGGGACGGGCGCAGTACAATTAGCTTGTGGCGAAAACCATCATAGGCTGAGGTAACCACTTAATATCGGGTGGGCATCGTGCTTGTTCCGTCACAGTGCCATAAAAAAAGAGATGCAGAATATAAGATGTAAAGACACAATTGTAATGACTACACTAGCACTGTCCTGAACCTCCGATGTGCATGACGTGCCCGAACTGCCAGTTGCTATACTATTATAATGATGAAATATTATACATATATGACAAAAAAAAACGCGGACTAAAGCGCACAAACAGAGGAACACGAAACAAAGACCTACTCCCACACAAGCGTGCCCTTTATATAGGTCAATTCCATTGAACAACAGCCGTTCCGTATTTCTGTTGAGAGTACGCAGTTTTTACGTAAACGTATTGAAACAAATCAGTGCATTTGTTGTCCTCTCTTACTAATGTACTGTTACGAGCTGAGGGTTCGGGATAAATAATGCAATACGTTTTCAGCAACTGACACCTTTATTCCACAGTTCTACAGTCACTTAACACTTTACTGAACACAACACTAAAACACTGACTGTTCGCACTTTACAGATACACTAGTCACACACTTCACTCACTTTAACTATTCGCGCTTGGAGCACTTGGTCCAAAGGTAATCGCACTGTTCGAACTCAAAGTAAGACTGTCTCGTCGGCCCGCACCCGACCCTATTTATACCCAAAAGTCAAAGCTTCCGGAATATTCTATACTAGTCTAGATAGAAAAACAATAGGGGCCATAAATCACTCGTTAAACGTAAACAACTTTTGTATGCAATTCAATGGAAACTAACTACTACTTATACTGTGGTTGTTTACTAGTTGCCTGAGAACAAAAGGCGACCCTTTTTTTATAACATTTTTTTGTGAAGTGTAGGTACATTCTTTGTTTAGTTTAACTTGTTTATCGACCTTGGATTACTCTAGATTGTTCGAGTTCTGGCGCCGTAACACTGCCCCCTCCTAAGACATGCTCGTCCCGAGCATAGTTGGAACCACGGTATGGCGCCAATCGATCCACATGAACAATCTTAGAAACTCCTCTTTGACCTTTTCGTATCCGGTACGTGATGTCGTTGATTTTGGTCACAACCAGGTATGGTCCATCCCATTTAGGCTGGAGCTTCGGCGACTTCCCTTTACTGCGTATAGGGTTGTGCAACATTACTTTTGAACCTTCCTTTATCCAGCATTACTTTTGAACCTTTGGAATCCAGGTTTAACCAGTTCTCCACTGTACTGGGTCTTCTCCATGTCGGAAATTCCATATCTGTATTGATCTTGACGCTCCCATATATTCTTCTGTTTGCGGAGGTCACTCACAAAACCCTTTACACTGCTTGTTTGAGATGCTCTTCTAGTGGCACAAATACTGCATTTGTTACACCAGTCTACAACATCGCTCCGACAATGGATCCAATAAAACTGCTCTCGAATCTTTGACAATGTCTTTCTCACTCCGGGGTGACTTCTTGAACATTCGTTGTGACATTGTCGTAGAATCTCACGAATTTTCGCTTCCGGAACAACCACTTGCAGGTGATAGTTATTGCCCCGAACATTCTCCCATTTGCGGCACAGCACACCATTATGAATCACCAAGCTGTCCCACTGCGCCCAATAAACCCTTGTTGCCATACCCATTCCAGCAACAACATTCCACTTGGGCCTTCCAGTGCCAGCTTCCATCCATGACAGAATAGGCCTGATATTCGCATCATCCTGCTGTGCACGTCGCATGGATTTCTTCCTGTCGTCGGTTATAACTGTTCTCACCATCCTTACTGGTATGACTTCCTTCACTTTGCCATCGTGAGTTTCTCTAATGTCGCTGCGTTCAATATTAGAGTGAAGTTCGTTGCGCTGCTGATTCCATCCTTGTCGCAGTCTGTCTTCCGATGTCAACTTCCATCTGGGGCAACTGGATCTCAAATGCCCTTTTTCTCCGCAGCTGTAGCATCTCGGGCTGAATCTTGGATAATTTGTATCAGACAGTGTATCTCCTTTCCTTGTCCATTGCATATTCACACCAGTAGAAAGTTTTCTTTCCCATGTTCTATTGTGTCTTCGGTCACTCTGCTGCGGGCAGTTATACCGCAAGTGACCCCTTTCTCCACATTCAAAACATCGAGGGCTGAATCCCTGGTTGTCATCACGGTAACGTTGCGTGGTAACCTCTCGAATGTGATGCGATCGATGATCATGTCGTACGGCTACCACCTCCAAAGCATGGGCTAGGGCGTCCTTAATTGATTCATGATGACCCAGCCTCACTGCAGCTCTCACTTCTAAGTCACGTATCCCATCTACGAATGCTTGAAGTAGGATTCCGTCAATGAGTGCCGGTGATGATTGATACGCCTTCCGTACGAGCATTTCCACTTCCAGTGCCCACTGCTGGAGATTTTCACTGCTTCGCTGGGTTCTTTCTTTAAGCTGAGCGCGGAATACATGCTCCAGATGAGCATCACCGAATCTAGACTCCAATGCCTCCAGAAGTTGGTCAAACGCTATGTCTTTTCCAAGGGCCTCCAGAACTGTTAAGGCTTTGTCACGTAGGCCCAGAGTAAGCGCTGTCATAGCCTGCGCTTTAGTCCAACCGTTGGCCTGCACTACAGCCTCAAATTGAATTTTGTAGGCCGACCACGAAGAGGTTCCGTCGAATGGGGGCACTTTGAACCCGCGAGGCGAAGGTGCGGGTGCCACTGGAGCTACCATACTCTCTCCAGTTTTGAGAACGCTTAAAGATTTTTTTACGTCAGCAATCCCAGCTTCTACTTCTGCTATGCGGTTCTCGTGCTGCAGCACCTGATCCTCCACTACTTGAATTTTCTTTCCAAATGTTGCATGCAGGTCTTTCATCAGAAGAGTCTGCTCCTCTTGGCGACGGATCTGTTGTTCTTTGTCCTGTCGCAATTGGTCCTCCAGTCGACGGGCCTGCTCTTCCTGGCGGCGGACTTGCTCCTACTTGCCTTGCTGCAGCTGTTCTTCAAGACGTCGGGCTTGCTCCTGAAGCATTGCCATTAGTGCAGCAAAGTCAGTTGCAGCCGGAGCAGCTGTAGTCGAAGGGGCTCCCGACATAGTGGCGGGGGTTGCCTCTGCAGTCGGCTGTTCTTCGGAGAGAACTGGTGGTGTAGCTCCTCCAAACCTTCGTTGGTCGATGTCCTGTTGCCGCTGACTCCTCGTTCGGATGCCCTCAACGTCGTCCTTTGGTAGCACAGGCATTATTTATCCCCAATTCTGACACCAATTTGTTACGAGCTGAGGGTTCGGGATAAATAATGCAATACGTTTCTCAGCAACTGACACCTTTATTCCACAGTTCTATAGTCACTTCACACTTCACTGAACACAACACTAAAACACTGACTGTTCGCACTTTACTGATACACTAGTCACACACTTCACTCACTTTAACTATTCGCGCTTGGAGCACTTGGTCCAAAGGTAATCGCACTGTTCGAACTCAAAGTAAGACTGTCTCGTCGGCCCGCACCCGACCCTATTTATACCCAAAAGTCAAAGCTTCCGGAATATTCTATACTAGTCTAGATAGAAAAACAATAGGGGCCATAAATCACTCGTTAAACGTAAACAACTTTTGTATGCAATTCAATGGAAACTAACTACTACTTATACTGTGGTTGTTTACTAGTTGCCTGAGAACAAAAGGCGACCCTTTTTTTATAACATTTTTTTGTGAAGTGTAGGTACATTCTTTGTTTAGTTTAACTTGTTTATCGACCTTGGATTACTCTAGATTGTTCGAGTTCTGGCGCCGTAACAGTACTGTGTCAGCCGGATCGTCCATTGCTGAACACAGCCTCCCCCAATAAGGGAGGGTTAGCCAGAACCCCCACGCTTGCTAAACGGCTTAGGGAACGCAGTGTAAGACGGCTGTTCTTCAGATGGCGCTGCTGCCTTCTGGTATTTTTTTCTTCATCTTACGACACCCACAGGATATTTTTTTTTTTTTTTTTTTTTTTTTTTTTATTGGAATACCACAAAACTGGAAATACATCGTAGCTTACATAATTAAAAATAATATAAAATTAACATTGGAATACGTACTTCCTTCTAGAAGTGGACCTAGCATGTGTATTACATCAAACTATTCAATCTAATTATACGAGTATAGTAATAAGCAACCAGCAAACAATATCATTGGTATTGTTGAAACTGTCTATTTCAAAATCTGGTGCAAAAAGATGATGATTTTGAATAATTGGTGAAACAAACAATTAAAGCAACCTATTTAAAATACATTTCACCGAGGAAAGCGAACCACGGTGAAAAATATCGAAGTCTTGCTTAACGGTATCATAACTTTCACACATACGATAAACCGGCGAGTGCTTTAACATATTAGTTTTACAAATTGGTAGAATAAAAGTTTTTCTATCCGATAGGCGGCTACCAGGACGCGGAACTTTAAGTAATAACCTGGGAGTTAGTTCTGGACAATCAACTAAGTTATTTATAAGCTTGAAAAGCATCAGAATGTCTGCCATTTTACGGCGCTTTTCAAGAGACATGACATTATAGTGATTAAGCCGAGATTCGTAGGAATGTAATAAATGGCACAAGTTATCCCTGTATGTTACATGGTACATAATATTTTTTTGTACTTTTTCTATGTTGTTAATGTGCACTTGGTAAACAGGACTCCACACCACACTGCAGTATTCTAAGATGCTGCGCACTAAAGCGTGGAAAAGCAGTAGTGAAAGCCTAGGATTGCGGAATATCTTTGTCTGTCTGATGACAAAACCTCCAATTTTGTACGATTTCTTAATAATATGATCAAAATGATTTCGGAAACAAAGCTTGTTATCGATAATAACCCCCAAATCTCGTGTTGATGAAAGCTCTGCTAACGGTACCCCTTTAATTTTGTATTCAGCTGGGAAAGGGGTATTTTTGCGTGAAAACTTTATAAAATAACATTTGGATGCATTCAAAAGCATATGGTTTTGCTCACACCATTTGCTTAAGGAATGGATGTCAGTTTGCAACTCCTCCACGTCTGCCTTGTTATTGATTTTCTTGTATAGCTTTAAGTCATCGGCATATAACATTACATTCGATTTTAATAACTGGGGTAACTCGTTGATGTAGAGGAGGAACAGCAATGGGCCTAAATGGGAGCCTTGAGGTACACCCGAAGGAACTACTGATTCCAGGGACTTAAAACCTTTTACCACAACCAGCTGAGATCGATTCAGTAAGTAAGAATTTAACCATCTAAGAAGGGATCCGTGTATTCCGAGACGTTGTAGTTTAGCTAATAACAGATCGTGATTAACCAAATCAAAGGCCTTACTGAAATCTGTGTAAATTGCATGTGCTTCGCCGCTACTATCGAGTATTTCGAGAATATCAGTCACATAGCCTAACAGATTAGTTGAGGTGGATCTTCGAGGTAGGAAACCGTGTTGATGCACATTGAGAAGATGCGAAACATACCAATGAATATGTTTTACAACAAGGGATTCTAATAATTTGCCCAACCCAGAGAGAATAGAAATCGGCCTGTAATTTTTTATGTTAGAAAGATCGCCCTTTTTATGTATTGGTGTGATAAAGGCATTTTTCCATTTCATTGGAAAAATGCCAGTTGAGAGAGACTTCTCAAAAATTATGCTTAGTGGTTTCGCGATGGCATCCGCACATTTTTTTAAAACTATTGCAGGGAGCGAGTCTGGTCCTGCTCCTATATTAGCAAGCGACTTAAGTGCTTTACGTACTTCACCGGCATGTATTAAAATGTGACGTAGTGGAGCAATACTGGAATTATCAAAATTACACTGTGTTGAATTAGTTGCACTTGAGCTAGTCATGTTGTACACAGAATTGAAATGTTCTAAAAATAGGTTACATATATCTTGACCACCACACACCGTTTTGCTGTCGAGATACATTTGATCAGGTAATGAGCTACTATTACTTTTCAAATTATTAACGTACTGCCAAATGTATTTAGGATTTTTCTTTAAATTAAATTCTGTGTTCTTTTTAAAATTAGCAAAACACTCCACTAACAGCTTATCGCATCTTTCTCTAACTACATTAAAACAAAGCTTATCTTGGAGATTTTGGTATTTTTTATAGTTGAGATGATGTTTAGCTTTTTCCTTAAGGGCCTTTATTAAAGGTATAGAAAACCAAACAGGAAACCGGACATTTTTGGAACGCACTTTAGGCGTGTTGTCTTGAACGATTGGCATGAAAATATTGTAAAATTTCTCGACCATTACGTCAACATGATCACTTGAATTCAATTCAATATCCCAATTGATTTGAAATAGCTTTTCATTTATCACATCGTAATTGGCCTTATAATAGTTAAGGCGGCTTGACATATTTTTCTTTAGAGGCCGAAAATTGCCCACGTCCATAGTTATATTTAAGGCGGGATGATATTTATCAAGTCTCAGAAGAGGAGCATTGTTTTTAGCGACCGAAACAGTATGAGTTCCAATAGTACCAAGGACAAGGTCAAGAATGCGATTAGAACAATTCAATACCCCATTGTGCTGGAAAAGGCCATTAAAACTTAGAGTTTCGACTAGTAATAATTCTAGTTCACTAGATCCATGACTGGGTAGTAAAATTTGGGTACCTGCATCGTGAATCCAACTTATGTCAGGGGAATTAAAATCGCCTATTATGTATGTCTGAGAGTTGAGAGAAATTTCGTTATTAATAACCCTGGAGACGTTTTCCATAAAGTGTTCTAAGCACTCAAGTTTCAATGGCGATGGCAAATAGACAACACATAAATTTATTATAATTTCTGATGAACCAGAACCTAGCTTGAGCGTAAGCCATATGTCTTCACAAAAGGATGAATCCCATTGAGGCCTACGAATAACTCTGTATTTATCCAGAACAGCTACCAAAACTCCACCGCCATCTTTTAGCGAACCACAATCCTGTCTATCGCGTCTGTAAATGTTGTAACGACCGTCCAATAATTCACTGTCAAAAATAGAGTCATTTAGCCAAGTCTCAGTAAACGCTAACATATCAAAACTATATGATAAAGCACTCGTATACAACTCATGCACCTTAGTTCGTAAACCTCTTACATTTTGGTAGTAGATAGTTATAGGGACCTTTGTGACGGCTTAGTTTCATAAAGAATGAACGAAATCTATGTCTTTGATAAGAATAGACTTAGATTTATCATCCCTGCGGACAAAAATACGCCCATTACGGACCCACACAAACTTGTAGCCTTTAGCAGCGGCGGCGGCTCTTGTGGCCGCATGGAGGTGCCTATTGGCTGGTGAAAGGTGTTCAGCAACGTAAATGGGGCGCTTTTCACCCGCCATTTTCAGGTGAGAACTATTAAGCTTATCCTGCTCATGAGACCTGTTATACATTTTGATCGTAGCTAGAAAATTGTCCCTGATACGAGGAGTGGCTAATCTAGCTATAATGGACCTAGGCCTGGCAGAATCACTCTGGAGCTTTGCTACACGATGTACCGACATAATATCGTTATCAACAAGATTGAATGAAACGGTTTTGCTTATTTGCTTAACGATTGCGAGTACATTTTCCGTTTTATTTTCTGGCACGCATTGAATCTCCAGATTACACTCCCTATTTTGTTGCTCCATCAGAGAGAAGCGAACGCTTAAATCTTTCATTAGCTGACTAGTCCCAGTTTGTGACTAGTCAGCTAATGTGTTTGTGTTTGTGGATATGGGGAGGGGGATTGCAATTCTAGCCTGCCAGGCACGTTACAGGGCGTTTTTATTACTAATACAATCTTTATTTGTGAGCGGGACTATTAAGTAAGTATAATTCGCAAGATTTGAGTGAAAGCTGTACTAAGATTATGAATGGGATCTGTATTAGGGGCTTTTATACTTTATAAGGACAAAGTTTTCACTCGGGTTCGAAGCACTAGGAAAGTTTTTGTATGAAACCGATCAAAACCGAGAGAACAATTAAAATAAAATCGAGACATAAAAATGGAGTCGCTTTGCTCGAGTTTTCTTCCAGAGTCCTTTTGGATCACGGACTTTCTAAAGTTTTTCATCTTACAACTCAGCAAGTAAACGTTCTTTCGATTTAATTATAGCTCTTGAAGCAGTGATGACTCAGTGGCATTGGCTATGGACTACCACGCAGCAGGTCCATGGTTCGAATCCCGCCGCGGGCTTGAGTTTTACCGCATGGTGGAAGGGCATTTTGTGAATTCCGGCCTAGCTAGCGACCACCCTGAAGTAAAAAATCTGTCCCCAAGCATCTAACGGTGCGTTCTGGCTGCTGTCCTTGAGAGCCAGAAATTCTAGGTTAACCCTGTTAAAATCCTAGACCACATCATCGCTTACCATCAGGTGAGATTGTGGTCAAAGTCTTACCTATCTTTCTTATCCTTTCCTTTGTATATTACGATCGTACAAGTTAAAAGTAAAACGAGTAACTTCAAGCGTGTTCCCGAAAACTAAATATTTCGTAATAATAACATACAAACGACACTAAAATTAAAAACGAATGTATGGTATCCCGGAAACTAAAATAATCCAGTGTACCATTAGTTACAGATAAAGGCTCGGCTGTTGTGATGGATGTTTCATGTAACGTAAGCATTAACTTTTAGTGTTGTGATGGATCCGATGGATTGAGTGATTGACTGACGTAAATAGATTCCTATTTGTAAAGTTTAACCTGTTCCACGCAAAATACAGCTTGATGAATAAGATTTTGTTAGAAGTTTCGAGGTACCTAACCAGTGACAGTGATACCAGGAATTAGGTTGATGTCTTCAAAACGGTAACAGCCACCTATGCAGATGCTCGACTTGGTTAGAAGCCAATAAGGCAGCCAGAGATAGGATATTCCACTAGAACAGAGAAAACCGAACTAACAGTGGCTTCTGCTTCTGCAGACTGCCAACACTTATAACTGCAATCTCGAAGACGCCTGTCATGTCTGAGGGTTCTGACCAACCCCTCCTTCCGTCGGGGAATGTTTACCAAATAGGCATTCCGATTCCAGATGATATCGTAATAATGTATCACCGGAATCTCTGTTATGGCTCTATACATACCCTTTAGTTTTACAATACATATTTGAATTCAACTTTCACATATCGATTACGACTAAATTGAGGTTAGGCTAAAGGCCGGAAGACGTCCACTGTAAAACAAATGCCTACCCTATAAAACGGTATTAGCCACTTGTAACTATTGCCTAACCTCGACCCTTGCGATGTCATCAGTTCACCTAATCCCCTCTACTAATTCTACGTCTTTCGGTATAATGTGGTCACCACTTAAGAACTTTTCTTCCCGGTTATCGGAATTTTTTCGTTCCGGATTATATCGCGCAAAGAAACGGCATACATTAGCCCTCTCTACAGCTCGTTAAGCAGCACTGAGCTTCTCCGTATGGCCACAGTTAAGGACCACGTCTCAGTGCCAGAAGTCGGTTATATTGGCAACAAGAATACTCCAGTGAAACCTTCAAATCAAAGCAATACCCATTCAGCTACCTTTAGGGAGGCCAGAACACTTCTAATTTTATTAATCATGCCTATTCTTGAATTAGCATGGTCAATTCGTGTATTAACAAATCAAACAGCACCAGATGTGACTGGCCCGCATTCCTTACACCAGTATAAACAATAGTTTGTATACCGCGTGACGCAGAATAGCTGCTAGTTAATTCGATAAAACAGTGGTCAGCATCACAGCTTAGTAATAGAGTTAGTGGGTTTGTGTTACAGATTGGGAGCCAGTTGGTACCGCAGGGCTCGATATTTATATCTACCTCTGCGCAACAACACTGAATTAGGGATATGATGTCAGCTACGTTTTAAAACAACCAGAGGATCGTGGGTTCTGAGAAATTGTAATCATTAGCCCGGTTGGATAAAATGGTGTTGGTACCACGGAAGCCGTATCTTTGGACTAAATTGAGAGTAAGTGGAAGGTAATACGAAGTTCGTATACGGATCAGATGGCAGAGTGCATTCTTGCATATTTATATATTATTTTGTTGTTTGTGATTTACCAAAGCTTAGGTAGGTTTTTAAAATAATAGGGAAAGGAGTTATCTGATCCTAAACATATTTTTTTAAAATTTACAAGTGCAATAATCTAAAATTGCCTCGCAAAAACTTTGATTTGCACTAAATCATTAACATTGGGATATTTAAATGAGAAACGTTTTCAATAATTTTCCTGTCGAACTTTACATATTAAAGGGACAAGTCTATAAAAGAAAGGTTAGTCAGTGGCTATTAGAGGCATGCTTCTACAGTCTTAAAGAGTGTTTAGATTTCAAAGAAAATGTTAATATCAGATGTTCAAAATTATTAAGGATTTATGTAACAATATTATTTATGCAAGGGTTGTTTTATGCCTAATAAATAAAGCAGGCAGAGTACAGACACTATTTCACTTATTGCACATTTACATAGGTACTATCAAAATGTATTTATGGTTATTGTGATTTTTCTTATAGGTATCTGATATACTTTAAGATATTTGAACGATATATTTTTTTGTCATGTCATAAAGTGATGAGACGGCAATTCAGTCGCTAGATGGTAAGCATCACGCCTGTTCATTACAGTTGCAGTATTACCGTCCTCTTTCTCAATAACTTCACTTGCCACAGTGTCCTTCACGCCTAAACACAGTTTGCACACTACTGATTCGTATAATTATATCTGACACTGCAGCGTGTAGAACAAGGACTCTGACTGAAGTAACCTACCATCTGGAGTCACTCTAACAGTTAACAGTCATAATTCAAGTTTCACTACGAAAGATTCGATTAGGGCGTGGTTTTCGTGTATTTTTTAGCGCTCAGTAGTAATGTCACTAGCGCTCGTAGCGAAGTTTATTTAGCTGTTCTTAACCGATCAGCAAAGTTAAGCAACGTCGCCCGCGGTCATGAGTTGGATGGGTGACCGCTAGTGACATTACTACTGAGCGCTTCCGTGCTTCGGAGGGCACGTTAAGCCGTCGGTCCCGGTTGATATCTTAGGATGGCAGTCGTTATAGCATGGTGGTAGGGCAATTTGAAAATGCCCGCCTGGCTAGCTACCACCCTCAAGTAGAAAATCTGTCGCCAAACACCTAACGGTGTGTTCCGGCAGCTGTCCTTGAGAGCCAGTGATTCTAGGTTAGTCTGAACAACATCTTCGACCACATCATCACTTAACATCAGGTGAGATAGTAGTCAAAGGCTAAGCTATCAGGCATAAAAAAAAACAAATATATATATATATCAACAATTAGGTATATTCTAGGATTATATTCGACTAGTCTGCTATCTTCATCTCACTTTATCTGCACGCGGAAGTGTATAGCGCTTTCTTGGGCTCGAATTAGCCCCTCAAGGGCCTTGTTAGTAGGTACATGTCGATTATGCATGTGGTCAGTATAGCTAACCACAACGGCATGCCAAATATGTCTAAACAGAGGGCTGGCGTGAAAGTATGTAGTACCACGGGACACGACTCACACGAGTTGCATGTTATGTGCCTTTTTACGTTCAGCTGTGAATGTTTTTTGCTGTGAATTAGGTCAATTGGTATTTGGAATTGCAAGAGAAAATATAAACGAATTTAATGACACATGCATAAACATAACATCACGCTATATAACCCCGAAGAGGTAGGCTGTATGCAGGAAGTTTTCTAAGAACGAACATTTACTTTAAGCTTAGTTATATTTTTCTGTGTCATAAAATAGCGGGCCATGCTTATTAATTTGCAGTTTCTGACTTCTACCAAAAATATTGCAGATAAAAAGGCTATTAGATCAATTTTATGTCAAACAAATAAGAATATTGTTCATTTGATTAGGAAAGGCACTGTCTTTAGCAACTCAGTACATCACTTTGGAAACTATCGCGAGTTTTATCCATATTAATTTATAAAGAACCGGCTAGGACGCGCGTTATATTTGCCGGAAAGATTCCGACCAGCGATGAGCTCATGAGCTCATAAGATTCAAATTATGTAGGTACTTATGAATTCTCTTAGCACGCGAGTGTTTGTAATCATATTTGGAAATAATTACAAGAAATTGAAATAAAAACGATTTTTAGCATATACGAGATCTAAACAGTACTAGAATTTCCTTTAAAAACGATGTCCAGCTCATTATAAGTGTATAGCATTTGCGTCTAAAGTCTGTCCCAACAATAAGAAGACACTTGGTCGTACGTGGTAGTTTACCTTATCCCGAGGATACATTTTAGTTCGCCACCAAGCGACTTCACATGTTGGGCAGACTTAAGAAACGATAATCTTGATTGAAATCCAGAAACGACATCGTTTTAAAGCCTTATTTCCAAGAAAAAAATAATTATTATGTGTATAATAACCTCAGAGTTACTTTCTACTCTATTTCGTTCTAAAATTGTAATATAAGTAGTGAGATAGTAACAATTTACCTTATAATATTACAATTTTAGAAGGAAAAAGAGTAGAAAGTAACAACTATGAAACTGGCTAATATGTAAATATTTTTATAGTATATTAGGGAGTATCTCAATCATAAATGATATAGGTTAATAATAATTTACACGCCTGCTTCCATGCTAAATGCTCTACTTGACTTATCTACAATATCTTGATATCTATGACACTGCACTATATTTTTGCAAACAAACAATTATTGGTTAAGATAATAAGATAGATATAATAACAAAATAACAAACAATTGGATAAGAAGATACATAATAAGTTATTATAACAGGTAGCTTACCCTAGGAGACACAGGTAAAACAGTATGTATAAGAAGTATTTTTCGCTTCCTGGCAGGAGTCTTCAATATAGCATCAATTCAATGCTTGGAGATTTACTCTGTCGGGAACAGAAAAGGTCGGGGCCACGCGACAATAGTGCTCTACAAAACACTTTTTGTACAAACGTAGTTATGTTCAAACGCGGTGAAGTTTCTACTTTCCCTGTGCCAGTCTGATATTCCATTCAACCTTTCAACCCACCAAATTAACTCCTCAACATTGTCCAAGCGTTCAATCAAACCCGTGGGGACAGAACGGTCACGGGTATACGCGCTTTTTGGTTCGCCTGACCGAGTGACTGTCGAAGAACAATGGTCAATGGTTTTATTCGACGCTAGAGTTACGTCTGCTATATCTCGTCACGGCGTGATGCATCGGTATGTGGATGTAGCTCGGTTAGTAAAGCATGTGAATATATATGTTACAGCCAAAGTAATAAATCTGGATATTATATATACTGTCTAGCCATTATATATAATGTCTACTTAATTTAGATAAAGTGATAATTGACACAACATTTTGATATTATTCATGAGACTCCTATTTCTATTGGTCACGGAGGGCGCACCAGAATGGTTAAAGAGCTTAAAAATAAATATAAGAATAGTAGTAATTTATGTGGCGCATCGCCGGCCGCTGCCGCGGCACGCTCGCTTCGCTCGCTCGGCTCGCCCGTTGTTGTAGTCACAAGTAACCTAACGCTCCTCCTCGCTTCGCTCGTCGTCGCACCTAAATATGACTTTGCTAAATGATATTTAACCCCTTTTTATAACTTTTACCGATATGTGTCGTGAATTATTAATAATTACTACTAAAAGTAATATATTTCGATCGTTTATTCACATTTACCAAAACAATTGTGTGTCAATTATCACTTTATCTAAATTGAGTAGACATTATATATAATGGCTAGACAGTATATATAATATCCAGATTTATTACTTTGGCTGTGACATATACATTATTTATTAATTACAGTAACAAAACACGTCATTTTATTAAAATTCCTGTATATCAAAAACGAACGATGAAGCGCTCGTAGCGAAGTTTACTTAGCTGTTCTCAACCGATCAGCAAAGTTAAGCAACGTCGCGCGCGGTTATGAGTTGGATGGGTGACCGCTAGTGACATTACTACTGAGCGCTTCCGTGCTTCGGAGGGCACGTTAAGCCGTCAGTCCCGGTTGTCTAAGGATGGCAGTCGTTATAGCATGGTGGTAGGGCATTTTGCGAATGCCCGCCTGGCTAGCTACCACCCTCTAGTAGAAAATCTGTCGCTAAGCACCCGACAGTGTGTTACGGCAGCTGTCCTTGAGAACCAGTACTTCTAGGTTAGCCTGAACAACATCCTCGACCACATCATCACTTACAATCAGGTGAGATAGTGGTCAAAGACTAACCTATCAGGAATAAAAAAAAAGAAAAAAAAAAATATATATCAAAAACGAACACACCCAAAAGAAAACTTAGGTAAAACGGTATAAACCTACAATATAATTTTGTTTTATAATACTCAATGAAAAAGTTATCAATGTCTCATGGGTCAAATGGCTCATCAAAATCAAATTGTTTTTTTAACCTTTGATCTCGATCTTTCCTGATAGTAATATGGTTGGAAATGTTGTTTAGGAAACCTAGAACAACGCACCGTTAGTTGTTTTAAGACAGATTTCCTACTTGATGGTGGAGATAGCAGGCGGGTAGTCGCTACCTGCCACCATGCTATACTATAACACTGCCATCCGAAGACAACCAGGATAACCGCAATCGACGGCTTCACGTGCCCTCCGAAGCAAGCGTACGCGTAAATACCACTAGCGGCAACCTATCCAAGTAATTCCTCTTTGCTATTTCAAGGTTTCGAGCCTTACAGTTCCAGCAGTCATTCGTGATTCAGTTCCCATTGTAGGCTTAGTCTACAAAGCATCTTCGACCACACCACCAATAACCTATAGGTGGACCACGGTCAAAGACTTACCTATCAACAATAACAGCAAAACAGATAACATAGTAACTAAGCAACCTTCGTAAGTTATAATCTAGCACATCTCGTGTAATCATATACCGTAGAATCAATAGAATTAATCGACGACAAGATATCTCTGGCGTGGAATCTATTAGGTGCGTCTACGGGCGTACAAGAAAGTATAGCTCTCTACCTTATACAACATACGCAGAGGCCGTGGGAGCTCACGGTGAATACAATTCTTCTGTACACTTCATTTTATCAAACACGATAAAACTATTTTTATAAATAAAATTCTCGTGGTTACAAGACTGTGGTACCTACACGTACCTATGTCCCTACGTGTCCAAGACGTTTACACCTTCACCACCACAGTCCCACTGCTTAGCTCAAAAGCCGTACGACATTTTTAAGTAACGATATAATAATGCCACAAATAAATGCCACAAAAGTATTCTGCAAGCTGCTGTAAAACACAACGAGTTCAACGACGGTTGGCTTTATTCAAATACCACATCGAAACGAATAAGAAATCCTGTACTATACAAAAGACGCTATCACACGAATGACCATCTCGATTTGGCAGGTTAACAGCATTGTAACCGACACGGTGACATCACAGCATGCAAATTACTATACCGGTTCTCATGATAATGGTTTTGTATGAGCTAAGTTAGATAGCTACTACAAAATATCAAGCATGTATAGTCATGCATGTAAGGACTTTGTCGAAGTAAATATAAAAAGTAATCCCTTCAAAAATATAGGAAATGTGATACGAACGACTTATTGTGACATGGTAACGTATCTAACACACTTTTGTAGTGTATATGTCACAGCCAAAGTAATAAATCTGGATATTATATATACTGTCTAGCCATTATATATAAATGTCTACTCAATTTAGATAAAGTGATAATTGACACAAAATTGTTTTGGTAAATGTGAATAAACGATCGAAATGTTATTTATATTAGTTTTAGTAGTAATTATTAATAATTCACGACACATATTGGTAAAAGTTATAAAAAGGGGTTAAATATCATTTAGTCTAGGGCAAAGTCATATTTAGGTGCGACGACGAGCGAAGCGAGGAGGAGCGTTAGGTTACTTGTGACTACAACAACGCGCGAGCCGAGCGAGCGAAGCGAGCGTGCCGCGGCAGCGGCCGGCTATGCGCCACATAAATTACTACTATTCTTATATTTATTTTTAAGCTCCTTAACCATTCTGGTGCGCCCTCCGAGACCAATAGAAATATGAGTCTCATGAATAATATCAAAATTTTGTGTCAATTATCACTTTATCTAAATTAAGTAGACATTATATATAATGGCTAGACAGTATATATAATATCCAGATTTGTTACTTTGGCTGTAACATATATATTTTTGTCAAATCGCGAAGCGCAAACAGATGTTGACTAATAATATAGGCATACCTATTTGTTGCTCGTAAGTAGTTATACTAATCAAATTAATTACAGTATGTAATTAAGCGACTGCCGTATAATTGCGCCTATTCTCGCACATGCTTCAATTTATAATTAAAAAGATAACGAGACTAAATATAATTGAAACATTTGTATTTGACCTTGCACATTGTGGGCAAGTTTAATTTACCAATAACAAGCGTGGCATGAATGCCAACAAGTCATGACTTCAAAAACACATTTTATGAATTATTTGGATAAGTTCAACTACCAAAATAAATGTCACGCAGCAAGAGGCGCTAATCCACTCATCGAATAGCAAATCATTAGTATTCCCTCAGTAGTGACGAGAATCTCAAGTGTATATGTAATATCTAGAAGGATTATTTTAGTTATTAGGACAAGTCTTCATCACTCGATCGGAGTCAACTCCAATCTGTTTTGGTATAAATGACTGCATTTATATCAAAACAGATCTCCTTCTCATGCTTTGCGCCAAAGAACATGTATCATATATTCTCACTACGGAGCTCCCAAAACATAATTTCACCCAATCTTGAATAGTAACTGTAGTGATGTTTTTCAGAAATCTCCATAGTTTTTTTAAGGTATTAAAATGTCCCATTTAAATATTTTCTTTCCAATTCACACGGGAATATTGGACACGCACTTAAAATAGCTCCGAAGATTAATATCGTTGAACACCCACATCATCAGCGGAAGACGTCTATTATTCCTAAACAAATGCCACAATGAACGGGTAAGCACCACGGAAACGGCGGAAGTTCGATTGCCCTAAGCTATTAACATTTATCATTAGTCCTTTATATTCTATGCTATTAGTCATTTGTATGCTGGGATGCTAGACTGTCACCCAACTTCTCTTCCCGTCGAAGTCGTAAGTGGCGCCTAAGTATAAAATACGGAGAGGTGGCCAGCAGCTCCTTCTAAGGAACTGTTAACTTGTAACCAGTGCTAAGTGAGACGTCAAAGCGGGCGTCCCGAGCTCTCCTTGAAAAAGACCACCGAACGTGGTTGAAACTATAGTCGGAGCTGTCTGTCTTATTCACGTGAGTTGACCCGTATTATTTACTAAAACTGTTAACTTATACTGCGATCCTTAAGACGTCTGCCAAGCGTGGCTATTATGGCAACCACAATAATAACAATCCGGGTAATACAGTGCAGTACCTAGTTCCTATACTTATTATGTGAACATTATCAAATTATATGCGCCACGGTCATTTCTGACACAGACCTCAAAAAGTGTACATGACATCATCGTCGTGATAAATACTCGAGACAGGTTTGCAAGGCTCGGTCATTTGTGCTGGCCTGGGTATCTTCAATGCAGTTTTGGTGTAGAGCACGTATTCTGCTGTGGAATTATTTAGCGATAACCGAATTACCTATACATTAGAGATCGGGGTATACATTTTACAATGTTGAATTACATAAAGTCTATTTAAAATATAAACAAACTTCAATAGTTAAGATTAAAATTGTGCTGTGTACCTAACCTAATCTTGAATTACAAGTTTCTGGGACCGCTTGGTCAAAAACCTCGAAGATATGTTAGTGTAGGCTAGACTTCAGAACCTTTAAAATCAGAAAGTTACCCGTATATCAGTATTTACTTAACAGGAGCATAAGCGATCTATTTACACAATTTATTAACAAAATCATAATTATTTATTCAATTTCGGTGTTGTCAATTTAACGAAGCTTATGTGAAGGTCAGTCACAACATTAATCTAGAATTCTTCAAAACTCCAGTACGGAGTGAATCTTTGAGACTACATGCCTGACTATTTTCCACAGCCGACCGCGTCGCTGATTTCCACAGATTAAACTTCGAATAAATGCTCACCATCTACCGTCTAGTCTAAAAACGTATTAACTTCCACACAAGCAGAATACACTATTCTACAAATGAATCACTGTTAGGTACTGTATTAGTTAATCCTAATCACATCCTTGCAAATGTAAACAGTAATTCAGTTGGCTCTCTGCTCTACATTTGGTCCGCTGGCATTAAAACCAAACAACACAGTATTTTATCGTTTTCTTCAAGTATAACGTTGAATGAAGTGCCAATATTCTTGCAGGAAAGTAAGCAAGGAACGTTAAGCATGACATCATCGATAAGCACGTCGGCGGCGGCGGCGGTTAGGGACCGGTTTGCCTGCACGGTTAGCCGCCCCGCTTAGAGTGGTTATACTGGAATGCTATCACCAGGTTCGCTTAGCTTTCTTTACTGCAACTTTTGTACTTTGTATTTTACGAGCGAAGGTACTTCACCAACAACGGTAACCTACACAGTGATTTATTTATTGCAACGGGAAGGGCCCTTTTTGATTAGACGTGTGCTAGTACACGTACACACATAGCAGATCCTACGATCTACTTCTACTCTCTGACAAAATATTCATTTCTCTGAGCTTCTACTATAGTTCAAGCAAAGAGTCAATCTCTTATTTAAGCTTTTTTTTAACCGGCGGTATGCCCTTTTTAAAAAAATACTAAGAACTATATACAACAACACAGCTACTACAATAAAATCATTTAGATCCCTATAAGTCATAGGCAGTCCAAATGCTCTAGCCCACTACCAGTTGGCAGCGTGCCCAGCATGTTGCCCCGTTGATTTGCAATGCTTATTCTTTGAGCCAAATAGGTGTCAGCATTTTGAGCTTAATTCTCTATTATAAGCAATAGAGTACCTGTTATTTTGGTCCTTAGAGCCGGTAATCGTAACAGTTTTTTGATTAAATAAAATAAACAAATTCTTTTGTTTTTGTAACTTGTTTTTTTTTTGTTCTTTGTCATTAAAGCAGACTGTGTGTATACGCCGGCTACAAGAACATATTTTTTGAAATGGAATACTAACTAATACTACTAAGCAAGCAGATTGACGCGGAGTTTATTTGTGTACTGTGCTCGTGTTTACAGGAAGTGCTTGATTAGATTGCTCTATACTATTATAGCTTGCATATTGTAGTTGTTTTGATACCAAGCGCTACTGAAATATACAAATCCTTTTATTTTTGTGTGAAATTTTCATACTTAACCTAAAAACAGTGAAATAAACAGAATGGTAATCATACGATATCACTTACTTTTGTACATAATTAAAGGGAGACTCAAGCCAAGTGTCAGAAAAGGGATGCAGTGCGTTGATGGCGAGAAATATAAATGTATCTATTCTAATATTTTTAGAAATTGAAAAGATTACTAGTAGAATATTTAGGCTAGAAAAATAACTTGATTGTAAAAGAATAAAGACATAAAAAGAGTTTCTTACCCTATCTTCACGAAGTTGCTCCACCATGGCAGTAGAATATTTTTATGGTCAAATTTTATAATTGACCTTTACAAGACTACGTTGACGAAAATTGAATATATGATTTTGAATTTGACTTTGCCCATATCTTATATTTTATCTACTTACTATAACCAGCCTGAAAGCAGTATTCAGAATGAATACAAAAGCATTTACACAACTTATCCGATTTGGATATATCCCGCGGATAAAAGCATTGTCACAATTCGCGTGTGACGTTAAGTATAAAATATTGTATGTCGCCGATGTGATAAAATGAATATCGTATCGTTGACTGTTATTCAATTCGAGAAGCTTATTGGCAGTTTATTATATAAAGCTAGTGTTGATAAAACTGTACGGCAATCAGGTCACTGCGATTACATTATACGATATGCAACGAGCTTATATCGACTTGTTATTTTAAGAATTAGTATGTAGATGTAGATTTTAATACGAATAAAGATTTTGATAACGTTTTTCAAAAGCATGTCGATTTGAATATGAAATGAATATTTTGTGAGAGTGAATGAATTAACTTGTCGCAGTCAGCACAATTCTAATTCAAAACACTGACCTCACATTTTTATGGTCCGAATCCCACAAGCTATTTCATACTTTTCAGTAAAGGAAGTCGGTTCCGGTTTTTTAATATATTATTTTCATTATTTTTAGTGATGCATACTGCTTACAAGATCATTCGCTATAGCTTAAAACACTGTTCACAAACGAGAAAAACTGCGATTGCCATTAAATCATTAATGTATGCAAATATTTTTTAGTATGTAATCAATAGACTACAATTTAAAAACTGCTCAACCGATTTTGATGAAATAATATACAGCCGATACGAGAACCTGTTCCTTTTTTGGAAGTCAGTTAAAGAATACCGGATGGTGGACAGCAGCGCCTAAAGAACTCTCATTTTACATTGCGATGCACAAAATGCCTGGCAAGCGTCAGGATTATGTAAAAACCACTTGTCAATGGCGGACGTTAATTGACGTAACAGTATTTGATGCGAATGACAAGAAAAAACCTAGATTTTTTGGATATTGGTAGGCTAGCTAAATTGGTAAACCGGCTTAGACTAGGGGCCTATTCCATTTGACGCTAATTTCGTCATTTTCGATAATTTTGACCACATTCTGCGTCTATGGTTGTGATCACTGTGATTGTTTGTAACTGTTCTCCCCTGTTCCATTTAGGATAAGAACGCCACTAAAATTTACCACTTTTGTCACTTTTGACATTAGATGTAGGTAATTCAAACTGTTCCAGTAGCCTCATAGCGTTTATGGCGAAAATAATGCCAAGTCCCAAGTGGAACAACTTTTTGGGAGTGTGATCGTTTTTAGCGTTTTTGGCGAATCTTCAAATGGTACGCACCCTAGAATGGAACTACTCTTACGGACACACAATTACGTGCTTGATGTCAGATTATCTACTGTGCGGTAGCACCCAGGCGGACATTTACGAAATATCCTATCACCATCGGGTGAAGCTGAAGCCCGCGGCGGGTTTCAATCCATGGAACATCTCCACAGCAGTCTATATTCGCACTAGGCTATCACAGTCCCAAATTCAAATGTGAAGGAAAGAATTAATTGTTTCGCATGCAGAATAAATCAAAATACATTCAGCGTGTAATCTTTAATAAGATTATACTTGTGTTGTGACCAATCGATTAACGGTTACATTCAGTTTGTAAATTCCCGTTAATTCAACGGTCTAGGTGGACTTGCTGCGAGTATCCTACACGTGGAACAGTGGCAAGAAGGCGAGTGGCTTGGAGAATTAATTAAGTACTGATAAAAAAATAATGCGTTATAAAAAAAATGCTAACAACCACGTTTTAGGCGCCTTAATAATAATATAATCGTTCGGAAGTTCTTGAAATATGAGTTGCAAGATTCCATTCGAAACGACAGAGAGACACACAAGCAAGGCACGGTTTTGCATGGTGCTAGGGCATTTTGCGAATAACCCGCCTGGCTAGCTACCACCCTGAAGTAGAAAATTTGCCAAGCACCTAATGGTGTGTAACGGCAGCTGTCCTTGAGAGCTTTTATAATATTGGTGTGATTTTATAGCGTTTGTCTGTCAGTCAACTCAAATAACGAAAACTTCCCGATTAACTATTCGGCAGAAACTTTTAACATAGCTCACAACTCGACAACGTATTATTAAGTAACTTGTTTTTTATTTTTATTTTATCCTTGATAGTTTAGCCTTTGACCACTATCTCACCTGATAAGTGATGATGTGGTCGAATATGTTGTTCAGGCTAACCTAGAATTACTGGCTCTCAAGGACAGCTGCTGGAACACACCGTTACCTGCTTGCCGACAAATTTTCTACTTGAGCTAGTCAGGGGGCATTCGCAAAATGCCCATCTACCTTGCTATAAAGACTTCCATCCTAAGACGACAACTGGGATCGACGGCTTAACGTGCCCTCCGAAGCACGTTCACGCTCAGTAGTAATGTCACTAGCGGTCACCCATCCAACTCATGACCGCGGCGGACGTTGCTTAACTTTGCTGATCGGTCAAGAACAGCTAAGCAATCTTCACCACGAGCGCTTTGTTGAAGTCAAACATGATATATGTTCCAATTTGTATTATACAAATAATATAATACAAATAAATAATTTTAGCATAGATCTGAGATCATGGATGTATTTCTCAGTTAGATACCCGTACGGGTATATTCGCGTGCCGATACTGACAAAGATAAACGTAATGGTTGTCTTTATCGCTGCAGTATCAAACAATTAACCTTTCAATAAGTGCTTTTGATTGGGACTTTTTTAAATTAAGTGCTTAGGTAGGTGTGTCATTGGTTACAGAAGGTCACTAAGCTAAAGACAACGCTCACTTATCGCCTCAGCACCGAGTCAACGTAGAGATGTATCAGTAATAATAAAAAATATTGTAAAAATATTTTAAGAAAACGTAATAATATTTTAGAAAAACACTTAAATTATAAAAAATACATATGTGACAATTCCGCCTAATTTTCTGTTAAGGTGACGTGACGTCACAATGCCACGCAGACAAACCGGATAAATTTTTGACGCGCTTCGATTCCACACGAAGCATCCTCAGGAGGTCTTCACTCTTCGAGCGCACGATGATGTTTTGAGCTATTAAAATATAGATTTACGAACGCCTGAATCTATTCAAGATCTATCAGTCTAAAAATACAAGCTCCTCCAATGTCTTTACATCTAAATGCAAAATAATATATAGACGCAATGCACGAAACCTCTTCAATATCGTTGGCTCATCAGTCATCGCAGTGCGTGTACCGAGTGCACGGACGAATCCTAGAACACAGTAATCGCTGCATGCACTCATTTAGGATCATGATAATGTGTACGTAGTAGAGAGTTCCATACGTATAACAGTAGAGGAGACATCGAGACCGTGCCGGATGGAGAAGTGTGCGACAATCATTACATCACGCTTGAGGGTTGTACGTTGACGTTAGAAGTGGCATACTGCTTATTTACTGTTTAATTTTCTTTATGTTATCCATTTGGGAGGATAATGTAAAGGATATACATTCAGTCTACCAGGTAATAGTATTATTAGCAAGAGTTCATCATGGTGGGTTATATTCGAAGCGCTCGTAGCGAAGTTTACTTAGCTGTTCTCAACCGATCAGCAAAGTTAAGCAACGCCGCCCGCGGTAATGAGTTGGATGGGTGACCGCTAGTGGCATTACTACTGAGCGTTTCCGTGCTTCGGAGGGCACGTTAAGCCGTCGGACCCGGTTCTTGTCTTAGGATGACAGTCGTTATAGCATGGGTATTTTGCGAATGCCCGCCTGGCTAGCTACCACCCTCAAGTAGAAAGTCTGTTTCCAAGCACCTAACGGTGTGTTCCGGCAGCTGTCCTTGAGAGCCAGTACTTCTAGGTTCGTCTGAACAAAATCTTCGAACACATCATCAATCATCAGGTGAGGTAGTGGTCAAAGGCTAATTTATCAGGATTAAAAAGTAAAAAAAAAATGCTGTTTTATTTTTTTTACGTTATCCATTTGGGAGGAAGCAGTAGTGTGCAAACATAACTGTTAAATGCACTGTAACAAGTACTAGTACTGGGCAAACGAGACTTAAGAACTAAACTCACGGAGTCATTGTTGCGCATTGACAGAACGATGACATAGACACAGCAAGTTAAATGAACAGGCGAGCTGCTTACCATCAGGCTTTACTGCACTGGCCTTTACTGTATATATAAAAATAGATGTATCGGTATGGTCGAGCAATTAAAAACATAATCTTTTTAGTCGTACTTGATTTGTGTGGATGACGTCATTGGCACCGGTAGACGTTTAACGTTTATAGGTTGGCAGTAAAGTTTGATGGTGCCCGTTAAAGTCATGACCTCATGCGGTGGCAGCAATAAAAGCCAATTTGTAGAATATACGCTTTCGCGGAAGACACGATTTACCTAGTTGTGGTTGCACGGAGAGTCTTAAGAGGCTGATGAATGTCTCATCGTTTATTTTAAGGAATGATTAAGTACATAAGGAAATATCAGTCAGTATCTGTTTTTGAAGACATAGAAAGTAGTTACTGTGGAAGCTAGATCTTCCTGCATACTGAGGGTTCCGGATCATTACACAATAAATAGTAGGTAATACGAAAAATACTAAGTTACCATTGAAATCGGGATTCTAAGCGAATACTCGATGGACGTTTTTTTATTGTTTTATATATATTTTTGAACATATTCACAATAATATAGTGTTTTACCGTGAATATAATGTATAGAGTGCGTGAGTATAATTTATAATGTAATCGCCGTAATTCCCACCATTCCACAGTGCCTCAGAAAGCGCTGCTACCCAGGGGGAGGTGACATTCTAGCCCGGGATCTCACGGGATAAAATCCCATTTTCAGTCTTACTCATTTACTCCGCTTTTCAATGTCCTAGACAATATTTAAAACTTAATAATTATTTTAGATATGTTGGGGGTAATCCTGTTATGCCAAATTTTTACTTAATGAAGTGATATATAAACATTCCTGTTATCTTTGTGCTTAAGTCAAATTAGTTAGTTATAAAAAAAAAGAATACTCATCTCAATTGGTACAAACTACCTTGACTTAAAATTGAATAGAAATATTTAGGATTATTGTCCTCGTTATACCAAGACGCATTTTATCGTAAACAGAATAAAAGCTTTTGTACCTACTTAACTTAATTTTAGTTTGTGGTCGATAGCAGAATTTCGACCTCTCTTTGATCTATGACACTCATTTATACAAAGTTAAAAATCGGCCAACAATCGGCAGTTTGTAGCTGTGTTTATTACCGTTCTACAAACAAAGCCTACATTCTTGTATGTTTCTTCTAATAAATTATCGTTTAAGTATAGAGCTAACGCTATAAATTACCCGCGATCGTAACGAGCAATCAAAGCAATGGTCGGATGAGGTTCATCGAACCACTGAAATTCCACAGATTGTAAGAGCATCCGGGCGAAGGTCCTCGTCATCTTGAGACTATGGTTGCTGGTGGAAACGTAACAATATGATGTTTTTACATATGGAAACTCTTGGCCTTCTAATTGATAGACTTCCAAAATATAGGAAATCCTCCAATACCTCCACTAGCTGTCAATACTGAAAGAATTAATTTTGGAGTCTGACTACTATCTTTCCTGATGGTAAATGAAGGTGCGTCCAAAGATGTTATTCAAACACAGAACCTCAAGGACAGCTGCCAGAACTCACCGTTAAGTGCTTGAGGACGCGTTTCGCAAAATACCCTACCGCCATGCAATGATCGGGACCATCGTTTTCATTCTACAATCTACATATATCCCACGTATGTGGAATTTCTTTTGTGATCGTAATGCACCGAAGGTATCGCGTATGATACCGATACCTTTCAGGTAATCAGGGGGTTAAAATAATACAATGAGATCCTATAGACGCCCAATGATTGCTTTTTTTTATAACTGTTAAGCTAGCCTTTGACCACTATCTCACCTGATGTTAAGTGATGATGTGATCGAAAATGTTGTTCAGACTAACCTAAAATTGCTGCCTGACAAGGCTAGTTGCTGGAACCGTTAAGTGCTTGGCGACAGATTTTCTACTTGAGGGGTAGCTAGCCAGGCGGGCATTCGCAAAATGCCCTACCACAATCAACATCCCCAAGTATGATCCTCCATTCGGCGCATTATTTGCTATGTCGCCACTTCCCACACGAAAAGATAGGGGGTGCGAGTTGAACCCTGGCATCCCACTGGCAAAAACAATACAGATTCCTTATTGTTTAATTTCTCGTGCATATAACTGACATTTTGAGAACATGAATATTTTTTTATTCATCTACCTTTTGACTGTTAAAATTCGGATAAAGTCAAGAACTGTTCAGCTCGTTTTGTACTTTTAAAATATAATTGTTATAGAGATTATGATATTGATATTGAGATATAAAATTAATTTGTCTATTCTGAACTTTTTCTACTTGATTAATGCGAGAATGAATTAGAGATAATGTTTCAGAGAGAAGTGATCACTAGAAATGACGACCTACAATTAACGAGCCGGTTTATACCGGCATTCGGCATTCCGTTACCGGGTAGTCGGGTTTGCATCCTGTCTCGTAATCGTGTACCTAACTTGGATTTATATGATGGTAGCATGTAGCGAAACAATGTGCGAAGATGCTTACATTTTCTGCCAAAGAAGGCGCAAGCAAAAGCTGACTATAATTATGTTTTAAACTGGTGACAAAACAGCGATATCGGTTTGAAACCTTAAATTTAAACCGATGATCCGCGGTGAAAATTCATCTCGCGATGACGCTTTTTGAAAAGCGAATATACTAATGTGTCAAGGATGACTTTGGTACTATATATAAGACACATGTATGTCTTAAAAGCAAGTGACCGCCATGTTTGATTAGGTTTGCTTAGGACCGGTTTAAAAAGTATGAATTGTTATAGCAGAATTATAAATCACAGCAGAATATTTAATGTTAATATTTTTTTATATTATCGTAACGGAACAAGCCCGAGTCCCACCTGATGTTAAGTGGACTAACCTCTGCCTATAACAGATGCATTTCGTCAACGACGAATTGCAACTGTGCCCGTCACACTGAGACGTACAGTTGTTAGGTCTCATGTGCTTGAAATTTTACTGCCTCTCAAGGAATGCTGCCGGAACACACTGATAGGTGCTTGGCGACAGATTTTCTACTTGAGGGTGGTCGCTAGTCAGGCGGGCATTCGCAAAAATGCCCTTCCACAATGCGGTGAAGCTCAAGCCCGCAACGGGATTCGAAACATGGACCTGCTGCACGGCAGTCCATAGCCAATGCCACTGAGCCATCACTGCTTCGACGTTTCAAAATTTTCAAGAGATGGATTTTTCACCCGCTATGCATAATATATAAATAAGGGAAATTTTTATCGAAATCGTAAGCGTTGATTTTTGTGAGTATTATGTACTTTTAGCATAGGTTTTTCAAGTGTAACACATTTAGTTAAGTATGTGTAAGTAATTAAGTTTTCAAATTCAACATTGGCGCATACAAAAGATAGTAAATAGTGGCTCTCCTTGGCACGCTTACACGCCCATAAACAACTCCACTGTCAGTCTGTTTACTGGGCTATTGGTGTTTTTACTTTATTTGTCGGTAAACCTACTTAACTTGTTTACTTGATCAGCACACCCGATGCCAGTTCATCATTGTCAATTATAATCACTTTATTTTCATCCAACGATGTTTTTTTCAAATACCCTCAATTTTAAGATTTAATCATGATTAACCAACGGAACATAGACCTATAATATTTATAAAATAGTACATACATATAAAGCAAAAATGTCTTTGGAATTGATTGTTCTTTTTTTTATTCTTGATATGTTAGCCTTTGACCGCTATCTCACCTGATGGTAAGTGATGATGTGGTCGAAGATGTTGTTCAGGCTAACCTAGAATTATTGGCTCTCAAGGACAGCTGCCGGAACACACCGTTAGGTGCTTGGCGACAGATTTTCTACTTGAGGGTGGTAGCTAACCAGGCGGGCATTCGCAAAATGCCCTACCATACTATAACGACTGCCAGTTTACTTAGCTGTTCTTAACCGATCAGCAAAGTTAAGCACCGTCGCCCGCGGTCATGAGTTGGATGGGTGACCGCTAGTGACATTACTACTGAGCGTGCACGTGCTTCGGTGGGCACGTTAAGCCGTCGGTCCCTGTTGTTGTCTAAGGTTGGCAGTCGTTATAGCATGGTGGTAGGGCATTTTCGCGAATGCCCGCCTGGCTAGCGACCACCCTCAAGTAGAAAATCTGTCGCCAAGCACCTAACGGTGTGTTCTGGCAGCAGCCCTTGAGAGCCAGTGAAATAACAGGCACATGAGACTTAATAATTATGTCTCAAAGGTGACGGGAGCAGTGCAATTCGTGACTTGGAACGAAATGCATCTGTTATAGGCAGAGGTTAGTCCGCATAACATCGGGTGCTCCTCGAGCTTGTTCCGTCACAATAACATTATATATATATATATATATATATTCATTATGAATATACACAAATAAATAACTGCTAAGAATTTATTTAAAGTATAATGGTATCATCCTCTTCATTAAACCCTTCTTTGGTGAAAGATATACTAACCCTTTATTATTAATTAAATAGTAAAATTAACTGTACTTAATGGTAGCCAGTAGCCAGCCATTAACTTAACAGGATAATGAGACTTCTGGCCATTTACTGCAATCACAGTTAACAATTACAAAGCTCTAAAGAAGACTTCACTACGCAACAACCGCGGTGAGCGTCAGGTCGCGGAGACGGCTCGCAATTACGATTGTAAAATGGCCATAAAGCATGATGGAGCTATCAATGTTATTTGATGCAACAAGCTAGATTAACAAGGTAACTTTGAATGATTAACTAGTTAGCGATGGAGAAGCAAGCTTTATACAACGGACGTTCTTGTATGAGGAAGCCCTCGTCCAAGAACAGTTAGTTTCCAAAATTACAAATAAACGGAAGGAAAAATTTAAGTCATGTGCGGGATTCGAATCCGCGTTCATCCACCCCTTTAGCCGGGGTATGGTCTAACCAATTGAGCTAACATGACGTCATAGCACAAATTTTTCCTATCGTTCTTTAACCATCGTATTGGGATTTTTTCCTTCGTATATTTGTAATTTTGTGATGTAATCCGCATAGCAGGCTTTATTGCAAACATAACAATATTAAAATTATAAGGTTGCGTCATCATTTACAAGTATAAAACCAATTGCAAAATTGGTCTTATTTGTAGTACTGTACAACGTAAGTTTTACTATCGATGTCGCTCCATCCCAATACGCCATCGTATTAAAGAACGATAGGAAAAAATTGCGCTATGACGTCATTGTCAGGTTGGCTCAATTGGTTAGAGCATACCCCGGCCCAGGCTGGAAGAACGCGAGTTCGAATCCCGCACATGACTTAAATTGTTCCTTTCGTATATTTGTAATTTTGTAATGTAATCCGCATAGCAGGCGTTATTGCAAACATAACAATATTAAAAAAGTTAGTTTCCAGTTTGGAAATTACCTAGGCTGTTTCAAATTGTTTAAATTTTAATAAATAGACCTAACTGATGTTAAGGACGGCTTCCCACCACTGGTGTGCGAGGCAGCGCAACTTGTGAAGAAGGAGTAATACCATCATTACGATAGCTTAATTTTCATACACGAGAAAAAATATGTTTAGAGGATTTTCTGCTAACCATACCATACCATACCCTACCGTATAAGACAAGGCCTACATTTCCATCAGGTTAATCTATAGTTTGAATTTCAAACGTAAATAGATAAATAGCGACGCGATACAGAGCTAAAAATAACGTAGTATACATTCAAAATCACATACAATACAATTTTGTCACAGGTAACAAGTAAATTTTAGTGTTTGCACGGAGATATTTTATGAAATTCGTAACATGCCTCGTAGACTTACGAGACATGGAGTGGTGTGACGTACTCCATGCTTCGCGAGCAGAAGTGCACTTTCTTACTTGGTAGCTAGAGTCGTTTATTCATTGGAATGGCATTGCGGAGTGATCCTTCTGATTCTTTTTATTATGTGGGTCAAGTAGAAGTCAGCTATGACTGGTCTTGACACTAACGCTACCTGAGGGGTTAGCGTTCTTTAGGATCCAACACCACACGAAGAATAGAAAGGAAGAGAATGAAAGCTACAACTTTGTCCGCTCACTGAGCTGGTTTAAACCAGTTCTGTACCCGAGCGGTTGCAGCACCGTGCCGCTGCAACGACAAAAGCGTCTTGTCAGTGAATAGTTACGCTCACATAGATGTGAGGGTAGTAGTAGAGCTCTCATTCTATTACGTTCTTTATTCATGTGCTTTCACCTCGCGTTTGGCTAGAGTCAACTACCACTGCAGATCTAATAGATACTAACATAATAAGTAAACGCCCGTGACTTCGTTTATTTATCTATATATCTGACTCAGACGAATGAGGTAAGGGAGAGGTCACACCAACCGTGATGTTTATTCAACGAGATGACGCCGGTCCGAGGTCATCTGCTAATGTTTTATAAATAGAAGTGATAGTGGACTACGATTACTCACTATCGATTGTTTTACATTATATACATACTTAAAACGCCGACAGATTGTGATATTACATCACTATAAGACTGCGTATTGGAGTGAAAGAGATGCAGCGATGGTGAAATCAGTTTTTGTGACACGTATAATATAATTAAAAAAGTAAAAAACCCAACTCAAATTATTGATATTCGTTAATAATAATATAATAATATTTATTATTACAAACTTTTTTTCTCTCAGTAACTCTAAATTCATTAAACGTTTTGTTCTATTGCTATTAAAATTGCAAGTTATATATATATTTATTACTAATGGGCCGAATGTGGTTTGAACCGAATACGAACTTCGGGCGAACATTCGGTTTAAATGAGAAATTCGGCCGAAGTTCGGCCGAACTTCGCTTCACTTTCGCCGCGCTTTTTCTGTGTTTTTACTAGGTAAGAGAGAATTCTAAGACTTGTTGAGAAGAGCAGTTTAATTTTGTTATTTAATTAAGTAAGAAAGATATCTAAGGCATATTAGTAAGGAGAACAGTTTAATTTTGTTGTTTGATTAAGTAGGACAAATATCTAAGGCTGATTAGTAAGTTAATTTTGTGATTGCTAAATAAGCAAACATTTTTAAGACGTTTGATGATTACTTTTCTATCCTTATTTAAAAAAATGACTATATCAGACTAATTTTATTTCACTGTTATTATTACAGATATATTGTTTTAATTTATTTCTATTATATATGATAGTGCAAATGTAATAAAAAAATCGGTTGTTTTGCACCGAATGTTGGGCATATAAACCGAATTTCGGCCGAATGGCAAAGTTCTGATTAAAGACGAATTTCGGCCCATCCCTAATATTTATTCAATCGATTATTAAAGCCCTTTATTTTAATACCCCACTAGATAGGTTCGGAAAAAACAAAAAAACTTACATTAAAGTATAGCGTCTAAAATCCGCCAGTTTGTTATTTTGTATTGTTATGTCACTTGCACTGTCATGGCGAATCTAACGATATCTCATACATTAAAATCGGTTAAGCCGTTTAGAAGTTATGGTGTAATAACAAACAAACATACATGAACCCTGAAAACATAACACTCCTTTTGGGCAGTCGTGATAAAATCAAAAATAGCTGATGCACACAGATTTGGTAACTATAATTGAAACTGTAACGACAAGTACTGAAAAAGTTTTGCTATTTTATTGTAATATTTTTAAACGCCCATATATAAATAATTAAGATATTTCCGTTAAAGTGTAATTTAGAGTCAACTTTAAATTTTTACTAAAATTTAAAAAAAAACATGTTTTGGAATTAACTTATCCTTAGAGAATACGATCAAGATTAACATATAATTTTCTTACAAAATTACAACAAAAGGTTTTTTTTTAATTATGAACGGGATTCGAACGCGCCACCATCCGTCCCTATAGCCGGGGCATGCCTCTTCCAACTGAGGTATCATATACATAACATAGGTTTCTTATTGCCTTATTATTTTAATACAAACTACATATATTATATATTTTGCTAAAATTTGTTCAAGTAAAGCTACAGAGCACTTGTCAGCGCCAGCTGGAGACAGATTCCGTTCAGAAGGTTATCACGTCGATTAGATCATGAAAATGTGAAGTTCCGGGTTACCAGTCTGTCAATCAATGGTGGTAGAAGAAAAAAAACTTTATTGGAATACCAAACAGTAGAGACCAGTATATTTTTAAATATTTTAAAGGTAGCGATCGTTCGCCATCTCACCTAGTACTATTTCACGATGCTATCGAAGATGGAACACAATCCAAGATGCAGTAAAGAGTTTTCAGGTGATCAATTATTCGTATTTTTTAGACTTAAAAAAGGAGAAATGTATCCAAGTGGACGTTTGTTTAATTAAAGACGACGCATTAAGAATATCATTTTCGTGGGGGCGGTAAGACGCGGCTAAAGGAAAAATGAGGGAAGAAGGCGGGAAGCAGCGCCTTCTGAAGAACTGAAAACTACTACTGCGATCTCAAAGACGCCTACCAAGTGTGGGATTATGGCAAATTCTCCCTAATGGGCAAGACCTTGTTCAACGGTGGACATTCCAGTTGATGATATTTTTTTACTGGATCTCAGTGCTAGTTTTTTTTAGTTAGGTAGAGTAACAGAGAGGTATCTTCTCTGTGCTTGGAGTACACCTCCAAGTTGGTCCCATTTAAATTTTATCAATATCGGTTTAGTAGTTTCTAAGTAGTGTAATTTAGACACTACTAAACCGATATTGACATTAACTGAACAAAGTATTTGCCAATATGCCGGTATACTGGATGACCCGGTAATTGCAACTGTTGTCGATGGTGACCAGCATTGTGTGTTGTGGCTGAGTGAAAATCGATCTGTAAGCAGTATGTGCCCCAGAAAACAACGAATAATTAAAAAAAACATCGGAACAATTTCTAACCAGTGTTAAAGTAATTCAACAGTCAAAAGTATATTACGAGTAAATAACTAGTAAAAGGCAAGTATTAAATAACTTGTGGAAGTCGGACCGTGATAATATTTTGATTTTAAACCAAACTAATGAACCAATTCTAAAGAAATTTCTTTTGGACCAATTAGATTTTAAATCCATTTAAAAAAAAACGATTCTTAAACGCCGGATACCAAACATACAACCGAATTGAAAAGCCTTTATTTATGTCGGTAGAAATGAGAGAACATCAACAAGTAATTTCATACTTTGCAAGTTGGAAGTCGGGTCCACCATTTTTTAAATTATTCCATAACACATAAATCTATTTGAAATAGAAGATATTATAATCCTGACAGTTAATTAACTTAACTTGTAGATTATAACACTAGAGGTCTTTAACTCAAATCAGGAGAACTACGAGATGAGACCTAGCATAACAGAGGTATAGATAGACATTGTATAGACACAGTCGTTGTAACAGTCACTCCGGCAACAATGCGGAGAAGCCGACCGCACGTCTCGACGACTCGGGTGACCCACTTACGAGCCAAGGCCTCATGTGTAAGGAAACATACACACTCATGTTTCCTTTGTACAACACCTTTCTACACACCAATATTTTTAGAGTAGTTCAACTACTACTGCTTATCTAAGCGATCATAGATAATGAATAGATTCAGGCGTTACTTTGCGGTAACCCATATTTAATAATAACAAATCTTTAAAAAATATTTAAAGACACCATTATTCCGGCTTCTTAACGGAATTTAATTAACTGTTTGGTTTATTCTTGATAGGTTAGCCTTTGACCACTATCTCACCTGATGGTAAGTGATGAATTAAAATTAAAATGAAATGTAATAAGAAGTATGATGCCTATAAATTATTTGTTTCGAAATCTAAACTTGAATTATTTTTAAATGATGAATTTTGGCCAGTTGGTATACCTTTTAGACGTTTATTACATTTTATGTATGGAACTAAACACGTAAATCGCAGTGTTATAGCTGGTTAATATAATGTAATATGGACATTGCAAAATAAGTAAGATGATGTGGTCGAAGATGTTGTTCAGGCTAACCTAGAATTACTGTCTCAAGGACATAAATACATTTATTATATTATAAGCATTTGATCACTATCTCACCAATGACATGGCCTATAGGCTTTATCAAGCAAGACAAAGTCTAATCGTGATAGAGCATTCTGCGAATGCCTGTTTGGATAGCTACCACCCTCAATTAGAAAATGTTTCGCCAAGCACCTGACAGTATAATCAATACCCTAGTAGACAAAGCTTGTTTACCATCTTCGACCTAATTATGTCCACCTTACCTACCCATTAGGGAGGGTCATAATAAGCAAGCTTGTCAGGTGTCTTGGGCATCGCAGTGTAAGTAGGACAGTTCTTCGGAAGGTGCTGCCCCCTTCTGGTATCTTTCCCTTCGCCGCCTTTCACAACTTCCTCAAGAAGATAGACATGTGGGGTACAATAGCCTGTGGTATAGTCCAGGACTCTGCGTTGTGAAATTGTGGTCAAACAATAGGCAGTCGTCAATAAAGGACCCGCTTCCTATCTTAACTAAACATATCGCGTCTCTGACAATCTGATGTGTCTTTGAATCTTGCCAACACCTAAAGAGCGTATGCGACTATTATATAATCTGCGACTGGGCGGGCAACCCACACACCGAGTAAACGAACTCTGAAACACTGATACTAACCTATTACACAGTCAGTTACCTATCAGGTTAGGCTGGAAGATGGCGTGGGCTGGCCCAAATTGTATCCTCCGTAAGCCCAAGACCAGTCTCAGGAACAAATTACGTTAACATTGTACTCGCTTCCTTCGCCTGCGTAAAATTTAATCAGTTGGACAGATGAGCGACACTTGAATTGAATGAATGGGAGACATGTCTTCCATTTGACCGCATTCAACGTAGCGCGGCTCAAATCGTCGATGATCAGGCTCTCTCCGATCGGATCGACCCTCTAGCACTGCTTAGAGATGTTGAATGCATGTTGTATCGTATCGTATCTATCACGAAAAGTGTACTTCTTTGGAAGTTAGTGAGTTGGAGAGGAAATATATTTATTAAGGAAATTTGTGCAGTTTATTAAAGATAATGATTTCAGATTGAAATAAAAACAAAACTTTATTGATTGTAATAAATACATGAACAAAATGAAATAAACTTGGACAGGACATCTGATTAGAATGACTGATAATCGTTGAACAAAGAGGGCAACTGTAATACCAATAAACATAAAGAGTACGGGGAAGACCAAACGGTGAAAAAACAAGATGATTCATGATTCAGATGGAACGCGAGGAAGAACAACCACTATCATAGAAAAGAGTGGGAGAAGTTGGAGGAGGGCCTTAGCCAGGCCTGGTTCACTACGCACTTTAGGTACAAAGCTACACGTACAACAGCGTATCTGTCTGGATTATACTACCTACGGTGCGTGCGTCGTCAGAAGAGATCAGAGCTATGCGAGGCTTATTCCACTCAACCCCAAAGCCATTGTTCTCAAAACTCTGCGGTCCATACATTCATTCCACATTGAACCCCAAAGCTATTTTAGGTATAAAATTAATTTAAGAAATATTTTCATACTTCAATTCCACTTGAACCCCAAAGCAGTTTTGGTAGAGTCAACAGCAAAATTTCAGGATGTATAAATAAAATACATGAGTTTTAGAGGCTTATAAGACACATATAATCATTGGTCTATAAAAACGATTCACCATAAAAATATAATTTAAAACTATGCTATACACTAGAAATAAAATGGGTCAAAGACAAAATCACAGCTTCAGATTAGAATTTCTTAATAGTACACTAATTCTAAAAATATAAAATCACAGCAGAATGACTTAACAGTAAACTTATTGCTAAAATATAAGAGATCACAGCTTCACATTAGAATTTCTTAACAGTACACTAATTCTAAAAATATAAAATCACTGCTTCAGATTAGAATTACTTATTTTAATTACTTATTACATAAAAACGATTCACCATAAAAATATAATTTAAAACTATGCTATACACTAGAAATAAAATGGGTCAAAGACAAAATCACAGCTTCAGATTAGAATTTCTTAATAGTACACTAATTCTAAAAATATAAAATCACAGCAGAATGACTTAACAGTAAACTTATTGCTAAAATATAAGAGATCACAGCTTCACATTAGAATTTCTTAACAGTACACTAATTCTAAAAATATAAAATCACTGCTTCAGATTAGAATTACTTAACAGTAAACTTATTGCTGAAAATATAAGAGATCACATCTTCAGATTAGAATTTCTTAACAGTACACTTATTCTAAAAATATAAAATCACAGCTTCAGATTAGTATTAATTAACAGTTAACTTATTGCTAAAAATATAAGAGATCACAGCTTCAGATTTTAATTTCTATGCAGTAAAATAATTTATACATATATGTATATTTATAAAATTATAGCTTTTGATTTCAATTTACAACATAGAGTTGCTTATCCAAATAAGTTAGATATTTTTTTCAATAGTTTCCATCAAACTTAACCTTCCTTCTCTGTAATCAGTTAAATATTTTTTTAAGTTTATATCAATGTTAATTGATCGTTTACTTCGAAGGACGGGTTTCCGATATGTTTCAAAGTACTGTGCTTCTTCTTTAATTTTTGTACGAGTTCAAGCAATCCAGGTTTCTTCTGTATTTCGTTATTCAATCTCCGGTGCCATGCTTCCACTATATTTATAGTTCGATGCCGCTCACCAGAGCTATTCCAGATAGTTGTTGGCAAGCTTTGATTATCCAACCAATTATCAACGAAATAATTATTGAAAGTAGTTACTTTCTCATTATTTGGTGCCACTTTTTTACTTTCTCATTATTTGGTCACACTTTGAATCAGTGGCATTGGCTATGGACTGCCGCGCAGCAGGTCCATGGTTCGAATCCCGCCCAGAGCTTGAGCTTCACCGCATGGTGGAAGGGCATTTTGCTGATGCCCGCCTGGCTAGCGACCACCCTCAAGTAGAAAATCTGTCGCCAAGCACCGAAAGGTGTGTTCCGGCAGTAGTCCTTGAGAGCCAGTGAAATTACAAGCACAATGAGACTTAACAACTACGTCTCAATGTGACGGGCGCAGTGCAATTCGTGAGTTGAAGTCATGAATTGCAACTGTTATAGGCAGAGGTTAGTCCACTTAACATCAGGTGGGCCTCGAGCTTGTTCCGTCACAATAACATACTTCCATTATGGCCAACCAACCATTGTCAATGTCATCATTTGGTAAGTGCGCCAATGCAGCACATCTTGCAATGTGATCACTTTCATCCTTGGAGGATGGATCAAATCAATTACTTACTTCAATTTTCAATAAATGAAAAATTCGTAGCCGAGCTAGGACCAGGCTCAGGTTCATCGTTCTCGGGTTCATGCATCTTTAGGGACTAAAAATTGTTCCAACCAACCACACACTATAACAAAACTAACGGTGTCACATACACGTATTAGCGCAAGACGAGAGCAAGGTCGACTAGTTAAGTTCCAAAAGTGCATCCGAGTCCGAGAAGCCCCTACACAGGTAAAAAAAATTAAGATAAGAAATCGTCATCTGATTGGTTGAGAGACCGAGAGAGCACGATATGTTACTGCGTACTTGCGCGCAGCGTCGTCATCGCATCGGCGATGCTTTCTTTTCTAGTTGTGCAACTGTCGCTTTCATTTACATTTTGACTTACTGACGCTACCTCTAATTCTTGACGTTGGAGTGGAACAAAATACAGAATATTTAATCATACCTATAAATCGTCTTGGGGTTGAAGTGGAACGATTTTTGGGGTTTAGTGGAATAAGCCCTATGCGATAAAAGGAGAGGCGCCTTGTAGGTGAATATAAATATTAGGTACTTCGTACTTTACGAGCTCAAGTGCACTTTATTGCTTCTTAGTTAAAGTCGCTTATTTATCAGAATATTCGGAATGACTTTGCGAAGTGATCCTTCTGGTCCTTTTTATTCTGTGCCTTAGGCCAGAAACCGGCCGCTGCGCTGTGTAAATTAATTATTATCGTACATATTAACATATAGTTTCACAGAAATAAAAGACTATTGTATTGATTTCAGAAATATTGTAGAAATTCTATACAACGTGGCAATGTTGAAGATTAGTAGTGATAATACTCAAAAGCATCACCACTAGAAACTACTAAAATTAATTGAGGCAAATAGAATAACTCAGGGACGTAAACTGAGATCAAATATACTTAACAGTTAATGAAAGAGACTTAACTGGCCTTTAGCCTTAACTAAATTCAATTAAGTGCTCATCCTTAAGAGGAGTTGAGGAGGAAACGTCTTTTCACTGCGTTGGCAGCTGTGCTTATGTTAATGGACGGTACAGACTGTATATGGGCAGTCATAAGCTATGAGATTATGGGCATCGGCTGCTGTCAATCATATACTGATAAATGAGCAGTGCCTCCGGTTATTCTCGATATTGAACATGACCACCAATTATATATTAGTTAACAGTAAATATACGTCAAACTTGCGTTGTTAAATTAGTATTATGTGGGGTTTTTGCTGACATTTTAAACAGCAACAAGAAGGAACATTCGTTGTTGGTGTATCTACCAGGTGGTACGGCTCTTGAGCAGTCCGTCTTGGTGGGTACTACCGTAGTGTCGGATATTCTATATCGAGGCAGTAGTGTGCAAACACTACTACTGTGTTAGGCGAAGCGCACTGTAGCATGGTAATTTAATGGGCAAACGAGACTTAATCGCTATAAATTGATAATTAATTCTATACAATAGAAATCTATTGTTATCCTGTACATCATTCTCACAGCCAATCCTTAGCGGATAAGAAGTAATGTCTCGGAGTGACGGCCGCAGTGCAGTGTCAAGCAGGAGGTGAATAGTGACACTGCAACTGTAATGGACATGTGTGACGCTTACCATCGGATGTGCGACTTGTCCTTTACGTTACTTCTAACAAATAACACTGAATACAGATTTTATATAAGGGTATGAAATTATGTCATTTAGGGAGTTAACAAATTCAATAGTCCACGAAAACCGCATGTTATTTGGACCAGTTACATATTTTTGTCTTCCCGATAATTTTTCTCTAGCATGAATATTATTTTGAGCCCGTTCAAATACTCTTTCATCCAAAATATCAAGATACAAAACGCAACAAAGCCATCGATATTTACCCCTTCAAGCACCAAACAAGTTTGAAGAGTCGCAATTTGAGAGGCACAAGAACGTACCGCATCCTTTTTGGGAAACCAAACAATGTTGAACGGGTTTTGGACTGGTTTCGTTTACGAGCTTTGTAAAAAACCGTTTCCCTTGCTAAGTTTATTTTGATTTTTCTGCGTGTTGAGGTTTTGCAAAGCGCAGTTTAGAGCTGAGTTTTTTTGGCACTGGACCAAATGCATTCTCAGAAAAAGATATCGCTGTTGATGATTCATTTTCGGTGAAATTTTTTAAATACATTATTTAAGAGTAATTTTTGTATCCAGAGATTTTTTGCAAAAAGTTCGAAAAATTTGGGATCACAGTATCTATAATTCTTCGGTTCTTGTGGTTATAATAAGTTAGTGGTCAGTGAAATTATTATTATTATTAAATACAGTATGCTTTTCGATCAAAAAATGCAAACTAATAAGAGTTGGAGCTTGTTTTATTTATTTATTTATTACATATTAGGAAGACTATCGACTAATAACTTAACCTAGTTAACAAACATATATAATGATAAGAGTCATTTACAAGTCTCCACAGGTAGAACCAAAATAGCTTACATAAGAACGTCCTAGTAATAGAAATTAAGGAGATAGTTAATAAATAAATTAATACAAAGGTAAACATATATAAAAATATGGAAAAAAGTAGATATTGCACTTACAGCTATGTTAATCTTTATGTTAATCGATATCGTTAAATCACTTGTGTGAGAAAAAGGTATTGCTAAGTTGCTTCTTTATTGACGCCAGATTGGACACGAAAAGATCGATGTCAAGATTATCTTGATAATAAATTTTATTAAATGTTTTACACGCTCGGTACATGTAAGTGTTCTTGCGATAGTTAGTCTTAGCTACAGGGACATATAGTAAGGGACTTTTCCGAAAGGATCTGGACGGTATATAGATATTAATTTTACTTAGAATTTCAGGGCAGTCAATGGATGAGGTGACAATTTTATTAAGAAATAATATGTCTGAAAAATCACGGCGCTCTTTAAGAGGGAGAAAGTGGTGTTTTGCACACTGTTTAAAATAATCTTTTTCTTTAGAATAAGTACGAAAATTTAAGTATCTAAGAAACTTACGTTGTACACGTTCTAGACGTTCAATGTAACTTACGTATGAGGGATTCCAGATTTGAGATGCATATTCTAGGTGACAACGCACGTACGTACTATAAAGAATTTTAAAGGTCTTTATATTTTTAAAGTCTTTTGACACCCGTATAATAAATCCTAACGATTTAAGAGCCTTACCAACTATATGTGATATATGGCTTTGGTATAATAGTTTACAGTCGTGAATAACTGCCAAATCTTTCATTTCCGTTACACGATTCAAGCAGTGACCCTTTAAAGAGTAATTGGAAACGATGGTGCATTTTTTTCGCGTAAATGTCATTATTGAACATTTGTCAACGTTGAGGTCGAGTTTATTTACCAGACAGTAGTTATCAAGCCTAGCCAAATCTTGCTGTAATAAAGAAGAATCATAAGCGCTGGATATTGATTTTAATATTTTCATATATCATCAGCAAAACTAATTGCATAGGAGTTATTTTATTATATTACTGCTAATGGATAATTCGATCCTGATAAGGGATGATGTGGTAAAATATGGTAAACATTCATAAAACGGCCTTATCAGGGAAGCGCTAGACGAGCATTCGCAAACTACCCTACAACCACGCAATAACGACTGTCATCCTAAGAGAACCACCACGACCAACGTCTTAATCGTGCCTTCTGAACCACGTGGCGCGCTCATTAGTAAGTTGGCATCGTCAGGACCACTATGTCCTAGTTATGAATGAAATTCTATTGTTATCATTATCGCCGATGCCAATGGGTTAATAAAAGCCAATAACGGTCACCCATCCAAGGAGTGACAGCATCGAACCTAGTTAATCAGTTAAAAACAACTAGTCAACTTCCACTACGAACATTTCAAAGAAGACGATGGATGCAACCAAACATCCGGATGTTATAGTTCGCATTACGTCATCATTCAATTTCTAACTATATAATGGTACGTGGGACGTTATTAATGGAGTATGTCAGGGTCCCCCATGGCACCAGGCGACCATAAAACGTCTGAGATGTTCCAATTACTCAATTTTTATATCACACCAGTAAACGGATGACGACATGGGATATAGCAAAGTAAATAACTGTTATGTCAACACTAACACTTTTATTAGGATTAAATCTGTTTAAATAGCAATAAAAAACTACGTAACATGTTCGCAATTCACACGAATATTTTCAAAGTGAAATTTCATTGGAGAAATGTTAGTTAAGTAAGTGAATCTTCAAAGAAAAACTTAAGCAATTACACGTGTATTCCTTGAAGTAAAATAATGTCAGTACAAGTTATCAAATCTTAGGTTGGCGCTTATAGATTAAATTCGGATAATGTTTGCTCGAAGGATCAGAGATTTATCTCACAAAGCAAACAAACCCAGAAACAAAACAACGACATGCAGATAAGATTAACAGCTGATACAAAAGATTTTCAACTTGACGTTTAAAGATGACATTATAAACGCTTAGTCTTCCGCTCAGAAGGGTCAAGAGTCTTGTGATGTCCTTAGGGATATAAGCTGTTTATGGAGTAGTCGTTACGAGTAAGCATTGTGCCGAGCGCTTGATGATAGTCGATTATTGAATCTGCTGCAGTCAATAGAGGCAATATCTAAAATTGTCTCTGAAAAGTAGAGATATGAAGAGATAAGATTATTTAAAATCGGTTTATTAAGAGGGCGATGCAGATCAATTAGGAGCTTGTAACGAAAAATAAAACAAACGCTGCACTGACCTTTTGTCCGAAATGCGATTTGAAAATCTAATACTATTCACATTGATGCAATTGTCCGATTTTATAATATGTCACTATAGCAAAAATTTGATGTGAAACTACATTATCTTTGAAGAGGCGTTTTAAAAAAATATTTGTAAATAATATAAAAAAAAAAATGCAGCTGGCATTTAATCATCAACCTTTAGCATGAAATGGTTGACAATGAGTATATATTTTTTTCTGCATTGAAACTATGATCCTTTGAATTTGTATGTTTACATTTAAAGTGACCACAATTAGTGAATTGACCCCTTATGGAGCAGATTTAAACAGCGTGAGCGATTAACAGCTTTTTAAATAAGTGCATATTAAAATGCAAAATGAAAGCTTTTTCAAAACAGAAAATACTTTCATGTTTTATGGTTGGTATCACATAGTTATATCATGACGTAATTAGCTGTTTTGACACGACTAACTATACACACCAAACTTAATTAAAGCGAGATTTTAGAACTGTACTCATGTTTTTTTCTATTGTATTTTCAGATGAGGTACAGTATTCGTTATATTTTCTAGAATAACATATATTTTATTCATAAATGTGTTATTACACTTCTAACAAACATGTATTATGAAGCAGTTCTCGTCGAGCGGTAATAGCTATGAACACGATGCCACCCCACGTCGCAGGTCCCCGGTTCGATCCTCACCGCGGTCTTGAGCTTCACCACATAGTGGCCCTTCCATAATGCGTGCATTTTGCGAATGCTCGTCTGACTAGTTTCCACCCTCAAGTAGGAAAACTGTCGCCAGGTAACAGTGTGTTCCGACAACAGTCCTTGAGAACCAAATTCTTGAAATTACAGGCACATGAAGCTTAACATCTGTAAGCCTCATGGTTATGGGCGCAGTGCAGTTCGTCACTTGTGACGAAAAGCATCTATGTTATAAGCAGAGGATACCGCTTAACACCAGATGGGCCTTATGTACTTATATCATGTCCCATAAAAACAACAATAACAAAACAAACTAAATCAAAATTTTCCTTTTGAAGGCACACTTCTAAAAGTCTTAACTACGGCGACACAACGAAGGCTTAATATGTGTATAAGGTTGTTTTGTAAGATTAAAAACGATTTAAAATTATCTACACTTAAAATTTACAAACGATGGTTTATCTAAAGTACGTAAGCGTTTTCAGTCTCCGTAACAGTTAAACCCATTTGATAGCATCGACAAGATGAAGCTAAGATTAAAGCGCTTTGTTAAATGTAGAGTAGAACTGTTGTCGAGATCGGCTACCTATTATTAACACGTGTGGACGAGTTACAATGATATAATATAATTATGTACATGTTTCCCACGTTAAATAATATATATATATATATATACTTATATTTAAGTTGTCTCTTTATCAACGGTAATATACTTATTGTTACTTGAAAGTTTTGGCAAAGTTACAAGCATGTTAGTCTCAACGCTACCCTCGCTGGATTCTCTCAGTACCATCAATGCTGGAAAGAGGTTGCCACCAAACAGTACGTGGAATCGAAGATGTTAAAACCAGGTACATATCAGCGCACTTTACAACTTGACGAGTATACAGTACCTTACTTACAGTTCAATATACGAGAAAATTATAGAAAACAATACCTTTCACATGGACACCATTGTTCTCTTTAATAATCGTATAATATACACCGATTATTCTGCAATTAAAAGGTTCAACATTCAAGTAAAAAATCTGTTATTGTAAATGACAGGTGATACTTACAAAACGTTCAAAAATATTTTTTTATGAAATGGATTTTGATGGGTTGAAGTCTATCTATCGATTCACACTGTTTTGGATAAAATCAACAATGTCGCTTATGTCTTTAGGAGATAGCTAATTTTGTTCATAACATACCAAAACTTCAAGTAACTTCAAAAAACTCGAGAAAATTAGGTCCTAACTACAGACAAAATATTGTTCAAAATGTAGTCAAGGACATAAAGTTTCTTAAAATGTTTGCATTTTATTGAAAACTACGTAATTGTACATGATGATATAAGTCCGGTAAGTTGAAAATTACAAGCGATGCGATATTGCTACAAGAAAGCAGAGGCTGTAATTATCAAAGCGCACGTATGTCATACGACGATTTTCAAAACACTGCAAGGAACAAATAGGAAAATTTCGATACGAAAATATTTACTTTATCTTTTTGATAGCAATAACAATCTGATCAAGAAGGTTTATAATTAAATTTTCTAAAGTTCTACTTCAGTAGGTCTCTTTGGTTTGTTTTTATATGAAAAATAATAACAAACTACAATCTCCTTGGTGAGAAGTGTGGAAAAGTTTTTTTTTCTATTTAATACACAAGTGCGGTAAGTAGAAAAAAAACACGAGTACGGATAGACTACATTATGACACTAAAATCGGTGCATTTAAAGGCCCGTTACGAGCTAGTGTGTTGAAAAAGTAGATTAGTTTAGAGTAAAGTCCAATTCTGACTCAACTGCATTAAGGGCTTTAAATATGTATTTCTTAGGAGGCCCGATATAGACAAATTCCACGCGGACAAACGCTAATAACATAGATTAAATGACTGCCTGCCTAATACTGCATCTAAAGAATGTCACGTTGACTCCTAAAAACTACAATGATCCCAGCCTCGACCTTTTATCATTGAGTCGGCGCTGCGGTGACATCACCGCCGCAGCATTGATACCAGCACGACACGAGAGGTGGTGATGTCATACTGGCCAATTGTAAGTCTCACTCACTAATGGACCGGTCCATTTAGTAGTTCAATTGAATTTTTTGTACAACTAGGCGAGGTTTCGGTAAGCTTTGTCGCCTACAATCGCGGGTTATTTTATAGCAGTTCGCGTCTATCTCGTCGACTGCAAGGACTGCGATTAGTAACGCTACATGATTTTTATACGTTTTAATTAAAGCATTTACATAACGGAATTTACTGTAACAACCGACTCGTCCACTGCTGAACACAGCCTCCCTTAAGGGGGTATTTGCCATAATCCCTACGCTTGGCAGGCGGCTTTGGGATTACAGTGTAAGAGGGCAGTTCTTTAAAGGTGCTGCTGCCCACCTTCCAGTATTTTTCCATTAGTCGCCTCTTACGACACCCACGGGATGATATGGGGAGGTGCAATTCTAACCCGGCACCCCACGGGGGGACGGAAATTACTCCATTGTAATAGTACTTTGCCAAACTTAAGTTATAATTAAGTTTGACTACACTTCAGATCGGTTGATAAGATGGAAAATATTTGTCTGATGAAAATAATAATAGCGGTTCCCGTTTTGATTATTTTTATGTTTGAGCTCTAACAAATGAGGCAGGTAGGTAAGTACATAATTCAGACCGAAGACAGCATGCGTTCCAGTAAAGTCTAAAAAGACTTACTCCTTTATAAACACGCACATATATATGTATCCAAATAAGATTTCATAGTTTTTGTTCACGAATTATTAATATTCAAAATAGTATATAAAACTTTTGTATATTTATAAATTAACGTCGAGTGTCCTCGACGTAGAGCGTACAGGGCAGGATTAATTATTGCTAATGGTGTCCGCCTACACTCAGAAAAGGGAAATAAAGGAGGCGCATCAAAATGTCAATTAAAATGCAAAATATGGAGGCGAGGCGATGATTGACGCCGACGTACATTGAATGGCAAGAGATTAATTATTTTGTTAACGAACTCGATTCCAAAATATATTATGTAAATATTGTACGAGTACAAAGATAGGTCCTACGTTTATCACATCACTAACAGCCATAACCTCTTACTAACGTTATGTCGTCGTCTAATTTCTCCCCCAATAGTGGGGGCGAGGGAAGAGAACTCCCGTCATTTATAAACAGACTTGGAAGATTCTTTTTTTCATTTATTTGAAAGGACTTACTTCCTGATTGGCCCCATAGTCATTTAATCAAAATCGGTTCATTGGTTTTTTTTAATCAAATTAACTGGAAAAAATATTAGATGATTTCATACCATTCAATGGTGAAAGTCAGAATGGTATTAACTATTTTATATGTAGTATTTTTTTTAACAGAGACACGTAAATCGTTTTTGTGTCTTTAGCAAATTTATGTATTTTAATTTTTAACCGATCTGCCATTCGTTCGTTTCGTAGTCAGCCAAATATTGCCACACTTCCGTAGATACAAATGTTATTGTTGAGCTGTATTTAGCTGGCAAGAATTAAAAGTGCGGGTGGTCTGTTTGCTTTGTTAATGGATTCTGGTTATCTCACAATAGAAAAAATAAACTTAATGGTTTTTAAATTTTAGATCTTATATCATATTGAATGTTACGTAACTCTTGCTGGCTTTCGTCATTGACCGTGCGTATATGCTACTTATTATTTTAAATCTACTTATAAATAAAAACTAAAAAAAAACAGTTTTCTGTTTTGGAGTTTTGATGGTTGGTATCTATAGTTATATTTGTGGCAGATAATACTGACACATTTTTTTTTAAACTGGATAATTTCTTTGTTCTTCTGTATGTTTATTACCTCCTACAAAGTACTTTAGCATTGGTTGTACCTTTTTTGTCCGCTGGAAAAACATTTGCAGGAGACGCGCGTTAACACTACAACTAATGATTAAAAAAACAATTCTCAATAACACTCAGGACAATACAAGCTTTGGTTTTTTAAATTTTTGGCCATGATTTTATTATGGTTCCGTCTGACGGCAACCTTTCATGGAATGATATCAGTTTTGCATCAATCATTTCGGGTAATCAGAGAGTTATGATGCTGAGGAGCTCTATTCTGCGTCTAAAGCAGGCCTGGTACACTCCGCGGTACAAAGGTACAGGTAGATCGGCGTATCCGTCCGGACGGGATTATTCTACAGTGCGTGCCGCGGCAGAAGAGATGGGGGTCAACTCCCACCTTTTACTGAACCATCATAAATAAGAAGCGTTTTATTTCATGCTTAAAATAATCATTCGTAGACACGAACTATCACCGACCCACAATCGCTTCAAGAAATATTGGTTTGGTCCTACTTAAAGAACGAATGAAATATGTATCACGGATGTGCAAGCGAGATATAATATGTTAATAATATAGCGTTATACCGCTCACACTGCTCCGAACTACGATATTATGAAACGGTTTTACCATAGTTTTACGACATTTCATTGTATGCTGCATAACAGCCGTCTGTAACTTTTTATAGTTTCACTCTGAAATAACTTTGCTGCATTTATTTTAAAGAATCGTAGAAATAAAACATTGTACGTTAATGTACACATTAATTTAACCTAATTTTATCGTGAAATAGTTAAAATCGAGTTTAAATCCGCTGCTAGAAAGCATATTTTTTAAGATGTATTAACATTAACGGATTTGTCGTTGGAACAGTAATACTTCGTACGTCAGAGTTCGCGAAACGAGTGAACAATGTGTTGTGACGTCATTATAACGACGAGCGATTCCGTTACCGTTTGTAAGCTTGCTTAATTGACGTGGAGGTATACAATTTTGCAGTAAGATTATATTATTACTACTATAAGAGGTGAGAGTTGGCCCCCAGAGCTATGCGATAGAAAGATAGAAGCCTTGTAGGTGAATATTTATTAATATTAGGTACTGCTGCTTAGGAGCTGCAGTGCACTTATTTATTGGAATGTCTTTGCGGAGTGATATTTCTGGTTCTTTTTATTAAGTGGTCTAAGATAGTAGTAGCATAACCCCATTCACAACAACGTGATTGATTGCATGCCGCTCATTAGGCACATATTTTCCCTTAGGCGCCTTGTTAACTCTTACAAGAGGAAATTAAATAGTCCTTATATTAAGTCCGGAAGTATTAGATTTACGAAAATCCCTATGAATACATGTCGTCATTTTTATCTTTATTATTAGAACCGCCTTTATGTACGCGCATACAATAATAATGCTGTTTTATTAAGAAATTATTTTTTCTGATGACAGCTAAAGTGGGCCTACTTGAGATCTGTCACTCTTTAATGTGTGTCATGCAACGAATGCCTTCTAATTGGTATCTGATGGCGTTCTCAATTAACGAGTGGTCATACCTATTTGTGGAACAGATAAAAATCTTCACATTGCTCACAGACAACAGTGCAATTACTGAATTGAATCCTGTTGCAATCAATGTTTTGTCTCTGTTGCAGTGATGTTGCTTTTGGTAAAAACAGTGCATCCTGTAGTTTGTTTTGTTAACATTTATTAAAACTTATTATATACATCTTGTATGTATTAATTATAAGTACAAAAAATAAGTTAAAAAACTCTTTTAAAAAAAAAAGTTTGCTAAGTTGAAAATCTTGAAAAATACACATCAAATATTTTTGAGCATTTGCTCATAGCCTCATACATAACATTAAGCACAAAAAAAGAAGTGTTGACAATAAATAGTTGATGACAAATTTGTAGCTAAGTGTTGTTTAAGTCAACACTCACATACATATTCATGGTAAACATTGTGAGATGCAGAAGTGTGCGACATATCAACATACTTCAATTAATTTTATGTTTAAATTACACTCTCCTTCACAAGTTAGCTTCAAAATAGCATTTTTACCAATCTCAATGTGTCAATCCAGTTGCATTGATCATTGTCACAAGTGGACATAGTAAAAATGCCAATTCATTTGCGTATGAATACACAATAAAGTGTAATTTAAACATGAATTTAGCCCACTAAAGTCTAAGAAATGCCATTAATATTGTGTTGCTTATACATGAAATTGTAGTTGTCCTATAGTAAATGTGGCTATAAATACAAGCATCCATTTTATAGTGACTTAAGTGCAAACTATAAAGTTAAATTACATTTAATAAAAACTGACATGCAAACTAAAGAATCCAAACTAGGCAAAAAAAAAACTATTTACTTACTACAAAAATTACATACCTACCTAGTTTGTAGTTGACTTTTATAGTTATTAATTTACTATTCCAAAATGAGTCACTGTCTGGGTTTTACATATTTTACAGAAATTAATAGGCAGATTAATATTGGGCTTAATAGATAATTATAACATTTGATATCCATATATTCATAAATGGCCAAATTCAGGTGCGTTTTTGATAACATGTTGATTTTATTAGGTTTATAAACTTATAACAATGTTTGTTATGGAGAGTAAGTTAAAGAACATACATAACATGTAAATAAGATGGATCTCATGACATTCATGCAAATTCATTTTAGTTATTGGTATAACAAGCGTCGCTCCAATAGACACATCTCCTTATCAGTCATAAAATAACTTGAAACTGTTAACATGGCCACTAAAAGAAAAGCATTATTTGTACAAAAAAGCAATTAGTATTTGGTTGTTTCTTTCGTCAGTCCACAATAAATGTGCCTTTAAGAAAATATATTGCTGGTTATCTTGAGTTTCATTATAAAGTGCTTACACTGTATTTATTTAGGTACCTATTTAGAATAAATTGCCTGGGTTTTGGTCAGTAACTATCAACCTTCATTTGAAGTGTTTTATTATATTGATATTGACAGCTTTGTATTAAAAAAATGCATAAATAGTTATTAGGTAACTCCAATTCTAAAACATCTATTGATAATCAGGATTATGTACACACCTACTTATCTTATCAGTAAAATCACATTGAGCCCAGAAAACAAATAGGTGTGTAGATTAAAAATGAGATCAAAATACACATGTCAAAACTTAAATATGTGTTCCCTTTATGTTTGTATCAAAAAAATTGATATCATAACATTAGAACGAAATAAAAACATAATATTTGATAGTACTATGAATTGCACCGGCTTATGCGATACTCTATGTGGGACACCGGTGCCGCGCCCATCCAAACTGCGCCCGGTTGGCTCACATTCCAATAAGAAAAATACACATTTCATTTACTTCGAACGTTAATGTGTCGATTCAAAATCGGCGGAGAATTTTGTGTGAACGACTTGTGCAACTGTGGAAACTAGTTTCGCGCAGAAAGTTTAAACTTTTAAAAATGTTTGACTTACCTGTTGATCAACAAGATCCCATCAAATCGCCAGTCGGCACGTCTCGCTGACCCGTATTCCACACAATGGGCACCGTTTGCAGCACGTAAACACTTTGGTCTCACAAAAGAAGAACTGGTATTATCACAACCACGAATCCACCTTTGTTGTTGAGTACGCACTGTTTCACTACACCTTTTCTCACGTCCTTTGGACTAATTTGTTTTGAATAATTCTTTTAATAGTCAACCACTACGATTTTCATTCATTGCAAAGTGAAATCATTCGAGACGAGTGGCAGTTGGCGAAGGAACTACGGTTGCGGGCGACGGGGAGCGCGCGCGTCATCCGCCATATTGAAAGATTACGTCAGACGTCCGTCCGTCAGTAATTTTTTTTTTTTTTCTTTTTTCCTCTAAATTTTGAGGAATTGGCGTCGCACATTGTGCATTTGCCAGAGTCATGTTTTTATTTTTTCAATTTAAAACGGGGAAACTGATCGGTATTTATAAACAAGGATTAGATACGGATAAAAGGATAGGGTCAGGAGAGTTAAGGAATAAAATTGAGACAATTATGCTACATAAAATCATTACAAAAAAGCATACAATATATACATTTTTACAACTTAATGTCATTAACTTCAATAAATGAAGCAATGACTTTATATATAGAAATAGAATTAGAAGATAATAAACATAGTATATTAGTGGGAAGAGGTATATTAAATTCTATCAGACTTTGGTATAAGAAAGAGTAATCGTATCGTGGGCAGTTTAGGAAGATGTGATTAGCATCACCCACATCCTGCCCACATTCACAAATATTCGAATCTTTTACACGAATACGAGCAAGGTGTGCTGGACTGCACATGTGTCCTAATCTCATTCTTATAAGCACGGATGTAGCTCTCTTATTTAGTTTAGCAATGTAAAACCAGGGTTTTACTGGAATGTTGGGTTGAATGCAGTAGTAATACTTGCCCTTCAATCTAGCACCGTTTTTCCATACTTCACTCCAAGATTTTTGAAGATAAAGCTTGGAAAGAGCGGCAATGTCTTCACTATAATTTTTGTAAGGATACAAGTCACCACATTGTACGGCGCTATTTGCGAGTTCGTCGGCTTTTTCGTTACCGATTATACCGCTGTGACTAGGAATCCAAGCAAAAGAAACAGAGAGGCCCTTATTCACACATTTCAAAAGCATTTCTCGACAAGCTACAATAATCGGGGAGTATGCATTTCTTTTAAAAGGAAATCTTTCAAGTGCCTGTATTGCACTTTTTGAGTCAGAAAATATAACCGTTTTAGAAAGTTTCATTAAATTAATGTATTCTAAAGCTTTATAAATACCAAAACATTCAGCTGTAAAAATTGAAGTTTGGGGAGGAAATTTTACTTTCTGGACAATTTTGTATTGCTTATGAAATAATCCCACACCAACACAGTCGTTGTTAGAATGTTTGGAGGCATCACAATAAATTTGATGCCATCCCTGCCAATTATCATCAACTACTGAATTAAAAAAAATATTTGCCAACAAATCACCTTTATGGATCCCTAAATCAAGGTGAACGGTTGGTGAAATAATTAATGCTTGATAGTCAGATTCAAAAAGGGACAGATTACGAGAACAGTGTGTTTGTGCATTTATTGTTTTATAATTATTGTGGGCTTGGATTAAACACGGTAGAGATTTATGTTTCCAATAAGGAGAAGAATCGATTTGCTCTATAAGGAGAAGAAGTTTTGACAAAAGTGTGTGTTCAGAAAACTGCAACATTTTACTAAAGAATCTATCGGCCAAATATTGTCTTCGTAGGTAAAGTGGAGGATCAACACATTCGACTTGTAATGCGTTTATCGGGCTGTTTTTCATTGCTCCAGTTATTATCCGAAGGGCTTTCGTCTGGATAGCATCCAATTTCTTCATTCCAGCTAGGCTACATGGTTCCAACAAGAAGGTTCCATAATCAAGAACACTTCTTATCAAGGCATTGTAGACCAACTTCAAAGAAAAGGGATGTGCACCCCACCAAACGCCCGAGAGACTTCTAAGGATATTAAGCGAGCGCTCACACTTTGCAACAATATGGGTACAATGTGACAAACCGGAAAGTTTAGCATCAAATATGACACCCAAAAATTTTGTTTCTGTTTTAATAGGAATTAATTCCCGATTGTAGTATAGCGTAATAGGTGGAGGCATACGGTTTCTAGTGAACAACAGTGCACAACTCTTAGACACTGAAAGTTCCAAATCGTTCTTGTCTAACCAAATTTTCAGCAATGTTAAGGAGTTTGATAAGTGAGAAGAAGCTGCATTGACGTATTTACTAGAACAGTATAAAACAACATCATCAGCATACTGCAAAATATTGCACGATCCCTTTAATGAGCCTTCTAGATCGTGTGAATAGATATTATACAGAATTGGACTTAGAACGGAGCCTTGGGGCAGTCCCTTCCAGATTATTCTACTGTGCGATTCTATTTTGATTATACGTCCAGACAATAATTTTATGATAAAATTTGTAAGGTGTATTGGAAAAGATAATATTTCCAGCTTTCTTTTTAATAATTTTATGCTGACATTATCATAGGCGGATTTAATATCCAGGAAAACGGCTACAACTGATTCATTTTTAGAAAACGCCAATCGTATATCTGACATAAGTATGCCGATATTGTCGTATGTACTTTTTCCTTTTCGGAATCCGAATTGTGACTTTGAAAGCAAATTTTTATTTTCTATAAACCATTCTAATCTATTTTTAACTAAGTGTTCGGCAAGTTTAGCGATAACCGGCGATAACGCTATGGGACGGTAAGATGAAGGTTCAGAAGGATTTTTATTTGGCTTTAAAATTGGCAACACTATCTGTGATTTCCATGTCAATGGTATGTCAGTCATAAAGTAACTTTGTATATACTGAAATAGAGACCAAACTTGACATCCCTAGGTGTTAATAGATTTTTTTGATGACGTCACGGTTAGTAATGTCCGTATATAACAGATGGCACTAAAAAATAAAATAAAAAAAAACAGTGCTGCCATCTGTTTTTCATAAATGCTCATCCCAGTTACGTATGGTTGATACTTGGTACCTTTATTTATTTAAATATAGATATATCTATAAGTTTTTTATAGATATACTATATATTTAATGTCTAATATTAACCTGTTATCCTATAAATTACTTTCAAGGAACGCGTGAAGATCATTAACTCTTAAATATGGACCAAATCACCAATGCTTCCTGCCACGGGTCGAAACATATAGCATCAAAAGTAAAAGCAGTATTAAGATCCAGCCAATCAACAATAAAATCCAACCTACAATGAGCTTGATAACTAAATACAAAAGTCTATAAGTTTATGTATGTTTTATTATCCTAATTTATCTACTTGCAACTATACATAACAAAAAAATATCTTTCCACCTCATTGTAAAAATATCGTATATGGCACCATAACAACGTCCCTATATGATCACAGCCAGCATAAAAATAATGCACCATTCACAGCTAACTTTAAACTAAATAAATTTAAATTTCTGGCACAGAAAGTAAACAAATCGGCAAGATGCAAAATCAAATAGGAATTGGCTATAGGAATTAGGGATGCTCACCATCGATTCAAATCGATAATATAATTATATCAATAATACACGAGACTAAAATTTCGTGAATTAATTATTTCGATTTGAATTGAATTATTCTTATTTCTTAATAGAAGCTTAAAGTAAAACAAGCCGGGCAACTAAATTAATTTGCTGATAAGCCTTTTCCTTTTTTTTCAATCCAAGGCAGAATAACATAATATAAATTTAGTTTGTGGGGACATTGGAGGGCTCGTCTGAGCTTATCACCTCGAAGTTGTACCTCTCAATACATAAATTAAACATATTAAACCAGTTCCAGTTAGTAAACTCGATTTCCCATCCGTGAGTATTTTGATTTCTATCCGTTGTAAGTTTTACCTTTAATTAATAATATTAGTCTATCATGTATCGTGATATTTTTTTCTTTACTTTTCTTATATTCGTATTTCTACGAGTGTATAAGTCACACCTCTATTGTCTCATTATTTGAAATCACGTCAGATTTGTGCTTTTGCCATAAAGTAAATTTTGTATATTTTTGAACAGCGGATTTTAATAAATATCTTCGTTTAGTAGCAGTACGATGTATATGTACACCCCACACGCTAGGATACGAGAATTATTTGTTGGGTCTCTTCTTCTGTATCAACGGATAAAAAGTTTAATTCTGTAAACTCCGCAAAGCCCACACATCCAATTCAATTCCTCGTTGCTAAATAATTACTCGTTTTTAGTACTAAACACATCACAATCAGTAGTAGCACTGGCAGGATTTTCTCCACTTGAAAGTGATCAATTAATTGAAAGCTCAATGCCAGCAAAAAATTACATCAATGAGGATCGTACTCAAAGTAAGTATATGTATTTGGTTCTAACAATACTTGCAGCTCGCTCGCAGAAAAGTAATAACAAATGTTTACTTGTCATTTTATTTTACCGGAAAAAGGCACAGCACAGCACAATACCAGCCGGGAAGTAGTCATGAACCATCTTGAGATAGAATTCACTCCATTTTAAGATTGCACTAAATGTGAAAATGTAACTTTGGGACATTCTGATTATATACGGAGGAGAGTATGCTCAAGGATGGCTATGCACACCCAGCGATAAAATAACAAATGTTGTATCAAATATACAAGACATCGTTTATAAATATAAAAAATGATTTATATCAAAATCATGTGAAAATTTACATAAAAACCCTTTGTTTAATATTAATTGATTTTAATGATATTGGGTGCCATGAACATAATAGGAAATTACAAATATTTCTTTTAGACTTCTGTAAACGATTTTTCTTGCATAATTTTTGCAAAGACGTAAATAATAAATGGCAAGCGACCATTAGAAGAAAATGATGATAATGTTAAAACGAGAGCAATGAAAATATTTAAAAGATCACATAAAAAGAAAAATTGAAAGAGCGCATGTTCCCTCATAGAACTTAAACGATTCTGCTACTGATTTGTTCGAATTTAGCATTCGATCACTAACTAAGTGATTCCAACCCTAATTATCACATGGGAAATGTCTGACACCTGTTCTTTTTTTTTTTATTAAGGTATTGGCCTATGTCTTATTTAAGTTAATGCAATTGCCATATGTATTAACTAATTTCTCCATATTGTATAACAACGCCATCTGTTATTTAACGAAATCCCTAAATTTGAGTGCTATGCTACAAAATATAAAATACGTTAGAGCAATGACTTTGTGTGTATGTCAGATATCTGTTTTATTTGTTTGCATTACATGCTGTCATTATTTCACATAATTATTTATGAGATTGTATGGTCTGATGTCAGTGTCGCTTGTCATAATTATTGAATTTATCAGTTGTAAATAATAATCTAATGTATTATCTCCAAGATTTGAAAAAAAGGAATAAGGAATGCCATCTTCGCCCGGAGCTGAATCCCGAACGCTAGAAAGCACACCTTTGAGTTCATTAATAGTAAAAGGAGAATAAAGGAAGTCATTATCATTGCGGAATGGCGATTGTAAAGGTTGGAACAATTCTTGTTCCGGTACAAATGGAGGCGCTAAATGGTTGAGGAATTCTTCAGACATTGATGGTGGAATTGTGCTAAAGGTGGAATCGGAGACACCTAGCCGGAAACGTTTAATTTTGGTCCACATCACTGAAGGAGGCGTTTTAGGCGAAATAGAAGTGCAGTTTTGTCTCCAACCTAAAAACTTTTTTTCTCTTAAAAATGTTTTTGTGTTAGCAATTATGTCTATTAAAATATTGAAATTTTCGTCAGTCATATTTGTATTGTATTCTATCTCTGCTTCTTTCCTTTTTTTTACTGCCTCAGTACATTCACTGTCCCACCATGGAAGAGATGGTAATCTACCAGTAGAAGCATTCTTAAGGGGAAAAGAAGCATCAGCTGCTTCTGTAATCAATTGACATAGAGCTGTACTACATTCCTGTTTACAATTATTAGCTATGTCAGGTAAACGTTGACATTTATCCTCAGTATATTCTTTGAATATTGGCCAGTTATCTTTTATTAATCTATATTTCATTCGTGGTTTAGGTGGAATAGTTTTAACTTTGTTACCGGGGAAACATATAATTATGGGATAGTGGTCACTGCCAAAAGTAGATGAAAGAGTTTTCCATGATAGTGCAGAGGCTAAAGTTGGAGAGGTAATAGAAAGATCTACAGCACCAAGGTTTTCATGTGGTTTTGTGCGTCTAGTTGGAATACCAGTATTTAGTAAACAAAGACTGTGTTGGTCCAATAAATCTATCAGTTCTCCACTGTAACGTCCTGAGATTGAACTACCCCATGATCTATGATGGCAATTAAAATCACCTAATAGAAGAAGTGGTTTTGGCAGAGAATGTAATATATGGTTAAGTTCTTGTAGAATTGAGGAAGATAGATAAGGAATATAAATAGATACAAAGCATATATTAATGACAACAGCTGCTACTATAAAAAAATCATTATGATCAGGAAGAGGAATATGGTTTATAACTAAATTGTTCTTGACGAGCAGAGCTGCTCCGTCATGCCCGTCATTTCTGTCTTGGCGAAGACAGGTGTAACCTCTGATTTTGAAAGGAGAGTTTGGCTTTAACCATGTCTCTCCCAAAGCAATAACAGATGGTTCATATTTATTGATTAGGTTAATTAATTCTGATTTTTTGTCAATCACACTTCGGCAGTTCCACTGCAGCACCACATGAGGGTATTGCAGTGGAACTGCCAAAGAATGATTACAATTGTTCATCATTTGATGGTGTATATCCATTATGGATATTCATTATATTTTTGAGAAGGTCTAATATAGGGGCAGCGTGGTTCGGTTTTAAAAGGTTGGACTGAGAAAGGGTGCTTATTAACATGATAATGATTTCAGTTAAAGTTTGATTATTATTAATAGTATTGGATGAAATAGCACATCCATTTGGTGGAGACGGCATATCATACTCTTTTATAATTTCTTGGTGAGTAGCACGATCATATCCTACAGAAGGCTGACGTGCCTGCCGTGGTTTCGATGCTACAGATTTTTTATAGGAGGTGGTGGATGATGATGAAAATTTGGTGGATGAAATTTTTCTTTCTGTAGGAATTGATTGGTTTGTGGACAGAATTTCTGCATAAGATTTTGAGACAGGTGGATAATATTTAGAGGCTTCAGAGTATGATATGCAGGATTCAGCCATGGATTGCTTAATTTTTCTCTGTCTGTCATGCTCTGGGCAACTCTTGCTGGTAGCAAAGTGAGAACCAGAACAGAGACAGCAGGATGCACCTTGTTCTACTATATTGCAACTATCAGCTGTGTGTGCCTGGCCACACTTGTAACAACGAGGTTTAGACCTACATTGTACTTTGGTATGTCCAAAGCGACAGCAGCTATAGCATTGAATTGTTGGATAAGTATAAAGCTCAACTGGTAATGCATTATAACAAATGTATATTCTCTTTGGTAATACCTGACCATCAAAAGTAACTACCACGGTCTGTGATGGTTTCCATGTTGGTGTTCCTGCTACAGTAGTTTTGTAATTTAACCTTCGAATTTTCAAGATCTTTCCACAACCTAAAGGAACAGTAGTATTCTCCATCACCTCTTCAGGGGTCCACTCAGCTGGGACTCCTCTGACAAGGCCCATGCGCGTTAAATTGAATGTAGGAACAAATGCTTTTAGTTTATTCTTAATTAAACTGTCATGCACTAAAAATGCGTTAGCATTTTCGAAGTGTGTGAATGCTAGGGAAATTCTGTTTCGACCGATCCGTTTGAGACTGCCATTTACAATGTTGTTGAAACATTCCTTTTGCAAAAATTTACCGAAGGCAATAGGGTGTAAAGAAGTGTTGTCGTCTGGATTTGTCTGTTCTCTTTGAACATGTACAATAAAGGGAGCTACATCCGTGGGTTCATACAAAGTCCTACCAATGGGTAGAGGACGAGGATGGGTGTCAGTTGTCTTGGCAATTAAGGTTTCATTATTAGGCAGTGTTAATTTAGGTTTAGGCATTATGGAATCTGGTTTCATAATTTCATTTACGACCATTGTTTTTTCAGGGATTATTTCGACATGATCGCAAACGCAATCAATTTCTTTGGGTTCAGAATTAGAATTACGTTTACGTCTACGTTTATTGCAATGCCTGCACACCTTGCTTGGACGGCTTCTTTTCAAATTTTTAGCAGAAACCCATGAACCATCGGTTTCCATGCCAGATTCATTGGAAGCTACAGTAATAAATGACGCAGCCGGAGGAACTGAGCCCCCTGGGTCAGGGGGCTCCTCCATTCCGAAAATTACACAAAATGGACTTACCTACAGATTATGTACACTAAAAAATAAACTATACAAACAATTAGTAAAAGATATGTACAAATACTACTCTACTGACCACTATTTACAATTAAAATTTAATTTAAAAAATATGCAAAATTTTACGCTCCCGCCAAGTTGAACGTTTCCCGCGCTTTTTCCGTCAGTCATTTACAGTGTTGCCAAGGCCCATGGATCGATTGTTACGTTACGTAGCACGAGTAGTTTTATTTTGCTGCAATAGTTACATATTTTACCTTGAAAAACCGTCTTGGCCTAGTCCATAACAATTGATTTGTGCATTCTCCGCCAGCTTCCTGTTCATAATCTCATATCAAATCCATGCATCAATTCATTTTCTTCCTCCACCCTTCTATATATCCACTCATATACGCATCTAAAAATTTAAATTTACATTACATGGTGCAAAAACATTTTTCTAATATTATCCTTCACCACCAACTCTCTATAAGATAAGAATAATACTGAAAGTGGTTTATTTACCACGACGTGGCTTCGCAAAATAATTAATGGTATACACTGAGCCTCCAAGGTTCCTTAGAAGCATTGCAATGCATACGCCATATATTCTCAAAACAAGAACCAACACGGCACTCAAAAAACAATTTAGCTTAGCACCGCTCTTGATATAACAGGCAATTATCTTTATCAAGAATAGGTATGAAAAATATAAAATCAAATGTGTCACAACAAAGTGCAACGCATTATGCATACATTTAAACTCAAATATAGCAAAACACTTATTTAAACATTATGAAACACCTAAAACGTGACAATATGCACGTCTAAAACAGGGACTGAACAGGAACCTTGAAATACGCCAGAGAAGGTTAGACAAATTATATGACAAGGGTAGGCAAGTAGTTAAATATGCAAAAAACTAACTGGACTACGAAAGTAATTCATCATTAAAGATCCAATTCGTTTGCCTAGCTATTTGATTGAATGGCTAAATATTATTCAGGATCATGCAAGTTATAGACAGTTATAATCTTAAGTTACCTAGTAATAATAATAATAATAAGAATAATTTATTACAAAAAACACAATTAATGACAGTTACACTTAATTATGAAATGCTTACAGTTAAAAGTTGATCAGGTATGTCAAGCGTTGGCAGTGGGTCCCAAACTAGGCAAAGCCTGTATCTTGGGCACCCTTGAGGACGTTACAATTAGATTTTTATCACACAGAGTTGTACATGTTCACAAATCAAGGATGTTTCCTGAGCTGAATATATCGTTATGAGGAGGATTACTTGACTGCATAATGTTTATTTGAGTAAGTCATTTGCGTGGGGGTATGGGTACGTGTATGTGTGTGAGTGGGAAGCGATGTATATGTGAGGGAATAAGTGTAAATAAGTATGGGAATGAGCAGGGATCTTTAAACAGGAGGACCAAAATATAGTAGTAGTAATCAATCGACATGTCTTATAAGTGGTACATGTATCGATATTTAGAGAGAAATAGCTTTATCCAACCAAACAGCTCAGATCTTAACATATACAGATCATTTAAAGGTTCATCAGAATGCTGAAAGTATTATTAGATACACTAGAACCCTGAGCTAATTGAACCTTAAGCTCCAACGATCCCGATCTGATTTCAACACATGGCGCCACTATGTCTCATAAAATCACTCATGATTAACAATGCAGGACCTCGCACGCCATTGAAATGTAATTTTAATTAGAGGAGGCGTTGGCTACAAACATTAAAAGTGCGTTAAAGATCACAGCTGATAACAGCTACTTGCAGCCCCGCCCCCGATAACACCTGCGAAAGAAATTCACGGACTAGATCTGTAGTGGAGTAGCCCGACGGCATACTGTTTGTCGGACAATGTTTCTGTTATATTCAAATGTTTTTGAAGTCTAGTACCGACATCTACGGTGCTACGTAACAGACTACATGATAAACCATAAAGGTCCATCGTATTTTAAGGTGCAATTTGTCATCGTCATCATGATCATTATCATCAGCCGGAAGACGTCTACTGTTGAACAAATGCCTCTCCATGGAGTGCCACAAATTTTGGCATTGGCTACTTGCGACTTTCACGTAGTCGTCAGTCCACCTAGTGGATGGGGGCAAGAGTGACTTATAAGATTTGTGTTTATATTAAATTCAGCTGATATCACTACGTTTAGCGGCTCGTCAACAAGTTTCTCTAAAAAACAATTCAAACAGTCAAGGAATTCATCTACGATAATTGAACAGCTGATTATGGGTGCTTACCATTTGAGTGAGATTCGCTAAAAACGCTAAAAACGATCACACTCCCAAAAAGTTGTTCCACATGGGTCTTGGCATTATTTTCTTCTTCTTCTTGTTTTGGCTTTTATCGTTGTTTGACGATATTCTGCCAGTGTCAAAGTATGACCTGTGTATGTTTATTCAGATAAGTCCGGTATTGACATGTAGGTAATCGTTTAATGGTTTAGAGACCTGTAGATATAAAATAGACATAATAGGTTAGTAGTTCATAGGCAGGTTAAACATTAAAAGGGTACATACAGTTTTGGATTGGAATATATAGATAGATAAGGGAAAAGAAAGGGTAATAATAATATATATAGTTTTATGTGCATATATTAATTCTATATACGAATATTGTTGGTTTTTATAAACTTACTTAAAACATATACAAATGGAGAGAAAACATATGGTAGAAGAGAGTTAATGTTGGTGGGGCGGGGTATTTTGGGATCTAGAAAATCATATAGTGAGTTTGTTAGTTTTGGGCAGCTAAAGAAAATGTGGTCTATTGAGCCTTCGTCTAGACCGCATTCACATAATGAATGGTCCCTGACCCTGATTTTGGCAAGGAAGACTGGTGTACAGACATTACCCAAACGGGAGCGAATTAAAATAGAAGTGATCTTTTTATTTACTTTTTTTAATTTAAAAAACCATGGACAAACAGGGATGTTTGGTTGAATATCACCAAACTGTTTGCCTCTGATGGTCCTAGACTGATTCCAAACAGTTTGCCACTTGTTTTTAAGCTTGGATTTAGCAGAGTTACGCATATCAAGACTAAAGACTTTAGAATAATCTTCCAGACCAATTTCTACAGCTTGTTTAGCATAATAATCAGCGGATTCATTGCCTTCAATACCGCAGTGTCCTGGAATCCAGGCCAAAACTATCTCAATGCCTGAACAGTTACAATTATATAGAATTTCCCTTATTTTAAGATTGAGATGTAACATATCTTTAGATCGAAATGGGGATTTGTTTATGTCTTGTAAACAACTAAGGGAATCTGATAAAATTATACATTTATTTAATTTGTGCGATTCTGCATATTTTACTGCCTCTAGTAAAGCAACTGATTCACCAGCATATACTGATGTACCAGGTGGACATTTATAATTTAGTACAATTTTATATTTGGGAATCCAAACGGCTGCACCAACTGTTCCATTATCATTTAATTTAGAAGCATCTGTAAATATTGTCAACCAATTTGGCCATTGACTATTTAAAACATCCTGAAATATTTTATCAGCACCCGGGCTATCTTTATCTATACCAAAGTGTAACAGAATGTTTGGTCTAAAAATAAGACATTCATAAGGAATGCTAAATAGAGGGTGAATACTGAATAGGTAACTGGAACATTGAATAGGGCATATTATAAAATTTACTATATGTATTCAAAAGACAGGGAGGTTCCTTATGTCGCCAGTAGTCTGAGGTATTAATTAGGTTTGAAAGGCAGTTAAGTTTATGTAGAATAGGATGGTGAGAAAACTGAGCTGCATGATAAAAAAAGCGATCTGTAAGGTATTGCCTGCGAAGTTTAAGAGGAGGTTCAACACACTCCACTTGGAGAGCATTAATAGGGGATGACCTCATGGCACCTGTGATAATGCGAAGGCTTTTATACTGAATTGAATCAATAAGTTTCAATGCTATTTTGCTGCAAGGTTCCAAAAGAAAAAGAGCATAATCAAAATAACTTGTAATGATGGCATTATATAATATTTTTTGACTAAAAGGGTGAGAGCCCCACCATACTCCAGATAGGGCACGTAGGATATTAAGGTTCTTTTCACATTTATTTTTTATATAAACTATATGTGGAGCACCTGATAGTTTGGAGTCTAAAATGAGACCCAAAAATTTTGTTTGGTTACAGACTTTGAGACAATGGTCATTGATGTAGATGTTGATATCTGAGATGGATCTTTTCCTGCTGAAAACAACAACATTACTTTTCTCTGGAGCCAATGAAAGACCATGATTCATCAACCATTCATTGAGATATGAGAGAGCTGTATTAAGTCGAGATACAGAGTCAGAGAAAGAATTAGAGGAATGATAAAATGCTAAATCAAGAATATCACAAAATGAATCAACACTTTCATGTAGATCATAAGTATATAAGTTGTAGAGCAACGGGCTTAACACAGATCCTCGAGGGAGACCTTTCCATACTAATCTTGGGGAGAAGATAGAATTTTGGTATCTAACAGATATGAATCTGCCTATTAAAAGATTGAATATAACGTGAGTCATCCTCGCTGGTAATCTCAGCTGGAGCATTTTCTGCCTGAGAAGAGGAAGATGAACATTGTCATAAGCTGCTGTAATATCCAGGAACACACCAATCAGATGTTCATTCCTAGAGAATGCTATACGAACATCAGTAGTTAAGACGCTAAGGCTATGAATTGTACCATACCCCTTTCTGAAACCAAATTGTGACTTTGATAGAATTTGTCTTTGTTCTAACAGCCATTCCAGTCTATTCTTAAGCAGATTTTCAAAAAATTTTACTACAACTGAAGATAGAGCAATTGGTCTGTAAGATGATGGCATTGATGGATCTTTTCCTGGTTTTAGAATTGGAATAATTATTTGGTGCTTCCAAATTTCAGGAAAATCACATTTCTCATAAATTTTATTTATTATGTTCAGAAAATATTTTTTTGTCTGATTTGTTGATTGACATATAAATGAATAAGGGATTCCGTCTAAGCCCGGAGAAGAGTCTTTAAGGTGATTTAAGGCAGCACACAGCTCATCATAAGAGAATGGCCCATCCATTGGTGAAAAAGTGGGATTAACATGAGAAGCATATGAAAATTCTTGAGGAGGCACAAAAGGGGGGGCTAAGTTATCAATAAATTCTTCTATCCAAGACCTGTCATTAGAATAAACATTATGAGTATTATTTTTTGAATTGCGAAAAGCTTTAATTTTTTTCCAAATGAGCGAAGGGGGAGAACGAGGGCAGAGACTCTCACAATAATTTACCCAGCCAAATTTCTTCTTCTTAGAAAGTGATCTTCTAGATTTTGCTAAAACCTTTTTGAAGAGGATAAAATTTTCATAACTAATATTATCAGTAAAGTATTTCTCAGCCTGATTTCGCTCTTTACATATAGAAGTACATGTAGAATTCCACCATGGAGGCATAGGAATGTTCAAACTAGGTTTTTTTTGAGGTATAGTAGAATCTGCCGTTACATTAATAGCATTTATAAATTCAGTGTAGAGAAGTAAATAGTTATTATCATCTATGGGTGGGAGAGAGCTAACTTTGGAATAGAGTATGGAGGAAAACTTATCCCAATCAGCCTTGGCAAGTTTGTATTTTAAGAGAGGAGGAAGAGGGGGTGAGTCAGGAAATTGGGAAGAAGTAGAAATAAGAATAGGGAAGTGATCACTTCCATATGAGGTTGGGAGAATTGACCATATCAATTGAGAAGATAAGGATGGAGAGGTAAGTGATAAGTCTACAGCACTAGGATTTTGTAAAGGGGAATTTCGGCGAGTAGGAGAGCCATCATTCAGAAGGCATAAATTGACCTCATCCATGAGGTCAAGAAGGTTATCTGAAAATGGGTCTGACGTATGGGAACCCCACATGGGGTGATGGCAGTTAAAATCGCCCAGAATAATAACAACAGGAGGGGGAAGTGCAGAAAAGATAGGAGAAAGTTCAAGAATTATAGAAGAATTAGGGTGAGGGATATAGATAGCAAGAAGAGAGATATTTGTAATTCTCACAGCGACAACATTAAAATTGTTGCTGTGAGCAGGGAGAGAAAGTACGGAATAGGGAAGCGACTTTTTTATAAGGAGGGCACAGCCTCCCCACCCGTCGTCACGGTCGTCCCTAAGACAGGCATATCCAGGCAGCCTGAATATGGAATCAGGCTTAAGCCATGTCTCAGAGACGGCCGCAACGACGGGCTTGTATTTATTGATAAGGAAAATTAACTCAGATTTTTTGGATCGGACACTCCTCACATTCCACTGTAGGATCCGATCCATTTTGATTGTTAATAACGTTAGAGATTTTTTGCAGTATCTGCAGGATGTTGTACGGTAGGGCATCGTCAAATTTGGTTATCATATTGAGTAATGTATAAGACATCAATTCAAGAAGATTGTCATTAGGAGCTTTATCTAAATTAAGGGCACATCCATTAGACATAGATGAAGGGGGAGAAGCAATTATGGCATTATGAGCTTCCTTATCATATGACTTACCAGGAGGATTTGGAATAGGATGTCTCTGGATCAGCACTGTTTTTTTATGGGAGGTTGAAAGGGGACGGGTTGGAATATTTATTTGCTCGGAAGGGGGAGGAGCTGAACTACTTTTTACCATATCTGCGTAGAGGCGCCGGTTAACTGTAGGAACTCTTTCTGATGCCTCATTGTATGAAACATTTTCTTCTGCGACAATTGACTTTATTAATTTTTGCCTACCATGCTCAGGGCATCTTTTGTCAGTGGAAAAATGTTTCCCAGTGCAGAAAATACAAGAAGCTTCTTCTTGTAGTACAGGGCAAGTAGACCCAATATGAGGTTGAGCACATTTAAAACATCGAGGTTTGGAACTGCACAATGTTTGAGTATGACCAAACCTACAGCATGCCAGACATTGGATAGTTGGTAGCTGATAAGTTTCTACAGTAATTGCAGCACTAAAACAGTATACTTTCTTCGGCAAATATCTCCCCTTGAATGTTATTGTCACTGTTTGGGTAGGAACCCAGACAGGTTTATTGTCAACAAAAGTCTTGCGATTAAGTCTCCTTGCTTTGATCACAGGTCCACTACCAGGTGGGCATGTCAATGAATTTACCAGTTCTTCCATCGACCATTCAATTGGTATACCTTTATTATTCCCATTCGAGTAATATGAAATACCGGTATCTTACTTTCAAAACTGTTTGGAGCCAAAATTGAGCTACCTAAGAAATTATTAGCGTCATTTGCTGACCTAAACTCAATCGATGCTTTATTGCGACCAATGGATTTTATCCCATCGGAAGCAATACCACATACTTTGTTGTTGTACAACATCTGGGCCAGTTTCAACAATCTCATGGTTGTACCAGAAGCAGGGTCAGCAACTATCTTATTGATATGCACAATATAAGGACCCAAATCAGATTCGTCATAACGGAGATCTTTAGTCTCCTGAATATCCAGGGACAACATAAACATGTTGATCTGAAGATGCAGGAGTTATTGATGTCTTTTTGGGAATGGAATTATCGTCATTATCTTGTTCACGTAAACGTTTTCTACTTTCTGTAGGGGGTAGATCCACTAACATAACCCCATCATCCGGCGGCGGATCGGGAACCGGAGGATCACTCATTTTTCCGAAGAAAAATGAGCGACCCTAACGAAACCTCCACTTACCAGACAGCACAGGACACACACAAATAACACAAAAATTACAAAATAAAAGAATCTAAACCAGATTAGCTAATATAAAACAAAAAGTTTTACGATCGCATACACCAACCAACGCACTTGACAGCAGAATCTGGCATTATTTTCGCCTTAAACGCTCCATCTAATGTCAAAAGTGACAGAAGTGGCAAATTTTAGTGGCATTCTCAGCGTTCTTATCCAAAAATGGAACGGGGATGACAGTTACCAACGATCACGTGATCACAACCATAGACGCAGAATGTGATCAAAATTATCGAAAATAACGTTCTTAGCGACTAATGGAATATACCGTATGTTAACAATATACCCAGGGTCAAAAGTGCCGAAAAACTTATTAATATTTTTATTTCTGGCAGCACTGGTGATGTCACAAATAAATACTGGCACGTTCAGAACCTTAGTAACTGTGCACTCGTAGTGCAACTTTTCACACCATATGTCACACATATAGTGATATTTCTTACAACCAATGACGGGTTAATATAGTTGTATAGTTCCTAGTTTTTTGTTCTTAGTTATATCAATCAATCAATAATTTATTTGTAAAAATACAATACTTTCATAATATTTACAAATAGATCTTGTTTTTGTACTATGTACTATAGGCATACCGCCGGTTAAAAAAAGTGTCCAAATACGGCCTTTTTTATTATATATTTTATAAGATACCTTAACTGACTTTACTTTGATATTTGATGAGGATAGAATTGTACAAGCACTCATTTTAATTTTGCAGGTATCGGTATAATATGCTCTAAAAATACCATAGAACGTGTATGTCATATCCTTGTTCCCTGCAAAAAAAAAAGAAAACACAAGAAACACCAAAACAAACATCATTATTTTATATCAATGTCGATATTTGAGGTGATAAAAGAACCGTGTCGTTCCGTATCTTGACTTCGAGTATGTTGAAAAACAACCAAACAACTGCACTCGGAGGCTCGGAACGTAGCTCTGTACTATACCATCGTCGTTTGTGTTGTGATTGCTGTATTATTGAAATATTTTTGTTGGTTTATTTGGTTTTACTTAGTAAACTGCTCAGGGCCTCTAGAGTACTCAGTTCAGAAACTATCGTTAGCTTCTTAGAAAGACTACAATCATGCAAGGTAACGCTGTTTGTGTATACCATTGTGCTAAACCTCGCTTTGTGCAAAACGATGACACACCTCGTTATTTTGTTTGGGTGGTGCATTATCATGAATTTATCGTTATCTTTTCTCTTCAGACACAAGACCAGAACTATACGAAGAAGTCAAGCTGTACAGGAACGCTAGGGAACGTGAAAAGTGAGACAACAGCCAATTACTATATCATTTTTCTTTCAAATAGGTCTTTCGAGGCTGAAAAAATATAATCAGTAGTAGTAAATATTATAATCAGTTTTTGACAATAGCATGGAAAGACCTTTTTAAAATAGTATAAACAATAATCAGCAAGATTCTTGAGTCATTGAATATCATATTATCTAGAATTTCAAATATATCATGTTCACATTTCCAGGCATGACAACATGGCAGAGCTATATGCAGTTGTCAGCACACTACAACACCTTGAGAAGGCATATATGCGTGACTGTGTCCGTGCCCAGGAATACACAGCTGCCTGTAGCCGCCTTTTGGTTCAGTACAAAGTTGCATTCAAACAAGTGCATGGAGATGAGTTCCCTAATATTGAAGCCTTTGTTGCTAAGTATAGAGTAAGCATTCTTACTTATTTGTTAAGCTTTTGACATTTGCCCTCTTGGAGGCCCATCTGTATGCAGCCTTTTCACCCTTGAACTAGCTGGAATTTGGGTGAAAATTGTTAAATTTGCCAAAAGAGTCTGGTGCAGACTTGAATCAAGTCGAGCGGTGTGGAGTACTGCAGATTTTCAGAAATGAGGTCATTGTCAATTTAACTGGGAAGATTTACTTGATTGTTTTCTTCTCATAAAATATCAAATTGTGATTAGGTTGTGTTATTCGATAATTGTGCTTGAAATATCCTTGCGAAAATGATAAACATTTACATATCTGTTTGTTATATATATATATATATATATATGTATGAGTAGGTTGTAGGTAGAGTATCATAGTCTGAACTCCTGAGGGTATATAATATTATACTACCCTCACTACTTTTAGTTTACACTATCTACATCACTACATAGTTTAAAATAAAGTCTCTTCCTGATGTCTGTCTGTCCCTACGTATGCTTAAATCTTTAAAACTATGCAACAGATTTTGATGTAGTTTTTTTAATAGATAGAGTGATTCAAGAGAAAGACTTATATGTATGATATATGCATAATATAGTAGAGAAACACTGATCATTTAGAGGTTTTTAATGTGATGTTGTAAAAAATAAAAAATATTTATGCTCTTACATTGCAAATGCTGACTGATTCCTATGAGATAGATCAAAATAATGTACTACAGCATTGTACACCTTAAAAAGGTCTAGAAAAATGTTTGTTAGTATGTCTATCTCTTAGGGATAACCCACAATAACAATTTCTTATCCTCTACTTTTTACAAGAAATAATGGCTTATTTATGAAGTTGTTACGTATCCGAACTGTCGCTGTCTAATGCCGTGTAAATGTCATCGTAAAACGTCAAGCAAATCTTTCAACGTCAAATATATACGTTATAGCCGTTAAAAAAATCTACGCTTCATCATCGATCTTAATTGTATTTAATTTAATAAACCCTGCAAATTTTGGAAATAAAATAGTTTTCATTCGGTATAAGAAGTCCTACCACCCAGCGACCCAGCCGTTACATAAATTGATCCTCCGAGACGGACGCAAAAACTACGAGCATCAGCGACCGTTACGCGCCAACTGGGAAGCCCTGGAGTAACCAAGGATTCATCCGAAATTTAAGCTGGACGAGGCTACGTTCCACTCAGAAGAAGACACATACTTCGAAGAACGCGCGCATTGTGGTACGGCCAGCCAACTACCTTATCCTGTCCTTTCTAAGTGCTTGTGTTAATCCCGTGGTAAAATTAATTTCAGTGATTGAGTCGCGGCGAGTTACCTGCTTACTTACCAGTGGTGACGTGCTACATACTAGAACCAGTTGCCTCTGTTAAATACTGTAAGTACTCCACCTTTCACCATCCACCGAAATGAGCACTGAACAAAGGGCTAGGTCTAAATCACCATATAAAATTACTGTTACTGACGATGAAAATACAAACCAGATAATTAGGGATCTTGTTAAAAAACGAGCTATTGTTAAAGGTCGACTAACTAGATTTACAAACCACATAAATTCACTTATTATCAGCTCAATTGCGAGCAGATCTCAAGTTGAGAATGCAAGGTGCTGCTAGTCTGTTTGCCGAATTCAACGATATTCAAACAAAATTGGAAGAAAATGTCCTTGAAGTTGACTTAGAGGAGCAACTAGGACAGCGTGACTTGTTTGAGAATAGTTACTATGACACACTAGCTCGAGTAGAGTGTATGTTGAACACAGACGAGGTTGCAACATGTTCAAAAAGATGTAATGGCGATTCTATTAAGCTTCCTACTATATCAGTACCTACCTTCGATGGTTCAAGTGAGCACTGGTTGGAGTTTAGGGATATATTTTTGTCATTAGTACATAACTCTCCTCAACTCAGTAGTATCCAAAAGTATCACTACCTAAAATCATCACTAAAAGGAAGTGCATCCCTCGTAATTGATTCCTTAGAGTTTTGTGCAAACAATTACAGTGTAGCATGGGAACTTCTCTTAAATCGATATAATAATAGCCGACTTTTAATCCAAAATCATGTCCGCACATTATTCAACATTCAAGCTTTGACAAAGGAATCACCAGACTTATTACGCAACTTAATTGACACCATATTAAAGAATTTACGGGCTTTAAAACTCCTAGGCGAACCAGTTGACAGTTGGGACACTCTCATTATCTATATAATTGTTTCCAAACTAGATAAAACCACAGAACGCGCCTGGGAACAACATAAATCAAATATTCTGCAACAGTCGAATGATTCCGAGTCACGTTTGAAGGTTGAAACGATGCTATCGTTTCTAAAAGATAGGGCAGACATGCTGGAAACATTGCAAGCATCACATAGTAGTACAAAACCAAATAACGGCAAACACAACACAATTACGCACACTAACAATAAAGTTCACTGCAATGTTTCCACCAATAAGCCGCAGCTGAGTAAAAGATCTTGTTTACTTTGCAACGATAACCACTCACTATACGCGTGTCAAACATTTTTGAGTTATAATTTAGAATCACGTATTAAATTTGTAATAGACAATAAACTATGTGAGAATTGTTTACGCGGCGGTCATACGGTTACTCAGTGCAAGTACGGTCCGTGTCGCAAATGCGATAAGAAACATAATTCCCTTATTCATAAGGATAACACAGTTTCGCACGGAAGCGGGCAGCTCCGACCAGCATCGGGCGATAATGTCAAACCGGCTTTGGCGATGCAAGCGTCCCTCGCGTCGGACCTGCCTCCCGTAGATCCTGCCAATGAACATATGCACACAGACATATTATGCGCTCAGTATCAGTGTATGCAACCAGTTTTAATGTCAACAGCTATAGTGGAAGTCAAAGATAATAACAACGGTTATCATTTAGCTCGCGCGCTTTTAGATTCAGGAAGCGAAAGATGCATTATTACGCAATCCTTATGCGATTCATTACAATGTAAGAAAATACAGTCCACTAGAGAAATACGCGGGGTTGGTAATTCTATAACACAGTCAACGCAAATCTGTGATATTGAGATTAAATCGCGAACCAGCTCTTTTATTATGCAGATGCAATGTTTCGTTCTGCCGAACATATCATCTACTATGCCGACTATACCTAAACAACACGCGCAATTTAGGCTACCTGCACACATACAACTAGCGGACCCATACTTCAATGAACCGAAACCCATCGATATTTTGATTGGCGCAGATAAGTTTTGGGGTTTATTGACTGACGGTAAAATACGATTACCTAATGGGCCGTTCGTACAAAATACGCACTTAGGCTGGATAATTTCGGGTCCCATACATATCAATACGCGTAGTATTGGCCATATCCAGTGTAACTTCACTCAAGCAGTTGACGAACAATTACGAAAATTTTGGGAACTTGAGGAACTACCCAGGTTAACTGATACGCGCACCGAGGAGGAGAAGGCTTGCGAAAATCATTTCGTTACAACAACGATGCGCAATAGTGACGGAAGATTTATCGTTAGCCTCCCCTTTAAATCCTCACCAGATAACCTGGGCGAAACGTTTACTCAGGCCCAAAACCGCTTTTTTGCCTTAGAAAAACGATTAGACCGCGCACCTGATTACAAAAAAATGTACAGCGAATTTATACATGAATATGAAGAATTAGGTCACATGACGCGTATAGATACTTACGGAACACCGAATTATTTTATGCCGCATCATGGTGTTTTTCGTGAACACAGCAGTACAACCAAGCTGCGTGTTGTGTTTGACGCCAGCTCTGCTTCAAAGGGCAACTCGGGCGAATCACTTAATGAACTGCAACTAGTAGGAGCTCCTATACAGGGCGATTTGTTGGGTATCTTATTACGAATGCGACAACACAGATATATTGCATGTGCTGACATTGAAAAAATGTATCGGCAGGTTTTGGTATCCGAAGATCAAAGAAACCTACAACTTATTCTGTGGCGTGACAATTCAAAGGAACGTTTAGGTATTTTTCGCTTGAATACAGTCGTCTACGGAACGGCCAGCGCGCCTTTCCTAGCTGTACGTTGCCTTAAGGAGCTAGGAGCCCAGTGTTCGGACCCTGACGTCAGACGCATCATCATGGAAGACTTCTTTGTTGATGATATGATCACTGGAGCAGACGATAAAACAAAATTATTAAAACTATGTGAAGACACTTTTGAAATTTTAAAATCTTGTTGCTTTCCGCTTAGAAAATGGATATTTAATTTTGAATGTGATCAGTCATCAACGAAGATGTTGTCCGAAGATAAAAAACTTAACTTAGATGATAACAATCACTGTAAAACATTAGGTATTAGCTGGAATCACGTGACTGACGAATTTACATATAAAACTCAGTTTAAATCTGAACCAAAGGTAACAAAGCGAACGATTTTATCTCACATATCACAGATATTTGACCCTTTCGGTCTATTAAGTCCATGTAATACAATCGCTAAAGTAATAATGCAACGGCTTTGGCTTATTAAGATCGATTGGGACAGCGAGCTGCCATGTGACGTCACAGCAGCTTGGAATCGGTTCATTACTGGCCTATCTGAGCTTGAAAGCATCAAAGTACCACGACAAGTGATAGGTGTCGAGCCTGTGCTGATTGAATTGCACTTGTTTAGTGACGCTTCCCAGACAGCATACGGATCGTGCGCATTCGTCCGCACTGTCACCAGCAATAAAACCGTAACGGTGCGACTCCTAGCAGCTAAGGGTAAGACTGCGCCGCTAAAACCTATAAGTATACCTAAGCTTGAATTGTGTGGAGCATTGGTAGCCGCTCGGTTATATACTAGGATATGCGAATCGTTTCGTTGTCATTTCAATAATGTAGTATTTTGGACCGATTCAACGATAGTTTTGGGTTGGTTACGTATGGCACCTAATCTTTTAAAAACTTTCGTGCAGAACAGGGTGGCCGAGATCCACGAATTAACTAAAGATCTACCCTGGCGTCATGTGAGAGGAAAGGAAAACCCGGCTGACTTGGTATCGCGCGGTGTTCACTTGCATGAACTTGCGTCATCGACATTATGGTGGCAAGGACCTCAGTTCCTTCGCGAGCTTGCAGGTGATTGCGCTGAATTAATTTCAGAAAAGGGCCCTGACATCTCGCACGACCTTCCTGAAATTAAGCCCAGTGCTGTTCATGCGTTACACGTAGAACAAAATGATGTCATATTTCCTTTCGTAAGGTTTTCGCGATTCGACCGTATGAGACGCACATTCGCATACGTTCTGCGCTTTATAAATAACGCTCGCAATTTTAAAATAAATCGTCAGATTGGCGACCTCACGGTAAACGAATTGAGAGAATCAGAGCTAGGTATGGCCAGGTTAGCACAAATGGAATCATTTGCTAATGAATATAACTTAATTTTAAAATCAAAATCATTAAAAAGTAATCGAAGTTTATCGAAATTGAATTTATTTATTGATGCCAAAAATATCATTCGATTGGGTGGAAGAATCGCAAACTGTACTGAATTTAGTTATGATAAGAAGCATCCGATACTACTTTGCGCACATCACAAGTTCACAGCTCTATTGTTCCGTCACGAGCACAATCGTTTGTTCCACGCAGCCCCTCAGGCGCTTCTGTATGATATTCGACAGCAGTGGTGGCCTATTGGAGGTAGAAATCTTGCGCGTAAAACTGTGCATGAGTGTGTTACTTGTAGGCGTTTAAAGGGCAAGACCCTTACTCCTCTGATGGGTAACTTACCTAAACAGAGGTTAAATCCCACTTATCCATTTTTATGCTGTGGAGTAGACTATATAGGACCAATGCTCATGTTGAATCGCAAGGGAAGGGGTGCTAGAACTAATAAGGTATATGTCGCTTTGTTCATTTGTTTTTTGACGCGCGCCACACATCTGGAGGTTGTAAGTGACCTATCGTCTGAGGCATACATTTGTGCTCTTAAGCGGTTTATATCACGTCGTGGAAAACCTAACGAAATTTTTTCCGACAACGGCAGGAATTTCGTAGGTGCAGAGAAAGAATTTTCAGGGTATTTGGCTAAGTGTTCTGCAGACATATCTGAATTTGCGACTAGTCAGTCAATTAAATTTAATTTTATCCCGGCATACAGTCCTCATTTCGGGGGTTTGTGGGAGTCTGGAGTAAAATCAAGCAAATACCACTTACTCCGTACTATCGGAAACGCTCACCTCACCTTTGAGGAATTTACCACGGTTTTGACACAGGTTGAAGCCATTCTAAACTCCCGTCCCCCTTTCTCCTCTTTCGTCCGATCCTGATGATTTGCTTCCACTAAGTCCCGGCCATTTTCTGATCGGTCGACCACTTACTGCGCCAGTCTACCAAGACATGCGGGATGATACAAAGGTCAATATGATCAACCGCTATAAACGAGTCGAGCAGCTGCGACACCATTTCTGGGCAAGATGGGCGAAGGAGTACGTATCTGAACTCCAGACTCGAAGCAAGTGGAAGGAAGACACTTACGAAAGTTTGAAGCCAAACACAATGGTTGTCATCAAAGACGATAACCTTCCTCCATTACGATGGCATCTAGGCCGCGTCGTCAGGACAATACCGGGCAAGGACGGTATATCCCGCGTTGCAGACATCCAGACAAAATCAGGCGTCGTGAGGCGTGCCTTCACCAAGATTTGTCCCCTATTCAACGAAGAAGAAGCATGAAATCCACATTGGAACAGAGCTTCCAAGGTCGGGGGCATGTTACGTATCCGAACTGTCGCTGTCTAATGCCGTGTAAATGTCATCGTAAAACGTCAAGCAAATCTTTCAACGTCAAATATATACGTTATAGCCGTTAAAAAAATCTACGCTTCATCATCGATCTTAATTGTATTTAATTTAATAAACCCTGCAAATTTTGGAAATAAAATAGTTTTCATTCGGTATAAGAAGTCCTACCACCCAGCGACCCAGCCGTTACAGAAGTGATTTAAAGCAATACAGCATTAGTCGTTTTCCAATTAAGAACCTTAAATACATTGTGCATTTAATATGGATCAATATGGCCACTTACAGCATTAAATTTGAGCATTGAGTGTTTTTACATGGCCAATTATATGTCGCTCTTTCAAAAGTAACCGATAAAGAAAACATGTTTGTTTTGTCTAATGTCAAAAAAGCTGCGAACATTGTATAAACATTCTGTAGTTTATTTAGTATCAGTGTTACACCTGCGTGAAGCCGAGGGGGGTTGTGATAGTTGCATATAAGATAAACTTCACTTCTTTATGGCTACCTAGCAAAATACACATTGATAAATATTTGGGTGTTTTGTTGAAGTTATAACACTGTTGTATTTCTACTAAGTAACTGCAATATACGCTAAAACCATTAACCTCTTTTTGCGCAGTTGGAAAAACTATCCCATGTCCTTCCCCGTGTCTCAAACTATTTCCATACCAAATTTCATCCTAATGGGTCTAGTAGATCAGTTATCTCGCAAAAATTATTGCACAATAGTCGATGCGCACAATATTGTGATATTGTGGACTTTGAACCATCATGGTACTGACTTCAACAAGTTATTTCACACATTTGAGTGTTGAGTCGGTTCCATTTATGGGTAAAAAAAATGTAATGTGTTACAAAATCACAAATATACAATAGGAAAAATTTAAGTCAAGTGCGGGAAAAACAAGAAACCTGTAGACGAATAACTTAGCATTCCATGGATTCACCTTGCGAGTGCCAGGTCCATCGGGTTGCAGAGACAGAGGCTAGAGGGGCCTGGGACTTGCAACCCAAGCGTAGGGTTAAGGGGCCCCTTTATGATATATCCCTTCACCGCTCGAGCCTCCTCCCCTACCTAAACAAATTTGGTAAGATCCTACTAATGCCGCCTTAGATACACGTTCGAGGATGGAAGTTACGGTTGTTCTTGGTAGGTCAAGGTCTTTAAGTAGGTTATATAGGGATTTCGCTGGTATACCCCTTGCTCCAACTTCTACAGCATATAAATTAACCACATAACCGTTTTTGGTTAATTCATTTGTGTATGTTATTATTATTATTATTTGTGATACACAGGCACCTCTTAACCCATTGAAATCTGCGATAATGATAACAATAGAATTTAATTCATAAATTGGCCATAGTGGGTCAGCCGATGACAACGAGTTAAGCTGATGCGTGTATATCTGAGTCTTTGTCAATGCACTTTAAATATTTGTCCAGTCTTTTTTTGAAAGAGTTCATTGAGGGAGCACTGATCACTGATTCCGGTAACCGGTTCCAAGTTTTAACTATGCTATTCGGTAGTATGTGCTCTCTGGGTTTGCTTTTACTTGGCCCCCGTTGCAGCTTCAGCAAGTGTCCTCTCGGGTTTGTGTTTGTGTTCATAGTATATAGTGTCTCTGACAAATTTGGTATACTATATCTGTAATTTTAAAGGTATCTATAAGGTCTCCGCGTTCTCTACGTTTCTGAAGGGTGGTAAGCCCTAGTTCTTGCAGACGATCTTCGTATGGAAGTTCTTTAAGACTAGGGAACATTTTTGTTGCCCTCCGCTGTACACGTTCGAGAAGGTGACTGTCCTTCTTGAAGTACGGATTCCATATCTGAAATGCATACTCCACTAAGGGCCTCAGGTGGGTCTTGTACAGCTTTAGGAACAGTTCCTTGTTAATGTATGAGAAAGCCTTTCTTATAATGTACATTATAGAGTTTGCTCTTTTCACTACCTCTACAATATGGTCCCCCCATTTTAGGTTGCAAGTTACAAGTACTCCGAGGTCTCGCTGTTTTTCTACCTTTTCCAGAGGGCCACCATTAATTGAGTAGTTGCATTTTGGATTTTTGCCTCCAACGTGTAACACTGTGCACTTCTTTTCGTTAAGTGTGATTAGCCAGTCTTGGGTCCATTCATATATTCTGTCTAGGTCTTTTTGCAGGGTGTTATGAGCGATCAGTGGATTTCTCACGATTTTGGTGTCATCAGCAAACAGTGACAGCTGAGATTCAATGTGCTGATCCAAGTCTGTTAGGAATATCCCAAAAAGGATTGGTCCGAGCACAGAGCCTTGTCCACTCCACTGCTGACTTTGTGAGGTTCCGACTAATATTTGTGATTTTGTAATGTTATCCGCATAGCAGGCGTTATTGCAAACCTAACAATATTAAACATGTAATGTGTGTTCTCATATGCTAAAATAATCTGAAAAAATTACCACCCTGAATCAGCGCCGGCTCTCTTTCTAACAGGCTTAAAATAGGCGTAAAGTTGAAGCAACATCTTGTTGAAGGTTTCATTTATTATAAAAAAAAAATGTTCTACATCTACATAGAGTAAGCGTAAATAATTTGCCTTTTTAACAATTTTATAGTTATTTATTATATAAACAGAAACAAAATCATGAAAGAACCTCTAATTTACGGAGTTAGTCCATGTGAATGCTTTGATTTTTATTAAAAGAGCATGAATATTTATTTACTTACCGACAAAGCATAAAACCATATCATGATTTATAAATTATGATCACTTGTTTTAAATATAGTTATTTACTCATTATTATTGAAAATGCTTGTGATTCTAAAAATCTGAGCTATGTTTGCCCATGGAATTAGTGCCTCATGGTTATTGGAGTGGTCCCGAACCCTATCTACATATTATAATATAGATATTATAATATGTAGATCTGCATCTATGTTATGTAGGTCATTAAATATAGAGATAACACTTTACTTTATTTAGAAAGTGTGTGTATATTTCATTATTATTGGACAATCAAGGGTGCTGCTTTGATTAATTGATTTGTTTGAGTATAAGTTTTGGTAAGCTTGTATGAGTAGCTAAAGAAAGCTATATTCAATGTGTGAGTTTGTTGGTTTATTGTTTTATTGAATTGTGAAAAAAGTTATGTAGGGGAACTTTTTGGAAACTGGTGACACGCGGTTTCAATACAGAAGCCCTGCTTGGTCAGTACGAGTAGGCACACATCACCTTACATTTTGATGACCTTCGGAAATGAGTTTAATATTAGGTTCGGATTCTTGTTGGCAATATGTGTAAGCTTTAATTTTAATATACAAGATAAAATAACTCAGGTTTGGCGGCGCTTGACAAGTGACAGTAGCACGCGGAAGTGCATTCCGAGCGGTACGCGGCAACCATATACAGTAAGCCCGGCAAGACGGGCCCGCCGATGTACTTATAGTTTGGTTACTACTACAGAATGCGCCAAACTAGCTGTTATGCAGCTTTAGCCATCGAAGGTTAATACTATTTTATTTGTTTCCAGTTGGATTGCCCGGCGGCTTTGGAGAGGATACGGGAGAATAAACCCAACCTGATCAAAGATGACAAAGGGAACACCAATAAATACATTGCTGAGATTGTGTCTGTAAGTACTTAATTTATAAGTGTTATATTAACCTTTTTTTTATGTTATTGTGACGGAACAAGCTCAAGGCCCACCTGATGTTAAGCAGACCTCTGCCTATAATAGGTCCATCTCATCACAAGTCACGAATTGCACTGCGCCCGTCACCTTGAGACATAGTTGTTAAGTGTCATGTGCCTGTAATTTCACTGGTTCTCAAGGACTACTGCTGGAACACACCGTTTGGTGCTCGGCGACAGATTTTCTACTTGAGGGTGGTAGCTAGCCAGGCGGGCAATCGCAAAATGCCCTTCCAACAAGCGGTGAAGCTCAAGCCGGCGGTGGGGATCAAACTAGGGTACTGCGGCACGGCAGTCCATAGCAATTAGCGCTCCGCCATCATTGCTTCAAAAATTATTATATACGTATTAGTGGATATTTAACTTACGACTAAGCTAAAAATATAAATTGATTAGATTATAATTAATACTAATCTGTGAAGAAAGTACCGGGATAAGATTAATAAAGCACAAAATGTTAGTTATCTACCTATGCAACCCAGGAATCTAATACAAGACATTGAGATTACGAAGAGACAGTTTAAAGATGATTGGTCAACACTGTCAGAGCGCAAATGTCTTATGATAGGTACAGCCCAATGGTCTCATCTCCAACCCCTGTCTCCCTCGTTAAACTATGCACATTTTCTATATTTCAGCTGTTCATCACAATCCTGGACAAGCTTCGACTGGAATTCCGTGCCATGGACATGATCCAACCTGAGCTGAGCGACCTTCGCGACACTATGGACCGGCTCGCCATGCTGCCTTCTGACTTTGAAGGGAAACTAAAGGTATAAATGCATCCATCTGAAATATTGTACAAAATTCCAAGCGGGAGTTGAACCCGCTACCGTCCGTTCCTGGGGACGGGGCAAGCTCTGTCAATTTGAGCCGCTACAAATCAGTTATACTTGAAGCAATTTTTTATGCCTGATAGATTATTCTTTGACTACTATCTCACCTGATGGTAAGTGATGCGGTTATTTTAATAGATAGAGTGATTAAACATGAAGATTTATATGTATAATACATGCATAATATAATAAACACTGATAATTTTATAGGTTTCTAATGTGATGTCGTAAATAATTTATTAAAAATCCACTTAATCCTGGTTTATATATTCCATATCAGGTACAAGAGTGGCTGGACAAGTTGTCAGAGATGTCAGCATCGGATGAGTTGTCCGAGGCGCAGGTGCGGCAGCTGATCTTCGACCTGGAGACCTCCTACGGAGCCTTTAACAAATTCCTACACAAGGACTGAGTGTTACAACAGGTTTGTAATTTTAATCGACTTCAAAATGTAGGATGTTTCTCCTATGTAGTATTTTCGAACCGATACGACTTAGGCGCATTCAAAAAGAGAGCATATTCCCTCCTCAAAGGCCGGAAACCCATCCTCGAGACCTTTGGAGTTGCAGATGTTCGTAGGCAACGGTGATCACTCACCAGCATGTAAGCCGCATGCCCGTTTGCTCTCCAATCCCATATTATAATAAATGTTTTGAATTGATAATGAATAGATTCAGGCGTTACTTTGCGGATATCCATATTTAATAATAACAAATATTTTAAGAAAACATCAAATTAATATTTTAATAAAACACTTAAAAATATATCTAGTGACAATTCCGCCTAATTTTCCTGTTAAGCCGACGAGACGTCACAAACGCCACGCAGTCAAACCGGAAGAACTTTCGACGCGTGTCGCTTCTATACGAAGCATCCTCGGAAGGTCTTGACTATACGAGCGCACGATCGTGAATTTGTTTCGTAGGTCATGGTCTTCAGAGCTTGGTCCATATAAATTTTCTCAAAACCGGTTTAGTATGTTTGCTTTTTTAAATCAAAATTAAAGGAAAAAAAAATGTAGCTGATAGTGTTAGCCTTTGACCACTATCTCACCTGATGGTAACTGATGATGTGGTCGAAGACATCGTTCAGTCTAACCTAGAATTACTGGCTCTCAAGGACACCTGCCGGAACACACCGTTAGGTTAGGTACGACAGGTTTTCTACTTGAGGAACACACCGTTAAGTGCTTGGCAACAGATTTTCTACTTGGGGATGTTAGCTAGCCAGACGGACATTCACTAAATGCCCTACCGCCATGTGGTGAAGCTCAAGCCCGCGGCAGTATTCGAACTGCTGCCCAGCAGTCCATAGCAGTCATTATCTCTGGGCCATCACTGCTCAAGTAACGACGTACAATGCGTATATATTATTTACGTAGTTTAAATATGAAGTAACTTTGGCTTGTCTGTAATATTTTATTTCAACACACTCGCTCGTAACGGGCCTTCAAATGCACCTATTTTAGTGTCATATTAATATAGTCTATTAAACATCGTGCTTTTTTTTACTTTACCGCACTAGTGTTTTAAATAGAAAATAAATAGTAGATTATGATACAAGTGAGCTAAGTTGCTCATTATTCACGAGGCCGTGTGTTGCAGCCCGAGCCGTAGGCGAGGGCGTAAATTAGCCAAGTGTATAATGAGCAAGTTGCTCACGAGTTTCATACGCATTATTTCAACACCCTTGCGAGAAAAAAAAAATATATTGCACAAATGCGATACAAACAACATACGAAAATTATGGAAAATAGCGCGCAAGTTTTTTTTTGCGCGCGGAAAGTGTATGATGGTTGATTACATATAAACCTCTTTGATGTTACAAATCTGTATTACCCGGTTAAATTGAAAATGCTCTGTTTACTCGCATATAATTTGCAGTTAGGTACTAACTTAACTAGAACATAGTATTATTATGCACGAGAGTGTTATAGTTCGGTTTATGGCCCTAAGAACGATATAATAAAGCTCATTTTACGAGCAAGGGTGTTGAAAAGAACGTTTCCACACTTCTCACCAAGGAGATTGTAGATTGTTTCGTTCGTTTTTCAAATAAAAACAAACCAAAGAGTTTTTTACCTACTGAAGTGAACTTTAGAAGATTTAATTATAAACCTTCTTAATCAGATTATAATTGCTATCAAAAAGATCACGAAAATATTTTCGTAGGTATTCGTTCCTCGCAAGTGTGTTGAAAAACGTCGTATGAAACTCGTGCGCGTTGTTTATTACAATCTCTACTTCATTTAGGCGTGAGATCGAAGTCTCGATTCAAACAACGACTTCGCGCACTTGTTGCATAATGTACTATTTTTACTATTTCTTTATTTATGGAAGTAGTCAGATCAATCCCCGTCCAAGGCAATTTAGAAACGTTTTTTATTTATTTTTCAGATATGGAGTCGGGCTCAAAACGTGTTGTGTATCTCACTGGACCTAGTTATACCTCTCGTTTATATGTATAACGAGGTTGTATCCTCTATATTATATTGTTCTTGTTAAGTTATTACCATAATAAACATATTATTATAATACATCAAAATTAGTTTTTTCTTTTGTATTTCGAGTTATCCTAGTTTAAAAAACATGTAAATATACTTTGGTCCATACTTTTAAAATATTAATTTATAATACACCGATCGAGCATGAAGTGCGAGCGAAGCGTCTGCTTCAGCTTACACGTAAATGCTTTCGTATGTCCGGTTGTTCTCATTTACAGGTCGTATTACTCAACCGATTCTTGTAAAATTGTGTGAGCAAATTTTTTAATTCCATAGATATTTTTGTCGATTCTGCTTTTGCTAAAAAAAAATTTCAAAATGACCCTAATGACGGAGATTGTCATTAGGGTTTAAATACTTTTAAAAATCGTATATTTGCTTTATATTGTATAATGTCTCTTCACTATTTTGTTACCCTTATTTTGATAAGCAATTGTTTTTGTCAGAACAATTTATTCACCCGATAAGAAGGGGTCGAGTTGGAAAATAATGAAAATAAAACGCTGTCATAAGGGAATTTCATCAGCTTTTGGAATAGGTATACAGAGTTTTGAATATTTACATCGAGAAAAGTAATAAAAAATATGAAATAATAACTTACAGGCACAAGAGACTTGACATCAGGTGGCCCTCGTGTTTACAGTTTCAGTGAAATACACATAAACAAACGCAAAAAAAAAGGAAAAAAGTCGGCAGAAGTCAACCCTAAGAGGTTGTTAGAATTGTATTAATAACCATGTATACCTAACGCTATAATGCGGTGATATTAATAAAATAACATTTCAAAATTACAAATTTACGAGAGAAAAAATTAAAACAAGTATAAAACCAATTGCAAAATTGGTTTTGTTTGTAGTACAACGCAAGTTGAACTATAGATGTCGCTCCATATACGATATACGATGGTTGAAGAACGAGAGCAAAAATTAGAGTTATGAGTCATTGTGTCATGTTAGCTCAATTGGTTAGATACCCCGGCTAAAGGGGTGGGTGGACGTGGGTTCGAATCCCGCACATGACTATATTTTTCTCTCTCGTAAATTTGTAATGTAATTCGCCAAGCAGGCGTTATTGCAAACATAACAATATTAAAATTAATTACATATACTCAGATTCGATCAGATTCGATTCATAGTGGCAAATTGAATAGCAGCTATTAGACGTTAGGATGTTTATATTACTTTAATTGTCATGAACGGCATTTTATGTTTGCTTATTTTATATTCTTGAGTTTTCCGTCACTAAAAGTGCCCAATATTTAAAGAAGTTACTCCAAGGTAAATCTAGGCTTTAAAAAGCACATGAAAGAAGCGAAACATTGAACATGTCGAATCACAATACACTGCTTATAATACAAATTTATACAATTAACTAGTTACCGTTATAATACTTTATGTTGCTACATGTCGATTTATTTCCACGCAGAGGAAAACAATAAATACTACGCCAAGAATCAATAACTTTACAAAATTAATTACTTTCATAACACCGTGTACTTTTACTACTTTTGTTGATTGCAAAATGCGTACCTAGAATGTGAACTAGGTTTTGTGAGAAATAATTTTATGAATAAATGTAATTAAAGTGTTCTAATTAATTAGAACACTTTTTGGTCTAGTTCTTTAATTAGTTGAAACAATGTCTTCTATGAAGATAATTGATATCATTGTTTTAGTTTTATGTGGGTTATATCTGCGAGAGGTAAGTTTTGGATATATTATGACTAGCGAATGCCTGGGATTTCGTTTTGTATATCATTCTACACCTTAAAATAACTAACTATCTGAATTTATTTCTAATTTAATTAATTATAGTCGAGTAGTTTTCAAGTAGGTACGTGGTCACACATCAAATTAGCTTTTATAGTTTCATTACCGTTTATCTGGGTGGAGTACGGGTAATTATTATGACCCTTGGTACACCTGGGTGGATAGAGAGTTCTTAAGCTGACGCGGGTATTTACAATATCGTAGTCTACTTGGGTGTTAGTATTGTTGGGTCTCTTTTTAGTTATGTTATATAGTGTGACTTTTAACTATTGGATTCATCAAGTATACTTTATAACTATATATTATTAAAAAGAAAAGGAATTGCACAAACCTTCTAAGTTACTTCTAAAACTTAGATTTAGATCCCTCTTAACAAGAGTGGTTAGGTATCCTACCGACTGCGCCAGATGTTTGGCACACGTAGGTGAAACTTAAACGATGACACAAAAACAAACGCTACAGTTAGGCAGGCTACAAAAAAATCATATACTTAGTTAAAAATGAGGGCTATAAGCAACAACGAAACTTAGGTGAAAGAAGGATCTATTGATTTCGTGCTACAATAGCAACAAGTAGAACTATAACAAAACACCATGAAAACGGGTCATTACATCAAAACATTACAGTTCTCATCTAAATTACATAATTTTAGTGCACAAATCTATTCCAAAACCTGGACAGTAAGTATCAGCTGGTCACAGAATCCTATGGAGTCGCCAGAAGCTTATTCAGCCAGGGTCGCACCAACTACGTGGCTCTTAAGGAGAAGTCCCTTCAAACCTTGGACACCTTCCTAGACCTGGTATACATTATGAACGAGGAAATGGCCAAGGAATTAAGGAGTGCCGTAGTCAAGTTCTATAAAATTAAATATTTCTACGATTTTACTAATTACATGATTTCTATGGAAGAGGTGAGAAGATCTGCTTTTTTATAAGGGTATATTTTGAATAGAGTTCTTGTCGTTCCCAACTTTGACTTCACGGTGGTCAAGTAGTAATTCATTAATACTATTACCAGGGCGATGGAAAAAGCGATGCGTATAGAATATAGATGATAAACAATGTGTGAATACGATTAGTTTTTCTCCCCGTAAGGTGACCGGCTAGATTGCATCCCCTATATTTTTCTGTGTGAGTCGAAGAGGCGACGAAGGGACAAATACTGGAAGGTGGGCAGCAGCGCCTTCTGAAGTGCTAAAAGTAGCACTGTAAAGACACTGCGATCCCAAAGACGCCAGCCAAACGCGGAGATTATGGTAGTCCGCCATAATTTGAAACGCATTTATTTAAATGTTGACGTTAAGATTTTTAGCCATGTTTAAATAAAATATAGTTTCCAAGATATTTATTTAGATTAAAGAGGATGAGATTAAGATTGAAGATTAAAAAACTAGTTTATTACTTTTTAATTTTACCTAATAAGTGCCACTTTCATGTTAAGCCATCGCAAAAACAGATAAAAAAATGAACACAACTATTTTGTTCCTAGAATTAATTTAATTCATTTTACTTACATGTAAGCAACCTAATTAAATTATATCTCCCGATGTATGTCTTTAGTAAGTATATTTATAGGTTAGTTACTACCCAAATATCGATTTGTTGTATTGTTTGCAGTAGGAAAACTTTCACGTTTACCGTGTTTCGGCCGTTTTAGATTATAGATATAATCGAGCACTGTCTCTCGGACCCGGCGGAGAAGCTGGGGCAGATACGGAGTCAATTTCACAGCGTAGTGAGTAACTTTGAAGACGTCCGCAACTTCGACACTGTGGAGAGGTGCCACAAGGCCTTGCCGGATGAAGTGGCCGCGGCACATTGCATACTGCATCAAGCTGTACTGTACGTATACCGATATAATATTGCGTATTAGTAAATTACGTGAATAAGTGAGATAGATGAATCCGGCTTAAGGACAGGCTTTGGAAAACACCGCTACGAGACGTAGATCAGAAGATAACAACCGGGACTAACGACGGCTTAACGTGCCGTCCGGAAACACTCAAAAATCTGAAATAACTTGTCGAAGTCGATACCATGCGCACAATATTGTGATAATACTTACTTACTACTTTTGAATTATCATGGTACCGACTTCAACAAGTTATTTCACACTTGTGAGTGTTCAAGTCGGTTCCATTTTTAGGTTAAAAAAAATCTTAAATGTATAGGTGAAATAGCAGGCTTTGTTGCATCGCCCGATGATAAGTTTGGGCCATCAGCAAGCTAGCAAACTGCGCTTCGAGCGCATCAAAATCATTCAGTAATTCTTGTTTCTCTGATCTAACAATTACAAGGAGCCATGTAGATGCCCAGTGTTTTTAGCGAATCCTTACCTTTGAAGATTAAAGTTTCACGAGATGGTTTCTCTAATAATGGAACGCTTTGTACAGAATGTCCTTTGTTTTTGCTATCGACTCCCTGAATGAAAGTCGTTATTCCTTTTTATATATCCACCTACTTACAGTATTTTTCTTTTTATAGTAACTATGCCCCGTTTTGCTGAACGGGGTCTTATAATATTACAATACTAAAATATTGCTAGTTTAAAGCAGTGATGGCTCAGTGGCATTGGCTATGGACTGCCGCGCAGGAGCTCCATCTAATATAGGTGTGTTGCGGCAGCTGTCCTTGAGAGCCAGTAATTCTAGGTTAAGCCTGTTAACACTTTCGACCACATCATCACTTACCATCAGGTGAAATTGTGGTCAAACGATTACATATCAGCAAAAATAATGCATTTGGCGTAAATAAGAGAGTAGACGCCAAAATGTAATTAAAGATTTTAAATTATTTTTAAGTAACATTTAAAAATCTTTATTAATTATTGTTATTTAGGATACATTTAAATTCTAATTCATCCACTAATCATAGTTTTGATTATCTCGCATCTCTACCACTACTCAAAGATATTCACTTTCTCCTCTAGCTTCAACGAGACAATGCAAGAAAGCCTGGTCACCATAGTAGAGATCAAAACCCGCCAGCACGCTCAGGACATGAACGCATCTCTCTATAGCGTGAAGACCTGCATTGACGATTTCATACCCAAATTTTTCGATCAGCTCCTCCTAGATGCTTACACAGAAGAATGCGGGTATTTGAAAGTTGTGAACGCATCAATCGCTGATCTACTGAGGGACAAGTGGAGAGGGAACGAGACTCTGTTCCCGAAAAAATGGAGTCCCTTGGTAAACTTGCTTAAGGGAACGTAAGTAGTGCTTATCATTGTAAATTATTGCAATCGTGATCTCTTTTAGATCTTTTAAAGCCTTATTTTGAAGGGTGGAATCCTTTCGACAACTCTCGTAGCAGAGCTAGCCTTCCCGATCAACTAGGGAATGTCCACTATGATCATTACCACGCAATAAAAAGGACCAGAAGGATCACTCTGCAAAGTCATCCCAATAAATAAGCAACTCTAGCGACGAAGCAATAAAGTGCACTATAGCTCGCAAAGCACGGAGTACCTAATATTTATATTCATCTATAAGACGTCTCTCTTTCTATCGCATGTGCACGCATAGCTCTCTTCTGACGCGGCACGCACATGAGAAAAATCCCGTCCGAACGGATACTGATAAACTCAGATGGAGAATGGTTAAGTGTTACGTGTTATATGTATTCATGTACGGCGCCGAAGGCTGGGCCATAAACAGAACGATAGAGGCAAACATTAATGCATTTGAAATGTAGCTATACAGAAGAATGCTAAAAATATCATGGAGAGACCGAATAACTAAGATAGAAGTTTTACAAAGAATGAAAAAAAAATTAGACGTTTAGAAACAGTGAAGAAAAGTAAAATTTCATATTTTGGACATATGTACCGTAATAATAAATATCAAATTTTAAGGAAAATACTGGAAGGTAAAATAGAGGGACACAGAAGTAGAAGAGAAGGAAGCTGGCCTGGATGGACAATATTAAACGCTGGACAAATACCAATGACATTGCCAACCTAAGTAGAGTGGCACAAGATAGAAATAAGTTCCGAGAGTTGGTCGCCGACGTCCGATGAGGACAGGGCACACAAAGAAGAAGAAGGACGGATACGCCGATGTACTGTAGCTTTGTACCTGAAGCGCGGAGTGAGCCAGGGCTGTCATATAGGTACTTAGCAGGGTCACTCCTTGTGTCATTTAGTAATATGCACACCCGTGCTTCGGAGGACAACTTAAACCATCGGTATCAGTTTTTGTCTTAAGATGGCAGATACTCTCTATGGGCAGTAGCGTCGTAGCAAGTTGAAAATGTGGCACCAAGCACCTAATGGTAAGTTCCGACTGTTCTTCAGAGTCAGTAACCACTGTGGTCAAAAGCTAGGCTTAAATTGCACTCACTACCTCTTCTTGTCGATGTCGTAACAGGTGACTAAGTGAAAAATACCAGGAGGGGGGCAGCAGTGCCGTCTGAAGAACTACCATGCACGTGCGATCCCCGTTGCGCCTGCCAAACGTGGGGATTATAGCAAACTACCCCTTATTGGGGGTGGCATTTGTTCAACGAAGGACGTAAAGCTGTTAATGATAATAACTTCCTGCAGGAGTTGTAAGAGGCGACCAATTGAAAAATACCAGAAGGTGTAACGCAGCGCCTTCAGAATAACTATCTTACACTGCGATTTTCAAGTCGCTGGCCACTTGTTTTTTTTATATGTGATTGCTTGAGTGGGTGGTTATCGCAAATCCCCATAATGACGGAGGCCTGTGTTCAACGGTAGACGTTGTACATGTTTATTTATACATTTATTATTAATATATATTCAATAAACTATTATGTTACTACAAGAACAAAAACTGTAACTGAATAGATTTTTAGAATACCGCCCTGAGATATACAGATGTTAAGTCTCATGTAACCGTAATTTTATTGGCTCTCAAAAACTGCTGCCGGAATACATCTTTAGCAGCTTGGCGACAGATTTTCTACTTGAGGATGGTAGCTATCCAGGCGGGCATTCCCAAAATGCCCTTCCACCATGCGGTGAAGCTCAAGATGGCGGGAGGGGTCGAACCTTGGACCTGCGGCACGGTAGTCCATAGCTATTGCCGCTCGGCCATCATTGCTTCAAAAGTTTCAAGTTTATTATTGCCCAACACTGACCTCTAGCATCACACCAATAAAATAGGTAGTTGCCATAATTTTATTTTGTATTGTTTCAGCACCAAAGTGCCTAAAAAACAAATGATGCAGGATTCGTTGTTCTTAACGCTGCTAGCTGGAAACTTAACATCGCAAGATATTCATAAATCGATATATTAACTAAGGACTATAATACCTACATCTTAATACTAGAATACAATATTAATTTTCAACAAATCCTTTTTATTTTACCGTTCCTTTTTGATGAAGTATATGCAATTAAAAACAAACAAAAACTAATTTAATCAGTCTCCAAGCACCTATCACTTAGCAGTCTTTGGGAGCCAGTAAAATTATAGGCACATGAGACTTGCTAACTGTACATAATGTCTCAGGGTGACTTGCGCAGAGCAGTTCGTCACTAGCGAAAAAAAATATTTGTTATATATTGCTTTAGGCAGTGGTATGTATGATACCGCTTAACATCAGGTGGCTTTCATACCAGTTACGTCTCAAACCTATTCAAAATTACTACTTGAATCAAAAACCATAGAGAAATATATTTCTTTCTCTTTTCTGTGTCAAAAACGATATATATGACATTTTCTCTTTGATAGCTGTTACATTTGAGATCTTATCTAAACGATTGTTCATTATCTAATTGTAAAATGACAACTGAAAATTACAGACACATGAGACCTAACAACTGTACATCTCAGTGTGACGGGCACAGTGCAATTCGTCGTTAACGAAATGCGTCTGTTATAGGCAGAGGTTAGTCCACCTAACATCAGGTGGGCCTCGAGCTTGTTCCATCACAATAACATAGAAAAAAAATACACATACTAAGATTGTTTTACATGTAGAAGATTAATGAACTCATATTTACTAGACGCATGCCAGGTAATTGCCGTAGTAGCTACCAGTCTTGCACTTCCGAGCCTCCGGTAAATACCGCTTTTTTTATTGCCGCTAATCGTGTGTTTTTAGAACAAAGTTGTGGAGTATCCTGTGTCTTACTATATTTAAAGTCTAATAAAATCTAAAATTAGTATAAAAAATATTGTGGGATTATTATAGTCATAATTTGTTCTTATCAACACTGTCGTATTTCCATAATAAAATTTAAATAGGTTAGTAGAATTACCACAGGAACTACGTTTTGGCCTGCCTACCTATATATATGAAAGTTCTTTTAGATCCTTGAAAGTACCTAACTTAAGACTGAGAAGTGTCCTTACCGGTTAGCCCTATTTTTGTACTTCTTTTATAGAAAAAAAAAATCTGCCGAGTGTGAGTCGGACTCGCGTATGAAAGTTTCCTTACCAATACTTATTGCTAGCTGATAGGCTAGACTTTGACCACTATCTCACCTGACGGTAAATGATGATGTGGTCGAAGATGTTGTTCAGGCTAACCTAGAATTACTGGCTCTCAATGACAGCCGCCTGAACACATCGTTAGATGCTTAGCGACAGATTTTCTACTTGTGGCTGGTAGCTAGCCAGGCGGGCATTCACAAAATGCCCTACCACCATGCTATATCGACTGCCATCCTAAGACAACAACCGGGACCGATGGCTTTACGTGCCCTCCGAAGCACGAAAGCATAGTAGGAGTCTTTCTACTATGACGAAAGTGCTAGGTAATATCACTAGCGGTCACCCATCCCAGTTATGACCGCAGTGGACGTTGCTTTACTTAGCTGATCGGTTTAGAACGGCTAAGCAAACTTCGCTACTAGCGTTTCAAAACACATTATACACTAAGTATATTATAACCTTTTTTTTAGTTTTCATGTGCGCGAGTCCGTCTCGCATTTGGCTGATTTTTCGAATTTGTTGTAATTTCGTCAACCGAAATACATTATCTGTAAAAATGTCTCCTGTCTAACTATCACGGTTCATGAGATATAGCCTGGTGACAGACATACATACGAACAGTAGAGTATTAGACATCGCCGAGGGTAGTTACAAGAAAGCACACATTGAAAAGTTCTCTTACTTTAATTTCCAAAATTATTATATTATATACATATTTCAGTCTAATTCTTATGTGTATATAAAATTAGGAGTACATTACCCGCCGGAAAGCTTTAATCCTTTACTTACAAGCTTGTTTTTGTGAGAACTGCAACTTCACTATTTTTTTATCAAGACCACTGTCACTGGTTATACAAGATGGAAGACATAAAACACTCTTTGTCAGAAATGCGTCAGTTGTTCCTAGCTAAAATGGAGGAATTCAATGTTGAATTGCACAAGACCTCTACTACACCAACTAGCACTAGCTTGGCAGCCGATTTCAACCTCTTCAAGTCAAGCATGATGATTGCACTTCAGGCATTGCAAGGTCAAGTGGAGCTCCTGGATCGTAGAACTGATTGTTTGGAGATGCACAGTCGACGGAAAATGTTACTGTTGCATGGCCTTCCAGAACAAAAGCAGGAAGAAACTTGTTCAGCTGTAGTGAGTGCAATAGTAGAGCACTTGAAACTGACAGACTTTGCAGTCACTGAAATCAGTCGTTGCCACAGGATGGGCAAGTCTTCACCAGAAAAGCCAAGGCCAATCCTCTTGAAGCTGCATGACATGACGATGCGTAGCAAGATTTGGTTTGCCAAAACTCAGTTTAAAGGATCTGGCATTACTTTATCTGAGTTTCTCACGAAGTCACGCCATGATACATTCATGACTGCAAGGCAGAGGTTTGGTGTAAATAAATGCTGGACACGTGAAGGCTCTATTTACGTTGTCGGCACCAATGGAGCGCGGCATCGGGTATCTTGCATGGCGGAGCTCGACAAGGTAGATGTGCAGGCCACGCCTGCCGTGGTTCCAACCGCCAAAGAGGTTAAGGAAGCGGCACCCAGGAGCCGCCGGGCTGCACATAAAAAGTGAGGTCTCGCAGGTATATCTTGTAGAACTTTGTGAACGATGTCTAAGTTATTGTGGCTCAGTGTACCCGCGATACATTTGTTTTATATAAAATGCGGTAAACGGTACCCTTCTAAAAAAAATATCTTCAGTATCTGCCAGGGTACAATTAAATTCGTTCGTGACACTGAGCAAGTATTATTATTATTTCTTTGTTAATGGCTTCTGCGGTTTAATGTTACCACAATTCTGCCAATGTCCGTTCATGCTAGTTTCATAAGTCACGTGGAGTTATTACTTTAATTTAGAATATGATCGGTATTTAGAATGATGATACGACCAGACTTTTGAAGACCATGATGATTTATCTAAAACAAAGAAATGACACAACTACATAACTAAAATACTTATTACTAACATTAAACTGCATAAATTTTACAGTACATACAGCTATATATATACATACAATATGTAACAAACAATATTTACAATTTAATTTTGTTTATATTTACAAATTTACACAATAAATGGTTGATTAATGGGGAAAACATAAGAGAAAGAAGATATTTAAATGATGTTGGACGAGAGACTTCAGGAGGGAGGATATCATATAGTGAATAGCAACGATTTGGACATTCAAAGAAAATATGGTCCATGTTTCCTTCGTCGAGACCACACTCACATAATGAGTGGTCCCTAACCCTAATTTTCATTAAATGAACTGGAGTACAGGCATGACCCAGTCGCAGACGGCATAGTGTTGATGTGGTTACTTTATTGGACTTACGAAATTTGAAGAACCAAGGAGTTTTAGGAATCGTGGGTTGGATATCTCCATAATGTCTACCTCTATACTTAATGGAATTTTCCCAATATTTGGACCAAGATTCAAATAGCTGCAATTTTGGTAGAAGACACAAGTCATGGGAGTATATTTTGAAGTGCTCAAGGGAACCTATTTGTGAAGCAGTTTTTGCGCAAGAATCAGCTGTTTCATTCCCAGGAATTCCAGAATGACCTGGAATCCAAGCAAGCACAATGTTGATGCCAAGGGTATGACAATCAAAAAGAGACTCTCTAATTTTTAAAATCAATGGGAAACGAGATTTTGAACGAAATGGATTGGACAATATACTTTGAAGACAACTTTTGGAATCAGAGAAGATTATAGAATTATTTAAATTATGTGATTTGACAAACAGGACGGCTTCCAATAAAGCTAGGGCTTCACCAGAAAATATGGAAGAGTATGAAGGGCATTTGAAGCTTAAAGAAATTTTGGAAGAGGGAAACCATACTGCTGCACCAACCACACTATTAGATGATAGTTTGGATGCATCTGTGAACAAATAATGCCAACCTCTATATTGGGTATTAATCCGTTCACTGAATAAGACACGGGCTTTAGGACAGTCCTTATCAATACCAAAATGAAGTAAAATGTTAGGCTCAGAAATAAGTACCTCGTAAGAAGTTGCAAAAAGGGGATTTATGGGGAACTGACAAAGAGGATCTGGTAGTTTTGTATATTTAATATAGCTAATGACAAGGCATGGGAGACTATCCATGTTCAGAGAATCATAAAGGTCAAGAAGAAACTTTAATTTTGGAATGAGAGGGTGATTGCAATGTTGAATCAATTTGAAAATAAATCTATCTGAAAGAAATTGCCTACGAATGTTTAAGGGTGGCTCGCCACATTCTACTTGCATAGCATTGATGGGTGAAGATTTCATAGCTCCTAGGATAATACGCAGGCATTTTGATTGAATCTTGAAAATTTTTGCTTGATTAGATTTGTTACAAGTGTTCAAGAGAAATGAGCCATAATCAAAATGGCTTCTAATTATGGCGTTGTATAAAAGTTTTTGGGAGTATGGATGAGAACCCCACCATACCCCTGAAAGAGACCTTAGAATATTAACATTTTTTTCAGCTTTTTGTGAAATGTATTCAAAATGGGGGGTGCCAGACATTCTCACATCAAGTTTTATGCCTAAAAATTTAGTATTATTAACCTGGGGAATGATTTCGTTACATATGTACAACTCAACTGGAGGGATAACTCTTCTTTTGGTAAAAACAACCACTGAACTTTTTGAAGCGGATAAGGCAAGACCATGTTCAAAAAGCCAATCGTTAAGATATGATAAAGCTGTATTTAGTTTATTGGTTGCTTGATCGATGGATTGAACTTTAAGATATAGAGCCAGATCATCAGCATATTGAAGTATATCACAGAATGAGAGAACAGATTGTTCCAAGTCAAAGGTGTAAAGGCTATACAATAAAGGACTCAACACTGAGCCCTGGGGTAAGCCTCTCCAAATATATTTAGGAGGGAGAAAGTGCTGATTGTATTTTACTATCACAGTGCGTTCTATTAGCATATTGCATATGAACCGTACAAGTTTTACTGGTATACCTATCCGAATAAGTTTATTCCTGAGAACTGGAAGAAGGACATTATCATAAGCCGATGCTATGTCCAGGAATACTCCAACGAGGTATTTTTTTTCCTTAAATGCAATGTTGATGTCTGTTGTCAACAGACTTAAATTATCTATGGTGCTTACTCCCTTTCTAAAGCCAAATTGAGTCTTTGCTAAAATAAGCCCATTTTCCACAATCCATTCCAGTCTATGCTTAATCATATGCTCCATTATCTTACTCAAAACTGAGGATAAAGCAATTGGTCTGTAACTGTCTGGATCTGAAGCATTTTTACCAGGTTTTAAGAGAGGTAGAATTATTTGTGTTTTCCATTGATCGGGTACTATACCATGCTCAAAAAAATAATTTACAATATCTAAGTAGGTTTGCTTACATTTTATTGAGGACTTTGTAATAAATGAATAGGGAATTCCATCAATACCAGGAGTTGAGTCAGTCAGTCCGTCTAGTGCAAGGGATAATTCTTGGATGGTAAATGGGCAATCAAAACAATTATGAGAAGGAAGCGGTGATGGGGCCAAAGGAATGAGATCAGCAGAAGGGACTGAAGGAGGAGCCAACTTATCTGAAAAGGCCTCTAGCCATGATAAAGGGTCATTTGATGAAACAACTTGGGTGTTAAAGGAACCTCGGAAACGTTTTATTTGTTTCCATACCAGTGAGGAAGGAGTTCTCGGGGATAAACCTTCGCAATAAGATACCCAGCCACATTTTTTCCTTTTGCTAACCAATTTTTTATATGTAGCTGCTGCTGCCTGGTACTTTAAAAAGTTTACTTCAGTCATAGAAGAGTTATAATTTAGTTCTGCTTCTTTTCTTCCTAAAACAGCTTTAGTACAATCAGAATCCCACCATGGGGTGGAGATTGCAAAATCTTTTGGTGGTTTCTTCAAAGGAATATGAAGAGAGGCTGAAGATATTATCATATCTATAAATAGGTTATATGAAATTACTGGGTCAATATCTAATGGATAAACAGATGAGGATTCTAATTTAAGGTCAAGAGCTGATGAGTATGAAAGCCAATCAGCTGCAGAAAGTTTGTATTTTAGGGAAGGACTAGGATTACAGTATCGTGTGACTCTATTTTGAATGGAAATGATGATAGGGAAGTGGTCACTACCATAAGTTGAAGGGAGGATTTCCCATGTGAGGAGAGAGGAAAGGGTGGGTGAGCATAAAGTTAAATCAACTGCACTTTTCGGATTTTGATATGGATAAACTCTGCGAGTAGGAGAACCATTGTTAATTACACAGAGATTTACTTCATCAAAAACATCAACAAGAGAATGAGCATAGGCAGATGAGTAGTGAGAACCCCACATAGTGTGATGGCCATTAAAATCACCCATAACTATCATTGGGGAAGAAACAGAAGAAAGCAGAAAGAGTAAATCTGGAATAAGAGTAGAATCTGATTTATTGATATACACCGTGTCCCAAAATTCAACGATAAGCCGGCATCGGTGCATGGACCTACTCATGACTCCTCGGAAAAAAAAAAAAAAAAATTATAACTGTTTTTTTTATTAATTACAGAGACTTCTATAAATTTCATCGATATTCGATACCCATTATGCTATTTTCAACTACCATGACCACAATTTTTGACATATTTTTGATATTTTTTGTGCATTAGCAACCTAAGAAGGACGGCTATCTACCACAATCCTTTAAAATTACAGAAAGTCTGTAGTTATTTTACAAAAATCAGTAAAAAAAAATTTTTTTCTTATAATTTTCATAGAATTTAACATTCTATGCACTTTCTATAGTCTGGGTTAAAAAAAAAAGTATGGACACTACCATGGCAAGTTTTATTAAAAGTTGGCGCAACTTTATAAAAGTCTCTGTAATTAAAAAAAAAAAGAGTTATAATTTTTTTTTTATTTTTTCCCGAGTAGTCATGAGTAGGTCCATGCACCGATGCCGGCTTATCGTTGAATTTTGGGACACGGTGTATATGGAAATAAATACTGAGCAAGTAAATAAAATTATTAGTTCGTGACTTTGATTGATATCCATGTGCCATAGCCAAATGTCAAAGTCTTATTATCACGTTATGCCAAAAAAGTTTTTTTTTTTTTTTTTTGCCTTAGCTTGATGTTCATCATTTGGTCATTTTTGTCGATGGCATTTTTCTTTAGTGTAATGGTATGTCAATGGTATATTTCTATGATATTTTGTATTTTGTTTGAGTTATTATTATCTCTTAGAACTACTTGCCCAGTTAGAAACTGTAAAGTTTGTATATTATAATATTATTTTTAATACTGGCTACCGGCGGGTGGAGTCGGTAAATCAGTAGAGCCTAGATTATTAGATATATTATAATTATAATTTTATATATTATTTATCATATTTTGTAATTTGTATTTATTTTATGTATGATGTCTGTTTCGAGCAACGATAACAGTGATGCTTATATAAGCTTCAACTCTTCTGAAGGTAGCAACAGTGACGATAGCTTTATTAGTATCCCTTCTTTATATGAAAATTTGCAATCAGTATTTTCTGATGAACCAAAAAATCTTAATGTTATTCACATTAATGCCCAAAGTATTCCGGCTCATTTCCCAGATATGCTGGCGTCTTTTGATAATAAAAGCATTCACGCTATAATGGTCTCCGAGTCTTGGCTTAAACCATGTCTCCCATCGATCTTATATCCTTTACCTGGATTTCGCCTTATTAGAAATGATCGCACCAGCGGCCGCGGCGGTGGAGTAGCTATTTACTTACGAGCTCATATTTCCTTTTCAGTTGTTAGCATGTCATCACAGCCTCCACCGCTAAATGCAGGTGAACACCTTTTCATTGAAGTACTTCTATCTCACACCAAAATTCTTCTCGGAGTCTATTATAGCCCTTCTAACGATGTTCAGTATTTTGCCTCATTCGAAGCAATCCTACAAGATATTTCTCCTTCATATAGTCACACCATTATCATGGGTGACTTTAATACTTGTCTTATAAAAAATGACCATCGTTCATCCCGTCTTAAATCCATAATTAATTCAAGCAATATGCACCTTCTTCCATCTAACGCTACTCATTATTTTCCTAATTGCACTCCGTCCCTTCTCGATATAATAATTGTCTCATCTTTGTCGCATGTTGCGAAGCACGGTCAGTTGTCTGCTGATGCTTTTTCCTATCATGACCTGATTTTCCTTTCCTACAAGATTAGACCTCCTAAGCCGAAGCCTACAATTATTCTGCAGCGCAACTTTAGCGGTATGAACCAAGAACTCTTCACTGCGGATGCTAAGAAAATTGATTGGTCACCTGTCACAAATGCGGAGTCCATTGATGATCAAGTGTCCATTTTTAATTCCCTTGTTACTCAACTTTACGACAAACATGCTCCTCTACGACCAATTAAGATTAAACATCAACCTGCACCGTGGCTTGTCAATGATATCAAACTGCTCATGCATAAAAAGTCCGTGGCAAAATCCAAATATAAATGTGAGCCCAACGATGTTAACAAAGAAAAGTACACACAGATTCGGAATCGCTGCAATAGGGTGTGTAGAGATGCACAACGTCGCCATATCCATAAATCTGTCGAAAATGAGGACCCAGCTAAGGTTTGGAAGTTCCTCAGGTCGTTAGGAGTCGGTAAATCACGCCAAACGTCAGACTCTAATAATCTTGATATCAATGCCCTAAATAATCATTTCTCTTTATCGTGTAGCTTACTGGCATCTGATAAAGTAACAACATTACAACATCTCTCTAATATTGCAACTCCTGACCATCCTCAATTTTTCTTTAGTCAATTTACCGCTTGTGATGTTAGGAAGAATGCCCTGTCCCTTGCGTCGAATGCAGTTGGAGTCGATGGCATTAGTCGGAACATGATTATCCCTATTCTGGACATAATTCTTCCTATTCTTTGCTTTATTCTTAACTATTCCATTTCAAATAGTGCATTTCCATCATTATGGAAGGATGCACAAATCATTCCACTTCCAAAAAAACACAATCCTAAATCTTTTTCTGAGTACAGACCCATATCCATTCTTCCTTTTCTCTCCAAAGTCCTTGAGCGTCTTGTCCACAAACAATTAAACTCCTTCCTTGTCACTAACCATCTTCTTAATCCTTTCCAGTCTGGATTTCGGCCAGGTCACAGTACAACAACTGCTCTCGTAAAAATTACAGATGATATCCGTTTCGGAATGGAAAACGGAAAATTGACTGTGTTGTCACTGCTTGATTTTAGCAACGCATTTAATACCATTGACTCCGATATCCTTTTGGCCATACTTCGCTCTACTAACATATCTCCAACGGCTATTGACTGGTTTCACAGTTATCTGTCTGGGCGCCGGCAGCGGGTTCGCCTGGATGAGAAATTTTCTTCTTGGTGTAACATAACTGCTGGCGTACCTCAAGGCGGCGTATTATCTCCTCTTCTTTTTGCAATTTTTATAAATTCAATATCCCAAAGTATTACTTCTTCCTACCATCTCTATGCAGACGATCTCCAAATATACTCGCAGGCCTCACTGAATAATTTAGCAGAAGCCGTTGATGCCATTAATAATGACTTACAACACATATCAGACTGGAGCAAAGCCTATGGTCTAAAAGTAAATCCACTAAAAACACAACTTATAATTATCGGTAGTTCACGAACCATCTGTAACGTAGACTGGAACACTCTGACTCCAGTTGTATTTGAGGGAGTACAAATTCCTTATAGTAAAACAGTCACTAATTTTGGAGTTATTTTTGACCAATGCCTAACATGGATCCCGCAAATCGAAGCCGTCAGTCGCAAGACATTTGCCTCTGCAGGATCTCTCAGAAGAATAAGAAATTTCTTACCAACTGCTACTAAAGTTGCGCTTGCACAGTCACTCTTACTCCCTATTTTAGATTATGCAGACGCCTGTTACTTAGACCTCAGGGAGGACCTTTTAAATAAACTTGAGCGCCTTCAAAACTTCTCAATACGGTTTATATTTGGCTTGCGCAAATACGACCATGTTTCTGAATTTCGCACTAAGCTCAAGTGGCTACCCATTCGTCATCGCCGGAATACTCATATTCTCTCTCTTCTGTATAACGTTTTATTCAATCCCACATCCCCCCATTACCTTCAAGAGCGTTTCGAATATTGCAGCACCTCTCATGTGCGTAATCTTAGGTCATCGGAAAATCTTATGCTCAATATGCCCTCACACTACAGTTCGTTTTATGATCACTCCTTCACTGTTGAAGCCGTTAGACTATGGAACGCACTGCCTCTTGAAATTAAGCGTGCTCAGTCACTAGCTGTTTTTAAAGAGCGTGTGAAAGCCTTTTATCTTGAAACTCGTTAGCTCCCTATAATTTATTTATTTTAATTTTAAAATTCGTTGTTCCATTGTTAATATGAGTCTTATACTACTGATAACATCATTCATTATTTATATATTATGTTTATTGATTAAGTTGTATGTAATTATGTATGTTTATTATATATATATATATATATATATATATATATATATAATATTTTATATGCTTATGTATTTATTATTATTAATGTGTATACTTAAATGTATATATGTTGTATACGTGTATATATTAGATATATTTATATACCTATATATATTATTTTATCTATTTTAATGTGTGTAGTATTTTAGAAATTATGTGTCATTGTGAGTACTATTTTATAATCTAGATAAACGCCATCCCTTGGTTCTCTTCAGTTATGTCTCTTCCTCAAATGGTTGTCTGGAAGAGATCACTTTCAGCGATAAGACCGCCAATTGTTACCTTATTTTGCATTGTGTTTCTGTTTTAACTATTTTTTATATTTAAGGTGTTTCAATAAAGTGTTTCTATCTATCTATCTATCTATCTATTAGTACCTAACAGGGTCCCGTTTTTAAACTTTGGGTACGGAACCCTAAAGACGACCTAAGTTTGGTGATTATTCTTGGTTATATCATGATCTAAAAAGGGCAATAATATACAAACATTCCTATGCACGAACTGTTTCTAAAAGTTTTCTTCATATTTAGAAGACGCGTAGAAGTAGCAAGCGGCAACATTCCTGCATGCTAAAATTACAGAAGTCTACAGAGCGTTTTTTTTCGTTTTCGCATTGGTCACATTGTTAGTGATAAACGCAATTTTCAATATTTTGACGGTATCAGGCAATGATATTACCATTATGAAACACTGATAATTTTAGAGGTTTCTAATGTGATGTCGTAAATAGACACATATTTTTGCGATTACATTGCATACGCTGCCTGAACCATACGAGACAATATCGTAGATCAAAATAATGTACTACAGATTTATACACCTTAAAATATCTACAAAAAAGTCCGCGATGGTCTATCTCTTGGGGATAGCTAACAATAACTACTTTTTTACCTTTCTTTTTACGAGAAATAATGGCTTATTTACGAAGCACTTTTAAGCAATACAGCATTAATCCTCATCCAATTAAATACCTTAATTACATGGTACAATTAATACAGATCAATATGGCCCTTTACAGCATGTATTGATATGAATAACTCGGCTAACAATTTAAAAATATTCAAGGTACAAAAACGATGTATTCGAGCAATGTATGGCCTTAAGCAAACTGACTCTTGTAAACATTACTTCAAGAAATCAAACATATTGACATTGCCATCTATGTACATTAGTGAGGTTGCCATGTTCGTAAAACGCAATCCTGAATTATTTGAATTTATACCGGCTGGCACTCGACGGGCAGGAAACCTACTACATCACTCGGGAAGTAAATTATTCATGCGTAAGAGTGTGTTCTGCATGACACATATAATATACAATGCTCAAAGACCTTATGTTTTAATATAAGGTCTTTGACAATGCTATTCCACAGACGTATTGATTGTATTGTATTATTTAAAAAATCTCTACATAAATTCCTGCTAGACAAAACCTACTATTCTATTAGAGAGTTTTTAGAGGATAAGAATCATAATTGACATTCAATTTTATTATTATACTTACTAATTATTTTTATCTCATATTGTATCATTGACATGAAATTTTACAATGCATTATAATTATACTGACATTTTAATTGAGAATATTTGATAATGCTATTAAGTTACGACAATTAATTGTATTTGCATCTCATTATGTATTGTTTATTTTTAATTTATTTTATGTATAAAGCTCTTGTATGCTAATTAAGCGGATCTAGCGAATTATGATTAATTTATTTCACACCACATTTTATGTACTACCTAGAACCACAAGAAAATAAATCATTTATCATTAAAAAAAAAACGAAGATATTACAGATTATTCAGTATCAGCATTGCACCCGTGCGAAGCCGGGGCGGGTCGCTAGTTACAAATAAATGTGTCGTGTATCGATTGGTGTATGTTTCAGTGATTCAATCATGTGCATTGGAGTTCAAATAACTGTTCACGATAAAACGAGCAATATTATTTAATACACGCGAATACCACGTTCTTGTAGAATGGTTGTAACCATAGGCTTAGGATGTTAGCGAAAAAATCCTAGGTCTGTGGTTGTAACTATCCTAGCTACAAGCGTGATGTAGCTAAGTTTTTAAATTATGAATTTCCCGCCATTAACGTGACTTTAGTTTCCGGCTACGAATAAATAAGCTGTTTTAGGGAAAGAAATACTCATAAAAATGCTATTTAAATATTTATGAATAATAAATAATTTAAAATTTTCATGTCGAACATTTTAATCAACGATTACCAAGACTTGCTAAGGCCGTATTCCATTTGACGTAAACTTCGATAATTTTGGCCACATTTTGCGTATATGGTTTTACATTTTAATATGAACCATAGACACAAAATTATCGAAATTAACGTTAAATGGAGTACGCCCAATATTACTTGGGGTATATTCCATTTGTCGTTAAGAACGTTATTTTCGTCGATAAGTTTGATCACATTTGCATCTATGGTTGTAATCACTGATCGTTTGTAACTGTTCTCCCCTGTTTCATTTAGGATAAGAACGCTAAGAATGCCACTAAAATTTGCCACTTCTGTCACTTTTGACATTAGATGTAGCGTTTATGGCGAAAATAACGCCAAGACCCATGTGGAAGAACTTTTTGGGAGTGTGATCGTTTTTAGCGCTTTTAGCGAATCTAACTTCAAATGGTAAGCACCCATTAATTTAATATGAACCATAGATACAAAATGTGATCTAAATTATCGAAATCAACGCTAAATGGAGTACGCCCAATATTCAATATTACTTGCTCAGATGCTCAGTGCGCGGCATAAAGTAACTTGGTGCGCGGCATAAAGTAACTTTGTATTGGTGCGCGGGTCTTGTGTTGTGTTGTTGTTTTGAAAGTGGAAAAAATCAAATATTAAAATTTACTCTGAAAGTTTCACAACTAACGAATTTGGTGATGACAAAATGCCTCAAGCAGTCAAAGCGATGCTCCAAAATGGATGTTCATACGACGAGCCTGATCGAATGCCGGAAAAGATACATGTAACACAACTCGATGTTTTCATGTATGTTGTTGCTATCGTGGGACATTTGGTGGACTTGGGAGTGGATATCAATGTAGCTATGAGGTACTTCTTGGCCCAAAAGATGACAGAGTTCGGTTGGACGCTGGCGTTCATACTTATTCCAGCTTTTGTGAACACTGCAGTTTCCATACGAATGTAAGTTTGACTTTCATTGTTTGCATGCAAAACTTGTGGTTTTCCTTATCCTACAGTATACGTGCTTTAATTTTATTCTGTTATCATATTCATTGTTTGAACAACAGTTCAATAACCTTCTAGTGCATTCAAGTCATCACTTTTTTTTTAGACACACTAATCCGCTCCCTTACTATTTAATTGGCTTTTCTTCATATAAAATAAGATCATTAATACAGAATGAATGTATTAAATTTATGGAATCATAATGTAATTTAAATGTTAAAAATCTACAAATATGTAACATTATTTACAAATGTTTCTTTTAAAATATTTCCTATATTTTGCCTATTTATAATTTCTTTATTTGAGTGAGTTTGATCTGGGCATAAGTTTGTAAGAGGCTGAAGAATAGCATGGTTAGTTGTGTTTATGCAATGAAATATAACACAATGTTGGCTGTAGTTTAAATCAAATCAAATCAATCACTTATTAAAAGAAAATCATTTATTTAAAAGGAGGATTAATGTAAGATTAGTGTCCTAGATATACATTGTGGTAGTCATGATTTAGCTTGTTCTAAACTCCTATTAATGATGGATAAGCAAGTATTGAATGGCGACAGAATAATGTATTTTTACAACGGCCAACTGTTGCAGGTATGCCCAAGATAAGCAACAGTTGGATTCCCTCACAAATGAGTTCACCAGGAGAAAATGGCTTCGAATCTTCATTTTGGTGCTCCAGATGGCACCTGTGATGAGATTTGCTGATGCTCTTGTGTAGGTATATATGAGTTTATTATTATATACATCAGGTTTATTTGTAAGTTATTAGTTTCAATTAACCCATTGGCATCGGTGATAATGATAACAATAGAATTTCATTCATAACTAGGAAATAGTGGTCCTGATGATGTCAACTTATTTAAGAGTTTAGCTATCTTAACCCCTTGTTGTTTTGGGATTGGAATTTTTATAGTTGTATCAGTGCATGTCTAATAAGATGTTCTTCTACAGCACATGAAGGAGTCACCTGTTTTTGTAACCCTATCTAAACAACCAATATGCATTTAGATGAACAAGAGATATGAACATAAAAGTGGTTGCTATCTATTCCTTTTCACTTTAGAGAACCCAAAAAAAATTTGATTAATTACTTAAAAATGTAATCTAATCAGCGTTAGCCTGAACAATGCACATTGGACATTCAGCTCACCAAGGCATTTATAGCTTGACCTTTACATTATTTGTTTAACATTTTATCAGTCTAATATTTTTTATCAGATGATTCAAGAACCAGGCCTTAGCATTATTATAATATGTGGCTTTAAATGACTAGTACATTAATTTTATTTATAGATAAAAGCTTTTGATGGCATCATATTGCTAAAACATTATTATTTATTAATTATCATGACTCGGGACAGTTGTAGGACGTATGTCTATAGGTGTATGAGTGCAATAAAAGTATAGGACAGAATGCCTCTGGGCATTCGTTTTTATTTTATATCCTGCCAGTACACCATAATGGAGTTTAGAAGTTTACATACTAATTCATATTAGAGCAGTTTGTATTGTGACTGCAAGTATATTTTGTACAATAATACTGTCACAGCTTCATGTTCAAATTGTTAAACAAAGACAACATGTTCACATACACATCTGTACAACGTCGAGATACTTCTTAGTTTTTACATACAGTGAATCAAGTAGTGGGCGTCGGTGGTGTGTATAATATGCCGTTAGAGCAGTATCTAGGTTTGTTACTTTTCCCAATTTTCGAAGAGCATAAGTAAAGCTTGACAATTGTGATATTCTGTATGTGGCTTTTCCAATTTAAGTGCGTGTTAATATCTATGTCCAGTCAACATACTCAATCCTGTATATGGCTTAGGGGTTAGTGTGTCATAGGCACCCTTATATTTGTTATGGGCATAACCATTTGCTAGTAGGGCTTAACCCCAAGATTCCTCAGAATTCTAAAACTAATGAAAAAAAGCATAAACGGACCTTAGCTTAATTTATTATTTGTTTTCAATAGCCATCCTTTCATTTAGCTGTTTGAAATTTTACACCTAAACTAAATTTTTCTCATTCCAGCTATGCAATAAAATGTCGTCGAGCAGAACGTAAAGGCGACCAATCCTCCCAACGGCTGTACTTCGGCCTCATGTTGAAGGAAGACTCTGATGCAGCCTTACTCAGGATCTTCGAGTGCTTCTTGGAAGCAGCTCCCCAGCATGTGCTACAGACATGTCTGCTGCTCAGAACCAATAGAGAGTTTGCTGGTAAGCATGTAGTCTAATTATATAATTAGAAAAAAGCTGAGCTTTGTCAGGGATAGGGCTCGCTTCGCTTGCCCTAAATATTATGTAAATAGATAAAAGTAATAATAAATGTTATTTAGAAACAATTATTTAAATTTTGCTTTTTTGAAGGTAACTGTACATACTCTTATTTAAATGATAATTTAACTGGAAGTAGGATGATGGAGAACAATTTTGGTAAAGTGAGTATAGTTATGCTTGCTAGCCAAATCTCTAGTTTTTACCAGGTTGGTCTGGCAAGAGTTCATCGTGGTGGGTACCACTGCTTTGTGAGATATTTTGCCAAGAAGCAGTAGTGTGAAAAATGTGTTTTTGTACAACAACAGTGTTTAGGTGTGAAGGACACTGTTGCGAGTGAAATTACAGAACTAACATTTTTGTCTCTTAACTTCTTATGTTTTAAGTGATGAGCCCTTTGCAATTTCAAGCAGGAAGTGTCTTTTTTACATGGTTGTGAATGGTAAATAGGTTTAGTAAAAAATGGCTAGAATAGAAAATGGTTCTCAATGACAACTGCCCAAACGCACTGTTTGGTGCTTGGTGGTCGATTTTCTACTTTAGGGTGGTAGTTAGCTAAGCGAGCATTTGTAAAAAGTAAAGCAATATTTATCCTATAACCTAAATCAAGTTTTTTTTTTCAGTCCATCAAACACTGTCAATCATTTCATCAGTGATCGGCATGGGATGGTGTCTGGGTGCATACAACAGAGCTATACGCTTTGCACAAGATAAGGACAACATGACCTGGTTTGGTACAGGAATGCAGACTACGTACCACTTCCTTATATCATGTAAGTATTATCTTCAGATATGTCTCATATCATTCTGTCACTGATGATAGGTTGGAGGAAATAAATTCGCTTCGGGTTCATAGCTGCCTTCCTATTTGCTTTATGTTATGAAAAGATGAGACGAACTCACCCACATGATGGCAGCGTCCATTACTGATGCACATGCACTGTCACCTCTCTCCTTCTGCATGACACACTGCGCTTGTCATTCTGAGGCTTTAGTTCTTATGTCGTGTTCAACCAGTAATTTCACTTTCTACTTCGGCGAGACCTGTGGTTTTTTTTTTGTATTTGTGACCTTAGTGAAATATGCATCATACTTTAAAAATTCTTAATGTATCCATATAATCCAGCATAAAAATAATAATTAAAAGGTTGTCTCATTATACTGGATCATTGATTACTAGCTAACTCCAAGTACAAGCATGCCATTGCTGTTTACCCCTGTAGGGTTGACTATGAGAATTCTCACAGGATAATAATAGATTTATTTGTAATTAATTACTGATATTTTTAGTTTTATTCCTATTAGATCCTTCAATTATGCTGTTCAGTGAGTATAGGGGTGGCAATCTTCCACAGGCTTAGGGCAGCCAAGGTATCTAATCCGGCCTTGAAATATACATAATACAAAATAGTTTAACATTGTTTGTCGTTTCTGCAACTATACATTTGTGAAACCAATCTTCATCTTCCTACTTTTAGCCCACGCATAAAACTTAGCTTTTAGCTCTCATAGTCAGTTACTACTACGTTACCTATGGATATTCAGAGCGTTAAAGTGGTAATGAGCTGTGATATACGCCTAATATATACCAACGCCCCACTCACATCGACGTGAGAGTGGCATGCTCCTCATTCACGCCTTCTTTAGGTAATGCAACAGTCCCTCTATTTTTTCAAGCCGGGAACTGTAGAGCATAAAAGTTATAACTATTTTTTTTTATTTCAGTAAGCCGAATAATCTCAATAGCAGTAATTGCTTACCTCTTCCCGCACTGGACAATCCTGGCCTGTTGCATCCACATCATGCTGATGTCCACACTCATCCAACTCTTCGATAGATCCCCATTCTGTGCCCACAACAAGCTTGCTGACATCGCATTCTCCGTAGCCCTCGGAGCAGTTTACTTGTTCACTTACATCTTACCAATCGAAGGCAGAACTAGATACAGATATGCTTTATATTACAGTTTATGTTTTTTACAGAATATCACATGTGGTGCGTTATGGTATTACTATGTTGATGATATAGAACGGATGACTGCTTACTTTTTTCCAGTTTTGTTGTTAACTGTGGTGCCATTTATGGTAGGAATTTGTATGATGATTATATACTATGTATTCTTTCATCCTAAAAGGAAAGAGATTGGATTTAATGTCAGCTTTAAAACCAGTGAAGAAAGCAGTTGATATTGAATAATATTTGTTCGTAAAGTTGTTAAAAAATTGTTTTAAATGATAACTAAATTCATCATGTCTGCCTATCCTCAAAAGGATAGATGGACAAGTGACTTAATCACACATACTACACAAAATATTTTTATTTCCCCTGTAATTAGAGAACAATTATTTTTTTTGATAACTTTTACGATGCAATATGTGAAATTAATCTCTGATAATGTTAAAAGTGATACTCAATTATGCATAATTAATAGTTTCTTAAGATTTTCGATACTTATACATATAAACTAAACAGCATAACGTATTTAATCGACATTATTTACTTTTATTCGTTGCGTTTCTAACACTGCGTAGTTACTAGTACAGGAAAATGATTTAAAATGCGATGAAATCCGTTAAAGTTGTTTAATTTATATTCTTATGTTAGGTGCGTAATGAAAAGACTGCATTTATATTAATCTTCGTAAGTCTCTCTAATAGATAAATATACAATTAATGAATAAATAGGAGTAGTAAGTTACCAATAAGTACCTACCTATGGAACACGACTGCCCAAAAAAGGGCAGTTATGTTTTCAGGGTTCATGTATGTATATATGTATGTTTGTGAGTTTCTTTATTCCAGCAGAACTTCATAAAGGCTTAACGGATGTATGAGATATCGTTAGATTCGTCTTGATAGCGCAAGTGACACTGGGTACATAAAAAGGAATAAAAAACAAACTGGCGGATTTTAGATGTCACATTATGAAATATTTTCTTTTTCAAAACCCATCGAGTTGGGTATTAAAATGAAGGTCTTTAAAAAACGATTTCATAATTATATTATATATTTTAATTTCAATGAAACTATAAAACTTTTAACAAAAACAAATAATTAGCAATCGTGTTTTTTAATTTTTTAATTAATAATTACTTGTTTGTTCAAGCTATGGGCAGCTAAATCCTTTTTATTTACAAATAATGTAAATAATAGTCCGTTAGATTTTCTCCCTTGGTTATAATTATTTATATAAAAGAGGTTTGATCTTATAATCATTACTTAACTTTATTTAAACATCATTTAGTTCACAATAAGTCTTGTTTTACGCAGTACTAGGGCATAGAACGTAATAATCGACACCTAGTCTGTGTCGATTTGGTCGAGTGTTTCTATCAAAGATTACTAGTTTCTATTACAATTATGTAAATTTAAATTTCTGTAACTATGGCTCTTATTTTGTTCACACTAAAATCCACATTTGTGTCAAACAATTTTTGTGTCACTTATTTAATAGTGTGTAAATTCACATCAGTTTAGAAACACTATGTTACAAGATGTCTAGAATTGAACAGAAATGTCAAAAAAGGTTAAAAAACAGGAGAAATAATTTGAGTTGTGAGTCATTGTCGTGTTGGCTCAGTTGGTCAGAGCATACCCCAGCTGTCGGGGTGAATTACGCGGGTTCAAGTCCCGCACATGACTATAATTTTTCCTCTCATAAATTTGTAAGTTTGTACAGAAATTTAAGGACTTTTATTCTCAAACGTTACATGCATTTGGATTTTAGTATGAGCAGAATAAAAATTATCATAAAAAAAAGTTCTTATAGAACTGGTACAAGCGTGAAGTCAAGCAATTATTATTATAAGGTGATTTTATTACGATAAATTATTATATTCTCATTATGATAAAAAGACTGCAGTGGCATAAAGAAGTTATCCATCCTTATGAATCTTAATATTAATAGGTACCTCATGTCAACTATATTTTAGACTTAAAATAGGTAAAGATTAACTTTTTTGTATATGTTACTATAGTATTTACTAATGTATTTGCGAATGTCTTATGCTCAAATGCAGGCATTTTTATAAGTAAGCCTTTATATTTTTTAATAAACTTTTCAGTCATGATGATTTTTATTTCATTTTATGTTCTTTCAGACAGATAAAAAAGGACTAATATTAGTCCTTTTATCTTTACCTACCTATACCTTTTATTTTGTGTGACCACAAGTTTTTAGTATTACTCATGAAGAATGGGGAGTACTCTTCTCCTTGGTGTTACATTTTTTTTTAAATAGCCATTTTGCAATAAGGGCAATAAAAAAACAAGAAAACACATTTAAGACCGGGGAATTAAAAAGTTATTTTTATTTTTGTACTGTGCTCGTATATATTACAATATCGTACGTATTACAAATTAAATAATAGGTGTTGTCTTGAAAAAAACATCAACATCAATGCAGATCAATTAGAAGTTTGTACAGGACGATAAACAAAATCAATGTCGCTGCCTTCGAACATTTATCGTCCAAGCGCGTTGCACGTGGCGGCTACGACTTTTTGTTTTGTGTCCAAAATGCGCGAAAATAATACTTGTCATATAGATGCCAGTAAAATTTTAAACACAGTAATTTCACATCTGAAAATTCGGTATCGTTGGAGTTCTAAAAAAATTATTATACCAGCTGCACTTCGTGAGTGTCAGGTCAGGATGTCAGGATTGCTTGACCAAATCAGATGTGCTATTAAAAAAGTTTTTAATTAACTATCTGAGCGCTTACATAGATATAAAATAAATAAAGTGGTCAGCCAATGTGACGTCAGGTTGGCTGACCATTTTATTTTTTAGGGTTCCGTACCCAAATGGTAAAAACGGGACCCTATTACTGAGACTTCACTGTCTGTCCGTCCGTCTATCTGTCACCAGGCTGTATCTCAGAGCGGTGATAGCTAGACAGTTGAAATTTTCACAGATGTATTTCTATTGCCGCTATAATAAAAAATACTAAAAATAAAATAAATATTTAAGGGGGGCTCCCATACAACAAACTTGATTTTTTTACCGTTTCTTGCTCAATACTAATAACGGTGACTAAATATTCACAGAATATTTAGTTACGGAACCCTTCGTTTGTGATTCCCACTCACACTTGGCCGGTTTTTTAACACTCGTTTTTTTCATATCATATTTAAAAAATAAACATCAAAATTCCTGTGCAAAAGTCAATACAAGCGCTTTTACCGAGTAAAGCCTTATTTACCAAATTATTGGAGTACAGAATTTTATGCCCAAGGCGGGAATCGAACCCGCGTCCTCCGATATCGCGTCGGATGCCTAAACCTCTTCGGCCACCTAGACACGGCAATTGTGGCCGAAATTTCATACTCCAATTGTATGACTTTAACCGTCATAGGGGACGGTGCGCGGGCATCAACCAGACTACTAGACTTCATCTGATGGAAAGAAGTGTTTTTTCAAACACTTAACTCTCGGAATGATGTACGCTTAGCACGCGTTAGTGCTTGTAATAATATTTAGAAATAAAGCCTTATTATTTTTCAGGCGCTCCATTTATTGTTATACAAATTACTTATTGAATGAACTTATACAAATATTATGCAGTAGGCGTGGGCATGCCCAGCTTCTGATTCAGGGGAGGAAAATCAGGAACTTCCTCAAGGTAGTCAAAGTATTATAAAAAATCGGCCAAGTGCGGATCAGACCTTGCTTTTCAGGGTCTCTCATCACAACGAACCTGAGTAAAAAAATTTTAACTAAAAAATCTGCATTTTTTATCGATATTTTCAGTAAATATTTGTTGTTCAAATAGAGGAATTAATGGTCAATGGGTAACGAAATTTCAGTTAAAAAGTTATAGCATCGGCTACCTTCTCATGCATTGGGGCGCTCCTGAGAAATAATTAATTTGAATTTCTAAGACAATATTCTTTGCATCATCATCAGCCGGAAGACTTCCACTGCTAAACAAAGCCTCCCCCATAGCACAGCTATTAGCCGTTTGTAACCATGACTGTCCCCGCGACTTTCACGATGTCGTCAGTCCACCTAATGGGGTTCAATTCAAATTCAACCAAATCCTTTATAAAGTTATATATATATCAACATGTTAAGGGAGTAGTGCCTGGGTTGCAAGTCCCAGGTGCCTGTGACTTGGGCCTCTTCTCCTCTTCTTCTGCAAGGGACCCAGCTGGACAAATTACTTCCATGGTGAAGCCATAGAAGTAATTTGTCTCTGCTTATGGAAATAATGAAGTTTAAACTACACAATACTGTTACACATTTATTTTATTAATTTACCTAAATGCTTAATAAATCTACCATATAAAAGGTGCTCTTTCTCTTAATATTCTTAGTCCAAACTTATTCCATTCACTCTGGTTAATCCATAATTCTATAGCAGACTCCAAACAAGACATAACTGCAGCCCCTTTCCACACCGTACTTGCTGGGTCTATATCTTTTGGAGATGTAACAATTTCCAACTGCTCAGTTTTGTATGTATATGGAATTTGTAATGCTAGACGATTCTGCAGCCATAAGTAAAGACCATGAACTTTGACACCGCCTCCTACAATTAAAATACTACTGTACATTTTGCGCTTCAACTCTTCACTCGGGCACCGGTCTATGCTTTGTAGTATAGCTGCATCTAAAGCTAATACTTGTCCCGGTGCTAATGTTACCACATTTTCTGGGCCACCTTCTAAAGCATCTACAACAATGTCCTCATCAGGATTGACTTGTGGTTGAGATTCATTAACTGCTTCAAGCTGTTGACTTTCATTAGCTGTTGTATCTACTGCTTCTTTCTTTCTGCCTGTCTCTCGCAAGAATTCTGCATCAAAAGGGTCCTCAGGGTCACTTGTTTGCCTATTCTGTGTTTTAGTACTTTTAGGGCCTGTTATTTTTAGTAAGTCAGTGTAGAATAAAGCTAGAGGAGATATTATACATTCATCTCCAACCTGTAATGTGTATTTGTTGATAATATCACCAGGATGGTCTACTAAGAATGATTTTTCTTGGGGTCCACAGACATCTAAGTTAACGTGGCAGAAGTTTTCATATAGATTTCTCATTAAGACTATGTCTCTGGGAACATTTTCGTTCCAGTTTTTGTATGGAAATGCACTTTTGTGAAACATCCAAGATAAAGCTTGGCAGACATCTCCAGCTCCATAATCCATTCTCAACCTGGTTGTTTTGTGTGAAATACCATCTTCTACACAGGAAATTGCTGTTTTCTGCTCTCCAATATCAACTACACACGCTGAACCAATACCAGCACCGAACGTGGCTCCCACACTTTCTTGTACAAGGAAACAGCTGCCGAATCCTAAATCTTTGAGTAAAAGTGACATCAAATACTTTAAATGACTTCTAGAGTATAAATCAGGAATGAGAAGTACACATCTATATTTCACCAGCTCTATCAGAGGAATTCCCAGTTTATATTCAATTATAGAACTCCATATAGTGTAGAGATCATTTAGAACCGATGAGATGGATCCTCCAACTTCTGAATGGATGTTGAAATCTCCTCTTCGGTAAGGAAAATGTATATTGTATGGGAGCTCTGGGTCGATATCTAAGACTAGGTCACCAACTATGATGTCACATTCTACTTGTGGCCAAGGTTCACCATCGCTCACGCTTTCTGGCAATGAACGCCGATTGAATGCTGCGATTTGCTGAGGAGGAGTAGCATATCTTCTTGCCCCATTTGACTGAACACAAGACTGGAGTGTATGTGATATTTGTAAACGGCACTCCTCAAGTTCCTCTATTAGTTCCTTAGTCTTTGGCACACTTGGAGGAACAAAGGGATCGCGATAGATTTTTCCACCGTGACGGCGTTTCCTAGCTATGCAATGCAGTTGTTTCACAGGGTTTAAGTCAGAGGCTCTTCCTATTCTTACATTAAGGGAGCCCGGGTGAATAACTATAATTCTGTTCGAAGGAAATTGCTGGAATTGCTCCTGTCCAGGATCATAAGCAGGCATACTCATTAGAAGGAATGTAATATGTCACAGTGTTGAGTTGAATAATATTTGGCGCACCAAGCATATAGAACTGACTCAAAGATAAAAGATTACAGAATATCTAGCTGAATTAGGGACAGACAAAATTAAATAAAATGGGTGCTGGTTTTATGATTTTTCACATGACATGACATCCATCAGACAGATTACGATTCATCAAAAGATTACTAGGGGCCTGGGGCCTGGAGTGCGTTCAGTTCAGAGGCTCAGAGTGTAGTTGTTTCGTTGTTTGGTTGTTTTGCAACTTACTCTGAGGTATGGAATGACCGGTTGTTTTATAACCTCAAACAAATTGTGACATTGACAGACTTACATCATTATCGTAATAATAATTGCTATATAACACTATCACAAATTCGTTTTCCATTTTTATTTAAGTTTAATATGTTGAGAAATCATATTAGTATTTATATTTTTTTGAGATATATGGGTGAGCGCATCAGATAGAATACGATATAAACGTCAAAGTCATTTCATGTTACGCGTTTTATGATTAAAAAGTTGCAACCTTCAAAGGTTTGGAACGGTCCAGTTGTGACAACCGAACGCTCTACTCGAAGGTTGTGAACGACGTTAGAGTGAAAAGTTGCACTCCGAGTGCGCTCTAAGCAAGGTTCGGAACGCACCCCTGGTTGTTTTGCAACTTACCCTGAGGTATGGAACGACCGGTTGTTTTATAACCTGAAACAAATTGTGACATTGACAGACTTACATCATTATCGTAATAATAATTGCTATTTCTACTATCACAAATTCGTTTTCCATTTTTATTTAACTTTTATATTTTGAGAAATTATATTAGTATTTATATGTTTTGAGATATATGGGTGAGCGCATCAGATAGAATACGATATAAACGTCAAAGTCATTTCATGTCACGCGTTTTATGGTTAAAAAGTTGCAACCTTCAAAGGTTTGGAACGGTCCAGTTGTGACAACCGAACGCTCTACTCGAAGGTTGTGAACGACATTAAGTGAAAAGTTGCACCAGATTAACACTCAGCTCAAATAATAGCTACATAATGTGTATTAAAATTTATAATAAAATTCCTAATAACTTCAAAGACCTGACATTTAATCGATTCAGAATACAATTGACGCGGTGGCTTGCTGAGAAATGTTTCTATAGTTTAAATAAATTTTTTGATTATAAATTATAAAGATTAAAATTAGTAGTTTCATATGACATGTGTTTATATTTAATTTTAGATTTTATTGACATTTATTGGTATAATTTGTATTGAATTTTCTTGACATTTTAACTTGACATTAATTAATTTGAAATTGTATTCATACGTCTGTAAAGACAAGTTTTAGCGGAACTACATTCTTATTATTACTATTAATTTCTAAATTGTACCTGAAACTTATGAACGAATAAATGATATGAATATGCACTCCGAGTGCGCTCTAACCAAGGTTCGGAACGCACCCCTATTCCATTTGATGCTAATTTCGTTCTTTTTTATTATTTTGATCACATTCTGCGTCTGTGGTTGTGATCACTAAGGGTATTTTCCATTTGTCGCTAAGAACGTTAATTTCGATAATTTTGATCACATTCTGCGTCTGTGGTTGTGATCACTGTGATCGTTTGTAACTGTCATCCCCTGTTCCATTTAGGATAAGAACGCTAAGGGCCTGTTCCATTAGTCGCTAAGAACGTAAATTTCGATAATTTTGATCACATTCTGCGGATGTGGTTGTGATCACGTGATCGTTTGTAACTGTCATCCCCGTTCCATTTTTGGATAAGAACGCTAAGAATGCCACTAAAACTTGCAACTTCTGTCACTTTTGACATTAGATGTAGCGTTTAAGGCGAAAATAACGCCAAGACCCATGTGGAAAACTTTTTGGGAGTGTGATCGTTTTTAGCGTTTTTAGCGAATCTCACTCAAATGAAACGCACCCTATGAATGCCACTAAAATTTGCCACTTCTGTCACTTTTGACATTAGATATAGGGAATTCAAACTGTTCCATTAGCCTCATAGCGTTTATGGCGAAAATAACGCCAAGACCCATGTGGAACAACTTTTTGGGAGTGTGATCGTTTTTAGCGTTTTTAGCGAATCTAACTTCAAATGGTATGCACCCTAAGGGTATGTTCCATTTGTCGCTAAGAATGTTAATTTCGATAATTTTGATCACATTCTGCGTCTGTGGTTGTGATCACTGTGATCGTTTGTAACTGTCATCCCCTGTTCCATTTAGGATAAGAACGCTAAGAATGCCACTAAAATTTGCCACTTCTGTCACTTTTGACATTAGATGTAGGGAATTCAAACTGTTCCAGTAGCCTCATAGCGTTTGTGGCGAAAATAACGCCAAGACCCATGTGGAACAACTTTTTGGGAGTGTGATCGTTTTTAGCGTTTTTAGCGAATCTAACTTCAAATGGTATGCACCCTGTAACAGTTTGAATTACCTACATCTAGGGTGCGTACCATTTGAGTGAGGAAGGATGACAGTTACAAACGATCACAGTGATCACAACCACAGACGCAGATGTGATCAAAGTTATCGAAATTAACGTTCTTAGCGACAAATGGAACATACCCCCAGTAGCTTCATAGCGTTTATGGCGAAAATAATGCCAACAACAATTGGAAGGAATTTTGTAGTTCTTTTTTCTGCCACCTGAACAGATATGTTGGTGGGACTGTATAAGTTTATGAGAGGTAAAATATATAGTAAAATTTGCCACGGTACGCTCGCCTTGACTACAATCCCAGCGGGTATTTGAGATGTAGGTATTATGTCATTGTTACAAAACACAGTTTTTTTTTTTCAGAAATATGACCAGCTAAGTAACGAATAGAGAGCACGACTGAAGAGAATGCGAACGGAAAGCATCACTTTCACAATCTTGCATTATTATATTTATTGATTTTTTTAAAGATTTATCATGATATTCATCATCAGGTTCAATATTATATCAATTTACAATACTATTGTAAATGGGCCTTGAGCTTGTTCCGTCGCAAAAACAAACAAAAAAAAAACCTTTCCAATCTTATAATATGTCTATAATATTTTGTAAAATCTATATTCAAATTCAATTAAATGTGTGTGCGATTTGCACAACAATCATTAAATAATGTAAGATGACAAAATAATACAGATACAAAATCGATAATAGAAGCTGAAATTCAAGTATTTGATTCAATAATTTCATTATCTAATATAATTTCAATATTATCTTATATTACAGTTTTCAGTATCATCATGACACACGAAAAAATGGATTGTTGCCGGTGGTCAATGTCATTGGGTTCCAAATTTTGCTGTAAACATTTTGATGCGGGGCATACATTAAAAAAAGGAAGATATACTTACTTTAATCCTCTAGCTGTTCCAGTTATGATTGTAAGAGAAACATTTCTTCCTTAATGCCTGATTTGTCTTCATAATAAAGTTACGAGTTCAGTAGTTTAGGAAATAAAAGATTTCAAAAAGGGTGCTAAAAATCTTACCGGGTCGGCACCGCATTGGTAATGCCCCTGGTGTTGCAAATGTCATAGGTGACGGTGGCGATGGTAACCGCTTACTACTATTAGGTGGTCCGTTTGCTTGTATGCCACTTATTTCATCTCTCAATTTAAATTATACTTATACAGTTAAGCTATAGTTATTATTTTATGATAGTTTATGTTTTTCAGCTTGGATATTACGAAAATTCTAATAAACAATATAAACTCATGCCATCTAAATCCATCACAGATAGTCACCATGTGAATGAAATGAAGGCCTACAATCATACCTGAAATCACGATAATAATAAATATTTTTCAGTTAGACGTTATGGAATATCTAAATGAACGCATGACATCTGAAGATCTTGCATCACAGAAAGTTACCCTGCGACTACTTCTGTGATGCAATGCTGTACGAAATCTTTGCCTGTAAGTTAAAAATTAAGGGCACTTTGAGAAAAATTTAGAAAACATTTAAGTACCAGAATTAAAATCAAGATCACTTGTTAGTGAAGAAGATTGCGTTTTAATTGAATCAGTTGAATCAGTCAACAAAGACTTCTTCAAAAAAGTTATAAACCCTGGTAATGCCAAGTATTCTCCAGCTCTCCGAAAATTTGCACTTTGTTTGCATTTTATAAGCCCGAGAGCATAAAATTATGGAAGAAATTCATTCAATACTTGTTTACCTCATACGTCTACTTTACGATCATGGTGTAAGAGTTGTGAAGGTAGCCGAGGGTTAACTGATGAATCACTTAAATGTGTAAAGTCATTAGTTAATCGTGCTAAAGGTAAACATATCTAAACTAATATCATAAAGAGGAAATATTTGATTGTTTGTTTGCATTGAATAGGCTCTGAAACTACTGGAGCGATTAGGATGAAATTTGGTATGGAAATAGTTTGAGACACGGAGAAGGACATAGGATTGTTTCATCCTGTACTGTACTGTATCAGCCGGATTGTCCACTGCTGAACACAGCCTCCCCTATTAAGGGGGTATTTGCCATAATCCCCGCGCTTGGCAGGCGGCTTGGGGATCGCAGAGTAAGATGGCAGTTCTTTAGAAGGCGCTGCTGCCCTCCTTCCAGTATTTTTCCCTTAGTCGCCTCTTACGACACCCACGGAATGATATGGGAGGTGCAATTCTAACCCGGCACCCCACGGGGTTGTTTCATCCAACTGCGCAAAAAGAGGTTAATGGTTCTGCGTGATAACCGATCTACTGGACCGATCGGGATGAAATTTGGTATGGAAATAGTTTGAGCCACGGGGCAGGACATAGGATAGATTTTATCCAACTGCGAAAAAAGAGGTTAATGGTTTTGAGCGATTAACGATCTACTGGACCGACCGGCATGAAATTTGGTAATGAAATTGTTTGAGAAATGGGTAAGTTTTTTTTAATATCCAACCGCTCAAAAAGAGGTTTTGTGCGATAACCGATACACCCGCGGGGGGAGCCGCGGCAGGAAAGCTAATTATTAATAATAAATTAATACAAAAAAATATATATATATCATCTCTGTTCTCTTTGATCTAGTATATAATGTTTACATTAATACATGTTGATTGTGTTTCAGGTGATGTTTTTATTTTTGAACCCTTGATCTGTTGTAGCCTTCGGGGAACTAAAATATTAAGCTGTTGATATAATGATCCATAATATATGCATATACAAAAATAATTTTGTTACCGCAGTTCGGTAGCTACGTAGAAGTATATTTATATCTCAATCGAATATAATTTATATGTATATTATCGCTTCTTGCCCTATAATCTGAGCTCCACTCCGCGGTGGAAATGCGTGGTACTTAAATCTCCCTATTGCTGGGTAAAGGGTAAGGTTTATGGTATCACTGAGTTTATAAGGGTATATTCCATTAGTCGCTAAGAACGTTATTTTCGATAATTTTGATCACATTTGCGTCTATGGTTGTGATCACGTGATCGTTTTTAACTGTCATCCCCGTTCCAATTTTGGTTAAGAACGCTAAGAATGCCACTAAAATTTGCCACTTCTGTCACTTTTGACATTAAATGTAGCGTTTAAGGCGTAAATATTGCCAAGACCCATGTGGAACAACTTTTTGGGAGTGTGATCGTTTTTAGCGTTTTTAGCGAATCTCACTTAAATGGTAAGCACCCTTACATTAAACATTGTGTTTCATGTGGCCACGGTACCCGTCAGGCCGTCAATCTATAGCTTTCTTTCCTATAATTTCCTAGCTATAATCGATAAAAACGCTTATGGCGTGAAACGGAAGACAAGGCATGACAGGTGTTATTTTTGTTAGTGTCAAATATAATCAATGTCGTGTGTTTTGTTTGTCTGTCACTAAAGCTGAAGAAGAGGATTTGTGGCCCAAATAAACAATATTTTACATTTTCCACTAGAAATTGTTTGAAAATCAGTAAAAATGGTATCCAGAAGTTTAACAGAGGTATTTGTGTTGATGCGTAACAATGCAATACACAGCAGGCAAATATTCTCCGAGCAGGTGAGTACAAAACAATATATCGATTTGAATTTTTCTTTTTGATATGCAATTGATTACACTCCTATATCTCCGTTATTAGAAAAACTTGTGACTATGTAAAACACTTTAAATATACGAACCAAATCGCGAAAGATATGATAAATAATACCGCCAAAATCAAGCTCTAATAGTCTCATTTTTACGGTTCCCTTGCCTTGATTCAGACCGATAACACAGACTTTTTTGATTTCCCTGTTATTAGGAATACGGGACCTTATTACCAAGCTTCAGCTGTCTATATGTTTGTCCGACGCAAGCCTGCATCTTTGGAACCGCGGTAGCCAGTTGTTTTATTTACGCAATACGTGTATTATCGGGATAGCTAAAAAAAAAACTAAACAAAACGGGTGACCAAAATAAATTATTTTCAAAAGGTTTTTTATTTTTGCTCTATCACAAAAAAATTAAAAATTCACAATCCCAAATCAGTATGATTGTAGTTAAATATCAACTAAAAGTGCTACTAAATGCTGCTAAGTAACTTAAACTGTATTAATTATACAATAATTTACTGGTAAATGGTAGTTACTTACATTTTGTATTGGTATGGAACCTTTAATATGTGAGTTCTACTCTCTTTCCATACTATTAAAAGAGTTACAACATATGAAACATTTTCTTGCAAAAAAACTTACTAAATATTTTTTTTTTGTTTTAGCTTCCCTATACAGGACAGGTATGACTTATATTTGTTCGTGATTTGCAAACAGGTACATTATTTTATTAATAAAGTATTCTTAATAATATATCTGTGTAGGTATGTGTACGATAAAATTGTTTAGGATCAATTTAGTCAGTACCTAATTCAGAATGTATAGTAAGTTATATAATTGCAGAAAACTGCCACCCATATCAATTATATATTCTTCTTCTTTTTTTTGTTGTCTGGGAGAAATCACTTTAAGCTATAAGACTGCCATGCACTAGTATAGTATACTGGTTATTTCTGAGGTAATAATTGAGATTTTATTGTAATGTTATTATTGAGTTCTTATGCAAATATAATGTTTTCTGTCTATCTACCTGCGGTAGATTTTTAACCATATATATAAACGACAGAAACCATTGCAATAATTGATTGAGTTATTAGTGTAACACAAGTTCTATATATTTAAATAAGTGATAAGTAGCAAATCATTATCACAATCAGTCGAAAATGAAGACAGTGCAGCTTTATAAAAAATCAGTATACTGAATATGGTTATAGATTTATTTACCAATCGATACAAGGAGCCCTAAACTAGCTAGAAACATATCTCAATGATACACCTAGTTCTGCATATCTATTTCAAGTCATTGTAGGTTAAAACTCTAAAATATGTTGCCGACAGACCATAAATGGCAGGACGATAATCCACTTATAACCACAATAAGGTAAAAGCACTAATGCTAGACACATTAAGGAAAAATCAAACTTCATTCTCAAAAATAAAATGTATTTATCAAAAAATTACAGTTATAATGTTTTTTAACTGTTAGAGCAACATTTAGAAATTCCCTTTTTCATATTAATTACTTTAGGACTGTAGTATTTTTAACAAAGAATTAAATTTTTCGTAGGTTTGCCGTACACACTAAAAGATGACAGCATCAAAAATCAAATCTACCAAAAATAGACATCAATTGGCACTAATTGTAGACATGACTATAACATCACATTAATATTATGTTTTATCAAAACAAATCAACAAAAATACTTTAAAATTACAAACGAGCACAGCTTGTGCTTTAAAATTACAAATTAAGTAACAAAATATAATCAAATTACATATCATAAAAATAAATTTACAGAAAATCGGTATTTAGCCATATAGCTTGTTAAATGTAATTAGTTTTTGACATTTTAAGTACTCTAAACTATGCAATACTTAAACATAATTATCACATCAAGTCACCCGTGAACATTTAATGGAAAATCAAATTTATACTTAATTCTATCACCTGCACCAATCATTTTTGGCGCATTGAGAACTTCCACTATTTGAGATTCACTTACTATACCAATATTTTTTTTCATTTTCTTAAAATACAGTTTTGTTTTTATCAATGCTTACCGTTGCCATCACTTCAATCTCTTTGTCCGATATTTTTTGGACAACGCAAATAAATTTGTGAAACTTCTTTTTTCCAGGAAAGTTAATAATAACATAATCACCAGGGGTGAACTCATTTTCCTTATGGTAATTTTCTTCATCTGTATATAAATATTCTTCTTCATTGTCAATCTCACGCTCGTCAGTTAGATCATCTAAGCTATCTTCAAATTCTATCCATTCCTCTTCAGTACTTGAGCCAATACAGATATCAGTCTTGTTAGTTTTCTTTTTCACAACCTTTTGACTTTTCACAGCTAATTTCTGAGCATCCTACATTTCTTTCTTCTTCATTCTTCTGTTTTTTCTTCTTTCTTTCTTCTAATTTCCTTTTTTTTGTTTCGTTCATTTCATTATTTTTTCTCCTTGTTTTCGTAATATTGTTGACATTTCTTGGAAGACACTGCAGAGGGTATTTTTTTTTTTTTAATTTTCTTAAGGTGCTGGCCAATACCAAACTCTTTTAAAGGGACTAGGAATGATATCACCCATATTATGCCAGAGACTGTGGAAATTATGACGGAGTATCGGAACATCTGACCCTTTACTGGCAGCATCGTGATCGAACCTTAATCTGAAACTAATAGTTGACACCTAGTATACCCTAATAGTTGACACTGTCTTCTTTTAGTTAGGCTAGTGTAAAACAAACGAAACTCAGACAGAACTTTATTTTTACAACATAAAGGCTAAATTTGCAATAAACCAAGCTAACAAATTCAGTTCGATGTAACCTTAGTAGAAGACACACGTGTCATCTTTTAGGTTTTGATTAATTTCTGGTACCAATAGTAAACACCACTTAAAATGTATACAAAAACAAGCTAAAATAGCAAGGAAATGGTCCTAATAAATCAATAATTTCACATATTTATAATATTGAAACCAACAGTAGCCAAAAATCATATATATATAAGACAAAATCATATTTGATAAAAGTCAGTTGCCTTAAGAAAAACACTAAGAGTTACGCGCATAACGTCAACCTGCTCCCATTGTTTGTTGCAAACTGACACCATTTTTAAATTTGCTTCGGACAATGACTTAAGCTTTCGAGCATGTATCATAGATAGCACTAGGTGTCTTTAACATCAATGGCATTGTTATTTAAATGATTAGTTTTCTTAGTAGAAACAATTTTTGTCGAATATGTCATCTTTTAGTTCAATGTCGGGCATTAGTGCTTTTACCTTAATTAAAACAAACAGTATGCCACAAAAAATATACCACACCAAATTTAGTTGAAAAGTAATAAATCATTTGGTTTGAGTCAAGTGCCAGGAGTGATAGGCATGCTCTGTACCTTACAACACAATCTCCGAGATTTAATGAGATTGAAAAACAAGTAAATTATAATAAAGTAATTATAATTAAATTAATATAAAAAGTAAAAAACCTGACAGCAAATTATATATTTTCCATTTTATTGAAATTAAAAATCCAAGTTAAATACAGGATGGGATGGTTTTTAAAGCCCTTCATTTTGAAACCCCACTCAATGGGTTAGGAAGAAAAAACAAATTATATTAAAATAGAGCATCTAAAATTCTGCAGTTTTTTTTTTTTTTGTATCAAGTGTCATTTGTGCTATCAAGGCAAATCTCATACATTAAATTTCAAATTGGTGAAACCGTTAAGAAGTCATGGTGGAATAAAGAAACTCACAAACATATGTACATACATACATGAACCCTGAAACATAACACTCCTTATTTGGGCAGTAGTGTAAAAAGAGTGGTTTTTATCCAACAATGGAAAAAATATGTTCAACCTGAAGTGTACCTGGTGATTTTATTTACACCTAACGTTATCATAAATCCATTAATGTAACTTCAGTATTTGTTGTAAAGATAAGATACCCGATCTAAGATAAACATCATTTACATGTCAGCACATTTATTAACTTTTTAAAAACTAATATGTATTATATGAGCTATATCCGGTAAATATTACGCGAGTCCTAGCCGTTTACTAAATAATAATTATGGACAAAACTCGCGAAAGTTTTTTAGCTCAAAAAGTAATATGTGTCAAAAGTTTGTTAAGTTCTTTTTTTAATCTGTATTAGATGTACACGTTGCCCATGTGATTGTTAAGCGTCACCATCCTCAATAATAATAACAAACATAAAAAAATAATTAAATTCATATTATAAAAATAAACACTTAATAAATATATCTAGTGACAATTCCGTCTAATTTTCCTGTTAAGCGGAAGTGACGTCATAAACGCCACATAGACAAAACGGAAGAATTGTCGACGCGTTTCGATTCTACATAAAGCATCCTCAGGAGGTCTTGACGCTTTGAGCGATTGTATATTATTAAATTAATGTTTTTCTTAAAATATTTGTTATTATTACCTATGTATTTCCGCAATGTAACGCCTGAATCTGTTCATTGTCCCATCCTGATTCTGCTCGTCACTTTAAGACGTTAGTTGTTATGTCTTGTTCACCCAGTAATTGTTCTTGCTACAGTGTCCTTCAGGCCAGATACAATAATGTTTCCACACTACTGCTTCAAGGCAGAATATCTAACACTGCAGTAGTACATCCCAGGGGTGCAACTCTCACCTCTTATAGTAATAATAACTTAATCTTACTGCTAAATTTTATACCTCCATGTCAATTAAGCAGGCTTTTACAATCGGTAATGGAGTCGCTCAGCGTTTTCATGACGTCAGAACAAATTGTTCACTCTATTCGCGAACTCTGACGTTACCTTTAATACGAAGTATTACTGTTCCAACGACAAATCCGTCATGTTTATCCATCTTAAAAAAGTTACTTTCTAGCAGCGGATTTAAACTTGATTTTGACTGTTTGCCATTAAAATGGGTTTAATTAATGTGTCATTACGTGCAATGTTTTTATTTCTATTATTCTTTAAAATAAATGCAGCAAAATTATTTGATGAAAGAAACTAAAAAATTTACAGACAGCTGTTGAGCAGCATCCAATAAAATGTCGTAAAACTATGGTAAACCCGTTCCATAACATCGTAGTTCGAAACAGTGGGAGCGGGATAACGGAATATAATAAACATCTTGTATCTCGCTTGCACATCCGTGATACATGTTTCATTCGTTCTTTAAGTAGGGTCAAACCAATATTGCTTGACGCGATTGTGGGTCGGTGATAGTTCGTGTCTACGAATGATTATTTTAAGCATGAAATAAAACGCTCCTATTTTATGATGGTTTCGTAAAAGGTGGGAGTTGGCCCCCAGCATTATATTTTGGAGCAGTGATGGCTCAGTAGCTTTGGCTATGGACTGTCGCGCAGCAGGTCCATGGTTTGAATCCCGCCGCGTGCTTGAGCTTCACCGCATGGTGGAAGGGCAAGGGGGCAAGGCCGCCTGGCTAGTGACCACCAAGTAAAAAATCTGTCGCCAAGCACCTAACCGTGTGTTTCGGCAGCAGTCCTTGAGAGCCAGTGAAATTACAGACACATATGATACTTAATAACTGTCTCAAGGTGACGGGTGCAGTTCTACGCGTGACTTAATGCGAAATGCATCTGTTATAGGCAGAGGTTAGTCTGCTTAACATCAGGTGGGCCTCGAGCTTGTTCCATGACAATAACATACAAAAAAACCAAGACAAGCTCTTGCTGAAGAGACCTACTAACTGTTTTTTTTTTACTATATTGCTGTTGACTCTTATAATTCTCTAAATTTAAAATTAACTATATAATGGTAGTTCTCATCACAGTGCAATTTTTGCATTTTGCAAATATGATTTCTAAATTACAATGGTTGGATTTTTTTTATTTGATTTTGTTATCTTATTTGCTTAGCAGGCATTATATTGATTTCTGTGATATAGATGTTTATGAAATAACTCTGCAAGAAATATTTACATGCATAATAATAATAATATCTTTATTCATAAAAAAGTGTACATGGAATCGTTCTTACAAAATTAGCTAGTAAATATATTTGTGCAAGAGTATCTGCTGCTGAACTAGGTTCATCACCCGTGTTTCAGCATACAGCGCTCTTCCCCATACATTGAACTTATCCTAGCAGGTCTAGGTGGTTAATCAATATGAATCTATAATACATTCGTAATTAAAATACGTTACTTTGAACTAAAAATAGTAAAAAATCTATTTCAGGTATTCTATTGCATTATATATCCTTGTATTTTGACTATACCAAAAGTGTACTCATTGTGTTCTTTCATTAATTCTCTTCACTCGGAAACCAACCGCAATGTTAGTCAAATCCACCGATCTGACGCCAGTCAGGTCACAGTTTACGTTGTCCTTAAAGTGTATCCTTTTTATAGATTTCAAAAATCACTTTGAAAGCAATTAGTTTCAAGTTTTAAATAAGCATAATTATTATTGCTAGATAAAATGTGAAAAGCCGATTATAACCTTTTTGCTTCTTCTTCAGCATGGCAATGACACAGAGAGAGTGCGCCTGATGCACAGCGGCTCTAGAGACGTAGAGAATGGCGCTGGCATCGAGCTGAGGGACTCCAATGCCCCACCACCCTGGTCGGATGCTTTGGAGGAAGCACATTATGTTATCACCAGGTGAGAGGTTCTATCGGCTTTTGACGATAGAACGGAACACACCGTGAGGTGCTTGGCGACATATTTTCGGAAAATTATGCCAGGCGGGCTTTCTTTTGCTTTTTTTTAGAAAGCCTTACCACTATTCAATGCTCTAACATAATGCAAATGTGAACCAAATGCAGCCATCATTTAGGGACGAATTTACTTAGCATTTCATGGATCCACCGTGCGGGTGCCGGGTCCATAGCGTTGCAAAGGAAAAGGCCCAAATCAAAGTGCCTGGGACTTGTAACCCAGTGAGTAAAGTTAAGGGGCCCCTTTATGATGTATCAATGCTCCCTTTCACCGCTCGAGCCTCCTCCCCTACCCAACCAAATATGGTAAGATCCTACTAATACCGCCTTGGATACACGTTCTAGGATGGAAGTTACGGTTGTTCTTGACAGGCCAAGGTCCTTTAGTAGGTTGTATAGGGATTTTGCTGGTATAACCCTTGCTCCGACTTCTACAGCATATAAATTAACCACATAACTGTTTTTGGTTAATGCATTTGTTAGGTCATAATATTTGTTTGTTTTTATTGTGTGGTCTTTAGGTATGTTTGTTTCCCACGGCACAGTAAGTTCTATAAGTACTATGCGTTTTAGATTTTTTGAGTACAGAAATATGTAGGGTCTGGAAGACCATTTCATATCCATAATCAATACGAAAATAGTAATTGGAATTTGATATGATTTCAATTGAAGCAGATAAATCGATATAATAATCAGAAAGTAAAGTGAAACAACGAACTGTGTTTTCTTCAATGTTTTTTTTCCCTATCGTAAAAACGGTAATACAAGGTTTTTCAATAGGGATCGGGTATATTTAAATGGTTTTTTTTATTATCCTTAATAGGCTAGCCTTGGTAAGCGATGATGTGGTTAAAGATGTTGAGGCTAACCTAGAATTATTGGCTCTCAAGGACAGTTGCCAAAACATACCGTTAGGTGCTTCGTGACAGATTTTCTACTGAGGGTGTAGCTAGCCAGGCGAACATTCGCAAAATGCCCTTCCACCATGCGGTGAAGCTCAGGCCTACGCGGGCGGTGGGGATCGAACCAGGGACCTGCCACACGGCAGTCCATGGCTATTACCGCTCTCGGCCATTATTGCTTCAATATTCATTTTTTATGGAATACCACATCATTTAAATGACTACTTCGACTTCATATGGTAGCATGAATACGAGAGATCATATCAACTTTTCGACATAATCACATAATGGCAATTATATCTCATTGTAACGCGTGTTATGTTACTCATTAGGTCGTCCGACTTCTTGGATTATTCGCATACCCCAGGAATTTCACATAACCCCACAAAAAATATCTACTCATATATTTGGCTAGCGCGTTAATCTTGTGGTGAGAACAGAACAAGTCAGTGGTGTGTTATAAAGGTTTTCGGTTAACTTTTTTTACTAATATTTAGTGGTGTAAACATGTGTATTTGCAACTCGTTATATAAATTACATTTGCAAGTTTGCAAAGAAAAACCAAAAGATGGGAAGATGACTTCAAGAAAATAGCTGGACCGGTATGGATCCGTTTAGCAAGAGACAGGAATACGTGGAAATCTTTAGAGGAGGTCTTTGTCGACAGACAAGCTGTTCTACACAAACATCCAGTTGCCGATAGTACAAATGCAAGTTAGAATATATTAAATCAATTTAGTTTTTTAGGAAGTATAAATAGTGAATTAATTGTAAGAATAGAAACAGCAATAAAGGTTGTTTTTATTTTAATTATGTTGAAATTTATTTATTTTTATTTATTTATATAAATTGCAGAGTCCGCACAAAGTTGTCAGAGCTAGAGTCGCGGCAGGAGAAGCAGATCCGTCGGCCGACGCTGGACGACAGCGGCGAGCAGCGGCACATCTCGCGGCTGACGGCGGAACTCGCGCGTCTCTTCACTCACGCACACACGCACATAGCTGCCATCAGGCGGCAGGCGGCGCACGGTGAGCCCTTACTCGCCTAGCTAGCCCTCCTATCTATATTGTACACTTAACACAAAACTATCCTCTATCTATATTGTACACTTTACACAAAACTATCCTCTATCTATATTGTACACTTTACACAAAACTATCCTCTATCTATATTGTACACTTTACACAAAACTATCCTCCATCTATATTGTACACTTTACACAAAACTATCCTCTATCTATATTGTACACTTTACACAAAACTATCCTCTATCTACACTCGAGAGCAATGAATCCGGGTCACTTAAAGAATCCTAAAAATCTCGGAAACTAAAAATGCTAGGTTAATGCAATAAATTGTATTTAAGAGACAATGTAATACTCCTTAAATGAAGGTATTAAAACTTCTTAGTTATTGTAAAGTTATATCATAAAAAAATCAAATTTGAAAAAGGGCCACTTTCGAAGATGGAACTACGAAATTACAGCATTTGGTTTTGCTTTTGTTTGTAATCTGTCATTTATGTGGGTACATAAACCATGTTGATAGTGCTCTATATTCATTATTCAAGCTGAAATTATGTCGCTTACGCCTGAAGAATGCACCAGAATACTTACAATGCTGGAAACCGGCCGGAGTCAGCGCGATACAGCCAGGACTGTCGGTGTGTCGCTGTCAACAGTACAAAGAGTTCTCCGACGTTACGAAGAAACTGGTTCTAACCTACGCAGACCAGGAACGGGCAGAACCAGGTGTACCACAGCACGAGAAGACCGATACTTGGTGAACACCATGCTTCGAAATCGCTTTCTCACAGGAACTGAACTCACCAATCAGTTTCGACGCCTCGGAGGAAGTAACCCAAGTGCATGGACAGTAAGACGTCGGCTTGCTGAATCTAACTTAAAACCCCTTAGACCTGCAAACGGCCCTAAACTGGAGCGTGGGCATCGTATTTCGAGACTAAGATATGCCCAGAGCCACGTAAATTGGAGTATTGAAGATTGGTCAAAAGTTATGTTCTCCGACGAATCAAAATTTATGCTCTACAAGCACGATGGAAGACACAGAGTGTATCGAAGACCAGGGGAAAGATTCAAGCAAGCATGCATCGAAGAAAAAGTAGCCTACGGTGGTGGGTCTGTACTTGTGTGGGCCGGAATTTCTTCTGAAAGTCGCACAGAGCTGGTGATCATAGAAAACGGCTCTTTAACTAGCGTAAGATATGTGGAAGAAATCCTCAATGATCACGTTGGTCCATTTATGGTCAATTTAGGTGAGGATGCTATATTTATGCATGACAATGCCCGACCTCATACAGGTAGGATTGTGAATGACTACCTTCAAGAGATGAACATTACTCGTATGGAGTGGCCAGCGCGCAGCCCGGATATCAACCCGATCGAGCATGCTTGGGACGAGCTAGGCAGATGCGTAAAACAACGAAACCCTCCCCCAATCACGCTTCGTGAGCTCAAAATTGCTCTCACAGAGGAATGGGAGAATATTCCCCAAAATCGTATAAGGAACTTGGTGTACAGCATGCCAAACCGCGTAAACGCAGTAATGGAAGCACGAGGAGGCAATACGAAGTATTAAAATTCAAGAAAATCGTAATAAAGTTCAAAAATTTCATGTTTCCTATTTTTGTTTTAAGGAGAGATCAGCAGTTTTTTTCTTTATGTAATTTTGTGTTAATAAAATGTATGGTGACTCATATTTTTTTTACTTTCATTTAAGGAGTATTACATTGTCTATTAAATACAATTTATTGCATTAACCTATCATTTTTAGTTTCCGAGATTTTTAACATTCTTTAAGTGACCCGGATTCATTGCTCTCGAGTGTATATTGTACACTGAACACAAAACTATCCTCTATCTATATTGTACACTGAACACAAAACTATCATCTATCTATATTGTACACTTTACACAAAACTATCCTCTACCTATATTATACACTTTACACAAAACTATTCTCTATCTATATTGTACACTTTACACAAAACTATCCGAGCTGCAGCAGATACAATCCCGTCACTAGGGCATGTAATATCAGGTATCATTTCGATACTGATTAATTAGTTCTCAATATCGGAATTCCGCGTTAATAATCTTTTTATCGTTTTTCACCAAAGGTGCATCAACCATCGCTGCATCTTCCATTCCCACGCAGTCGGATATTGATGGAATTACAGCATCTTTAAATACATACACGTAAATGCTTACCTACATTTCCATTAACATGATAACTAACAAGTAATGCAATAATAAATATCCTCCCTCCACCCGACGTTTTTATTTTATGTACTAGCGGCACGCCCCGGCTTCGCACGGGTATTTAAAAAAAATGAAAAAATATTAATTATTATACATACACATAAACCCTGCCTAATATTTGAGTCAGGTTACTAAGAAAAGAAAATAATAAAGAATGTTTGAAAATAATTATTTTAATGCACTTTTATTTATATTATTTTTTTTGTTCTTATGTTTTTTTGACCCCCCCCTTTTTTTTGTAATAATCTAGCTTTCCGGCCGCGGCTCCGCCCGCTGGTATATCGGTCCTCGCGAAAAATCATTAACCTATTTTTGCGCAGTTGGATAAAAACTATCCTACGTCCTTCCCCGTGTCTCAAACTTTTTCCATACCAAATTTCATCCTAATCGGTCCTGTAGTTTCAGAGCCAATTCAATGCAAACAAACAAACAATCAAATCTTTCTTCTTTATTATATTAGTTTAGAAACACTTACAGGTAATACAATAATCAGCTATTATACAGCTAATACAATAATCAGCTATTATACAGCTAATATAATAATCGTTCGCTTCCAGGCAACAAAACGGAACGGTCTCTCGGCTCCAACGTGGTGTTGGCGCTGGTGACGTCGCTGCAAGAGTTGAGCGTCACGTTCAGGACGGCGCAGGCGCATTATCTCAAGTCGCTGACGTCACGCGAGGAACGGTCCAACGCTTACTTCGACACGCCCAACTTTGAAGAGCTCAGTTTGGACGATAGCGAATTGTTACCAGGTAATTCAGTTGGCATTTTGGACAAACTTAAGATAATGAACAGATTCAGGCGTTAATTTGCGGAAATCCAAATTTAATAATACCATTTTTATTATACATTTGAAGCAATGATGGCCGAGCGGTAATAGCTAGGGACTGCCGCGTCGCAGTACCCTGGTTCGATCCCCACCTCAGGCTTGAGCTTCACCATATGGTGGAAGGGCTTTTTGGGATTGCCCGCCTGGTGGTCGCTAGCCAGGCGGGCAATCCCAAAAAGCCCTTCGACAGATTTCTACTTGAAGGTGGTAGCTAGCCAGGCGGGCATTCGCAAAATGCCCTACCACCATGCTATAACGACTGCCATCCTAAGACAACAACCGGGACCGACGGCTTAACCTGCCCTCCGAAGCACGGAAACGCTCAGTAGTAATGTCACTAGCGGTCACCCATCCAACTCATGACCGCGCGCGACGTTGCTTAACTTTGCTGATCGACCGAGAACAGCTAAGTAAACTTCGCTACGAGCGCTTCAGAATATATTATATATATTTTTTAAGTGTTATTAAAATAATAATTTGATGTTTTCTTAAAATATTTGTTATTATTAGACAAACCTAGTCACACTACGAATATAAAGCTGCGTATCCACCAGATATGTGAAGGAAGATGACCAGTGTGCGAAGAAATAATCCTCCAATAGGAGCGCCGCGTTCCGCGAGGCTAGGGAAATGCAACGATTCTATTGGACGATTTTTTCCTTGCACACCGGTCATCTTCCGTAGTGTGTCAGTATCTCACCTGATGGTAAGTGATGATGTGGTCGAAGACGTTCAGGCTAACCTAGAATTACTGGCTCTCAAGAACAGCTGCCGGAACACACCGTTAGATGTTTTGGCGACAGATTTTCTACTTGAGGGTGGTAGCTAGCCAGGCGGGCATTCGGAAAATACCCTACCACCATGCAAAATGTCGAATTTAAAACGAATTACATAGCGTGAGCGCAGAATGGTATTTTCTATCCACATTTTATGTACAATCATCTCCTTCCAGGCCTAACAAACAACCAAACAGACCTTCTCTTCTCAATGCCGAGCACATCGGGCACACAAAACTTCATCGACGAAGAACAAGGACAATTCCAGAACAGAATCCTCAGCCAACAACAGATGCTACTCATGGAACAAGAGAACACCCAAATGATAGCAGAACGAGAAGAAGAAGTCAACAAGATTGTCCGTTCCATCACAGATCTGAACGATATCTTCAAAGACCTCGGTACGATGGTCCACGAACAAGGTACAGTGTTAGATAGGATTGATTATAATATTGAACAGACACAGGTTCAAGTCCATGAAGGTTACAAGCAGTTGCAGAAAGCGGAGAGATATCAGCGAAAGAATAGAAAGATGCATTGTATCCTCATTTTAGGCGTTGTGCTTATTGTTATGGTGATACTGTTGATTATTGTTAAGAGTTAATACGGTGGATGTTGATAATGAACTTTGATTTAGGTTTGAGATATTGGCCGGAATTTTTACATGCACGACAAACTAATATATTTAAAATTAAATTTAACTAATATAATACAATTTAAAAATCACATATTTTACTTTATTAGTAAAATATGCGATATATAAATTGTATTTACTCTAAAGTCTAAATTGGTATAACACTTAATGACAATTATAAAATTACATTTATTCTATATAATTTCGGGTAATGTAAAGCAGATTAGTCGTGGTGTAAACTGGTGCTAACTATATTGACGAAAAGACATCTGGATTGAGGTGTCGAAAATATAAGAATTTCCTAAATTTAAAATTCTCTAACCATAGTTTAGCATGTTTAGAACTTTCAATAATTTTAACTTTAATCTGTCGCCAAGCACCTAACGGTTTGTTCCGGCAGGTCAGCTGCTTTGAGAGCCAGTAATTCTAGGCTAGCCTGAACAACATCTTCGACCACATCATCACTTACCATCAGGTAAGATAGTGGTCAAACGCTAACCTATCAAGGATAAAAAAAATTGTTCTTATTGTATTCACACTATAGTTCACTTTCTTGTTACACATATAATAGCAATTCTTAATTTAGGATTAGTCTATTCGGCTGTGGGTAATTTTACATCAGCTTAGAGAGTACCAAGGTTTTTAGGATTGTCGTTATGTGTTATACCAATTTTAATTTTAGCGTACGTTTATATTATGTGTACGCTAAAATGAAATCACTTTAATTTTACTTACTTTGTAGTGGATAGCAAAAGAACGGCCATTATCACACTTATTAATAAGGTTAATGTATCTCTTTAGAGCTTTATACAAACTTAATTTTTTTTTAATACTTAGATAAGCTGATTCTTCTGATGATATTAAAACATTACAGATTGCTTGAAAGGTTATAATTTTAACACAATATTTTTTTTTGCCAGAATTTACCGATATCTTTCATAAAATACGCATTATTAGGGATAACTCAAATCAGTCAGAGGGACCACATGACACTTTCGAATATAAAAAGTCATCAAAATCGGTACACCATGTAAAAGAAATTGAGGTAACACATAAAAAACAGTCGAATTTAGAACCTCCTTTTGAAGTCAGTTAAAATATAAACAAGTAACAATGCGCAAGTTCGTAGACAAGAGATTTTTATATGGTTTCAAGTAAATGTAGTGTCACGTCGCGCGCTCTCGATGGGTGTTCGCCTGTTATTGGTCAAAAGCACGTCGCGTCATCTCCATCCAATAACAAGGTAGCGCGATAAGGAAAGAACCTTAACAGTAAATGTTTATGCTTAACGTAATTTAACATGTACAATACTTTGAGAATTATGAATAGATTCAGGCGTTACTTTGCGGAAATCCATATTTGATAATAACAATTATTTTTAGAAAACATCAAATTACTATTTTAACAAAACACTTAAAACATATAAAAATACATCTAGTGACAATTCCGCCTAATTTTCCTGCTAAGCCGACGCGACGTCACAAAAACGCACGAATTTCGATCGTGAGTTAAGACCTCCTGAGGATGCTTCGTATAGAAGCGAAACGCGTCGAAAATTCTTCCAGTTCGGCTGCGTGGCGTTTGTGACGGCGCGTCGGTTTAGCAGGAAAATTAGGCGGAATTGTCACTAGATATATTTTTTAAGTGTTTTATTAAAATATTAATTTGATGAGTCTCAAAATATTTTAGGAAATTTTAATATTGTTAGGTTTGCAATAACGCCTGCTATGCGGATTACATTACAAAATCACAAATATACGATAGGAAAAATTTAAGTCATGTGCGGGATCCCGCACCCGTATATTTGAGATTTTGTAATATTTTAGGAAATTTTATTATTATTACTTTGAGAATTATTTAAAGGTTCCTGGTTTGTCGGTTTTTCGTTATATTATCTTTAATCTCGTCCCCTATAACATTAGATCTAAAAGTATTTTCTGAAACATGTGTGAAACCTCTACTGACCTATTCGAGGATTTAAAGACGTAATGATAAAAATTAAGGGCTGATAGGCGACAACAATAATTGTTAAGAATATTTACCATTCAAAATATGACAAAACCACATTTAGTATAGAGCTCGCTAGGGATACAATAACCTTAACTGAATAGGTAGTGTATCAGTGAATAGTGTATATAAATGACAGAATGTAAAGAAAGTAAAAATTTAATGTATTTAATCTGTTGATAATTGTTGATGAAATGCCTGTAATTTTAAGGTAAAATTAATTAGTAATAACTATTTAAGCGCTCGTGAAGTGCTGACATTTATACCTTATTAGGACTTACATACATGGTAGGTTAACAATCCCTATAGAAAATCCGTCGGCAAGCACCTAACAGTGTTAAACTTGAGAGTCATGTCTCATTCTAGGACGGTTTGTTAACAACGTCGACTATCATCGCTTACCATCATGCGACTTAATGGTCAAAGGCTGTTCGAAATATGAAAAATGATATTTAAATTTGTCCGCACGATACGTATCTATACTCTGGTTTTTAATTCGAGATCAAAAAGGTAAACAAAGAAATGTCAATATATGTCATTGTCAAACTGACTGGTCAGGGGTATTCAATATTTTTTCCGTAACGGCGCTCTCTGCTACGCTAAGTTTCACACATTTTTATTAAATTGAAATAATTCCACACATAACTACCGTATATATATATTTACCTTAGTCGCCTCTTAAAACACCATAGAATTAAAAACCAGAGTATAATTTTTTAAAGCGAAAGCTGACGTTTTGGCGGGAAGCTCAAATATTCTTTGTTTTTTGTTTTTGTTTCTTGATCGTCTAACAATTGTACTTGATCACGTCACGCGATGTTCAGAGAAGAGCTTTCACACAAAATCATGAAAAAAAAAGACATTTCCCTGGGTTTCCACTTTCTATTTGAGACAACGATAACAAATATGCACTTCCGCGTACATATTTATGGCTGATAGGCTAGCCGTTGACCACTATCTCACCTGATGGTAAGTGATGATGTGGTCGAAGATGTTATTCAAATTAACCTAGAATTACTGGCCCTCAAGGACAGCTGTCTGAACACACCGTTAGGTGCTTGGCGACAGATTTTTTACTTGAGGGTTGTAGCTACTAGCTAGCCAGGCGGGCATTCGCATAATGCCCTACTAACATGCAATAGTGCACATGAAATGAGATAAAGATAGCGCGCGCTAATTGAAACATTATTGCGTCATTATCATTTTCAATCGAAACTCTGTTTGGTAAGAACTTAAAAAACATGATTGGCTGTGCTGATAAAAATGTGGTGACAAGTGCTAAATAGCTTTACTTAAACAGGTGTTTAGCTAAATAGTATGTCGCAGTAAAAAAAGAGTAAATATTGATCATATTCTTTAAGGCAGATTACATCATTTAATCACCTACTGATTAAATGTCTACCTACTCTCAGATCAGTACGACGCTAAAACGTGCCTAAAGCGCTTGACTTAGTGTTACTTTTCCTTCGTACAGCTTGCAATATGCTAGCAGCCCACCATTATAGGACTGATGCTGTGTGTTATGGCTGAGTTACTGAATTCATAACCATTATTATGCATATATTTCCTAACAAATGTAAAATATTATTCTGACTATGTAAAACAAGTATATATTACTTTACAAAGTAAAAAACCCGACTGCAAATTAATTATTTTCGATTTTTCGTTCCATGGAACATAAAACTGCAACTTGGAATCGTGGTGCCCTTCATTTTGAAACCCCATTCCATAAGTTTGGAAGCAAAAAAAAACAAAAACTTACAATATGGAATCCAAAATCCGTCTGTTTTTTTATCTATTTTTATGTGCTTACTGTCACTTGCGCTATAAAGACAAATCTAACGATATCGGTTACATTAACATCGGTAAGACCGTTGAAAATGTATGGTGTAATAAAGAAACTCACAATACGTGAACCCTGAAAATATACTCTTCTTTTTTTGGGCAGTCGTAAAACAGTTGCAAAGGTGACTCTATATTACCCTTGTAACTATATTAAAAACTGTCAATTTTTATATCTTTAACACGAGTAGGTGACAAGAAAATTTCAAATTTTGACTGGTGGAGATTTGTGGAGTTGCCAATGATTCGTAATACCGACGTTAGACCTATTTAGCTACTTGTAGTGAGCTCATTAACTTCAGGCGAAGTTCTGAGATTATTAGAGCTAGTGAATAGATTCAGGCGTTACTTTGCGGAAATCCATTTTTAATAATAACAAATATTTTAAAAGTATTTTAAGAATACTTACATCAAATTAAATCAAATTAATTATTTAATAAAACACTTAAAAATCTTTTTAAAAATTATATATATCTAGTGACAATTCCGCCTAATTTCCTGTTAAGCCGGCGTGACGTCACAAACGCCACGCAGCCAAACCGGAAGAGTATTCGACGCGTTTCGCTTCTAAACGAAGCATCCTCAGGAGGTCTTGACTCTACGAGCGCACGATCGAGACTAATCTTAATATTTAGTCTCGATCGTCGAAATTAGGCGGAATTGTCACTACATATATATAATTTTTAAAAAGATTTTTTAAGTGTTTTATTAAATAATTAATTTAATGTTTTCTTAAAATACTTTAAAAATATTTGTTATTATTATTAGAGCTGCCTTTAAATGCACGAGGAGTAGGACAAATATTTCACATTTTCAGTACAGCCAATGATCTTTTCTTCCAGTTGAATTTAAAAAAGTAATGGTAACATTCATATGTAACGTTGTATGTGTAAAATAATTTAAAACGCCATTTAGGTCTATATTGTTGAGCATAAATATGAAGACTAATTAAAAAAAAACTAACAAATTATACAAGGTTATGCCACACGGAGGGGAAAGTACTTTAAATATTGAAAATTGTAGATTTCCCTGAAAGAAGAATTAATTTCATTTAAAAAAATATGTAAGACAGAATCCACATTTTTTCAAATCGACTGCCATGTTTAGGAGTCGAACCTGACAGAAATGTGAAAAATAAAAACATGTATTTTATGGTAAGGATCGAAAAGATTAATCAGAATGATTACTTTTTTATAAAAATCATAGTTTCTTAAATAAAAGGATGCCGTTTAACATTTTTGAGACGTATGTTAATCCTTACTAACTACACCTTTTAGGATATTATAAAGTAAATTTTATAGTTTTTACTTCAACGAGTAATAACATTATAAGGCATTCTTAAAAACTGATTGCATGATTTGCATAAGTAATTTCCGAGCTCTTAAGTTTTTTTTTATTGCATGCTGATATGTAAGCCTTTGACCACGATCTCATCTGATGGTAAGTGATAAGGTGGTCGAAGGTGTTAACAAAATTAACCTAGAATTACTGGCTCTCAAGGACAGCTACCGGAACTCACCGTTAGGAGCTTGGCGACAGATTTCCTACTTGAATCGCTAGCCAGGCGGGCATTCGCAAAATGCCCTTCTACCATGCGGTGAAGCTCAAGCCCGCGCCGGGATTCGAACCATGAACCTGCTGCGCGGCAGTCCATAGCCAATGCCACTGAGCCATCGCTGCATCAAATAAAGTCAGATTTACTCGAAACTACAATAGATGCAGTTAATTAGTTTTTACAGTAAGTCGACGACATATGGTACTTTTTCTCATCATCATCCATCACCACGCGGGTGTAACCGTGGGGCGCAGTTAGTAAAACATATTCACGGCGGTTTTTTTTAATAATATAGTAGCAAGTAGGTAGTTCCGATAAACAAAATATATGATGAAATTGAAATAAAACTCGCACTAAACTTTATACGACCCTCTTGATGTCCTATTTCTTTACACATAAAACGTTACATACAACCTTTTCAAATAACACATAAATGAGTTTTACTTTTACTCGACGAAAGATTAATGAAGTATCTCGAATAATTTTGATTAACATCGACGCTTTGATCGAGTTGCATCAATCGCAAAATGACAGTCACCGCTGAAAGTTTAAAAAACTGTGTTTTACCATTATGTTTTGATGAGGCCTAATGGGTTGGGATAAATGATAGGTACGCGTATATGCACTTATAAATGACTTATCGAATAATACCAATATAGAGAAAAAAATTAGGCAGAGCCCTACATAATGTAGGCTACATGCACGCTAGTCGTAAAAACATTTGTAAGAGATATAGAATGGGATCAACAGGTACACGTTGTGCTGAGTGACTGACCCTATTTAGGCTGCGTATCCACCAGGGTTATGAGGAAGGTGAGCAGCATACGAAGATTAATCCACCAACATGATCATTGTGCTCAGCGAAGGTAGGAAAAGAAAGCGGTTCTATAAATAAAATAGAATATTTATTTATTGCCTCCAAACATTATGCAATTACTACAAATCAAATCAATTGTTTATTTATTATTATATATATTTATTAATTCTTACTTATTAATTAATATTACTAATTTATGAATTATGATATAAATATCCAAGTAAAATATAACAGTAATAACGACTGAAATTTATTTTAAATTGATTACAATGATCTGCCTAGAATAAGTATCTAGTATCAATTCGTCACTGTGTTAAAAAAAGATTAATACTGAATTTATTGTAGTTGATTTTGTAGTGTGTTTTATGTGGATTGTTTCTGCCCATGTCGCTCATTTACCTACATTTCTGGTGGTTAGGGATATATGACGCAGCCTTATTGTGGAATAAGGGCAGGCAACACAACACCTCCGATGTACTTACGAAACATGTCTTATTGAATGCCTTATATTTAAACATCAGTATTTATAATTATTGTGTAAGTAATTCCATAAAAGTTATTGAAAAAAAGGTTAATAAATATTTGGCAAATTATTTATCTTGTTCTATTGACGTCTGTGCACATCGTTTTCTAGTCTTAATAATTTATTATTTATTTGTAAATAATTATCATTAATAATTTATTAAAGAAATAAAATGTGTATATAGTTTTGGTGTTAATGTAATAATGTATGATTGTTTGTATATTTTGTGATGTGTGTGCCAATTTTGCCAATGAAAAATTAAATTATTATTATTGAATATTCTACTAGGTACATTCCTTGACTTGTTTAATTAATGAATTCATTCCTCCCATTTGTAAATTAAGTACAGTCGCCTGCAGTAAGAAGTATACACATTGTAATTTTCAAAATAGTGTCAAAGAGTTCTGTTTTTCTCTATATAATCAGAAGTATCCTAAAATCAAAGAATAAGTTGAATATTTTTACTCATGTTAATGTTAACTTCGATTATTAATAACTTAGCGACATCACATTATTTTGGAAATTACGAAGTGTATACTTTTTATTGCAGGCGACTGTACAATAGCCTTAAAATTTTTAGTTGTTCGGGATACAAAATCTTTATGAAGATATGCGGTCTATTTTATATAATTACAAAATATGATAGACCTTTGTTGCCATGGACGTCCAATGATGTTGCAGTGTTCTAAATTTGTTATGGTGTTGACTTATGAAATTTAACAACAGATAAGCCAGTCTGTAGCAAAGAAAAATAATAATATCTAAGATTAAAAAAACTAAGAAGAATATGAGAAGCTATTGCGTAACCGTATAGCTTCTTTGACTAAAAACCAATATGGCCACTTTGATGCAGCTGATTTAATTATTTCTACAGCATACTATAATTTCTTGTCACATGTAATTAAAAAACAATTAAGTGTAATTAAAAATTCTGCTACTAGGTTTGACGAAGATGATAGGAAAAGTCTACCAAATTTTGAATTTGAATTAAATTGTATTTAATTGAAAAAATAAAAATCGAACTGAACCGAAAAAATATCTTAATATCATTTTTTTACTTGATAAGAGAAGGGTTTTATGTTGGTGCTATACATACATTTCATTTTTGTTTTGTATGTGGTTTTCAAGCATCTTAAAAAGTACTGTATAAGCAGTATCTTCCACTGCTGAACACAGCCTCCCCCAATATGGGGATGTTTGCCATAATCCCCACGCTTGGCAGGCGGCTTGGGGATCGCAGTGCGAGATATCAGTTCCTCAGAAAGTGTTGCTGCCCACCTTCTGATGCGTTACCCTTAGTCGTCTCTTACGACACCCACGGGTAGTAAATAATAAAGTAAGTTTACATATTTTGCAAATTGAGCAATCATATCAATATGCAGTGCAAACCACTCAGAGGGCAATACCTATTATTGAAATTAAATATAAACCGCTTGCCTACCCTTGTATAATAGTTGTCAGGGTTGGAATTGAACTTCGACACATATTCTGACTTGATCTTTTTTTCCCTGTGCTCGTCATATAAATACCTACATCTTGTTATTACTTTTCATAAAGCTATTTTATTTATTAACTATATCAAAAAATCAGGTACCTATCAATATATAATTTAAGTGTGACTGCTAATAGTTATAAATACCCAGATGTACCTATTTATATAAGCTCGGTGGTATTATAATTATTTCAAAGTGTATTTATACCTTTAATTGTAAATATTGTTAAAATGAAAGACGGACATGAATTAAATGAATTTATAGCGCAATATGATTTATTATTATACCTTCCTCTGCCTACCTTATGCATACTACGTTACAGCTGACAGGAGTGATATGTATCCATGACAAGCATAAAAAAGTATGTTGCCTTTAGAAGAGTGCATTGAGTGATGCACAATACTGCCCGCTGTATTACACGTGTAACCACACCGACGACACCGCCGCCGCGCCGGTGTGGTTCGACTTGTGTGACTTCAATTGTGTTGTGTTAGCAGGTAACGTAATAAGTAGGTAATAAGCGATTGCTCGTCTAGCTAGCAACCCCACTTAAATTAGAAAATCTGTCACCAAGCATTTAACGGTGTGTTCGGGCAGCACTCTTTGAGATGTTCCATTTTTAGGTATAGCCTGCCGACATCGTCACCAGCAGTTGTATAATAATAAATAAAAAGTTGCTACTTGGCAAATATGCATAAATAACAAATTAAAATTGTAAAAAATCCGCCGTATTTTCCTGCCAAGCCGATGTAACGTTAGAATCCATGTATCTCCAAAACGGAATTCGACGCATTTGCTTCTGATCGAAGCATCTTCAGACCTCTATCTCTATATTCCTCCGACAGCTGTTCTTGAGAGTCAGTTTCCATTTTAGACCTTTTAACCATCGGCAATTACATGACTTACCATCAGCATATCAGTAGAACAAGAAGACCCAGATGCGACTGGACGTTAACCGTTCTTGTAAAGTCAAGCTTCTTGATATCAGGTTAATTGGCAGAACTCTCATATGGTGGGCGTCCATGTGGGCATAGTGCTAATGAGAAGACAAATTACTAGAAGGCTCTTAGGTAGGCGTTTCACGGTCTTCATTTTCAGTGTTGTCACAGGTTTTACATCACAGTTAGATGATGCCTGTTCGGCGGCTCGTACAAGACTGATGAGTAAACTGCAGTGTTCTGTGATGTGACTTCAAAGTCAGTCTCTCAAATGACTGTAGAATAGCAGCAATCACAGACAGAATAACGTTGATAAATCAAACTGTTGCCAGTCTCATAGGAAACTCGCTCCAGCTGAGGTGAGCTAGATGTAACTTGCTTGATAGCCTGGTAAATGAATGCGAAGAACCTGATGTGTTGTCTGTGCCGACTCTAATATGTATATATATAGCTGTACAAAGCCCCATCGTAGCCCTACACAATCAAATAATGGGTCATCATGTTAATCGTCTGGAGGTCTCACTCGCCAGGGTACAATCTTGCTAGAGCAATTAGATCCGAACTTAACAAATATAAATTGACAAAAAGGTCTATTGCTTGAGAAGAGAATTATTAGGGAGTTAAATAGGAACAAGTATGTAAATAGGTGGTTTTTTCAGTTATGGTATTATAATATTATGTTATTTACTTATCTAATAAATTTATGCTTTATATCCACAGAACTTGTGTAGCAGTGATAACAGTAGACTGCTATGGGTTAGAGCTACTTACCCAATTTTAGGGAATTTTGCGATGCTCGTCTAGATAGCTACCATACAAGCAGAAAATCTGTGGCCTAGCACCTAGCTGTGCATTTCGGCAGCTACTCTTAAGTACCTGTTACCATTCTATGTTAAGCCTGCTTACCACCATCTGTATCATCACTAACCTAACCAATGGGTGAGAGTGGATAAAGACTAGCCAATCTGCTATAAATAGAGAAAAAAAACTGACTATTATTTCCTACAATATTAAATTGAACAATTTTTTTGCTCAAGCCGTTAAAATATTCACATAGGTATTCATCAATATGTCTAATTAAGTAAATTGAACAGTTTATTTTAATTATTTTAGAGCTCTTTTTTTCCCTAAAATTACAAAATCTTGTGTAACTTGTGTGTATTCATACATTTTTTCACATAATTTTTCATGTAAAAAATTTGTGTATTAGTTTCTTTCATTTTTAACTCATTGTCAAAACACCTATAAAGCTGCCTGAACATTCATTAACCGCTGAGGATTGACTGAATATATTCACAAAATAACAATAAATTTCTATTGTTATGAATTAAATACTGATATGTAAGGGTTTTGCCCTATTCACCCCATTTTACACATCCTTCAAAATAGAATTAATCAACATATAGAAATTTTAGGCTAGTCTTGCTTGCAGCTGTCAGTTAATGTATTTGGAGCCACATTTACATGAACCGAGTATACACTGACAGAGTTCACTCAGATGCTGACTATGTTACTTATATTTTTGTCAACAGGGAATGTAGACTCTCGTGGACTCTATGAGAGTATACTCAGATTGTGTAAATGTGGCTTCAGGTAGATATAAGTAAAACATCAAATTGAATTGCACTAAAGAATTATAATTGTCAGTGATTCCAATATACATTCTCTTTTACAAACAAACCTTGGGTGATGAGTAGATTAGCAGAAGTGATCAAAGTATTGAAATAGAAAACAAAATAAAAATAATTTAGACACATTCCAAAAACACTAGTAAAAGTATTACTTTTAAAGTCAGGTACAACATTATCTCTGAGATTTCCATTTAAATTCTCACAAGAATAATTTTCACATATACTTTAGACAACATTTTTCAATTTTAAACTCATCACCCCCTAAACATTGAGACATCAACATTACGCAATCATACAATTACAAAATAAATCAAAAATCACCCCACAATTAGCTAACCTATGAATCTCTATGCTTATTGTAAAATTCATCTAAGTATTTCTTGTAAGCAGGCTGGTTTGGCCATAGGCATGACGCTTGCTGATTTAACGGACTCTGAGTGTTAGGTTCTGCTAGGAGACTCTGTATAGACAGTAAAATTGTGCGTACATCATATAGAGCAGTCCACTTATCTTTTAAGATATCTAAGCATATTAAACCACAAGTATCAACATTAGGGTGGAAACAAGGGGTCACAAATTTAACCACAGGGGGAGCATATGGGTAGGAGTTAGGAAATTCAAGTGATAGTTTATACTTGTGGCCTGCATATACCGTTTCAAGTGGCCCGCTTATGGTTCCAATCCATTTGAAAAGGTTTTCACTCTCAGGGAAAGCTGATATGCCTTTGTCTGCACATCTCATTAGTTCCATTAGTTCTTTTTGAAGTCTGTTGACAAAAATACACACGTAAATAAGACATTGTTCGAAGGTGTGTCGCTATTACTTCTTTTTGAATGACATTAATGTAAAATAGAGGACACGGAGCTAGTCTCAAACATCGATCGGATTGCCTTGAAATTGTATGACTTTAATGTACTCTTTACAACTAAATCAATAGAAATTACAATGAAATTAGTGACGTGACATGCAGTGGCACAAATCCATTGTTTTAAAAGCTGATAAGTGTGGCATTTTAATATAAGTGCCAAAACGAACTTCGAAAACTTCTTCCAATAATTGAAAGCTTTCTGATAGGACATTTGAAGAAATTATTGGCCCTAAAATAAAAGTGTATGGAAGTCGTTAGAAATTTACTCACCGTTTACTCACAGCGTGGTTGTCTTTTAATTTTATAGTATCCTCATTTTGTTTGGCGGGATTTGATGACGATGCGTAGTGCGGGTTAATATTTTGAGCCATTTTAACACGGAATAAATATATGAAATGCCTCCAAAATCACAAAATTTCTGTTGAACGAGACAGTTTTCCAGCTAATTTTAAAAAGCTCAATTTCTATTGGACGTCTTTCAAACTTTTGACAGCTGAATGTAATGGCGGTGAATAACGTATAATAAGCGCCACCTGTAGAGCAAAGTTGATTGCTTCGTGTTTGTGGTCTATTTTTCATTCCCTAGCGCTCAAGCCATACAGACAGATTACAGAGACGGTATACAAGCGCTAGCGGTACTGGGGGTGGAGCGTCCCGGGAGCGGTAAATTTTGTTATATTTGAGTTCGTATGAAACCTGCACTGCTGTTCAAAGGCAAATATTTATTAAAATATTTATATATTAGGGTATTTTGCAATTCAATAGGGCAATGAGGCCAGCATGCTGGGTACGCTGCCAACTGGAAGTGGACTAGAGCATTTGGACTGCCAATGAGTCTGTAATGATGGGATAGGGATCTAAATGCTTTTATTGTAGTAGCTGTAGTGTTGCATATAGCTCGTAGTATTTTGTTACTAAAGGTATAAGGGTTAATAATATACATTATATGTATGAAAAAGTAAAAATAATAGTATTAATTCTAGGTTAGCCTGAACATACCTTCGACCACATCATCACTTACCATCGGGTGAGATATTGGTCAAAGGCCGATCTATCAGGGAAGAAAAAAAACATTTTCTCCGACGTGACCGAGGTGAGAAAACGAACGATAGAGATAGGCTTGCCAGTTTTTAAGACTTCCAAAAAGTAGGAGGTTCTCAATTCGAATGCATGTTTTTTTTGTGTGTGTTACGTTATTACTTCACGAATTATACATTGACTTTGTTGGTTATAACCTTGGAGGTGGTTCCATATAAATTTCATCATAATCGTTGCGTGGTTGTTATGTTATAGTGAATTAACTGAAAAATTTATCTTGCATACTTGGATGATGTAATGTTATTTACTGTTGTTGATGATAAACAATATTCTAGACGAGTGAATGATTTCGTAAGCAGTCTGCATTACAAATAATGAAAGAAAAACTCATTTTTCAATAAACAGTATTGACTTCCAACACTGGAAGGTATGAAATAACTTGTGGAAGTCGGACTATGCTTTGAAAAATATATTTTTCTTTTTTACATTCATATTTTTTCTCTTTTAATGTGAAAATAAGAATACCTATACAAAACATTTTTTTTGCAATAATTTTGAAAATACACTTTTTTACGGAAAACTGACAAACCAGACGCATATATAGACTGAAGTATGCATGTAAATTTGACAAAGTTTGAACACTTGGTCTTTCTGTTCCCGAGTTTCCTTTAAGACCTCCGCTGCACGTTGAGCTTAAACATACCCTCAAACATATACATAGCGATTTATACTAGGTACACGTACGACAAAAATAAAATTATTAAAAGTTTTCTCGTATTTGTCCCGTGACTTCTCAGGAAGTAAGTCCTTTATGACTTCTTGAGCTGTATTTTTAAAGTAATTAAGTAATTCAAACAAAGTGTTTGACACGTCGTCGGGCCAAAAATAATGATATATACATATATGCGATTGAAACCGTTTAAAGTTGTTTAATTACTATGTGTAATAACCGCGAAAACCTAAGACAACATTGTATTTTTTATTTCTGGTATGATATATATAATGATGACCCCATCATTATAAAATCGTCACTTTCACTATAAGATGACATTTTGGGAAAAAAAATGTAAGTATAATTAAAAGCGTACAGTTAAATTATCAATTTGTCGTTAAATTTTAACACAAAATTTAACGACAAAACAAATTGCCAGGCTTTTATTTCGTAGTGCAAAAAAAGGTCCTTTCATTGAAAATCAAATACAAAAAAAACACCTCTTTTTTGCGAATTATTTGATATAAAACCTTTTAGAGATTTCAAGTTTGTATTATTTTATGTTTAAAACTAAAAAAAACAAAAGAACACTACCAAGGCAGGTATGGATTTTCATACAACATTTCTTCACTGCTACAGAGGACAGGAATGTATTTCCGTATACCTTTTCCCGCCGCACATTTATAAGGAAGAAATGACGAACTTTATAACACGTTTTAACGAGCAATGAGACACATTCTGACTGGGTGTGATACAAAAAGATATCAATAAAAAGAGAGGAGTGTTATAATGGTTACTGAACAAATGCAAACCAAAAATCTGAAAGGAAGCGCTTAAAAAATTTGCTTTTTAATAAATGAGTATTCTAAATACATGGCATTTAGCATCTAGACCCTAAAGGCCTTTTTCTAAAGGAACGCCTCAAGTCTTCATATTCTATACCTACAATCTGGAATATTAATTAATGTTCACATATTAAGAAAAAACAAAAAAATTAGGCATCTATCAATCAAAAAGAAAAGTCAAAAGTCAAAATCATTTATTCAATTTAGGCGTCTACGACGCTCTTATGAAGGTCAATTACAAATTTTAGTATTGAAATATTCTACATTGTACTGCCACGTTCAGCAAATAAATTGTATAGAGCCACTGCGAAAAGAACGGGCAAGAAACTTGGGGCCATTCTTTTAAACATCTTTTATAACAATGTGTTACATACTTACTATATAACAGAGTTATTACAATATTTGTTTAAATTATGTAGGTGACAGGCAATAGCTTTGCAGAGGCGGAATTATCTAGGCATTTTTGTCATTTAAATAATCTTTCAGTTCCTAAATAATTACAAACAAAACAAGTATATTGTGGTAAGTAATGGTATATGGAGTGCGTGGCCGACTCACACTGGACTGGTAGTTAAAAATGCATATAAAAACAACACTACTCGGTATTTTTTAAGCGATTTTGCAAACCACCAAATTTTCTACCTCCACTCCGTGCCACTCTACCGACGATGTATTAACTTACCTTTGTGTGGCACGCCCTGGACACCCGAACGCATCGCCTGGCGTAGATTTGCTTTTTCCACTCTACTGCCTCTGTGTGTTCTAGACTTTATTTACTCCACACTTAACCAGAGGTAACATAATATAGCTCGTCTACCCGGCTCCACCCCTACCTAACAAGAACCTTTGTGAAATGATAAAAAGGTAGAACCCAATCCAGATTGTGAGTTGATGAGTTATTAGATTATAAGTTTTCTAGTGAGTTTTAGAACAGCTTGCAATATTTTAATATTGTTATGTTTGGAATAACACCCGCTGATTACATTATAAAATTACAAATATACCATAGGAAAATGTGCGTGTCCCGCACATGACTTAATTTTTTCCTATCGTATATTTGTAATTTTGTTAAGTTTGCAATATTGTTATTTATTCGATAATAAAATTAGTGATCCGTGCAATGTAGCACGGTCTATCTAGTGGCTCTCCGAGCTGTAGACCTCGCGAGTCTGCCCTTGCATAGCTTACAATTGAATAAAGGTGCACTGCGCATGCTAATGAGAGAATGTGTCAAGAAATCCAAAAATATAGATACGTATGTAATGTAAATAATTAATTTTCATGGGCTTATGTCTAAGAAAATCAATGACACGCGGGCCTCAGCGAAGGCTATTTGTATCAGAAATAGGTAGGTAAGTAGTAAATATGCAACTATTTAACATACTTGGCAATATATTTATTTCGTATCAATATACTGGCTACAAAAACATGGAAAATAAATAATTGATTATACGAGAGAGAGAGTAAAAATAGTGATGTCTTAGGTTTTTGCAATTATTACACATAGTACTAAAACAACTTTAAACGGTTTAAATCGTGTATATTTTTCATTATTTTTGTCCCCCGATGTTTCAAACACTTTGCAGTGATCAGGGTCTGAGACCACGATCACAGCAAGGTGCAGCTAGGTCAAGCTAGTGCAGCTAGGCCAGGTTAGCTACCACCCTAAAGTATAAAATCTGTCGCCAAGCACCTAACAGTGTGTTTCGGCAGCAGTCCTTTATAGCCAATAAAATTACAGGCGCATGGCACTTATCAACTGTAAGTCTTAGGGTCACGGGCGCAGTGCATTTCATCACTTGTGACGAACTGCATCTGTTATAGGCAGAGGTGAGTCCGCTTAACATCACGTGGGCTTCAAGCTTGTTCCGCCACAATCATATATAAAAACATTTAAAAAGTTGACGAATAGAATAGAAAACGTAATATTAGTTATAGAATACAGAAATTATTTCGGATTTGGAAGTTATCCGAAATAATTTCTATGTATTTACAGTTGTTACAGATTTGTTTTCTGGTACCCAATATCTTCATTACTGCACTAGAAAAACTTAAGAACATTTAGAAGAACCCTAACTAACACTAATCTACCTTATGAAGCTCTTGAGACCTGCATCAAATGTCCAAATCAGAAGTGTGGTGTACTTTTCGCTGTTTCAGTCCCTAATCCAATATTGCGTAAGAGTTTGGGGTGGGGCTGCCAAGTCTTACCTAATTGAGCTTGAGAGGGCGCAGCGTGCTGTCTTAAAAGTGATGTTTGGTAGGCCTCGTATGTATCTAACGGAAGAACTTTATGCAGAAGCTAAAGTACTCACAGTGAGACAGCTTTTCGTCTTCCGAGTTGCAGCGGCTGCACATACAAACATGCCGGACCCACACCCACAGAGGTTGAGACTACGTTCCAAAAGGATAACTGTTCCGAAGGTTGATACAATGTTTGCTCGCAGACAATACAAGCATTTACACACGATTGCCTACAATGCTATTGCAAAAATATGCGACCTTAAACAGCCACAGGAAAGCAAGAGCAAGAATAAAAACACACCTTCTCTCGCTCTCATACGACCAAACTGAACTTATGGTGAGTAAATATATGACGTATAGCACAAATCCGTGGATTGATGACATTGATGACTCCTTTCTCACAACTGTCAATCTAAGTCTGACTACAAATCATACATGTCTCACCAAACGTCGATAGGCCGTTCTCTCGTGTTCATTCTCCTGCCACATTACATTCCCATAACTGGTCACTGGTTCTTATTTGTCCCTCTCGCACCTGTATAACACACCCGTATCCACCCTTACACACGCTCACACACATTACATACACGCATGACACAACACAATTCCTCATTCTACGTACTCAATCCCACGCAACCATAGTACAATCTTACTAACATTTCAACTCTTTGTCCATATACGTAACTCCTTAAATTAATCTTACAATTGTTTTTAACCAGAATCATTTTCATTTATGGGTATCTGATATTGTTAAAATATAATGAAGTCAATTGATTCTAGAATATGTAAGATTTAAAATGTAATTTCATCCTGTTGTGCCTCATTATATAAGATTTAATTCATAGAGGCTAAAATAGTACTAACACGCTTTACATAAGTTTATATAAATAAATAAATATTAAATGGGTAGGTAATAAATTTCAATTCAATATTAAACGCGCGATATTTCTAAAAATCTAATTCTAAAACCTGGGTTACCGAGAAACAGGCTTCGCCTAGTTTAGGGCCCATTGTTAAATTGTAATAAATGTAGGTACTAAGTAAATATAATTAAGTTACCTCATGTTAGATTTCTAAGTATGTTACTGTACTGATCTGGTAAATAAAAATATTATTATTAATAATGCATGGTGTGGGGTACCGGGCTACAATATTATCATCCCCCCATTTCTAACGTGGGTACCGAACGAGGTGGCTAAGGATAAAATACAGGAAGGTAGACGCCTGCCAGGCGCTGGGATTATGTTACACCTTCCTTTGTTCTGGTGTTTTGAGGAGATCGTGTTTAGCAATGGACAATCCAACTGACACAGTAAAGTTTTTTTAAACAAATCTTATTTGTTCAGGTGACTTACCTGAAGTTACGCAACTGCCCTGTTATACTGAGTAGGTATTATTTCCTTACCAAATATTTAGTTGTTATTTTCGTAGTAGTTACTAACAAACATTCTCAAGTATCTAGTAACAAATATTAGACGTGGTATGATCTAACGCCACTATAGCTAGAATAAATATTAGGAAAAATAGAAAATTAGTGAATCATTATAAGGATCCTCTTCGTCCAGCTTTGGTGTATTTATATAAAATATCTTTCATTTTCCCATATGAACCTAAATGTCTGCTAGGTTCAGGCCTCACTCGTAGGTTATAGATTTATTTAGAATAGATAGTATAATAATAGAAGCAAAACATTGACTCCACTTTCGGTACCGCTTTCACTTTCATTTGAAATCTCATCAGAGCGTGAAATTGAATAAATCTGACGATGGAGTGTTAAATAATATAATACCGTGCTTGTAAATAGAAAAGCGTGGAAGTGTATTTAAGGTGGTGGTGTCATTAGTAGTTTTACTTGTGTTTATCGACAATCAGAGTGAAGTTGTATTGTTTAACAAAATGGTTTCAAAGATTTACAAAGTAAGTAGCATCTATTGATTCTCTTTAAAATTTGTAAACATTATTATTTAACTTGTTTTTATTAACATTTTATTTCAAAACCATATTCATTACTTCATTTATTTTTGTCAGGTGGTGGTAATAGCAAATCTTACTTTTTTTCTTTAAAATAATGTGTCATAATATTCGGCTATATAGTTATGTAAGATGGGTAGCAAACTTTTGTTTGGTGGACACAAAAGTCGAATGGAGCACGGTCGTCTCTAGACCTGGATGGATCAACAGCACAATAATAAATAAAAAAGCTGATAAGCTTTGAGTTAAAAATGAACATCAAATATGTGTAAAGTTTCATTTTATCTTTCATCATGTTATTAAATCCTGTTTTCAAATGTTTTTGCTATACCACATTAGTTTATTACAAGGTCCTAACATATCTATTATGTGATAAGTTATACGTATTACTTCCACTCGTGTCATGCATAGTAGCGTGACATGACGTGTTGCCGTAAAGTAAACTGTGGAGTTACATTCCTATAGATCTGGTATAGACCGTATTCTATTAGACGTAAATTACGTTATTTTCGATAATTTTGAACACATTTTGTGTCTACAAATTTATTATACATTTACTATGAACCATAGACACAAATATAATCAAAAATATCGAAATTTACGCCATGTGGTAAACGCTCATAGTCACGGACATATATATATATAGATCCATGGGTATAGTTCATGGGGCCTCCCGGGCTATAAGAGGGCCTCCCCTCGCCCAAAACCCGGTGGAGCTGGACGTCCGCTTAGCGATAGTCAGAATTTATGTCCTCACTATAAAAAAAAAATAGTTCAGGGACATATTGATTTCAAAGGGTGCTTACCATTTGAAGTTAGATTCGCTAAAAACGCTAAAAACGATCACACTCCCAAAAAGTTGTTCCACATGGGTCTTGGCGTTATTTTCGCCATAAACGCTACATCTAGTGTCAAAAGTGACAGAAGTGGCAATATTTAGTGGCATTCTTAGCGTTCTTATGCTTTTTTTATGCCTGATAGTTTCGCCTTTGACCACTAGGTATCTCACCTGATGGTAAGTGATAATGTGGTCGAAGATGTTGTTCAGGCTAACCTAGAAGTACTGGCTCTCAAGGACAGCTGAACACACCGTTAGGTGCTTGGCGACAGATTTTCTACTTGTGGGTGGTAGCTAGCCAGGCGGGCATTCGCAAAATGCCCTACCACCATGCAATCCTAAATGGAACAGGGGAGAACAGTTACAAACGATCACAGTGATCTCAACCATATGCGCCTATGGTGAATAATGGTGAGTAATGTGATCAAAATTATCGAAAATAACGTTATTAGCGTCAAATGGAATATACCCATAGATCCATGGTATAGTTAATTATTGTCTGTGGTTATATCAGTTATATAGTTGTCATTGTCAAAGTCAACCTCATCAGCAAAACCTGACAACTCTTTGCAGTGTTGCCGTTATAGTCGAGTTGGCGCTAGATCTAGTGCAATTTGCGCTTTTTTTCTCATAACTACGCGCTAAAAATATCTAGTGGAATCTGGTGAAAAATTTGATATTAGTTAACAAGCCAAAATTAATGAAATATAAACACAGTGGTGAGGAATCGAACTAATCAATTCAACATTGAGAAATGTAAGCTTACATATCTCATTGTTCATAATGCTAACGCGTAACCAGATGACCGCTGAAACAATGAACTTATTGATAATGATACAAATCGTATAGCAAAGCGTCAAGAAATGTGACCTAACTGAAAATGTCTTCGATAAAGTAACCAACGCTTTGAACATAGAAACAGTAGCTTGATCAGGCCCACCACCGGCATCTGGGCGTGATGATGAATTTTAAGATGTAGTGGAATTGGTTAATTTAGTTGGTTTTGGTACCGTAATATAAGTTAAATATATGAAAAAGTATTTATTGTAATTTTTCACATTTTGTTTAGCGAATCTAGTGCTTTAGCAACTTATTGAGCAATTGATTTTAGGGTGCGTTTCATTTGAGTGAGATTCGCTAAAAACGCTAAAAACGATCACACTCCCAAAAAGTTTTCCACATGGGTCTTGTCGTTATTTTCGCCTTAAACGCTACATCTAATGTCAAAAGTGACAGAAGTTGCAAGTTTTAGTGGCATTCTTAGCGTTCTTATCCAAAAATGGAACGGGGATGACAGTTACAAACGATCACGTGATCACAACCACAGACGCAGAATGTGATCAAAATTATCGAAATTTACGTTCTTAGCGACTAATGGAACAGGCCCTTAGTAGGATACAGCGCATTTTTTAATTAGGAGTATAGTGGATTTTATTTACGTTAAGGGGTAACACTGAATAGTAAAATTTCCTTTGTTGCGTTGTTTGGTGATTGTTTTGCAAGTAAAATTATATTCGTTTCGTTCTATTTTCATACTCTAACTAAAGTTATACTCTAAATTCCTGTTTTACTTTTACTTCAAAGAACATATTCAATATGCCGTCTCTAATCTATTTCGAGAACAATTTAATCACGGATACCAAATACACAGATGTGACATCGCTAAAGTACTTGATAACGCAAAAATATGGTGTTCCCTTCGAAGAATTGTACGCCACGATAAACGGTGAACGAATCCCTGATGACTTAGATCTGAAATTTGTAGATAAAGTGGTGAGAGTATGTCCGCGACTTATCGGTGGAAAAGGTGGTTTCGGATCGATGCTACGAGCCATCGGGGCGCAAATCGAGAAAACAACTAACCGCGAAGCTTGCCGTGACCTCTCTGGACGTAGATTGCGTGATATTAACGAAGAAAAAAGACTAAGAAAGTGGTTAGAAGGGCAGGAAGAGCGTGATCGAGAGGTAATCGAGCGCAAGCAGAAGAAGTTGGAAAGGTTGTTAGCCGAGCCTAAAATTGACGTCAATTTGGCCCCTTCTTACGAAAAGGAGCGGCAAGAGTTGCCCGAGCGCGTAAGTGCTGCTATTGATGCTGGTTGGCAAGCTGCTGGTTCCTCAGAAACAGGTACAAAGCGTAAAATAGACGATAAAGCTAAAGGCAAGAAGAAAGCTAAATTGTGGATAGACGCAGAGTTTTCCGATTGTTCTACATCAAGTGATGATGAAGAAGGTGATGAAGTGAAGTCAAGCTCAAAATCTTCCGAAAAGGTGTCAACAGACAGCGGGAATGAGTCAGATAAAGTGTCAGATAAAAGTGCTAAAATGTGATATTAAAATCTTATTTTAATGATTCTCCTATCGTAAGAAATATTTTAATTAAATGACTTCATTCTCTAATCCCCATTTACTATGATATAAACAGACAAAATTTTTCTTTAGATAACTTATCCTCATGCCCGTAGTTCCCACAGGGGTAGCCTGAGGTGTCTGAACTCAAACATATAACTCAAGCAGGATTATTACATGAAATATCAAAAAACATTTAAACAATTATTATTCAAACCAGAAATTGAGCCATTAATTTCGAGGTTCCAAAGCAATGTGTTAGCACATGAAGAAAGAAAGGAACAGAATGAAAGCTTCACAAATTTAGCCTTCAAACCAGTTCTGCACCTGAGCCTCTGTAAACCATTTTGTCAGTGATTAGTTACGCACACATAGCTATGCATGTAGTAGTGAAGATTTAATTCTGTACTGTTCTTTATTCATGTAGGCTTTAGGCTGCTTGATCAAAGAGACAATTGCAATTTGAAATTTATCAGCCTTTTAAAATAGACTGCATTTCATTGGAGTTTCATAATATTGTATAAAATAGTTTGTTATTACAATGACTGAATCCTTGGTGGCTTTTTACTTCATTTTCCATGAAAGTATCATCAGTGCTTAATTAAAAAAAAATGCTTAGGGATTAATTTAATGAGTTACATTTTATAGTGTAAAATGTTCAATTTAATAAAGATGTCAACACTAATAATGCATTCATTTTTATAGAATTCTGATGATATTTATAAACTATTTTACACTCGCCGCTTAATCGGTTGAACATTGCAGTTTTAGTAAGTCCCTTTTTTGATGATATAACAAATTTTTACTGGGAGTAATATGATGTGATGATGTCGCTGACCACAAGTGGAAAGTTATACCATTTCACTGTGAACAACAGCAGTTTGTGCTGCACAGAACCAAATGCATTCTCTAAGTCTATCCAGCACACCGGTATTTGTCTTTCATGTGTTCTGGCATCTTTTAAACTTTCCGCTAGTAGAGAATTGCGTTTCAGGCATCTGGAAATTCCAGGCAAAAACTCTTTCTGGTGATTGGGCCTGAAATACCTATTATTGATCATAAATTGTGTCATTTAGGTTTGTAAAATTGAGAAAAATATATTTGATATTTAGTTTGTAAGTGCAATCGGCCTAGTATTTTTTGGAAAAGTTACTTCTGCTTTCTTTGGAATGAGGTTTGGTAAAAATTGCTTTTCCGAATGCCACTGGTATTTGCTTGCTTGACCAGATCTTAATGCAGATATTTACAAACCGATGGACACTTTTTATACACTATTTATGGGATACAATCAGGATCTGGATCTGAGTAAGATGTATTTTTTTCATGATTGGTTATTTCCTCCATAGTAGGTGAGGTGATTTTAAACTCAACATGAGGATCATGTGGCCTTTGGTTTGTGGGATCCTCATATGAACTCCCATGCTTGGGCACTTCGTATGTGCTTTTGAAATGGTTGTTAACCTGTTCATTGGTCAAGATAAGCTTTCCACTTCTTTAATTGAAAATGTTTTTTGAGTATTGAAAAGGGTTTTTATCAAAATTAGCCTCATGGTTTGCTCTATTCAAGTTATCGCGATGTTCTGTTATTTGTAATGATATTCCTTGGATTAATTTAAGATTTGATCTTAATGCCCTGGACAGTTGATGACTTAGATGGTTATCGCCCAGGGGCTCGGCATTCCTAAGTTGCTTTATTAACTTTCTTTCTCTCTAATATTGTATTTGATGGCGTAATATGCGAGATTCTGGGAGTATTTCTTACCTACAATATAATTCTTTATATTGAATTGTTTGATTATATTTGTTAGCTACCAGTAAACAAAATTTTAACAGTCTCCCAGGCCCCTCTGACCTTTTCCTCTGCAGCACTATGGACCCGGCTCCTGCACGGTGAATCCATGGAATGATAAATAATTCATCTCTTTGATGGTTTTAGGGGTAATTTATGGATATTTACATTCATGTGTACTGTACTGTATATTAATAAGCTCACAAATACAATAATCATGTAGAAGGGTTACCAAAATGTATACAAGTGCGATAAAACTGGTAACAATTGGAATTTTTCACCACTGGCATGAGTTTTCATGTTAATTGTGTGTAACATTTTTGCCAGAAAAGTAAGCTATAATAGCAATACATATAATATGGATTGAATTGGTATATTATTTGTTTAAAAAATGTAACCTTAATCTGCCTTTATTATAAATATGACAATTCCTTACACTCATGCTTGTACGCTTTGAAGTGAAATCCATTGATACCTTCTTATGATATTAGTTTTTATACTGTCACAGTCATTTGCACTATGCTTAGTTATTGATAGAAATGGGATATTTACATTGTTTTTGATTGATTTTGAGCTGCTTCTTATGATATTTCAACAACCTGTAACCGAAAACCATAAGCACATCTTAAGCCGGGATTCATTTGCGACAATTATGTATGAATCCTCAGAGAAGTACAATGTGCATGGTGCTGCTGGCGATGATCGTGCTGACAGCTGCCAGGCCCCAGGAGTTCGATGATGAAGACGAGAGCTCCCATGCTGGGGACAGGAAAGGTGGGTTGTAGATACTAACGTTTCTTCACCTCTGCGACTTAATTAAAAAATATAGCTAATAACATAGCATCGCACAAATCTGGGCATAGTATAACATTTGCTTCATGGGGGTACCTTTGTCTTGGGAGTTGAGATTAGGTGTGAAGGGCGCTGTAGCAATTGAAATTACTGTGTGAACGACACAGTTTGTTGTGAAGAGCGCAGTGCAGTATCACACTGCAACTTACTTATGGCCAGGAGTGACATCAAACGAAAACAATATGTTTTGTCTACCAAGCCGACCCTAAATCTACAAATGCGGGTAGGCAGATGACGAATACGATATAGCTTTTGACCACTATATACTCACATAATATTGTTCTTTTATGCCTGATAGGTTAGCCTTTGACCATTATCTCACCTGATGGTAAGTGATGATGTGGTCAAAGATGTTGTTGAGCTTAACCTAGAATTACTGGCTCTCAAGGACTGCTGCCAAAACATACCGTTAGGTGCGTAGTGACAGATTTTCTACTTGAGGGTGGTAGCTAGCCAGACGGGTATTCTCAAAATGCCCTACCACCATGCTATAACGACTGCCATCCTAAGACAACAACCGGGACCGACGGCTTAACGTGAGCGAAACGAAGCACATGCACGCTCAGCTCAGTAGTACCTACCTACCTAGTAATGTCACTAGCGGTCACCCATCCAGGTCATGACCGCAGCGGACGTTGCTAAACTTAGCTGATCGGTTGAGACGGCTAAGCAAATTTCGCTCCCACCGCTTCAAAAATTGAGAAGGTTCTCCAAGATTTTAGCAAGCTAATTCTAGAATGAGACCTTCTGGATCTCAAGAACACAGTAAAGTGCTTAGCGACATAATAAAAGCGTAGTAATAATACGCCTCGAATTGAAAATCTCTTTTTGATGGAACCGACACATGATTAAAAATTTTCCTATCATATATTTGTGATTTTTTAATCTCTTTTCGAAGTTAGCAAATTAGAATTGAGTATTTTTTTGTCAACAGATGACGTGTCTCGTGTACAAATAAAGGTGTACCGAGGACCTACCAAGCATGACGGGTACGCACCGTGGGGGTTCTGGGTCAAGCAGCCTTCTGACGAAGACAACTAGTTTAAAATAATTATTAACTTTCATTGTAATTAAATATAAGCACTTTGAATTAAAAATTAGGTAAACTTAGAAGGATATGTACTACGTGAAATTTTAGATTAGGTTTCTCTTGTGACTATTGTTCAGTTTGTTTTTGGCGTGAAGAAGTTAGTCTGTTAACTAGGTACTTCACGCTTCATGGAAATTGGTTCGAATGTCTATCCAAACCAATTTCCATGTTTTAACCAATAAGGTTTAGTATTGTGTAATGTCGCTAGATGGCGTTAGGAATATAAGTTTGTTGATTAGTTTTTAAAACCAAAGAATTCTGTTACATTAAATTGTTGTTGTTATTTGTGTTTTTAAATTACCTATCATTTAATATTATATATAATTCTTATCATTTAATATTAGGTTACGTTGAAGCTACTAATAATAGCGTTAAAGCTAATATTCCTTCTGCCCATTCCAGCTTGAACCTGTTAGTCAAAAATGATCAACCAATAGTTATCATCAGTCATTCATCATCTTCTTTGTGGTAGTGACCAATTCTATATTAAATAATCTATTATTATTAAGAATAACTTACTTCGCGATACACATTACTAATTCCATGATAATTTCATTAAGATGTGTCCAGTCGTGTATATTTTGCTGAACGTGGCAATAAGAAGTACACTGTAGAATATATCAATAGTTTTGTAATTGATTTTCATAATAGCGTAGTAGACGCCTAAATTGAATAAATGACGCCTAAATTGACTTTGAATTTGATTTTGTTGCGTACAGCCGCTGGATGATGATGCTTGAATTCAGCTCAAGACGATAATTTTGTAGGTACTCTAAAAAAAGTGTCTGTGTAAAAGTGAAGTACTAAGGTATTGTTACAAAAAAACGTCCAAATCGATATGAACCGGAAGCCTGTCGTGCTACCCATTCCAATTAACCAGCTCATTCGACCGTTCGTGACAACCACCCCTACAGATACGCGTACAATCGTTAACCGCCACTTTTTACTGATCATTACGTCTCTGAATAACCGTTACTTATCGTATAATATACAGGGTGTCCCAAGAAGTAGTGATATACTGAAGCTGGGAGGTAGAGCACCTAGAGGGCTATCTGAATCACCCCCATGTATGTTCTCAAATAACTGAAATTAAAATGTTGCACTTACCACAATTAGATTAAATTTTTTTGATTGAAGCCTTATGAATAATAAAATGAAATTTTTTAGGGTAGGTACCTGATAGATAGAGCAAGTTTTTAAAATCCAAACGGTAATATTTTTGTGTGATTTTATTTTTTTAAGTGCCCTTGAAGTTGTGAACATACTGGGTAATTTTATCTTTCTTGGTATTTAAATTTCTTTTATTCCATTCAAAGATCTAACGATAGTAAATGTTACCATACTGAATTGGCATATCTATCAGCTTAGCATCTACCGCAATAATTCACGTCATCATAAATAAAAATTTCATCGTACTCGGCGATAGGTGAAAAATTAAAAAAAAGTCATAACTCCGAAAGTACGAAAAATCGCGGAACATACATAGGGGTGATTCAGATAGCCCTCTAGGTCCTCTACCTCCCAGCTTCAGTATATCACTACTTCTTGGGGCAACCTGTATATTTAAGTTTTACGTGGTTAAGTAGTTCGTAAAGGTCGACCGGAAGTTGAATCAGGGCTAGATCTGCGGGGTGCTTGGTCAGAATACCTCCACGTGTGCCTTAATGCTACTGGTCTCTTTCGGATACGTTTTATCCGGGGAGTACAGAAGCGTTTGGGCCGGTGCACCCTGGGCAGCAGTCAATAACTTCTCTATATGGGATCTTGTTGGCTGCTGGCTAAAATTCTGACGTGTAGGTGCTCTCCGCGTGTCCCTATGAAGCTAGCATAGGGCACAGTGGATGAGCAGGCGGTTCATCCGCGGAGGTGGGGTCCCGAGAAGGGACAGCGGACCCGTAGGGTCGGTGGATGGCCGGCCTGCAAGGCTGGCGGCACGACAGGTTTTCCCCTGTCGTGCACGAGGAGGAGCGGCGTCGCTTTTGACGGTGGGCGCGGCAGGGAGGGTCAACTCGGCCACCCTGTCGGGCAAATCTGGAGAGGCAGCTGCCTTTTTACAGCAGCTGCAGCGGACCTTCGGGTCGTGGGATGGCCGGTCTTCAAGGCCGGCGGCGCGGCAGGGAGGGTCAACTCGGCCACCCTGTCGGGCACACTCGGACGGCAGTCGTGTTACAGCGACTGCAGCGGACCTTCGGGTCGTGGGATGGCGGGCCTGCAAGGCTCGCGGCGCGGCAGGGAGGGTCAACTCGGCCACCCTGTCGGGCTCAATGCGACTCCAAATCCCGTTGTTTGGTGCCCGCACAGGGGATGTATAGTCGGGGGGAACCCGGCGACGAGGGCACCACAGGGGACCTCACCCCTTCAAAAAGGAAAACACAACTATGGATAATAAAGCGTTTGTAAAAAATCCCCAGGTGGGTAAATCCCACCCTTCGAAAGAAGGCTGCCCCACCGTATCTGGGGGGGGCAACAACCGCTTCGCGGGCTCCGGCCCGCGCACCGACGACCACAGCAAACGGCAAACGGACTCTGATTCTTCTAAAAACGAGCAACCTGGCAAGATTATGGACCTGGTCCCGTTTTCAAAACGGGAACCCCGAGTGAGACTGGAGCGCATGGACAGCGCCAGACCAGTCACTCCGAGGCTGGACGCCGCAGCAGAGCGAGAGCGCAATCCTCGCGCCACCTCTGCTGCCGCGTCAATGGACGTGTCTGAGGAGGAGGCAGCTGGCGTCTCTTCTGCGTCTGAAACAGGCGCGGGAGTGGCCCCACTGCACGAGATGCTTCGGATTCCGTCTCCGAATTTATCGGAGACGGACTCCGACGCGATGACATGGGAGTCGGTTTCATCGCGCGGCACTCACAAGAGAAGGAAAAGACGAGCGGAGGAGGTCGATGGGGACCTTAGTGACCCCTCACCGTCGCTTAAGGTCCCAACCGCGCAACGCGGTAAAGGACGCGCCAAAGGGAGGGCGCCCACGACCGGTCAGTATGTCGGCCTGGCGAAAGCCAAGGCCGAGCTGAACCGGGCACGGGAAGAGGAGATGCGGCTCGTCGCCGAGCAGGAGCTGGCGGAAGAGCTGCAGCGGAAGAGGGCGGCATCTACGGCTGCCCAGTTTCTGAAGGTACCGGAGCCTCCGGCTACCAGTCTGAGGCTGGGTGACTGCGATGCCGCTCATCTAGAGAAGTTACTTCTGGACTCGGTGGACACCGTCCTAACGGTGGCCACCAAGTCCAAGAATCTAAAGGGGACCTGCGTGAAGGCCCTGAAGGACGCTGCGATGACCATCAAAGCGTCCTTCCAGGAATCGCGGGCCCGCTCGATCCCGGAAGAGATGGCCCTGCTGGTCAAGTCGAACCAGCAGCTGGCGGCGGAGCTAAAAGAGCTCCGTCGCCAAATGGACGAAATGAGGAAGGCTCAGGCTACGGCCCCTGCTCCTCAGCCCCCCATGCCCCTCTTGGGCGACGAGGCGATGCGGAAGGTCATGGTGCAGGTAGGCACCATGATCAACGCTCGCTTCGAGGGCTTGGAGGAGCGGTTGCTGCCTGCGAAAACCCTCAGGCCCCCTCTCGCTGTAGATCGGCGAAGGGAGTCTGGGGTGCAGCCGGTAGCGACCACGAGTCGCGCAGCTGCCCCGGCTAACACCCCGGGGCAAAAGAAGAAGACCGGCCCAAAACCGCAGCCCAAAAACAAGGCTGCGAAGGGCCCCGCACCTGCGCCCGTCGCGCTACTGCCTGCCCCTGCCCCGGTTCCTTTGACCGAGGCGTGGCACGTGGTGGCCAGACGTGGCCTGGAAAAGCGGAGGGACAAGGAAGCGGCGACAAAGGAGCGGGGACTCGCTCGCCCGGCACCAACGCCGAAACCGGTCCCACCTCCACCTCCTCCCGCTAGAAAGAGACCACAGCCGTCCCAGTCCAAACCGAAAGGCACGGCTAAACTCCGCTCCCCCCGGACTGCAGCTGTAGTAATCACACTGCAATTGGGGGCAGCGGAGAAAGGAGTCACCTACGGCGACGTCTTGGCCGAGGCCAAGACGAAGATAAAATTAGGAGAGTTGGGAGTGCCGCCGTTAACCATCCGAACGGCGGCAACTGGGGCTCGGATCCTGGAGGTTCCCGGAACGGACAGTGCCGCGAAAGCGGATGTCCTCGCTGGGAAACTCGAGGAAATATTCGGGGATCGAGCGGAGGTCAAGATCTCCAGGCCGACCACCACCGCTGACATGAGAGTCACCGGCCTGGACGACTCGGCCACCTCCGAGGAGTTGGCGAACGCGCTGGCGTCCCTGGGCGAATGCCCCGTGGCGTCAGTAGCCGTCGGCCCGATACGTCGGGGACCAGCGGGGATGGGGACGGCGTTTGTGCGCTGTCCCGTCTCCGCAGCGAAGAAGGTCGCGGCCAGTGGGCGCGTTCTGGTGGGCTGGGTGTCGGCGCGAGTCGGCATCCTCGACCCCAGGCCGCGTCGCTGTTTCCGCTGCCTCTCGTTGGGCCACGTAGCGGCCCAATGCAACACCGAGGTTGACCGTAGCGACGAGTGCTACCGCTGCGGTCAAAAGGCCCATAAGGCCCGCGACTGCTCTGCCGCCCCCCGCTGCTCACTTTGTGCGGCTGCGGGTAAGCCGGCAGACCACCTCTCCGGGGGCAAGGCATGCGCCAAGCCCCCGTTCAAGTCAGGGGCTCGGCGGAAGGCCGTCGCGACTGAGGCCAAGGCCCAGCCGCGACCGTCTCCCTCGGACAAAGGACGGGAGGATAACATGGAGGTAGGTTAGTATGGCCCTAACCTTCCTCCAGGCGAACGTGAACCACTCCGCCCGCGCCCAGGATTTACTCCTGCAGTGCATGGCGGAGCGGTCCATCAAAGTGGCGGTGGTTGCAGAGCCGTACTCGGTCCCACCCAGGAGTGACTGGGTGGGGGGCCTTGACGGCTTGGTGGCAATCACGACACAGTCGCCGACCCCATCCCCCCCTCTCGTAGGGGTTGCGAGAGGCAGGGGTTTCGTGGCGGCAGGAGTGGGCCCTGTCGTCATCGTGGGTGTTTATCACTCCCCGAACAGGCCCCGTCACGAGCTAGAGGCTCTTCTCGGTGAGGTGGGAACCTTCATAGGTCAGACCCGCCCACGCCCCGTGATCGTCATGGGGGACCTCAACGCCAAATCCTTGGCGTGGGGGTCCCCAAGGACCTGTCCGCGGGGCGTCACAGTGTTGGAGTGGCTGGCCGAGGTGGGCCTCTGCGTCGTGAATACGGGGAGTGAAAACACCTGCGTCCGCCAATGGGGTGGATCGATCGTCGACGTGACGTTTGCCACCCCTGACCTCGCCTGCCAAATTCGCGACTGGCAGGTGTTGGTAGACGAGGAGACGCTCTCCGATCACCGGTATATCCGGTTTAGCGTCTCCCCGTCCTCGGCGGACATGGTGAGGGAGGGAACCGGCGAGATCGGTCCGCGATGGGCCTTGAAGCGTCTCGACGTCGAGTTGCTGCAGGAGGCGGCCCTCGTCGAAGCGTGGAACGGCACTCCTCAGGAGGGTGACCCCGTAGACGTGGATGCGTTCGCGGACGGACTGTGTGCGGCGTTGTCGCGTATCTGCGATGCCGCGATGCCGCGTGCAACAGCCCCACGGTCCAGACGCCAGGTCTACTGGTGGTCAGAGGAGATTGCCGAACTCCGAAGACGCTGCGTACGGAGGCGCCGCCGATACCAGCGGTATCGTAGGCGAAGGCGGCAGGAGACGGAGGTGAGCGAGTCTCTCTATGCCGCCTACCGAGAGGCTTCAATGACCCTTCGCGTGGCCATTGACGAGGCGAAACGGCGATCCTGGCAGGAGCTGCTGGAAGGGCTGGAGCGCGATCCGTGGGGCCGGCCGTACCTATGGGCGCGGCAGAAGCTGCGTCCATGGGCCCCCCCCGTGACCGCCTCGCTCCAACCAGCGATTCTCCAGAGGGTAGTGGGAGGGCTGTTCCCCGGTCCTCCGGGAGACGATTTCTCGCTACCTTTCGCCGCGCCCTCGTCGACCGATCTCGCCGAGGCGGAGGAGGACGAGCCTGCCCCGGTCTCCGAAGGGGAGCTGGGCGCAGCAGTGCTCAGGATGAGGGCCAAGAACACGGCACCCGGGCCAGATGGCATACCGGGCCGTGTGTGGGCTCTCTCCTTGGAGCACCTGGCCCCCGCTCTCAGGGCCCTGTTTGACAGGTGCCTTCGAGAGGGGAAATTCCCCAGGAGATGGAGGAGGGGCAGACTTGTCCTCATACGGAAGGAGGGACGTCCCGAGGACGAGCCTTCGGGTTATCGTCCGATTGTTCTGCTTGACGAGGCGGGTAAGCTGTTGGAGAGGGTGATCGCTGCCCGTCTCGTCAAACACCTCGAGACGTCGGGACCGGACTTGGCGCCCACCCAGTTCGGATTCCGGAGAGGTCGCTCGACGCTGGATGCCATCTCCCGCGTCCGCGATCTCTCTGAGGAGGCGTGCTCCAGTGGCGGCGTGATGTTGGCGGTGTCTTTAGACATCGCCAACGCCTTCAACACGCTGCCCTGGACCACCATACTCGGTGGTCTGGAGTACCACCGAGTGCCGCTGTACCTGCGCCGACTCGTCGGCGATTACCTCTCCTATAGAGAGGTAGTCTTCCCGACGACGAATGGGGAGGGTCGGAGCCCCATGGCGCGCGGCGTCCCTCAGGGGTCTGTTTTAGGGCCCCTGCTGTGGAACGTCGGATACGACTGGGCCCTCCGGGGCGCTGGCCTTCGTGGCGTCGGCGTCGTTTGTTACGCCGACGACACGCTGGTCACCGCCAAGGGGGATACCTACAGGGAGGCGGCAATCCTCGCCACGGCCGGAGTCGCGATGGTCGTGGCCAGGATCAGGAGGCTCGGTCTGGAGGTGGCGCTCCACAAGTCGGAGGCCATTTGTTTTCATGGTCCCCGCAGGGCGCCACCTGCAGACTCATCCATAGTGGTGGGAGGAACTTCCATCCCCGTCAGGACGACGTTGAAGTATCTCGGCGTCGTCCTTGATAGCCGGTGGAAGTTCGAGGCGCACATGCGGCGGCTGTCCCCAAAATTGTTGGGGGCAGCCGGCGCACTTAGTCGCCTCCTCCCCAATATCGGGGGTGGAGAGGGCAGCTGCCGCCGCCTCTATACAGCGGTGGTCAGCTCAATGGCCCTATACGGAGCCCCCATATGGTCCGGGAGGCTCGATCGGCGGGAGACCGCCCTGCTGATTGCAGCTCAACGGACCATGGCTGTGAGAGTGTGCCGGGGGTATCGGACACTCTCACACGAGATGGCATGCGCCCTCGCTGGCCTTCTCCCCTGGGACCTTGAGGCCGAAGTCTTGGCCTCGGTCTACCGCCGCAGAGTGCGAGCGCGGGAGCGGGACGAGCGACCGGCGCCGCGAGAGTTAGCGCATTGGCGCAACAACGCTAGGGCGTTGGCTCTCGCAAGGTGGGAGGGACGACTCCTCGATGGGTCCATTCAAAGGGGGAATAGTAGTCGACGGCTCCTCGATGCTATTCAGCCCGTTCTCCGCGAGTGGATCAATCGGAGACATGGGAGGCTCTCGTTTAGGCTGACGCAGGTGCTCTCGGGACATGGTTGTTTCGGGAGTTACCTGCATCGCATCGCCCGACGAGAAGCCTCCCCGGCCTGCCATCAGTGCGGCTGTGCAGTAGACACTGCCCAGCACGCGCTGGAGGCATGCCCTGGAGAGGACGAACCGCGACAGGCTCTGGTCGCGGTCATTGGGACGGATCTCTCGTTGCCGACCATCCTAGCCAGGATGGTCGCCGATGAGAGATGTTGGGAGGCAGTAGCCTCCTTCTGCGAAACTATTGTTTCGCGGAGGGAGGCGGCGGAGCGTGAGAGGGAGAGAGACCCTCTCTCTCTTCCGCTCCGGAGAGCGCGGACACGGGTGCGGGCTAATCGAGCCCGCACTCCGTCTCCGCTGAGAGGGCCTGGGCCGTCGGATGCGGGGGCATCTGGCGCCCCTCAGAGATAGGTCTTCTCGCGATGTTGATGCCCCCTCCGTGTTCGGGGGGCATCACACGAGGTGGAGGGGTGTTCCTATTGACACCCCTCACCGAGGAGGGCCCGCCACTTTACAGCGGGCAGCGGCGTCGACGGGGGCTGTGGTAAGAATAATGCGGTCCCACGCCCCCCGTCATCAGTCGAAGACGCTGGAACACCGTGGGGTTTTAGACGGTATGGGCGCCTTTAGCCGAGTCCGTCATACCCCGTATGCCCCCCCCGCATACGGCAATGCGTAACAGCATTTCCCCACGCCAAAAAAAAAAAAAAAAAAAAAGGGCTAGATCTGCTGATTAACTTTGGTTTATGCGTTGTAATTTATCAGCGAAAATGTTTGTAAAGAAATGTAATTTGGAATAGGCAATCTTGGTAAAAAGTAAAATGATATTAAAATGATTAGCACGCAGTGCGCAGTTACCACGTTTGTTAACCCTATTAATAAAAAAATAAGCAACTGTCACCTACCTACCTACTCAGGGTAGAAGGGGGCATAAGAGAAAGAAGAGAAGAATCAGAATACAAGTATATTAGAAAAAGGGTCGTGGATTTCAGACAGGTATGGCAAATTTGGCAAGCTTCCTTGTTTGAGGACTTAGCTCCGGTCCGCTAGTATTCGAGTCGATGCTCAGCAGCAGGTCTGCCGTGCAGGGCTCGGCTCCACACCGCCGCGCCGGTAGAAATTCCCAGCAGTCGCTGTTGAGAAGGGTGGCCGCGGTCGGTGCTGGAGGTCAGAGGACGGCCGGAGTTCAGTGGTCGGTAGACGGTCAGCCGTGCACTGGAAGTCGTATACTGCAATCCGTATACTGGCAGTCGGCGTACTACTGAAAGTCGGCGTACTACAGGAACCCTGGAAAGCACATGTGCTCCGGTCATGATGGTCCAGTAAGATTCTGAGCTGGTGGGTCCACTGTCCCTCTGCTGCTGAGCATATAGGGACTCGCAGAGGGCCTTTAGGGATGTGGCCCGCCAGCAAACAAGAGATGCCATAAGGGCCAAAGAGGTAGATGCTGCTGGTGAAGAATTCGCATCCGCTAAGGCTTCCGCTACCGAGCATAAAGGGACTAGCTAGGCCCTTCGCGGATGCGAACCACCAGCCGCTCAGAATGCCAGAAGGGCCAAATAGGTGTGTTGCTGGTAAAGATGCGCACAATCCACGAGGTCCGTTCACTACCGAGCAATAAGGGACTAGCCTAGGTACCTCGTGAATTGCGAGCTACCAGCAACGCCCTTTAAAGTTTGCCAGAAGGGCGTAAAAAGAGAACACAAGTAGTAAGTTGAGAAGCAACAGAAAACACAGAAAAACATATAAATTAAACAAGAGAGAGCAAGTAAGACACATAATAAAATATACAGAAAAATACGATGAGAGTACATACCGAGGTTGAAAAATTAGGTTAGAATTTTGGGTGGTCAAGTACCTATTCACTACAAACTCACTTACCCAGATTTGGGGTTTGTCAGAAGATTAGAAATCGAAAGATTTATATTTTAGAACTGGAAAATCAACGCTGTGATTTCAATAGTATGAGTGGTGCGCGTTGAGTGGCTGGTAGCAAAGTGACGCCAATAATATCTCAGGAAGAACATCCGAGGTTTGCAGGAAGTCTCTTGTCCGTTCCATGACCTTATTTGGTAATGCACTCATGCCTCATAGCCGTTAGAGTCGTCAATCCAATCACTACACTGTATTTTAAATTATTTTCAAAAGATAAACGTTCGTCTATCGGAAGCTTAAAAATATATCGTGGTATTTTTTTCTGACAGACTGGATTGACAGTTGTTTAACTGTCACGATATGAGTCGAATTGACGAGTACTTACTATCAAATGTTTTATATTTTTGGAACCATATTTTTATTATTATACAGTCCAAATAATGTTTAGTATTTATTTTAACGTTTAAATAATTATTTAGAATGCTGATGTATTCTAAAAAGTTATAAGTACCATGGCGACATCTATCATCTTGTGTAGAAAGTTTCTTCTATCATAGGCTATCTGAGATTTTAGATTGTGATATGCGCCCACTATCGGTGAGTCGCTGAACTACCTCAGCGCGCAGCAAAGGTAGTTAGGTTTATAGATTTAAAGGGCGCTTTCAACGTTCAGATGGAATTTAGATAGTCGTTTGTGCGTTTGACTACGGATGGCGCTGATTTTAATTAATTTAGTTAAATTTTAGTTATTAAGATAACCGATTTTTTTAGATCGGTTATACAACGTTCCACTATTTCACTCGCGCAGACGATGATGAAAATTGATGATGCTGAATAATATCCTTTATGATAATTATAATGATTATTTTTACGTGCAGGTGTGACAAATATATACACTGACATCCTCACTCACACACAAATTTACACATTTTTAGGGTTCTGTACCTCAAAAGGAAAAAAAACGGAACCCTAATAAGATAATTTTGTTGTCCGTCTGTCTGTCAGTCAAGACCCTTTTTCTCGTGAACGCGTGGCGGTATCAAGCTGAAATTCATATCAAATTACTCAGATCTACTGTTCCTTGTAGATATTAAAAAGCAAACTTCTAAGCCAACCCAACAGCTGTATCTTTAGCCGTTTATGTCCAAATTTTCGACATTCACAAGGGAATCAAAACCTGCAGGGTACTTAATTCCCGTGAACTTAGAATCTTGAAATTTGGTACGAAGCAACGTCTTATAGCACACATGAAGGAAACATTGTGAAAAGCACAAATTTTTTGTTTCATCATATACTTACAATATTGCTTACAAACAATGACTAAAGAAAACTTTCAGCATTTCATAGTTTTCGAATAGAAATAAATAATGTAAATACACATATCAAAATACATACAGCGGTTCTATAAGGATGTATATACAGGGTGCCCGGTAATGAATGGATAACCTTAAATTGGTGTGTTCCCGCTGTCCCCATTGACTTATCCCCATTGATGGGGACAACGAGACGATAGCTTTTTTTCTTCCCGTTGTCCCCATTGGCCTGGCCCATTGATGGGGACAGCGAGACGATTTTATTTGTCTTCCCATTGTCCCCATTGTGTGTCCCCATTAATGGGGACGGCAAGAAGTCGGTAATTTTATTCCCGTTGTCCCCATTAATTGACTGATCACTTTTAATAACAAAGAATTAGGTATTTGTATATCTAATGGCCATTCTGAAAAAAAAACAGAACAAAAAAAAATCAAGTAGTACCAAAGTTATGGTCTTTTTAATAAACAAACATATTCATTAGGCCAAAGTTTAAGCATCCATAGCGTAAAAAACAAAGTATGAATACACATGTGACCAATCATTTTAAAATAAAGTGTGCCTAAAGCCGGTTTCAAAATGGTATTTGTTTTATTATTAAAAAAAAAATATTTTTTTGTTCTGTTTTTTTTTTCTGAATGGCCATTAGATATACAAATACCTAATTTAAGGTTAGCCATTCATTACCGGGCATCCTGTATATAGATAATGACACTGTGTACGCTTCTCTGCGTTACTTAATATTCTTCCAGCGCAACTTTCTTCCAACAGCCACTAAAATTGCATTAACTCATCTCTTTTACTTCCAATTCATTTATTTTTCATACTGTGTTTGTTTTGAAATGTGTATTTACATCATTTATTCTCTTATTCGAAAACAATTTTGCATGGTGGTGGTAAGACATTTTGCGAATGCCCGCCTGGCTAGCTACCCTCAAGTAGAAAATCTGTCGCTAAGCACCTAACGGTGTGTTCCGGCAGTTGTCCTTGAGAGCCAGTAATTCTATTTTAGCCTGAACAACATCTTCAACCTTCGATTAAAGGATAACCTATCAAGCATAATAAAAATACAAAAAAACAATGAAAGTTTACTTTACACATTGTTTGTAATATGGAGCAGAAAATTAATCTACGCCAAGATAAACTCTCAATTTTCAAAGCCATAGTCTTTGTGGGATTTAAAATACATTCAACTTTATAACTGTGCGATCCTCATATATGAAAAGGTACACGAGGTATCCAGGAGACTTAGTTCTGTTGCATATGCAGTTCGTAAGATGTGTGTCTATAACTCGTCTAAATATATTTCGCGTATTTCTTAAATTATATCGTACCTATATAATTACGGTGTATTATTGTGTGGGGCTGCAGCTGAGATAGAGGCATCTTTACCTATCTTACAATATATGGCGTCATAAATCCGCAAGTTTGTTTATTTTATTTATTTTTTTGTAACTAGTGTCACTTGCGCTATCAAAACGAATAACGATATCTCGTACATTAAAATCGGTTAAGCCGTTTAGAAGTTATGGTGTTATAAAGGAACTCACAAACATACATACATGAACTCTGAAAACTGTAAAAACGAGAGGGTGTTAAATATTGTAGGTATATTGTCGCCGAGGTGAAGCTATAACCGCAAGTTAGCTTCACATAATAAAATTCTCAACATAAATAATGAACCACGATATGCATGGTGGGTACATGGTCAGTAAATATTTGGTAACAACACGAAATGTTCCAGTGGGATAGATGTTATTATAGCCACACATTACGAAATTAAATGTGTATTTGCTGTCAATAATAATTTAAAAAAAAACTTATTTTGTCTATGTGTTAACGCCTTCTAAGAGAGTAAGCTTACAAAATTAAAATGAAAAGAATAATTTGAACCATGAGCGGATTCCCATCTCTGAGTCAGACATGCTATGCAATCTGATATAGAAGATTTGTTTTGTTATGATAAGAAACAATACTGCAATTAGTTAGACAAAGGATCGAGCCTCTCCTTTCAGTAGCATATCAGGCTATCTACTACCAAACACACCTCGGTGAATGTGCGCAATATAATTTTCTTATTTTTGGTTTCGTTGCTTCACGAATCTCGACCTAAACGTTCTCGTCCCCTTCTATTATAGGACAAGCAAAAGGACTTAAAGCATTACCACCCGTATCTCACGGATTTTCCCAAAATAAGGACGCAATTTCATGTTTCTGCAACCCAGGTATGGAACTCTCAGCCGTCTTCTGATTTTCCTGATGACACAGCAAGGCGTCTTCAACTTCGGTTAGGGTGAATAGATTTCTTCTGGATGTGCTTCAGCCTTGGCCACCTCGTGGCTTACCCGGTGAATTGGTATCCATGATAAGCACATACCCTCAAGTAGAAAGTCTGTCGCCAAGCACCGAAAGGTGTGTTCCGGCAGTAGTCCTTGAGAGCCAGTGAAATTACAGGCACAATGAGACTTAGTAACTATGTCTCAATGTGACGGGCGCAGTGCAATTCGTGACTTGTGATGAAATTGCAACTGTTATAGGCAGAGGTTAGTCCACTTAACATCAGGTGGGCCCCGGGCTTGTTCCGTCACAATAACATAAAAAAAAAGTGGTAGGTCTTTATGATTTGCAAAAAAGTTAATTATGATCATAAGATTAAAATATTTTTTACCGTAGTATCACCTGATCGAAAACGATTACGTGATTGTAGGCGGAACCTCGGGCCGATTGTATGATGTTCCAACGACTTGGGTTTCCTGCATAAGATGTCCAAACTCAACGTAATAATAATGAAATAGACTACTATTAACCGAATAATTTAGCCGAAGACTGAAATGTAGTTTTATTAAAATCTAGTAATGAAATAGATAACATTATTTTAACATAATATGAATATAACAAAGTTACAACGAGAAATACATTTTGTGTTGACTGAATAGCAAATAAAACTCACTTGCTTGAGTTATCGGGCTATGAAACGGGTCAAACCATAACAATGTCAAATGTCAATGAGCGCAAATGTGATCCGTTTTGGTTTGAGCTAAATCGGGATTACAATAAGGAAAATGTGGTAAAATTTGTTAAAAGTATGTCATCATTATTATTTTCTGAAATATATAAGTAGCAACAAATAGAAGGAAGCTTTCAATGAATTTCATGGTATAGGCAATCTGTTGAATATGTTTTGCTGCTAAAATGCTTCCCAAGAATAAAAGTAAAAAAATTACGGTGGTGCCCTTCCACGCATTTTGGGAATGCCCGCCAGTGACCATCATATCTGTCGCCAATCACCTAACAATGTTCCAGCAGCAGTCCTTGAGAGCCAGTAAAATTACAGGCACATGAGACCTAACAACTGTACGTCTCAGTGTGACGGGCCCAAATGCAATTCGTGTTACAGAAATGCATGTGTTATAAGCAGAGGTTAGTCCACTTAACATCAGGTGGGCCTCGTGCTTGTTCCGTCACAATAACATTAAAAAATAAAGTTCCCAATAAAATCGCCAAACACGGCCCTATTATATAGTATTATTAACTTTAACTAATAAACTGTTCCAATCTCTGTAGTCACCGTGATCTCCCGAAAATTGGTGCCAGCTCCGTCTGGATCGTACATACTATTACTGCATCTGTGGCCTGTAGGGGAATTTATTATTCCTTTTATTCAACTGGCGCCACAGTACGTATTACGGCCATAACTATAGAAGTATAGCTGTGGCTGAGACTTGTAGAATTTGCGTTTGTCGCATTTCCTCGGTAACCACTTATTTCGTCAAATACTTGTCTACTTTAACATGCTAGAGCTGTCATTATTTTTTTTATTGCTTATAGGTAATCTTTAGACCATAATCTTACCTAATGGTAGGTGATGATATGGTCGAAGGTGTTAACAGGCTTATTCTAGAATTACTGGCTCTCAAGGACAGCTGCCGGAACACACCGTTAGGTGCTTGGCGACAGATTTTCTGCTTGAGGGTGGAGGCTAGCCAGACGGGCATTCACAAAATGCCCTTCTACCATGCGGTGAAGCTCAAGCTCGCGGCGGGATTCGAACCATGGACCTGCTGCACGGCAGTCCATAGCCAATGCCGTTGAGCCATCACTACTTCACGATAATAGCAAACTATGTAGGAATCAGACGCAGAAATCACCGCCGGATGATCACGTCTGTCCAAATCATTGTCACTGTTCTTGGTCACCTTGACACTGCACTCCTTACTGAGAGGGTATGTTCAGCAGTGGACAATCCGGCTGATATCAACTCAATACAACTCATATCCTAAAAATGTGGTGCTTCCCATTTTTTTATACATTCCTCAATAAAGGCGCCTCATTACCATGGCGCCATGAAAGATGTTCAAAGTCTCTTGTGCCTGTAATTTATTTTTTATTACTTTGCTCGATGTAAATACTCAAAACTATTGAATGGGAGTAAGGGAGCATCAATTAATAGTTCATACTCATGTGTAACACGTGTGTACTTAAGGACGTAAGTAACACCGACCTAGGTATACATGTGTACCCATAAACTATAACCACGCTGTTAAATTGACTATTGTAGTAAATGGGAAAACAAACTCCTAAAATGACGCATCACGATGAGCTAATCTATTGTTATAAATACACTTTTCCTTGTTGACAAGGATCGATACCTATACTATTATTAAACGTATAAGTACCATTGTGTTTTATGGTAATTCGTGTTTCAGTGATATTAAACGTATAAGTACCATTGTGTTTTATGGTAATTCGTGTTCCAGTGATAACTTTTCTTACTACTTCTATGAATTCCTAGTCTTCACTTCTGCTATTTGGTCACTTTCGACTCTTTCATCTCTTTGTGCCACTTGTGTAAACATTTTTTTTAGCTGGTAGGCTAGCCCTTGTCTCTTGAATATTACCTGTTGGTAACTGATGATGTGATCGAGGATGATAAATGGACTAGGACATAATTACTGGCTCGCAAGGACTACTGCCGGAACACACTGTTAAGTGCTTGGCGACAGATTTTCTACTTGAGAGTTGTATCCTCTTGCCTCCACCATGTGGTGAAGCTCAAGCTGGCTGTGGGCATCGAAACGGATCGAACTGGTGACAACAAAACTCTTCGCGGCCATTGATGATATAGTTTTGTAAAATCAAACTTGTGGAAAACGGACATGCTGTCTAAATGCCGTCCTCATTGTAAAATTAGGTGAAACCCCGAACGGCATTATGCCGTATAATTACATAATTATATATTAGAACTTCATTATATATTCAAACTTCTTTAACCTACTCAGATAACTGAATATGTCGTGTGTTAGTTTATCACCACTCACCTCCATGACAATTGGTATTTTAGTAGGATATTGCTGCACATTTGGCTTAAAGTAAGGTCGGTAAGGTACACTACAGACCTTCCTAACCTACTGGTAGTGACTATAAAGTAATACAGAGCATTCCCAAATGCCAAGGGTGTTTGAGAACTTCAAACCGAGTTCTTATGTAATTTACAGATATTTGAATACAGTATTTTGAAAAATTCATCTTTTCAGTGTGAGTTTAAAAAATTAGATATACTTATCCACCAAAAAAGAAAATTGTACCGCTGCTAAACCTGGGCAACGTATGGGTGTTAAGACACTTATACCTACCCTAACGGGAAATAGAGTTATGATGATAGGTAGGTACTTTCTTTAATAAAATAGTCTTTTACTTAACTTATTTGCAACAAAATAAAACAGAATATTACCATTTATTTGCTATAAAACTGTAGGTATGCAAAATAGTATGGTATATTACATTATGCATATAATGTAATTAACCATACTATAGTAGTCATTGCATTGAATACAAGACCTACACTGTATTTATGAGTAAGTAATAATAATTCTTGCTCTTGTACCTTCAAGATAATAAAGAAACCCGTGAACGATGTAATCTATCGGCAGAAGTCAACACAACTGATAGTTATTTTTATCGGTTGATAAAAAAATATTCCATTTTGTGCCAGCTGCGGGCTGACTCATTCCGTGTTACATTTTAGCCGGTGCCGGACGCGCCACACCAAGATATTTCGAACTAAACACAGACCGGTCTATGTTTCTACCAAGCCAGTGCAGTCCACGGACGAGGACAAAAAACAGTTGCAACCTGTTTAGAGCAAAACGTAACTTTAAAAAGTTAAGCAAACGCGCGGGAAACGATGTTTTTGTTGTAAATTTTTATAGTGATGTATTTATAAAGTTTTTGTTTTGATGCGTGAACTTGTATAGTGATTTCTCTAACCTAGAACGTGTAAAAGTGCAAACAATGGATACGTATGACGACATGTGGTCCGTGCATTTAGGTCGCACTTTGTTTACCGACATTTTATTTATTTGTGTTGAAAAAATACCGGCCGCGCGGGCGTCCTGACCTGACGCGACTGGTAATTAATTGTACCTACCATGAATTTACGATTGTTCATACAGCTACATGATTTTTAAAAACATTAGAATGACTACATGAAATGAAAAAAAAACTTTTGCTGATGAAGTAAATGAAATATATGCTTAGCAAAGTAAACTTATGAGTGTATATTGTGTAGTGTTACGTGATGTGCCTGGAATTTAAATATGATACGGAAATTACTTTATCCCTTTAAATACTTGGGTAAGTGTTTTTTTTTTAAGTTGGTACCTAGTCTAGACGTGGTATACTATCTCACCTGATAATGCGAAGATGTTGTTCAGGCTAAACTAGAATTACTTGACCTCAAGGACAGCTGCCGGAACTCACCGTTAAGTGCTTGGCGACAGATTCTCTACTTGAGGCTGGTATTTAATGGCTGGGCTTAATATATCTCCACGCTTGGCATCCCCCAGTTTCTGTAACGTTTGTCGAAGTGTTGCCCAGTTACCAGACTGAATACGCTCATTGGTCACCTATCGCGTCATACAATATCATTGACCAATCAGCGTACATAATTTAGACTGTCAATTAGTCAATGCTTTGGTAAACATTTATTTAACATGGGTCAAAAGAGTCCATTTCATTTTTGTTGAAGGTGCGTCATGTTTTTGCATAATTATTCTTTATGGACTTAGCTGTTTAAAATGGTCATCATGTATTATTTATAACTTCCAAACCGATTTCTAAAGAGGACGAGATCCTCAAGTTAAATGTAAGTTTTGTTGTAGGTTTCTTAACGTTTACTCCGCTTAACATGACCTTATTTTGATTATTCTTTTTTTTTGAGTAGATTATAAAAATAAATAAACTTGGTTCCATATAAATTTTATCAGAATCGGTTGTGTAGATTTTAAGTTATACTTATTTAATTAACCTAAAAATGTTTTTATCATGTGCATACTTGGATATATAAAAAAATACAAGAATACAGTAAGCATCAACAAAATGAGTGAAAAAAATAATAAAAAATAAAACACAACTGTCTGAACTTGATAATGGTACTAAACAATTTCAAAAAACAAAAGCGTGCTCACAAACAATGGAACTAAGAACAAATCACAACAAGACCACATGCCAGGCAACTGACTGGATCAGCTGTTTCTCATCCGCCATCTTGTTAATTAAATCGCTATTCAATGTTTAAACATGGGTGGAACAATGATTAACATTACAGCTACTTTATGCAATAAATAGTGCCTGTTGAACGTTAATTAAAGATTTTCTAATTAAACTACTATTCAATGAATAAGATTTTAATAAGTGTTTATAAGTAAGGGTGTTAGCGTAAGCTTTATTTAAGTGTAGCTTCTGTGGGAATGGGATCCACATATACATGATCTATCCGGAAGACTTAGTTCTGCTGCATATGCAGTTCGTAAGATAAGACAGTTAACAGACGTAGCTACTGCTCGCCTAGTTTATTTCGCGTACTTCCACAGTATTATGTCGTATGGTGTATTTTTAAAGAAATTGATATTTTAACTACCAAGTCTGTATATATTTGAAAATATTATGTATGTTCGTAAAAATTTGAGTAAATTTAAATTAAACAGTGACAATGACGATTACAATACTAGGAATAAAGATAAAATAGCGGTAGGGGTCGGTTTAGATTAGCAAAGACAAATAAAAGGTCCTTCTTAGGTAATTGTGTACGGTTTGATAATAAAGCTCCCAAACATACAAGAACGCTCACATAAGGGATATTAAGTTGCACGTGAAAAACATAGGTATTGATTAAAAAATCCTACTACACAGTAGGTATGTGATTACCAAAGTGACAAAAATGCCTGGACAATTCCGCCTCTGCCAAGCTATCGCCTGTCACCTATATAAATTAAACAAATATTGTAATAACTTTATTATATAGTAAGTATGTAACACATTGTTAAAAGACGTTTAAAAGAGGTTCTTGCCCGTACTTCTCGCAGTGGCTCTATAAAATTTTTTTGCTGAACGTGGCAGTACAATGTAGAATATTTTAATACTAAAGTTTGTGATTGACCTTCATAAGAGCGTCGTAGACGCCTAAATTTAATAAATGATTTTGACTTTTGACTTTGATTTAAACTTTGCAGTATAGCATCAAAATTCACGTGAAGTGTGTTGGAACAAAATATCTTCTAGCTTCATAACTGGCATCGATGATTTACTTTCAAATCATCATTTTATCGACACATTTAATGTTTTCAATCAGTAGTTATATAAGGTTTGTTATAGAACAATGGAGTCCATGTATATTTTTTCTAATTTTCTTCCATATCGGACGGAGAGATTTACGTAACCATTAGGCTGCAGCGTTTGCTGATAAGAACCTTATTACGAAGCTAATCGGCAATCACTGGATTATACTCGTATGTAGGTGTAACAGCACATAATTCAAATACGTACTACGTAGGCAGCTAATCGAACCTATGTAAGCAAGTGCTTTTTATATAAAACATTGCGTCAATATATTTATATTTTTTTAATAGACGAGCAGCATGATGTTATGTCTATTTCACACAGTGTTGAAATGTTTTTGTGTGTTATTTCACTAAATGATCTTGGCAATGAGATTTTATTTGTGGGTAACCAGTTAGCGTGTTTGTTTTTGAATGAATTTCGAGTAGCGACAGTGACTTCTGTCAGCCTGTTCCAGTTATGGACCATTCAGTTACTCAGAAAGGGATGTGCATGTATTAGTCTTGGGTAGAACACGACATAGTTGCAGTCCCGTGTAAATTTTAGCTTGTCTTTCTTTGTATATTGTGCAGGTTGAGTAGATTGTCATTGCTACTAAGAATTTTAATAGTTTCTATTAGGTCTCCACGAAGGTGTGGAGAAGCTTAGCGCGTGGTGTCTATCCTGGTAAGGGATAGGTAGTAGAACATGAGGTACGAGTATCATAGTAGCTTTTTTCTGCATGCTTTCAATCAAATTACTATCTTTCTTGAGGTATGGGCTTCAAACTTGAAATCCATATTCCATAAGAGGTCTTACATATGTTTTGTAGATTTTAGGAAGACTTCTATATTTTGAGAGCCAGTACTTCTAGGTTAGCCTGAACAACATCTTTGACCACATCGTCACTTACCATCAGGTGAGATAGTGGTCAAAGGCTAGCCTATAAGTTATTTTATATATATATATTAATATTAATATTGAATGGATCTACGGATGACATATACAATACAATACAATTATATTATATATAATTTTTATGTCTAGATAATTTTGTAGGTTTGTTGAGTCTATTGTTTTTCCTTCTAGGCTGTAAGAGATTTTGGGGTTAGTGCTACCCAAATGTAGAACACTACACTTTTATATTTTGAGTTGGATCATCCAATTCCTAGTCCAGTCCTATATACAACCAAGATCCCTCTGCAGTCAACCCGATTTAATTTCGTTCTTGAAAAATCTACCATAGTCAGCAAAGAATACTGATTTAGACCTGATGATCTCAACCAGGTTTGTGACAAAAAATCCAAACAGGTGGGCAGACAGCCCTGAATCTTGAGAAACACCACTTAGTACTTGTTTGCATTGCAAAAGGGAAAAAAAAACAAGCTCGTACTGAAATTTTCTATTAGATAGTTCTCAATCCATCGGAGCAGTTTTATTAGGAGGCGATTGTGGGGTACTTTGTCAATATGGTGATTTATGGTTGGCTCCTTTGAGTAAGGTTTGATGATTTAAAATACAAAAGCTTTTACTATTTCCACGGACTTTGATATCAGGTCACTACTTTGGATAGTGATAGCTGGTGAAAACTTTTTATTAGGTACAACGCCGCATGTAGGAATAAAATGATTTGTTTCTACGGTTTGATATTTTTGACTCCAAGATACTTCTATTCATTCTGGATAGTGACTCGCAATTATTGCTTACATTTCTAAATGCTTTGTAATTTCTATTATTTTCATAGTTCCTTTATTTATCCCATAGTGATCTTTTATATATTCTTTTATATTTTTATATATAAATGATCAATGGGACAGGTGCAAGGAACATGATAACTCAATTGACTTTGATGATATTTTAATTGATTTGTAACTTATTATTTTTATTTATTGATAAATATTTTTGAAATTGTATGAATTTTTGAATTAATTGATTATTGTGTTAGTAATTTAATTGTCCAATTAGAAAGTATATTTAATTAATTATAAAATTATTTTTTGTGACATAAATGTAAATGTGTAATTCGTTTTTATGTCAATAAACAATTTGAATTTGAATTTTAATTTATAGGCTTCTATTTTAATAATATTATCAGTGATCCAAGGCGCATTGCGAGCTTTGTATTGTACTTTTCTTTCAGGGGTCTGTTCGTTGTGGTATTAATGCACACAAGACGCCACTAATTATCTACTTCAAAAGTTAGATTAACCATTTCTAGGTTCTGTTTTAAATCTGATTCGTAATTGTCAAAGTCAATGAAAGTCACGTATATACTTCGGCGATGTGTTTTAATTCTGCAATTCTAACATACATTGATCCCTTTTACCAAGGGAAGGTTTATGAGTTACCTTTATGATTGCGTCCACATTCATCAATACAAGGTCAAGTAAGGTTGGTTCACTGCGCAAATAGAATCTTGTAGGATTTTGTACTACCATAGAAAAAATGTTGTCCAGAAAGGCGTTTATGAATAGTTCTTCGGGTCCAGTGAGGTGTTGATCTATAAATCAAATAACAAAAATTATTCATTATAAATTAAAATATAAAATTAATATAAACCTTGGGCAGGATTAGAACCTAGAATTCCTGTGTAGCAGTCGATACTAACAACCAGCTATAATTACTTTTGCGACTTTACTATTAGATATTCCTACTTTGAAAAATAAAATTATATTCAAATTTAAAAACTCTTGTTATCTACAACCATTCTTACCCATATGTACTTCCCTACTTACTAAAACATCCCCGCTTTAACTTGGTGAAGAGTTAGGTTTCCTACAGAATCCAAGTGACGCTGCAGCATCAGGTCAAGGTTACCATGTTATTTGCAGTTTCATTTAAGTAACAGGATACCAAATTTCTAATCAATCTAACCAGTAGAAGCTACATCCCTTCATAAATTTGAAAAAAGTTGATGATCTTCAAACAACAAAACAGATTTTGTCGAATCATAGTTAAGAATAATCTCAATAACGTCCCTTTAAAAAACTTAACCAGAATCGGCAAATCCACTTGGGAGCTACGCTGCCACCCGCGCAAACATACACGGCAAAACGAATAATATCGCATCGGGGTTTATAAATACATAGAAATGACAAAATTACTATGCAATGCTAGTAATAAGTAGTTACTGGTGCTAAGTAGGGACTGGTGTATGCAACCGACTGACTCATAGATTCACTGCCGCCAACGCGAACCATTTTAGTACCGTCGCGTCGTCTAGTCCGTTGACTGGGCAGATGTTATCAGTAGGTTATTGAAACGATTGCTGTTGTGTAACGAATATATTCAATATCTGTAAAAAAAAACTCCCAGTAAACATGCTACTACTACTATAACAGCCGACTCGTCCACTGTTGAACACAGCCTCCCCTATTAAGGAGGTATTTGCCATAATCCCCACGCTTGGCAGGCGGCTTGGGGATCGCACTGTAAGATGGCAGTTCTTTAAAAGGTGCTGCTGCCCACCTTCCAGTATTTTACCCTTAGTCGACACCCACGGGATGATACGGGGAGGTGCAATTCTAACCCGGCACCCCACGGGGAAAAAACACTAACGAATAAATTCATAAATCTGTAAAAATTTACTCCAACTTAAACTGCAACATTGGGTCGATGTGGAAATTCACAATTTCAGACTCTTGCTTAGCGAGGCCTCACATATTTTTTTATATGTTATTGTGACGGAATAAGCTCGAGGCCCACCTGATGTTAAGCGGACTACCCTCTGTCTAGAACAGATGCATTTCGTCATAAGTCACGAATTGAACTGCGCCCGTGACCTTGAGACATAGTTGTTAAGTCTCATGTGCCTGTAATAATAAAGATATTTCCAGCGACCGAAACGCTGCGTTTTAAAAGTGACGATCTCACGAGCATATTTCATTAGAAAAGTTCGTGGAGTTCTATTCAAATATATGCCGCCATTTATATAGAGTGTAATGAGCTCGGAACCACATCGCGAGCATCGGAAAAGGTCAATTGTGTAGATCTTATTTATACGAAAATGGACAACCTTGATGGTTTTTTTTTTTTTTTTTTTTTTTTATGTTATTGTGACGAAACACGCCCGAGGCCCACCTGATGTTAAGTGGACTAACCTCTGCCTATAACAGACTCATTTCGTCAGCGACGAATTGCACTGTGCCCGTCACACTGAGACGTCTAGTTGTTAGGTCTCATTAGCCTGTAATTTTTCTGGCTCTCAAGGACTGCTGCCGGAACACACTGTTAGGTGCTTGGCGACAGATTTTCTACTTGAGGGTGGTCGCTAGCCAGGCGGGCATTCACAAAATGCCCTTCCACCATGCGGTGAAGCTCAAGCTCTGGGCGGGATTCGAACCATGGACCTGCTGCACGGCAGTCCATAGCCAATGCCACTGCTTCAAGATGATGGTGATGAGTCATCCGTGAGCGATGTTCACTCAGGTTGGAACCATTCTCGCTTTACGATGTATTTACTATAGCTACTAACTAAGAGATACATCTGGTGTTGCGCATGTTCGTGGGTGACGGTAATCACTTACCACCAGGTGATACGCCTGTTCGTTTGCCGAAAAAAAAGTTGCCTGCAAAAGTGTATATATACGGTTTTCTTTTTTTTTGCTGAAGTTAAGCCTTCGACCACATTCTCACCTGGTGGTAAGTGATAATGTGGTCGAAGGTATTAACAGGCTTTACCTAGAATTACTGGCTCTCAAGGACAGCTGCCGGAAAACCGTTAGGTGCTTGGCGACAGATTTTCTACTTGAGGGTGGTAGCGAGCCAAGCAGGCATTCGCATAATGCCCTTCCAACCAGGCGTTGACGCTCAAGCCAGCAGCGAGATTCGAGCCATGAACCTACTGAACAAAAGGCCGTATAGCCAATGCCACTGAGTTATCACTGCTTCAAATTCGTTGCAACATTTCTTAACATAAAAAAGGCAAACATCACATGAGGTTCACCTTCTATATTTTTCTGGATAGAGAGGTTTACAAACGTTTCTTTTGTAGTGTTGTGAGGCTTGTATTGTACCCTACACAATAATTATGTGCGTCATCGCTGTGGGTGGATGAAGTCAAAATGCTATAAATAGAACCCCAATTCATTAATAGTTCTGTCGGGGGCTATCTTCACCGTTATCTATATCAACTATACATATGTTTAGGAGCTATAGATAAGGCTATAGGTACGTACTCGTTTAATGACATTGATATTATTAAATGCGAAAGTTTGTGACTGTTGTGTTACTAACAAAAAATATTTCAAAAATATTTTAAGAAATTGTGAAATTTGTATTTTAGAATAATACTTAAAACATATCCAGTGAGCCCGTGGGGTGCCGGGTTAGAATTGCACCTCCCCATATCTTCCCGTGGGTGTCATAAGAGGCGACTTACGGAATGTGGGCAGCAGAGCATTCTAAGGAAGTGCCATCTTACACTGCGATCCTCAAGACGTCTGCCAAGCGTGGGGATTATGGCAAATACTTCAGGAATTCAGGAAGGGATTTCGAAGCAGTGATGGCTCAGTGGCATTTGCTATGGACTGCCGCGCAGCAGGTCCATGGTTCGAATCCCGCCCAGAGCTTGAGCTTCACCGCATGGTGGAAGGGCATTTTGCAAATGCCCGCCTGGCTAGCGACCACCCTCAAGTAGAAAATCTGTCGCCAAACACCTAACGGTGTGTTCCGGCAGCAGTCCTTGAGAGCCAGTGAAATTACAGGCACATGAGACTTAATAACTATGTCTCAAGGTGACGGGCGCAGTGCAATTCGTGACTTGTGACGAAATGCATTTGTTATAGGCAGAGGTTAGTCCGCTTAACATCAGGTGGGCCTCGAGCTTGTCCCGTCACAATAACATAAAAAAAGGGCATTTTGCGAATGCCCGCCTGGCTAGCGACCACCCTCAAGTAGAAAATCTGTCGCCAAGCACCTAACAGTGTGTTCCGGCAGCAGTCCTTGAGAGTCAGTGAAATAACAGGCAAAATGAGACTTAACAGGTATGTCTCAAGGTGATGGGCGCAGTGCAGTTCGTCACTTGTGATGAAATGCATCTGTTATAGGCAGAGGATACCGCTTAACATCAGGTGGGCCTCGCGATTGTTCCATGCGGTTTTACACGAAGCATACTCGGGAGTTCTTGACTGTTTGAGCGCAGGATCGAGAAATTCATTCATTTGTTGACAAACTTCCTATCTATAGAACAGCAGACGCCGGCTCTGCTAAGCTCATCGATCAACCCATTCATGTAAAGGTTAAAAAGTTGAGGTGAGTTCATAACCTCCCTGCCTCACTCCACACTCCAGCCATAGTAGAAAGCTTTATACTATGCTCCAGCCCATAGCACATTATTATTTTGTTTTGTATTTTGTAACAAAACATTTGCACACCGTTTAGGTAAAGTTCTGTTGGAACTGTATTTTAATGCTATAACAACTCTGCAATATTGTACCTAAAACTTTAGCAAATAATTAATATTCATTCATTCATTCATTCATATTCCGCTGAGTATGAGTCAGCCCATCTTACCATGTTGGTTTGGTAATAGACCATTACCTAAATACATTTATGATTTCGGCAGGCGTACTGGTTTAACTCTGTAACTTATCCCATAAGACATTGTACGAGACCAGGTCGAATGCCTTCGAATCACTAGATATGTTTTTGTTATACTTAAAATGTTTTTCTAAAATATTAAATTAATGTTTTGTTAAAATATTTTATATATATTTCATATTGTTAAATATGGATATCCGCAAAGTGACACCTGAATCTATTAATTATGTTTGTTACTCCTTCTCGTTGAAACGGCTGATTCGATTTGGACGAAAGTCGAAACTTTGAAAATAAATAGTTACGATCCTGGATTATATACATAGAATTTTTACCATCACGTTTCATCTTTGCTTACTTAGATGAAATCGGGGCACAGCTAGTAACGTAATATTCAAGTGACTGTCAAGAAGGAAATATGTATGTAATATTGTTAAGGAATATATTTTTCAACACCCTTGCTCGTAAAGTGAGCTTTATTATATCGTTCTTAGGGCCATAAACCGAACTATAACACCCTCGTGCATATTAAACACTAGTGCGTAATAGAATCATCCCTACAAAGTTAAGTTAGTACCTAACTACAAATTAAATGCGAGTAAACAGAGCATTTTCAATTTAACCGGGTAATACAGATTTGTAACATCAAAGAGGTTTATATGTAATCAATCATCACACATTTGCCGCGCACAAAAAAAAAACTTGCGCGTTATTTTCCATAATTTTCGTCTGTTGTTTCGCATTTGTGCAATATATACTCGTATATTTTTTCCTCGCAAGGGTGTTGAAAAAGTGCGTATGAAATTCGTGAGCAACTTAACTCACTGGTATCATAATCTACTAATGTGCTATGCATGGTGGTGGCGCATTTGGCGAATGCACCCCTGCTGCTAGCTACCACTAATAAATCTGCCGTGAAACACCTAACGGTGAGTTCTGACTGCTCTATGACAGCTGCCAGAACCTGCTTACCATCTTTGACGTGGTGAGATGACAGTCTTATGCTTACCAATTCCATCAAATTCCTGCCCTAATCTTAAGAATAACAGCAAGAGTTTTGGAAATGTCGACACGTTGTCGGGTATATAAGGGTGCGCCTTCCCAAAGCCGTGACGTCAGCCATACCACGCCAAAATTTGGCAGACAGATCAATGATGACGGCGCCAGAAAGTCTGTATTTGGAACGCGCCCTGTTGGCGCCGCGTATTGTACTTACTGTTTAGAGTTCCATACATCCGATGACAACTTTTATTTCCGGGAACGGTAAGCAGATACATTTTGGGCCCATGTAATATGCGACAATGCAAGTCTACTACATTCTAAAGTGAATCGAAGGCGCTAAAACACGTCAGCTCCTTATTTTTTTTACCGGCGGTATGTCTTCATAAACAAAATACTAGTCTACGAACTATATACAACACTACAGCTACTACCATAAAAGCATTTAGACAACCTGTAACTCATTGCAGACTCACAGGCAGTCTAAATGCTCCAGCCCACTACCAGTTTGCAGCGTGCTCAGCATGCTGGCTGCATTGTACCGTCGAATTGCAATGCTTATTCGTTGAGACAAATAGGTGCCAGCATAAGAAAATTACAAATATACGATAGGATTTTTTTTAAGTCATGTGTGTCAAGAACCCGCGTCCATCCACCCCTAACGGTTCGTATCCCGCACATGGCTTAAATTTTTCCTATTGTATATTTGTAATTTTGTAATGTAATCCGCACAGCAGGCGTTATTACAAACATAACAATATTTAAAAAAAGGTGCCAGCATTTTGACCACGCGTCACATCGACCAAGCTTGAATAATTAATAACCAAATTCTTCAACATGGATGACTCAGATTGTTAAATATTTCAATTCGAATTAATTAAGTCGGTGTGTGTGAGAGTTGGAAAGAAGTGCTCAATTAGGTGTGGCTAGCTTGTGTGTTTGTGTGTTGTAGAGGTGCAGTACTCCATGCCGGGGCGTCGCGTAGTCACGTTTGGAATATCATGTGTTAAAACTGGCTTCAATGAAGGTACTCTTCAGCGGATAATTACTTGAGAGTATAACGAATATACAGGACGTCCCATGGCGATGCCACATGGAGGGAAAGTACCTAGGTTATTTCTAGATGGAACATTTTACTGAAAGAAGATATTATTTTAATTTATCAATTTAAACTACATTCATAGATATTTAAATAATTGAACTGGGAGTCGAACCCTACTTCCTTTTTTTTCTGAGACTATGTTATTCGGCGAAAAAATATCAGTCTTTCGATCGGTGTGATAAGGCAACAGGATGATATTTTTTCTTGTGTAACGGGTACAAAACCCGGTTCAACCATTGAATAATTAATTATTGAATCGGTAATTATTGAAATATTTATGAAGGCAGTTTAAATTGTTTTTTAAATTCAAATAATGTCTTCTGTAGTAAAATGTTACATCTACAATATTCAAGGTACTTTCCCTAAATGTGGCATATCCGTGGGACATCCTGTATATTTGTTATACTCTCAAATAATTATACGCTGAAGCCTCCCTGTATATGTTGTTAAAAAAGTAAATGCTTTATTTGGATTGAAGCTGTTTTGAAATATTGTTTACAACTACTTGTCTAGAGAGAGAGGGTAAAACATAAACTATACACCCAATTCATATACTTCTAGATTTATTACTAAAGAGCAGGAAAATTTATTTACTTCCAAAAAGCATAATACCATAATATAGCTTAATTGCTTTAATAAATATCGTTTGTAATTAAAAATGCGTTTAATTCAAGAAATCTGTAAGCATTTTGTGAATGCCCGCCTGGCTAGCGACCACCCTCAAGTAGAAAATCTGTCGCCAAGCACCTAACGGTGTGTTCCGGCAGCTGTCCGACCGAATTTGAACACTTAGGACCTGCTTCAGAATGTTCGAGTAAGTTCCGGTTATAATAATCAGAACATAAAATAACTGAATAAAAATAACAGTTAAAATACAGCGCGTTTCAAGCTTTAACCGCTGGATAGGCTAAATCGATGACTGTGAAACGCATAAAAGTGTTTTATTTATTAAATATCTTCTGGGTAGTATAACCGGCACTTCTCGAACATTCTGAAACTGGCCCTTAGTATTTAAAATATGACGAAATGGTAATCGCAATTCTTGGCCGATCATGTCTAGTAAGTATTACGTAGGTGAGTGAAGTGTAAATACATCTTCAGTATGCATAATTGTAAAAAGAGATTTTTTATTGTTCTTTTAACTTATTTGACTTCTATTAAGTACATAAAAGTATGAAATAACTTGTCCATGGAACATAACAACATGAGCTCAGAATGTTTTGAATCAGCATAGTAAAGACTTCAACAAGTTCATACCTCAACAGATCAGACTTGGAAGTATTTTATTAATAGTATATTTTGTGTATAACTTAGGCTGTTTGTACACATAAAAATATATACAATCGGTACAAAAAAGCTGTAGTTGACCTAGACCCAGGGCTGTGACCTCCTAACCTCATTACCTCATGACCCCATGAAATCCTTTGTATGACGAAACTAAGTTTGAAAGGTTGCGCATATACTATCCCTGACGCGAGGGTACACGAGTACAGAAAGTAGAGACAATTAGCATATCACTACTACTCTACAGACCTTTCCACTGTCAAAGCGGTAAACCCATTTTCATCACCTGTCATGATACCTATTATAGAGAGCCAATGACAGTCCTTCGTAAAACGTGGTTATCAGTTTACAGCACTCGATACGCAGTCGTTCAACCTACAGATGATAATTTGCACATGTCATATTTCAATGCCAAATACAGTACGAATTTGCTGAAAAGTATTTTTTTGTCAGTTTCAATTAGTTGTCGTACTGTATCAATATTGGATTCTGTAACTGCAGTTGCCGCTGACCTTCACGTACATTGTCATGGTGACGATAGCCTCCATACCACGAATACACAGAGCCACGATTGGTGCCCGTCACAAAATTATACCGTGGCTATGTAAGTTCTGTACTATAGTATGGCCTGCTTCTCTAGGGAAATTTGACAGATGTCACGAACAAAGCTTTCACATAACAAAAAAAAGTATATACGCGCGATGGTAGGTATTCGTTCATTCGAGTCTTGCATTCCATTTTTCAAAGATATTGGTGTCATGATGCTAACTTGCATATACAATTTCGAAATATCATTATTTGAATATGCCAATTGAAGTCTGGCAACTCTCTTGTGAAAGCGAAAATCGTAAAAAAATCATTAAGGGAAAAATTTCACGATTTAAATTAATTGTGTTAACAACACGCAATTTTGTAAACGACGCTAGAATGAGAAAACAAATGACAGTCTGTCAAATTAAAAAGTAACATGTTTCTAGAGAGTTATGTTTTCGAATTCCGTAATTTTTTTTCTTTTGTAAGTGGACAGTTCCAAGTAAATTCAGTATGCCCCGCATATGTGTACTTGAATAAAATGTGAGTTGCGTCACCGTTAACAAGTTGATAAAGCAATTGAAAATATTCTTGTATCTAGGTGAATTGTTGTTGAATATAAATGTGGGTACGCCCCTTCGAACAATGACTCGTCACACGCACGTCCTCCGTGCGGCGGCAGGGGGAACACGCAGGGGTAGTCACAGAACTAATTATATTAAGTAGATGACGCAAGCTTCTAACTGTATGAATACCAAGTGAAATCTAGTAAAGTGCACTTAAATATTACTTAATAAAATGTTAAGACTGGAGGGAAGTCTTCGAATGAAAAACAAAAAGAGAGAACGGTTCTACCCCCCTAAACAATCACCGATTTTGATGATTTTTGTAAATGTTATAGATGTTATCAATAGCCAGGTTTATAGGCTTTGATTTTTATCATTATATTAAAGGAATTTGAATAAATGGGTATTTAAATACCGCTATTTTGTCAAAACTTGTATCTCTAGTTTGTGAATTATTTATTGGAAAAATAATGATAAATAAAGAAAAAAGAAAACCTATGAACCTAGTTTATTCTATCATATATCAGTTATAAAATAAGACCAAAATGTTCAGATTTGATTAACGTTTACTATAGGAGAAAAGTTTTCTCCCAGAACGTAAATTATGCTCAAATACTAAGTCAAAACTTGAAGAAGCTGCAATTGTACTTATCGCACTATTCTGTTCGGGCGTTTAGCGGCGAGACAGCATCACTTTGTAATACTACCTATTTTTCTGTAGGAGCTTCTCTTCCCGTTCCTCTTAAACAATTTCTTAATAATGGCTTCCATCACTGAAAAATTTAAATCGTAATTTGGGTTTATTCTGTGGATGATTGGTATTTTTCCAGTTGTTTTGATTGAAAATACAATCTAATAAACCAAGTTTGGTTAAATTATGATATGTTTATATGACATTTTTTTACCTGTTTTTTAGTTAATCGAGTATTATTAGAATATCTAATTTTCTTGCGCATTCAATTGTTGTATTTGTGATTACTGATTATCTTTATTGGCCTTGGTGTTTTATATGTTATGTTATGATTTTATAAACGCAGTAAGAAATCCTTAAAAAAAAATATGGGACATTTAAAATATGACCTTTGAACCAACAGCAACTGTTGCTTTTAAGCCTACGAAACAAAAAAGATATAAAAATAAATTAACAGAGTAATCTCGTAACAAACATGCGAAAAAAAAATATAGCTGATTAAGAACCTCCTTTTTGAAGTCAGTTAAAAAAGAGAATGTTTTAAGAGCATAGAATTTTTTGACGATTAATACTTATTACTTAGCGCCGAAATAAATAAAAATACTTTAGAGCTGTCAAGGGACACCCTGATGGCAGGAAGTTCCTTTCGATTAATTAGTGAAAGAATTGTATTTTTTTTCTAAGTTATAATAATATATTTATTTATTATTAACTAGCAATCGGCCCCGGCTTTGCACGGGTATTAAAAAAAAATTATACACTCACATAAACCCTTCTATTTGAGTCAGGTTACTAAGAAAAGAAAATAATAAAGAATGTTTGAATATAATTATTTTAAAGAACTTTTATTTAAGTGTTTACTTTTTTGTTCTTATGTATTTTTATCGCGCAATATCATGAACCTCTTTTTGCGCAGTTGGATAAAAACTATCCTAGGTCCTTTCTCGTGTCTCAAACTATTTCCATACCAAATTTCATCCTAATCGGTCCAGTAGATCGGTTATCGCGCAAACCATTAACCTCTTTTTGCGCAGTTGGATAAAAACTATTTTATATCCTTCCCCGTGTCTCAAACTATTTCCATACCAAAGTTCATCCTAATCGGTCCAGTAGATCGGTTATCACGCAATATCATTAACCTCTTTTTGCGCAGTTGGATAAAAACTGTCTTATGTCCTTCCCCGTGTCTCAAACTATTTCCATACCAAATTTTAGAGCCTATTCAATGCAAACAAACAAACAAAACGTTTTACAACTACAGCAAAAAGGGTCGTTACAACTTTTGGTCTTAATTTTTCCGTGTAGCCTCCTTTCGCAACGCGCGATAAGGAACTTCGTTCCAAAAAGGTCGGTAAACTTTTCCTATAGGAGGGCCTCAAACGTTACCAATAACACATTAAAAAAAGTATTTATCAGTATAAAACATAGTTAACAATAAGAAGCTAATGCAATTTGTATCGATTTTTTATATTTTTATATAAGTACCTACAGCCCGTATTTGACTTGCAGGTTTTTGAATGTCAGTTTGTAATTTCGACGTAGAAATGCGCGGTAATCTGATGGCCGAGCAGTAATAGCTATGAACTGCCGTGTCGCAGGTCCGTAGTTCGATCCCCACCGCCGCATGGCCGAGCAGTAATAGCTATGAACTGCCGTGTCGCAGGTCCGTAGTTCGATCCCCACCGCCGCGGGCTTGAGCTTCACCGCATGGTGAAAGGGCATTTTGCGATTGCCCGCCCGGCTAGCTACGACCCTCAAGTAGAAAATCTGTCGCCAAGCACCTAAAAGTGTGTTCCGGCAGCTTTCCTTGAGAGCCAAAATTACAGGCACTTCAGTCTTAACAACTGTATGTCTCAGGGTGATGGGTGTACTTGTGACGAAATGCATCTGTTACATAGGCAGAGGTTAGTCCGCTTAACATCAGCCTCGTGTTTGTTCTGTCACAACACAATCACTTAGAAAAAAATAATCAAGAACAATTTTAATGTTGTTATGTTTGCAATAATTTGTGATTTTGTAATGTAATCCGCTTAGCAGGCGTTATTGCAAACCTAACAATATTAAAATTATAAGGTTGCATCATCATTTACAAGTATAAAACCAATTGCAAAATTGGTCTTGTTTGTAGTAAAATGCAAGTGGTACTATAGATGTCGCCGCAATCCCAATACGATGGTTAAAGAATGATGGGAAAGATTTGAGTTATGACGTCATGTCATGTTAGCTCAACTGGTTAGAGCATACCCCGGCTCATGGGGTGGATGAACGCGGGTTCGAATCCCGCACAAGACTTGAATTTTTCCTATCGTATATTTGTGATTTTGTAATCAAGAACAATGCTTGTTTTTTCGGTAGTAGTATATTCGGTATTTATAAATTCTTAAGAAATAAGGAAAAATGTGGTTAATCTCAGAGAACGTAAATCCGCTAGTTCTCTAATGTAGTTTCAAATTTAGACGGTTTATATCAATAGTTTGCGCAAATGATATGCGGTTCGCTAATTATGTAAGGCTGTTTATCAGTTTGGCATTTATAATGCACGTGAAAATAATTCTACCAACAAAACTACAAAGTTAACCTATGCAAGAACCATAGAAGTGTTACCAATAGTTCACGATCTAGTATCGTTAATTTTGCAAGTCGAAATTTGAATTTAGGTGTGAGTGTCAGAGACAATAATAGAATCACCGTGCCAAAAAAACGTACAAGAAAGAGGGTAGACCGGTTCGTCAGCTCTTAGTGCCGACCATCCACTCGCATAGACTTCAGTTTACTCGTGATCATGGCACTTGCAACAATGCCCAAATATCGAGAGCTCAAAAGTAATCAAAAACACGATAAATATCCCGTTTAGTCGAAGTAACTGAGAATTTCTAAGTTCCAATTGATCTCATATTTTAATTTAAGATGATTTTTATGTTGATTACTTTAAGTACATATGATGTAAATTTTAAGAATTATGTTTATGTTCTAAAAATATGTCTTTTTTTGTTGTTGCGTACACTTACCCACAGTGCTGCGTACACTTACCCCTATACTGGGGTAAGTGTGCGCGTATGGAACGGTCTTTGTTTTCTTTAATTTCTTAAAATATAAGCTACTGACAATACCATAATTGTGCATAAGTTGAAAACAAATAAACAGTCTTACTAATTAACACAGTTTTGTTTCATTCTACACACAATTTTCAAATCTTTGATGCGTCAAAGTTTAAATGCGCACACTTGACCCACATGACTCTAATAATAATTATAGTGTTAATGACCGTGACAGTTTAAAAACTCAAATTCTATCAAGAGCATAACGTTTTGGACTGTACTGTGCGGCCAATGTACAAATAAGTACATTGGCCGCTTGTCGATGTGAGTCGTTAAACGAGAAAAAGAAACATCCTGTAGATTTATCATACCGATCGAAAGATTTCATCACAAGGATTATTTTTTGCCACATAACATACTGTCAGAAATAAAAGGAAGATCATGAATCTTAACATTTGATGTGACATTTTGTTCAGAAAAATGAAAAGCTGACATTGCCGTAAGGACATACAACTGACATTATCATAAGTACCTATTACTGATAAATGTACCCACTTGAAAATCATTTCCCTATTATAATTTAAGTGCATGATAAAGAGATACGTAATTAGTAGGTACCTGGCTGTAGGCGACAAATAATACTTATTATGAAATCTTTCGATCGGTATGATAAAACTACAAGTGGTTTTTTTCTCGTGTAACGTCTTCGATTCCCGGTTCAACCATGTAATTATTTAAATATCTATGAATGCAGTTAAAATAGTTTGTCTTCTTACAGTAAAATGTTCAATCTACAATATTCAACTAGCTTTCCCTCCTTGTGGCATCTCCGTGGGACGCTCTGTATATATATAAAGGATATAGAACTGTACTAATATTTTTAAGCCGGGACCTATACAGCATCGTATGCAATATTTGTAACGAGTATAATAAAAGCAGTAGATTTAAAAAAAAAAAACATTATATTTGGACAGTTCGCCGAAGAACAGCATGCCTGATCCCGCTACTCCTATGGATGCTGCTCCTCCTGGTGACGTTCTGCTGGCTGGGAGAGGAGACCAGCAGGGCGCTGCTGCCGCCGCCGCCGCCCGACCAGAAACTCGACCACTTCCGCAGGAGCACCGACTTACAGCACTATTTGGATAACATGTAGGTTCACTTTACAATGTTGACGTAACCTTTTTCTTTTAATACCAAATTAGTTTAGGTTTTAATTATCAAGATTACAGGAGACATATTTATGTGGTGTTTACCACGTGAAGTCAGCTTTATTTACAGATACACCTCGGGTGGGAATCGAACCCATGTCGTTCGGTTATACGCGGACGCTTTGGGAGTGTCTTTGTATAGCTTTCCATACAAAAACAGTTACGTCATATTTTAAATACCAATTATTCAAAGTTACGTATTTTTTGTATACATATGTATTTGAAAAACTTATTCGAAAAAACAGTTTTTATGGAGCATTAATTAAGATATTAATATAATAAATAATTAAAGGGAAAATTGGTAAGCAATAAGTATAGATTTTAATATTGTTAGGTTTGCAATAACGCCTGCTATGCGGATTACATTACAAAATCACAAATATACGATAAGAATTTTTTTTTAAAGTCATGTGCGTGATAAGAACCCGCGTCCATCCACTCCTTGAGCCGGAGTATGCTCTAACCAATTGAGCTAACATGTCATGTTAGCCCAATTGGTTAGAGCATACTCCGGACGTGGGTTCGAATCCCGCACATGACTTAAATTTTTCCTATCGTATATTTGTGATTTTGTAAAATACATAAGTATAGATTTCCATTGTTTCAAATGTTTCTTCCTTATACTCGTACATATTCGATTACATGCTATAAATGCTAAGTAAAGCATTCGAAAAATATATTCTTATACAATTTCTATCTCACTTTAATGAGCGTAATATATTTCCCAGAATTAGTTCACAAAGAGCAGATCCACGACAGATGCGGGTGTTAATTGATGCCACATATACTTATGAATCCTGGGAGAGTTCCCATAAAGCTATGGGCACATTTTGTAATATTTCCAAGGCATTTTACAAGTGTAGAGCACCGCACTCTGATTTGTAAACTATTACACCATGGCATTTGTGGAAAAGTTATGAATCTTATAGAGTCATCTTTCAGACCGGTTACTGAAGTTTTGAATAAATGGTAACACATCTTCTGGGTCTTTCGTCAATATAGGAGTTCCACAAGGAACAGTTTTAGGATCTTTTCTGTTTCTAGCGTATATAAATTAATGATTTGCCTTACATGGTCATAGATCTCTGCGGTATTGTTTAATTCGCAGATTTATACTCTCTGAATTATAAAGTAGGTGGAAAAGAAAGTGAACTAATTAATGTAAATAATGTGTTATCTACGATCTCCAAACGGTTCACTGCTTCTCTTAAATTCAAAAATTACTAATGTTTAAAGTTTTCTTTATCGAATGTTACTTGTGTTGAACCAAACATTAAGCTTGGCCAAGATAAACTCTCGATTGGCAATGCGACAGTCTCCTGGGAATCAGAATGGATTCAACTTCAAGGTGTGATCCATATATCGTATATTGTCGCAATATTGTGCGCATGGTACCGACTTTGACAAGTTATTTCACACATTTTATTGTTGAAGTCCGTTACATGTTATTGTAAAAAATAACACCCTTTTTAGTGACCCGTGCTACTTATGGGGTCGATTGTCATTCACTGTCAATGACTATATCATCAATATAGAAAAATACTATTCTTTTATTGGAGTGTAACTCAAAAACGGAATAACCGATTTTGATGAAATTTAAATGGGACCACAAGGCAAACATTAGCTTTCAAATAAAAAAAGAATCATCAAAATCGGTTCACCTAGTCAAAAATTATGAGGTAATAGACATAAAAAATGAAAAGAAAAATACAGATAAATTGAGTACCTCCTCTTTGTTTTTAAGTCGGTAAAAAGCGTTCAATTCGTGCTATATACGAAATGGAACCAAGCAAATCTCTGAGAGACTTTTTAATTAACCTGACCGAGTACAGACTCTAACAATATATTTTTGAAAATATTATCTATACTCGAAAAAACTTTTGTAAATTAAACAGTGACAATCACGATCATAACACTAGGAAAAGGTAAAATAGCGGGCGGCGAGTAGCGGATTATAGATTATCAAAGACAAATAAAAAGTTATCTTAGGTAATTATGTGTTTTATAATAAAGTTCTCTGTTCAATGCTCACGGAAGGACAATTCAAGTCGCATGTGAAAAATATTTTGATTAAGAAACCCTACAAGACACACTGTGAAAAACCGCAATTATAAATGAAGTGGATTCAGCCAAAAGTATGATAAATTCTCTTAAAGTAGGAAGCATACTAATATTACCAAAAGTACAGTAGTAAGTTTCAAGCACCTAACGGTATGTTCCGACATCAGTCCTTGAGAGCCAGTGAAATTACAGGCTCATGAGACTTAACAACTATGTCTCAAGGTGTCGGGCGCAGTGCAATTCGTGACTTGTGACGAAAAATGCCTCTGTAATAGGCAGAGGTTTGTCCGCTTAACATCAGGTGGGCCTCGAGCTTGTTCCGTCACAATAACATAAAAAATAGTTAAATGATACTACTCGTGCTGCTAATAAGGGTATTTATGATGAAGGGTCACCATGGCTTTAATAGGATGAGCATATATTATTTAAATAAGTTTCCTATTATTTATATTTCCTCTCCTCATACCTCGAGTTATGACCATATTATTTATCAAAATAGATTCGATTGCTTCCTCATATATCCAGTTATATTCTACCATGTATATATTTTCCTCGCATTTCGCGTTACCTCGCATGGTGGTAGGGCATTTTGCGAATGCCCGCCTGGCTAGCTACCACCCTCAAGTAGAAAATCTGTCGCCAAGCACCTAACGGTGTGTTCCGGCAGCTGTCCTTGAGAGCCATTACTTCTAGGTTAGCCTGAACAACATCTTCGACCACATCATCACTTACCATCAGGTGAGATAGTCGTCAAAGGCTAACCTATAAAGCATAAAAAAAAAAACTTATATTTTTTAATTATTTATGAATTCCTTATCGATCCAAATATATCCCACCAATTATAAAATTATTTTCGCATTGCGGGTTACTATATATAGCTTCGTATTAAGAAGGGGTTTGCCATAATTCCCACGCTTGGGGATCGCGACAGTTCCTCAGAAGGCACTGCTTCCCACCTTCTGGTATTTCCCTTCAGCGCCTATTACGACTCCCAAAGGAAGAAGATATGGTGGGAGCAATTGTAGCTCGTCGACTTGATCCACCCGACTTCCTCCTGTGCTGTCATCGTATTGTATATTTTTGAAAATTTGGATGTACGTCTTGGGACGTAATAGTGTAGAATCTGGTTACTGATATAGAAAGCCCATGAAATGAGATTGATGATAATGATTGAGATTCACATTTTTGAAGCAATCGTAGCGAAGTTTGTTTAACCGATCAGCAAAGTTAAGCAACGTCCGCCGCTGTCATGACTTGGATGGGTGACGACGATAGGTGCAAAATAAAAAAAAAAAGTCTGAAAAAACAAAAAATCGCGGAACATACATGGGGGTGATTCAGATAGCCCTCTAGGTCCTCTACCGCCCAGCTTCAGTATATCACTACTTCTTGGGACATCCTGTATAGTTAGTATATTTGCCGGGGTAGAATTGTAACTACCCATCTTGTTACTTATACATCTTCCCGCGGGAGAAACGAACAAAGAAAAGAGAAGAGAAGAGAAGGGAATAATGCCAGACGGTAGGCAGCAGTGCCTTAAGAAGAACTGCCAGCTTTTACTGCGATCCCTAAGACGCCCGCCAAGCAATAGGGTTATGGGGGAGGCTGTGTTCAGAATTGGACGATACGGTTGATACATTATACTCGTATTCACTTAGGTATGTGTTGATTCCAGCCAGCTCCTAATCGAGCCATCGTCAGCATGTTCGGAACACCCCGAGCTGGTCATCCTGGTCTCCAGCGCTCCATCCCACGTGGAGCAGCGCGAGGTCATCAGGAAGACGTGGGGAAAACATCAGCACACGTACTTCGTGCTTGGTCTTCAAGGTCAGCAAGTGGATGAGACGTTGGTTAGTGGCATTTTGTTGTATCTCATTTTTAGCAACAAGTAGTTCGACGTCACCAGGAGTCAACACAACTAGCCGAAAGACATATTGGCCCAATGGGCTAAATGGGCTAAGGGCAAATAAGAGGTCATTCTTAGGTAACTGAGTACGGTTATATAAAAAAGTTCTCGACGTTTCTTAAGCTAGTTGAATGCATAATTTTGACTAGACAATCTCCACTACAGCACTCCTTCAAAACTAGATCATCAGGAGTCATCCGTTCCGTATTACGGTTAAGGAAATACAACTGGAGCACGAAATTTAGGCTCCAGGTGGTCCAGGTGGCCGAGTGGTTTAGGCATCCGGCGCGAAACCAGAGAACGCAGATTCGATTCTCAGGGCATACAATTTTGTGCTCCAATAGTAAAAATATGCCATCCTTAAGAGCTGGAAGACGTAAATTAAAACATGCCCCACGTTACAGGTCATATTATAATGAACTATTACAAGCCTTTCGCATTCATCGGCTCTACACAACCATCACGATGTCGTCGGTCCACCTTGTGGTGGGTACACCTTTGCTATGACTTCCTGATTATATTAGTTTACTCAAGGAAAGGTCCTCCTTCATCGTTATTTATCAGCTAAATACATTAGCAAGGGCTCGATTCTTCGTTCTTGTAATAAAATAATATATCTCATCTTCCAGGCGGACAACTACGTCGAAGCGAAGCTGCACAGCGACATGATAGTATACGACATGCCCGACCACTACCAGAATCTCACCCTGAAGACTATGCTGATGCTGCAGTGGACCCTGGACAGGTGTCCTCAAGCAGCATACCTACTGAAGACTGATGACGACGTGCTCGTCAACCCTTGGATGCTGAAAGTGGTTCTGAAAGAAAACCCTGGAGCTCAACTACTGGGTAAGAACTTAAACAACTCTGAGGGACCGGGAGCTCATCGTATTTTCGAAAATTAATCAGAGCGTTTGGTCGATGCGACGCGTGATCAAAATTGGCTCAACAAATAAACATTGAAATCTGACGAAGCAATGCTGCCAGCATGCTGGTCACGCTGACTGACTAGTGGTGAGTATTTGAACCGCCTCTGGCCTGCAATGGCCTTTAAATTGCCTTAAAACTTATATGACTTAACCTACCAACATTTTAGAAAAAAACATTTTAATTCCTGATACGTGATCCCTTGGTTTCAATCTCACCTGATGGTGATGATGCGATCGAAGATGTTGTTTAGGTGTTACAAGAATTACTACTTAGATCTCAAAGGCTAGAGAAAAGTTTAGTTTTGAAGCTGTAATCAGTTTTTACTCTGCGTTGTATTCGATCGATATTATGCATCTACTTTATTGAATTTGTGTTCGACGTTTCGATAGCTAAATAGTAACTGATATGTTGTCTGTGGTATTCGATGTTATTTCTATTTTTGTGCTGAAGTTCGATCACCGGGACGTAGATAGGTAGGTACCTAAATGACGTAATGTCGTATGTACACTTGCAATCGCGATGGTGTTACGTTCCTCGCACGCGGACTAAACTCGTCTGCGTAGACGAGTCTGTGGATTGGGAATATGACAAGGGAAGGAAGGGAATTTCATCAAAGTTTGGAAAATACATAATACTAAAAAAAAATGTTAATCAAAAACCCAATATTATTATAAAACCTACTATTCAAAACAAATTTTAAGATACAGACGCTTACGAATATTGCGATAAAAGTTTAAGCTTGATTACAAACAGTTTTCTTTTCAACTTTAGCTTTCATTGTTTACGCAATATCGAAGAACTTCGTGCATAGCAAAACTTTTTAGTAGATATTTTTTGAGTCGAGCACAGCGGGACCAATCCATGCCAATTACCAACCTATACCCATATGTATAGTTATTGTTTACTACTATTTATTTTATGTACTTAATATAGTGAGCAATAATCCAATAAATACGAATAAATAATAATAGGTAAACAAATAAATATCATACATGTTTGGTTGTTGGATGCGATTGGAGCGGGGAGGGGTACGACGGAGGGGCGCGTCCCGCACTCATACACTCATATTTGTTCATTTTTACTCAGACTTTGAGTAAAGAGGTAAAAGGTAATGAAGAAACGCAAATTACCTCTTTCACATCAATATAATTTCACCAGTATTCGGAATAAAACTATGATTTTGGATTTTGTGACTCATTCCCCCATTAGCGTGCGCAGAAAACCTTTATTCAATTGTAAGCTATGCAAGGACAGACTTGCGAGGTCTACAGCTCCGAGAGCCACAAGTTAAAATTTTCTGACATACTTACTTATTTATCATAGGTATAATATTATAACCGTTCATAATAAATCGCTGACGAGCGAACGACATCACTAGTGAGCGAGAGGTGCGCATGCGCAGTCCGAATGTGTAGGAACTAATCGCTGTAGGTACGGTCGAGCGATGGAGGCCTGCCGCTGCTTCCACCTGCCGCCACCTTCTGATATTTTTCGTTATAATAATAATACATTTATATTTCAGTACAGGCAATTTAATACATATAAAATAAAAAAGAGTTCCTGGTTCCTAAACTAGGTTCATAAAGACCCGTGCGATAGGTTCCAGGCCTCCTTCTATCAGGATATTTTCCGTTCACCAACTCTTACGATTTCCACACTTTATAGGATATAAGGGTGCTATTGTAACTTTATAAAATTATTAATTAGTACATTGTGTATTAAGAGCAGTAAGTAAGAAATTACGATCGAGGCTCTAGTCTAAGTCGAGGTTCGTAATTCTCGTACCTACCGCACGTGAAACTTGCAATGTTTTTCATCACATTTGCAAGTAAATAAATATGAATTAAGTATAGCTTTAATACAAAAATCAGCAAAACTATTATTACGAAATACGTGAACTTTTTTAAGCGAATGGCTAGCTTTTTGGCCACACCATAGATTATACAAATGTTCCGTTCAGAAACGTTAAAGGCAAATGCTTACACAGGTATACAGCCATGACGGAGTGTAAAAATGTAATATTTTCGACGTTTTGATACAAAAAACTATTAAGAACATTAGTTGAGTATTTAAGTAACGTGTAGCGAGATTGCAATGAAATTCCTGTTTACATAACATTTTAAGACAATTTTTCAATAGGGTGGTTGTCACAGTCTAAAATAAAAAACATTGTAATGTTAAAATGATAGTAGTTAGACGGACATAACTCGACGAAATTAACCAATTGTTTATCCTGCATCAGATTAATTTTATTTTGAATTAGCTGTACATGCGACTTTGTTCGAGATTGCCGTACCTGCAGACTAATTATTCACACATTTGAGCACTGTTTATTTCATATTAAGCAACGCTGTGGTCTTCGCTGAAGCACTCTTAGTAAAGCTTAGCTCAGAAAAGAGCTTTTTACTTTGTAATCTCCCGGGTTGTATTTTCCAGAAGACAGTAGTTAAGTTACTCAGAGAGTTCATTCGCGGTTTACACAATAAATGTTGAAGCTAAGTACTTTGAGCGTTTCTTTGTAATTTCGATCTTAAAATGGCGTCTCTTGGCGGGTCTTTTTTCAAGAAGGTTCTTCTTGTTTGGAGGTAGAACGAATATATATTAGATTGTGTACTTCCATTGCGCAGTCTCCAAAATTTAACCGGCAAAAGAGAGATAGTTATAAAATCTGATTGTGGCGAATGTTCCAAATTTTAGAGTTTTATCTTAGCAAGCTTGTAAAACTAAATAAGGATGCCGAGCTGCTCGTGGGGTGCTGGGCTACGCGTGGGGTGCCGAGCTGCCCGTGGGGTGCAGGGATGTCCGTGGGGTGCCGGGCTGCCTGTGATGTGCCAGGCTGCTCGTGGGGTGCCGGGCAGCCCGTGGGGTGCCGAAATACCAACTACGTATACATTTTCACTTCTATCCCCTTTCCCGAGGGAACCGAGTTGAATTTAGGGATAAAAAGTATACAATGTCCTTCTTCGTAGTATGAACTCAAATCGTGTTAAGTTTCATTGAATTCCATTCAGTAGTTTTGGAGTGATGTGCGGCCGGGATACAGACAGACATCAGACTACTCAAAAAATTTTTTTTTAAAATATCTGATTTATACAGTATTTGTTCCGTTACAGTTTTATTATAAGTATAGATAGGTAAACAAAATTTGTTTAAATTTTTTGTAAGTCACGTGATCTCAAACGGAAGTAAAAATGGAAATGACGTCATAGGGGCAAAAACAAAGCCACAGAATAGGTAATATTAATGGGAGAGTTTGCTTCCAAAGGTTTGACAGTAACAGTTGAAATTAGTAATTGCTAATAGCAAGCAACCCACAAAACGTCGCATCACTATCGATTTACTATTTAAGCCCCTATTACACTGTCAAATCCATTGGATCCCATATATTTAATATTGTAATACGTACATTTGACTCACTTATTTGATCATATTCCGCCGTGAGATTTGATCAAAGATCAGCATAGATAATAAAACCACTCCAAACTCGGCACAAGAATCGATGGAAACATTTTGCAATTATTATGAATTATGAACAACTTATAGTTTGAATAGCGCATGTTTATCATTATTTTTACCCGCACTATAGTACACGTTCTGCCAAACAACCTGTATAATCGATTCTAAAATTGATTATGCACGGAACTACAACAAGCAAGCAAAACGTATTATATTGCAGCACTATTTGTTTTTGTACTTGTGACGTCATAAGCATAAAGGCCGCCATTGAATAATGCTTTAGCGCCAATTTTAAAAGTTGAAATAATAAGATCGATGACTAGTAGTTCAGGCCTCCTAGAAATGTTTGAAAATGTTTGCTGTATATTTGATTATCCTGAATAATTTAACATAGGTACATTAAAAAAAACAAGTCAATAACCCAATTGCGTGTAAACTCCTTGCTTGAACTTGCATGACATGTGTGCTGAGCTATAAATAAAAAAAAAACTTACTGACCTTGGGTTTCATGACAAAAAGCCAAGCAGCCAAGGTAACCTGTATGTTTAGATACTGTTTACGTGCAAGTGTGATGAAATAAACAAATATTATGACCTAACAAATGAATTAATCAAAACGGTTATGTCGTTAATTTATATGCTGTAGAAGTCGGAGCAAGGGATATACCAGCGAAATCCCTATATAACCTACTTAAAGACCTTGGCCTGTCAAGAACAACCGTAACTTCCATCCTAGAACGTGTATCTAAGGTAGCATTAGTAGGATCCTACCATATTTGGTTGGGCAGGGGAGGAGGCTCGAGCGGTGAAAGGGAGCATTGATGCATCATAAACGGGCCCCTTAACCTTACTCACTGGGTTGCAAGTCCCAGGCACCTCGACTTGGGCCTCTTCCTCTGCAACGCTATGGACCCGGCACCCGTACGGCGAATCCATGGAATGCTAAGTAATTCGTCTCTGTTTTGTTACAGGGTATAAGTATAAGCAATGTTCCCTCCACCGCGACGAGTACAACAAGTGGTTCTCCCCGCGCTGGCTGCACACCCACGATACCGTCGCCGAGTACCTCTCCGGGACCGCCTATGTCATCAATGGTCAGTTTACCTATAACTATACCTATAGTACCTAAGTAATAGTAGATTATGATACAAGTGAGCTAAGTTGCTCATTATACACGAAGCTGTGTGTTGCAGCCCGAGCCGTAGGCGAAGGCGTAAATCAGCCGAGTGTATAATGACCAACTCAGCTCACTTGCACCTAAGCACCGTGCGGTGCTTAATGACAGAGTTTCTTCTTAAAGATGGCAGCATTCGGAAAATGCCCAACAACTAATAACGGCTGCCATCCTAAGACAACAACCGGGACCGATGGTAGAAATTAAGGCGTAAATGCCACTAGCGGTCATCCATCCAAGTAATTAATGACCGCAGTGAAGTTCAGGGAATATTGCTTAAACTTGTTTATCGGCTAAGAACGTCTGGGAAAGCTGCACTATGAGCACTTTAAAATATATTCCTATATTATATTTTCTTCATAGAGTTCATTTACACTTTGTTTGGCCTCTATCCCAGATTCGTCAACAATTCAAGAACCTCTGCGTTATTTGTTTTTCATACAAAATTACAGGCACATGAGACTTAACAACTATGTCTCGAAGAGACGGGCGCAGTGCAATTTAGCACTTGCGAGGAAATGTATCTGTTTTAGGCAGAGGTTAGTCCGCTTAACATCAGGTGGGCCTCGCCTTATTCCGTCACTTTAACACAAAATAACCCTTCCCATGGCAACCCCCCTATTTTTTCTTAATTCTTATTATATTAACAAACTGTGGAATTTAATTATTGATTTTCTTCTTTCCAGGCAACTACCTCCAGAAAATCTTTACCGCTGCCAAAACAGTTCCTCTCATAAACTTAGAAGATGTATACTTAACATACGTAGTTTCAAAATTAAAGTTAAAGTTAAACTTAGTTCACGACAGAAGACTGAGTCCGTACAAACCGTGGGTCCCTTTAGACTGTGCCTTTTGGACGTACGCTTCTTTGCACAGCCTCACGCCCACCGAGATGTCCCACGCGTGGGGAAAGGTGGAAAACATCGGGAAGAAGTTCAAAAAAGATAGTGGGGTTTGTGGATTTTATAGGAATTTTCTCGAAAGTGATGCTATGCTGTATTAAATCATGGAATTAAGGAAATTTAAGAAATTTGTTGCAAATTATATGGTCGGATTTTTTTAGTTGGACAAACGGGAAACTTTGGAAAGTCCATTTTATAACAAAAAGTTTATGCCGTCCCCTATAATGATGAAAATAAGAGCTAAATTCGCGCCTTTGCTATTGGTATAGGTATATTGAAGATAGAAAAGCGACCAGAGTATAAACAGCCGGAAAATAGAGGTGAATAAAGTTTTGTGCTCTAAAAATGTATTACTCGCTATGTATACGAAGGTGCTTGATAATCATTCCTGAAAATTCTGATGAGTAGTTTATTAAGAAAATGTAACTGTTTCTAAAACACATATTTAGTTGAGCGAATGTCTAGTAGTTTTGAAACATAATAATAATATATATAATTTTATGACTCGTAATCTCAATAATAACAAGGACGAGAGCGACGATGAGCTTTAAAGAAAAAAATATAATGTTATATGCTTATTGTCGTCAGAACCACGTTATGAAGTGATATAGGTATTTAAATATTATAAATGTATCCGGAAACACACTCACGTTGGTAATGATATAGGTATACTTAATTTTACTTCATGATACATACCTATATAACATAATAATGAAATATTAATATGGACCCTCAAGTCTTTAGCGGTTTGATTATTATACTTGATTGTAGAATTCGCTACTCTAAAAGGATATTTCTCGTATAATCATATTAAGGCTTAATGCCTTAGGTATGGTATCATCATATTAAGGCATTAAGCCTTAACACCATTAACATGCTTTAAGTTACACAAAAATATTAATATTTACGTTTACACTTAACAATTGTAATGAGTTCAATAAATATGAATTAAGAAATCATTATATTGTCGGTAAGTATATTCACCGAAACTCGTCTATTATGTTATAATTTTTTTTTATTTTTATGCCTGATAAGTTAGCCTTTGACCACTATCTCACCTGATGGTAAGTGATGATGTGGTCGAAGATGTTGTTCAGGCTAACCTAGAAGTATATTATACGATACATACCAACAATACAAAAAAAAATACCCGCCATAAAAGTCAGCGTTCAACTTAAGTTATATTGTTTAATGTTCAAGTCTTTACAGAGACAGTTCGGTATTTAAACTAAGTATATTTATTAGAAGTAAAATATACTAGGTATCGGTATTGGGAACGGTTCCACTACTATTCGCAAGCGTGAGCCTGTCGGTCATGTTCACTCACGTAGTGTGCAAGTGAGATGGCGCTATCTAAGATTAAATTCTTTATTAAAACAGAGTATATCTACACACATTTTATTTTCAGCATAGATCTATATACGAGTATAACAAGCCACCTAGCCATATGAAAACATGTTTCTTAGGTATTATTATACTTATACATTATTAATTTATAGTATTAAATATTCTTCAGTATATTTTTTATCAAATCCACGTCTGAGGTACTTATATACGTTTGATAACAAGCCAGCATATTACATGTGTTGCTTCTTTTTATATATGTATACATTTCGTAACACCAGGTCCACTTGCGCCAACGAGGAAACGCGAGTTAAACTCGAATTAAGTGTAAATTGTCATACAAAAACTAACTTAACCCGACTTTAACTCTCGAATTGACGTTGGCGCAATAAGCACTTAGGCTTAACTTGAGGCGTATATGACAATATTACCGTAACAGATAAATTATCCTTGAATCAACTACTTGGAAACATGGTCCAAAGAATCTGGAACAATTTATAGATGTTTAAGTTTTTGTTGAGATGTATTTTGGCAAGAAAACATTCTATAAATTGTAATAGGTATACAAAATCAAATTCATTGAGTCTGCAGTAGATATGCAGTAAACTACGTAGGTATATGTAGTAGATATTTAATTTGCCACAACGAAATCTTCATAGATTTTTAATATATTTTAAGGATTGATTTTGTATACTTACCTACAATTTTTGTTACATATATATTTAATTTAATCCACTAAAATAGAATAAGAATTATGTATATTGTACAAAAGACTGATGTGTTTATTGATTTCTAAGAGTGTGGTAAATAATATTAGAAGGTATAAGAAATTATGTTTTAAGTCTAAGTAGTACTAATATAACAACAAAGTTTGTAAGGTTGTGTAGCCTGATTTATTTTCTATTTGTATACTTTTAAGTATCATGTATTTTCAAAATGTTGTTTTTTATAAAAATTTTTTTTTTTTATATTTATTTATTTATTTTTTTATTTATTTAATACTTTATTGCACAAAAAAAAAATGTACAAAAGGAGGACTTAATGCTAAGGCATTATCTACCAGTCATCCAGCGAGGGTGTTTGAGAAGGTGTATGTGCATCAAGGGGTGAATAAATAGGTTAAGTATGCAAAAAGGAAACTACAAGAAGTACAGAAGAGAAAAAAAGAAAGAAAATAAGTTGTTATAATAACTATAACTACATATAATAAATAAATGCATAATGTAATATAAAATATGATAATAAATAATAATAATAGCTAAATATATATTTATAAACTTTGATATAAATTGCTGTAAAATAAACCTATATAGCAATGTTCACAATAAAATCAAATGAATATACATATAAGATTTTTTTCTACACTTTTATAATTTTTTAGTAGGTACAATTTTGTTATGGCCATTAATATATAAACTTTATTTTTAAAATTAATAAACACCCCCTTACAAGTGTACTTCATACAAATAAATAATTTATTTTTCACACACACGTAAATAATATTTTTTTTCAAATTATAGAAAATACAATACTATGTTATCAAAATATATATTTTGAGAAAACTTGTCATTACAATAAAAACGTGTTTATGTCTACCCAGAAGATAATTTAGAAATAATACAAAAAATAAATTCTGCCAAAAAGGCATTTAGCAATTATTGCATCCTAGTGAAACTGATCCGCATAGCACTACTAAAACTGGTAATGCCAAAAGGAATTTTTTGACCTCCTACCGGCAGTGTCCAGGTTATTTTTATATAATGAATAGATTCAGGCGTTACTTTGCGGAAATCCATTTTTAATAATAACAAATACTTTTAAAATATTTTAAGAAAACATCAAATTAATATTTTAATAAAACACTTAAAAAATATAAAATATATCTAGTGACAAAGAGAATCGATCGAGAAAGATTTCTCGATCGTGCGCTCGAAGAGTCAAGACCTCCTGAGGATGCTTCGTGTAGAAGCGAAACGCGTCGAAAATTCTGCCGGTTTGGCTGCGTGGCGTTTGTGACGTCACCTCGGCTTAGCAGGAAAATTAAGCGGAATTGTCACTAGATATATTTTATATTTTTTAAGTGTTTTATTAAAATATTAATTTGATGTTTTCTTAAAATATTTTAAAAGTATTTGTTATTATTGTTATTTTTATATGCTTTCATTTCATTCAGCACTGTTGCTAAATTAGTTTGTAAATAATTGGGACTGCATTTTCTTCTCTGTTTTGTATACAATGTTATTTTTTTAATAAGCAAGTAAAAGTATTGAACAACAAACACAGTTTTTTTCTAATAGTTTTGCTAGATATATTTCTACAGAAAAAATATTGGCACGGTCAGGAACTGAGGGATACCGAATATCAGTAGTGGGTTAGAAATCTGCCAGGAATTTAAGAATTATATTTTGAGGGTTGGACATTTTGAATGCCTTGTAGTTACCACCTGAGGGAATTGTAACAAGGCATTTTTTTATTTTAGTGACGGATCAAGCTCGAGGCCCACCTGATGTTTAGCGGACTTACCTCTGCCTATAACAGATTCATTTCATCACAAGTCACGAATTGCACTGCGCCCGTCTTTTCGAGACAGTCGTTAAGTCTCATGTGTATGTAATTTCACTGGCTCTCAAGGACTGCTGCCGGAACACACCGTTAGGTGCTTGGCGACAGACAGAAGACTTACTTGAGGGTGGTAGCTAGCCAGGCGGGCAATCTCAAAATGCCCTTCCACCATACGAAGCTCAAGCCGGCGGTGGGGATCGAACCAGGGACTTGTGGCACGGCAGTCCATAGCTATTACCGCTCGGTCATCATTGCTTCAAAATTTTTTTTGCAGTTTAGTTAGGAAAGTTGTTTTTTTTTTTTATGTAATTGTGACAGATCAAGCACGAGGCCCACCTGATGTTAAGCTACTACTACAGCAGCTGCTACTATTCAGGCAGCAGGAAAGTTCCGGCAGCTTGCTGAATAACTATTTACTTTTAAACAGATAAGATGGTGGTCAAAAGCTAGCCTGTCGGCCTTAGACTTATATCACCCTCGTACTGAAAAATTGTAATACATAATTTAATAAAGCTTTTTAACTAGGAAGCTTAAAGTTCATTGTGATTAGGCAACTTTATTTCACAGTATTTATATATGTTACATTAAGTTTCTTAATTAACGTTGTCTGTCTTATATACATTATGTAGCACACAATGATACCAGTGGGTACCCAGTAGGACAAACAGAACAGTGTCTCATGGTTCCTCGTAGAACAATTAGTAGGTCAACGGAAAAACGGCTCCAAACTCAGGCTTTGGAGACCATGGAAGATGGCTTGGGAAACCACCTTGTGATATCTATATATTTACTTGTTTCTTTAAAATAAACTTTATACCTATCAGACACAAAGTTTATTATTCCCAAACAATACTATCTATCCAGGAGACGTAATGGCTGACACGAGTGTACATGCCACCCTGGCCGGGGTACCCGCAGTCAGGGCCGTATGACGTCACGCCGATGATGGTCCGCTGGTGATGGTATATTTGTCCCGAGATGTGTAGAGGACCTCCGCTGTCACCCTGGGGACAACATTTCGACAAGCAAGTTACGATATGTTTGGGCTACCATTCTTGAGAGCCAGTTCCCTGAATTATCCTTAGACCAACTGCTTGGCTTCCACTACCGGTATAAGCAAATCATGACTGCTTACTTAACTGTAATGTTTTTATTTAATAAAAAAAAAATAACTCGGACTATCTACTTATATAAGTTAATTGACAGTCTAAAACCCGGTGGAGGATATTATTGCGTAACAGTATAGGTTAAATCAACGTATTTGATAACACGCAAAAGGTATTTTAAATTGATCATTGTTATGCTCAAAATACCTGTTATTTAGTAAAAATTATAAAATCTTACCTATCAGATCGTAAATTCAAAGTTTCCATAAAACATTATTACTCTGCATTAATGCCAGTGCCTGCCGGTGTGCCCCAGGGCTCAATTTTAGGACCGTACCTGTTCTTGCTATATTTAAATGACATACCTATACAGACGCGAACAAAACTTGCTCTTTTTGCGGATGACACAGCGTCATTTACATCATCTCCTGACATTGACCTCATTATAAATCGCCTCCAACTGTCTTTAGATTTACTGCTTCTCTTACTCTTACTGCTAATCTTTTTTTAGAAAATGGAAACTACAAATTAACGCCTCAAAAACAGAAGCGATTATTTTCACCAAAAAACGTAAATTGCCCTGGCGTACTTTAAAAATTGAAAGTATATCTATACCATGGAGTCGCTCCGGCAAATACTTAGGTGTGGTGCTCGATAGCAAACTAAATTGGTCAGATATAATACCACACATCTTTGTCTTAAGGGTGTTAGAGCACTTAATGCTTTGAACCCAATACTAAATAGACGTTCCAGACTCAGCTGCCATACTAAACTGCGCATATACTGCACTCTAATCCGACCATGCATAGCGTATGCTTGTCCTGTTTGGAGCAGCACATGCAAAACAAATTTGAACAAAATTCAAGTTGTCCAAAACAAAGCACTTAAATATTCATTCAATACCTACTTCGTTTCGGACTAACCTTCAAAAACTTCATTTAATATAGGTTTACCAAAAATTGATGTCTACATATATAAACTCTCTGAAAAATTTCGTACGAAACTATAAACTCAAATACAAAATGTACTTGTCATATAATAAAATAACAAGAATATTAAACATTGTAAACGCCTATCGATAAGTCACCTTGATTGATACAAGTCAACCCTAGTAAATTACCTGTTTCTCGAGTGCGATGATACAACTTATAGTGCAGGTACGCGGCGCATGACGTGAGCTGCAGTCGCGTACGCGATATCCGCCCGTATTATCTGGAGATATGAGGAGCGGTGTGGCATGCGCGGCTTGCTGCGCCGTCTGCGCCTGTGTGCACGCACTAGCTTACCTGATAGATCAGTTATTGTAGCTGGGTCTCATTGAGTGTTTACACTTTACGTACGCGCAGCGCCTGCGAGCGCTACCCGCGCTTTTTAATTATTTTGTATTAGTTTGCTTTCGCCTTATAAATTAATACATTTTTGTTGATTTCCAATCTTAGCAAATGTTTGTTGGTTCTAAAACAAATATAATATTAATAACTCAACTGATTGTATAAAACGTATAAAAAAATGTATAAGCAATTTCTAACACTATAAACATAGCCATAAGTTTAATATAAGCATAATTGCTGGCTAAACAACATTCTACTTTATTGTATGTGCTTATAGGTTTAAACTTACACTATTTTGTACATAATGTAAACCTTTATTTGTTAATAAAGTCACTATGAAATGAAATGGTACCCTTTCACGTTTTGCTACGTATTTTTAACGTTATTCGCAAAGTATCGGTAAACTTTTATTCGGTATTCTATTCATACGTAATTTTTCGGTATTACATGTTTAACCTAGCGTTACGTTAACAGTCGGACACATTAATAGATAAACGTTACCTTATAGAGAAACGTTAATATTAACCTAGTAAGTAAGTAAAACCAAAAAACATGTAGTACCTAGCGCACTCGGTTGTAGATACTAGATGCGTTACGTTGTCCGACAAAACCCTAATATTATCTTAAATATTAAGGTTGCGTTACCTATTTTTTCTCTCAGTGTATATATTAAATAAATTTCAATAGAGACACAATTAATATAAAATGTAGATATAAATATAAATGCAGCGAAAGATTGAGAACCAGACCAACCAACAAACAGCCAAAATATAGTCAATGTGGAATGTTTCAATTTTATAATTTGTATCAATCAAATTAAATTACAATAAGTAAATTAAAACTCTGCCTACCAAAAGATACTCTGCTTACAAAAATAATATATATTTTTAAAATTATATACCCATTTCATAGAAAATCTTCACTTATGTTAGAAGGAGACTATTTTATCCATGTTCTGTGTCAATTAATTTTAACGGAGACATATTTCCACGAAAATACCAAAGGAGACAAGTTTTACTTGCATCTGTAGATCATTTCTTCGCCTACTTAGGTTATCGCACTAGTTTGTTAATGTTCTACCGTAAAAGCCGCAATATACACAAACTTTAAACTATATGTGTATGCGTATAGTAAAACAAGAAAGCCTAAAGCAGGTCTAAGCTAAATAAAAATATATTTTTGTGCCTAAATATATTCATTGTGTGTTTCTACGTAACCTCAGTATCAAAAACACACATGTGACAGCTTTTTGTACCTATTATAATCATAAATAAGGCTGATAGTCAACGTCTCTGTTATAGAAGTATCTGTAGGTATTTTGTTAGCGACAGTGTCATAAGTCATAACTTATAAAAACAAGTATCATTGGTATGTAGATGAGATCATTAGATATACCCAACGAGTCGTTGCTGATCTTTGAACACGTACATATTTTAAATAGCTAAGCGCTATAAGAGAGACGTCGGCTGCCTTCGATTCTCTATAAAAATGTTTTTTTTTGTTTTTTTTTTTAACTACAATTGTATTCCTCTTTTTCTTCCTGTGTGAGGGCAATATTTTTTACATTTAATCTAGGCCTTCTATAGATAAAAAAAAAACACTATAAACGGCCCACTTTTACTGCCATGATCAGAGGACTAGAAAATTTTTAACAAGTAATTTTAACAAAAAAGCAATTGATATCAAACATAAAATATGCATTTTTAGACATAACTCAAATGGTCAGATCTCACTTAAATCTAAATGGAACCACATGACAAGCACCAGCTTTAGAGTTAACAAAATCATCACAATCGGTGCACGCTGTAAGGAGTAATAATATAGCAAACACAAAAAAAATACATTCGAATTGAGAACCTTTTGGAGGTCGGTTAATAGGTTTTAACATAAAAAATATAAATAGGAGCTTATACCCTTTATTAAGACTTTAAATTTTAAACACTCACTGATGGAAACTTCCGTAATAAATAATCTCGTAACTTTTAAACAAGTAAACCTAAAAGTCTGTTATAATTCAGGTGTATAGATTACATGTTAATAATTATATCAAAAGAAGAACCAAAGCCGTAGGTGGTCAAGTATTTAAAAAATAAAAACTATGCAGAGTTCTCGCCAAATTTCTTAACAAATAATCGCGTCGATTTAATCTCATTAGTAATTTTACACTATTTTTTATTTTTTTATTTATTTATTGTCCAAAATTTTAACAATACAAAAGTTTTACTTAAAATTAGAGACTGCGTAAGTCCGAAGGGCTTATGTGCAGTCAATGAGTTCGGTAACTTATAAATTACAATATTAAAATAAGAAATTACTTACATAAGAATAGCTAATTAAAGTATGTAATCAGTGTTATTTAATAACATCAGTTTCTTTTTTAGTATTTTGAAAGGGCGTGGAGTGTTATATTTAGTCTGAAAATACCTATGTAATAATTCATGAGTTAAGAACCATAGTGAATAATTATATTAAAAGAAGAATCAAAGTTGTTAGTGGATAGATTCGGAAAAAAAACTAAATTGCTGTTTCCTGCCATTTTCGTCCTGTGTTTTTCTGTACCCCTTTTTCTGTAAAATTTTCCATGAAAAGGTCTATTTTCATTTCTTTTCCCGTAAAGCTTATATGATGAGGATTGCATCAATCGGTACCAAGAAGTTATTATATATATTGTACATTGTATCAAATGTTAAGATTCCAGATTGCCCAGGCAGGGATTGTTCAGTGGAAGGCGTCTTCCACCTGGACAATCTGTTTTACATATATACATACAAAAAGAGAAATTACAAGTTAATTTCACGTACGAAAATCCCTAGATCACATAGACGACTAGCAAAGCGGCGCGTTCCAATTGCCCGTGAAGTTGATCGGTCCGAACATCAAATAAACCCGATTTAAAAATAAAAAACCTGAAAATCTATTTACATTTCGCTATTCGGTCTACTCAAAATAATTGGATGAAAATGTTATTTTTGTATGGTATACATTATACAGGGTTATTGGTAAAATGCTAACAACCTCTTAGGGTTGACTTCTGCTAGTCCTAACAAAAATTTCGAGATTTTTTATTTTTTTGAAACATTGTTTTTTTTATATGTTTTTGACTGAGCACAAGGACCAACTGATGTCAAAAGTCTCTTGTGCCTGTAATGTATTATCTCATATTTTTATTACTTTGCTCGATGTAAATATTCAAAACTCTATTCATTATACAGGGTTATTGGTAAAATGCTAACAACCTCTTAGGGTTGACTTCTGCTAGTCCTAACAAACATTTCGAGATTTTTATTTTTTTTGAAACATTGTTTTTTTATATGTTTTTGACTGAGCACAAGGACCAACTGATGTCAAAAGTCTCTTGTGCCTGTAATGTATTATCTCATATTTTTATTACTTTGCTCGATGTAAATATTCAAAGGGACCACGGCGCGATCCGGTGTTGCCGCGGCGGGAGCTCTAGGCTCGGAGTAGGCATTGAAACCCAAAAAAAAAACTATTTGTAATTTTGTAAAAAAACTAAATTAAAAAAAAAACACAAAAGGTTTCATAGGACTAGCAAGTCAACCCTAACAGTTTGTTAGCATTTTACCAATTACCCTGTATATTGGGGTATGTTGATATGAGGGTGACAAGTTTAGGTAATGGAAAACGTCTTAGTACTAAAAAAAAGTCATGAGGTGTCGAGGGCTGAACAACTTGGACAATGCATGGACTGCTGCAGCGTACCCTATATGTACGAATGATTTTTGTAAGGTTAGTCAAAGTGAAATTATATATTAAATTTAGGCGTCTACGACGCTTTATGATGGTCAAGCACAAATTTTAATATTAAGATATTCCACATTATTCTGGCACGTTCAGCAAAGCTTAATTATAGAGCCACTGCAAGAAGACCGCTTAAAACTCAGGGGCATTACTTTTAAACGTTTTTTTAACAATATGTTAAATAATTTATTAAAAAATGATAAGATCAAAATAGTTATTACGGCATAAAACGAAAGGTAAAAAATATACAAAATGATCAGTAAACTGCGCCTGATGGTAGTATCACGCCTGTCCACGCCTGAAGTGTCACCATCCTCACTCTGCATGACGCTGCACAGCGCCCGTCACTCCAAGACGTTCATTCTTATGTTTCGTTAGACCAGTAATTTCACTTGCTTATAGAGCCTAGATATATTATTTATATGACAAAAATGCTTGGAGAATTCCGTCTCTGTTATGCTTTCATCTGTCACCCAATTTAAACATGGTTATAATTTTAAAGTCTGTTTGTAACACATTAATAAAAGACGTTTATATATAGAATGGTTATCAGTTTCTTGTGTGCTCTTCTCGCAGATAAAAAAGTAAATCAGGTGCTACGAATATACATTACTTATTCGTTGATCAGGTGTGAAACAGATTTTTAATTTGATTAAAAATAAAAAGTGGGCTGATGATAATCGGAGTCAGCATAGTTGTTCAGAAAGGTTTCCCGTTCTTACCATATGAGGAAACTCTGCCCTGTTAGCATCTCGACCACCAGCTGCCCCCACGATGCCGAAGTTGATCTCGAAGCAGTTCCGTGTCTCTTTCCATTTCTTCGAAACTGTCCCTTCTGATCTTCCTTGTTCTGGTATGGGAGGTCGATGAAGTAGTCAATGCAATCTGTAGCGAGAGAAATTTTGTTAATTGCATCGACGCCCGTGGGATGCCGGGCTAGAATGTCCCCCCCATTGCCACCTGTGGGTGTCGTAACAGGTGACTAATGGTAAAATACCGGAAGGTGAGCAGCAGCGCCTTCTGGGGAACTGATATCTCAAACTGCGATCCCCAAGACGCCTGTTAAGCGTGGGGATTATGGCAAATATCTTCTTAATGAAGAAGGCTGTGCTCAGAAGTGGACAATCCGGCTGATGCAGTAGCATCGATGCTAATCTAGTAAGCAGCGAAAGCTAACTGCTGAACAGGGGGTGTCATAGGGCATTTGCATATGCTGATGGGCCTTAGACACCTCTGCCTACCCCTTCGAGGAGGAATATATATTTAAATAAAGATAAACAGGCAATGCTCCCTCGCTTAAACTTTTAAATGTTTTGGTTTTTTTTTTTTTTTTTTATTTATAATAGGTTCGCGTTTGACCACACCCTGCCTGATGTTAAGCATTGATGTGGTCTAAGATGGAGCACGCTTACCTAGAAGAAACCTATTTACTCTCGATTTGAAGACACCCATGTTGTATCCATCGGGAAAAACTGACGACGGTAGGGAGTTCCACTCCTTCGCAGTACGCACGAGAAAAGTGGAAGCGAAGCGCTTCGTACGAGTCTTGGGAATATCAACCATGTACGGATGGCGCCTCTCCGTTTGTCTGGACGTCCGATGGAAAAAGGGGGAGGGCGGAACCAAGTCGTGCAGTTCTTGTGCTTGGTCACTAATAGGCGGTCAGTCTGTCAATTGCCATCTGTCAAATCGCACCATATCAAAAGCCTTTATACGTCTACTGTTGCATAAAACCTCCACCATTGAGGGGTTTCCATAATCGCCACGTTTGGTGGGCGTCTTGGGGTTCGCAGTGTAATGGCAGTTCTTCAAAAGGTGCTCCTGCTTACCCTTTGGTATTTTTCCCTTCGTCGCCTTTTTTTTTATTTATATAAAAAAAAAAAAAAAGGCGACGAAGGGAAAAATTAAATATCTAAATAATTCAACTACCTACACCAAAAAAGTTTTTATAATTCTACAGTCTATATATAATTAAAAAAGGTGCGTCAAAACTACTTTTTATGATTGAACTACAAATAATAATAATTGTTAACAGTTGATGACAAGTTTACTAGTGCAACTTACGTGCAGTATTTTTTACTTTTATAAATACGACAATTAGAAAATAAGTATTATTTATTGAAAACTGTTATGTACAATAAAAATTAAAAAAATATTTATTGTAAAGATGTTCTAGTACACAAATTACTTTGGAACTATGTATACAGACCTCAATAATACGGTTTTAGATACAAGCGAAGATATATCGCACGATAAAATATTTTGAATAATACATCTGTATGAAATATTTGTTTTATTTTATATTTCTTTAACATATATTTGATAAACCTAACTTATCTACCATTTTTTCCCATATCGATTATAATGGAATTGACTTCATTGTAACTAATCGATTTTAGGGAATCAGTAGTACAACACTCACAAATGTCACTATTATTGTGTTGGAAATATAGTTTTCATTTGTAATGGTTGGTATAAAATAACTTCAAATAAAAAAAAACCTCTTTTGGAATGAGTTGTTAGGTCTTAGAAAAAAGGTATGATTGTTGTGATTTACGCTGGATGACGTCACTTTTGTATTCCTGTCGAGTTCACGTTAGCCAGCAAATGATGCGTCGTACTGTCAACCATCGCCTCCTGCGTAAACGTACGGGGAACTCGATACGATTACGTTACGGACTATCGAAATGTTCGTGCTTGGGCTACTGTTCTCAAAACAAATAGTTTGTAAATATCTAAACTAACTTTTAACAAAACCTTGTTTCTTTATTATTTTTAAAATGTTTGAACGCAATTTCTAAGCAAGGACTACCTTTTTATATACATATTTATTTATTGAGATAAAAACGACACAGATTCAATTACATTTATCTCACAATACAGAACACCAAAAAAGGTAATAAACTACAAATTATGTCCACCAACATTATTATTATTAAATGTATGATGATCAATGTCAAATATAAGATATTATCGATATGTTTATACAACACCAAATAATTAAAATGTTCATAAAAATTCAATTACAATAATTCAAATTAAACAATGTCAATACAATGAAATCAAAAAAATAATCAAAGCATAAATAATACATATATATATATATATATATATATATATATATATATATATATATACATAGATATATTTATATCAAATTGTCAATGTCAATGGAGCTGTCAAGCTTTTTGTTTCTATCCCATTGATCAAGTAACATATATATATAATACCAACAGCGAAGGAATGGATCACCCTCCCAGCGTCTTTGTTCCCCAAGAGTTACAATCTGGATGTCTTTAAGTATAGGGTGAATAAGTATCTTCTAGGAAAGCATGCTCCACTGTTGACCGCGTCGTCACTTACCATCAGGTCAGACTGCCGTCAAATGTTTTTTTTGCTTTCTATGAATTAAGCTTATCAATATAAAATAAATCCGCCATTGGATGTAAGAAATATCACTATATGATTATGTTAATTTTGTTAAGTTCTGTGGATTTTGTGAACTAAATAAATAAATAGTACGAGTATAAGCATTATATATATATAGCAAGGGACCGCTTTAAACCAGACACAACAAAGTATTTCTACAATATGATATTGTGTTCTTATAGATAATATTGTATCTACCGACCCCACACATATGGGGTAAGGTAAGGCATTTTGTGAATAAGACTGGCGGCATGCCTATTTTGGTGGGGAACTGTCACTGAAATTTAGTTTCCATTTTTAGTGTAGACTGTTTAACATTTTTACACGACTGCCCAAAAAAAGGAATGTTATGTTTCAGGGTTCATGTATGTATGTATTCTGAATTCCACCATAACTTCTAAACTGTCTCACCGATTTCAATGTAAGATATATCGTTAGATTTGTCTTGATAACGCAAGTGACACTAGGTATATTAAAGAAATAATAAAAAAAATACTGGCAGGTTTTAGACGCTATATTGGGAGATAAAACAAAGTGTTTTCCTCCAAACCCATCGAATGGGGTATCAAAATAAAGGGCTTTAAAAACGACTCTTTTTTTAATGTTATTGTCACGGTACATGCACGAGGCGCACCTGATGTTTAGCGGTATCCTCTGCCTATAACAGATGCATTTCATCACAAGTGACGAACTGCACTGCGTCCATCACCTTGAGACATACTTGTTCAGTCTCATTTTGCCTGTAATTTCACTGGCTCTAAAGGACTGCTGCCGGAACACACCGTTAGGTGCTTGGCGACAGATTTTCTACTTGAGGGTGGTCGCTAGCCAGGCGGGCATTCGCAAAATGCCCTTCCACCATGCGGTGAAGCTCAAGCCCGCGCTGGGGATCGAACCTGGGACCCGCGGCACAGCAGTTAGTTACTTGCAGTTTTAATTTCAATGGAACGATAAAACGTTTATGAAAATAAATAATTTGCAGTCGGGTTTTTAAAAATGAATTTATACTTATTGAACATGTTATCACTAACAGCCAGTGCGATAAGAATCAGACTCAGAAGTTAATTAATAGCTTGTGTCACATGTCGAAATAAAATAAAAGGAAATTACATATTACCGTATTTTCAAAATAATTTCGGAGAGCTTGGTTGTGATGAAGCGAGGCGTCATGAAAATGCTGGCACCCATTTGGCTCAACGAATAAGCATTGCAGTTCAATAGAGCAATGCTGCCAGCATGCTGGGCACGCTGCCGTGGGCTGGAGCATTTGGACTACCTGTGAGTCTGCAATGACTTAATGACTTATAGGTTGTCTAAATGCTTTCATTGTAGAAGCTGTAGTGTTATATATCGTTCGTAGTATTTTTGTTAATAAAGGCGAACCGCCGGTATCTCTTAGTACATTACTATTAATGGACTGAAAAAGCGTAGCCATGCAAGGGAGCACTTTAATGAATAGATTCAGGCGTTACTTTGCGGAAATCCATTTTTAATAATAACAAATACTTTTAAAATATTTTAAGAAAACATCAAATTAATATTTTAATAAAACACTTAAAAAATATACAAATATATCTAGTGACAATTCCGCTTAATTTTCCTGCTAAGCCGAGGTGACGTCACAAACGACACGCAGCCAAACCGGAAAAATTTTCGACGCGTTTCGCTTCTACACGAAGCATCCTCAGGAGGTCTTGACTCTTCGAGCGCACGATCGAGAAGGAGCACTTTAAGAAAGACAAAATTATGACAGTTGTTTCTCATTACATACATAATTGTTTACTAGAAATTGATGAGGATGGGGATATTCCAGATAAGCAGGAAACGGTTTTACCTTACAATCTGCGTAATAACGAAAAGCGAATTATAAAAAATAATGAAATTCGGGTTGTACCAAAAATCAGATTAGCTAAAGTACAGAAACAAGGTCGTTATTCAAAAATACTGATGTATAATAAATTACCAAAAAGCTTGAACACCTTAAAATATATTTTGTTCAAACTAAAATGTAAGAACTTTTTTGAAAACAATCCCTTCTACACATTAAAATAATACATGTCAATGCAGCTTTTAGAATCTTTGTTCTTAGGACAAGTGCAAACGGATAACTGTAAATTATTTAATTAAAATAAGTGTAAAAATATTACGATTATAAAATTTTAATCAATTATTTACATATACCTAATTAGAATGATTTAAGTAGTTATATGTGTTTAATGTAATTTGGACTTGCCTGTAAAAAAAATATTGAAGACTTTAGAATATGATTCAGGACTAATTTGTCCTTTCGTTCTTATCCATCGCATCGTTTTAACTTACGTTGTACTACAAACAAGACTAACTTTAACGATGAAACCCAATAATTTTAATATGCTTCATTTATGCAATAACACATGCTTAGCGGGTAACATTACAAAATAAGAAAGAGGAAAAAAAATTAAGCTACTGAAACCCGCGGAGCATGCGTCATTGCAAAAATATAAAAATAAAGTTATTTTCGGTGTTTTTAATCTATGTTGTAACCCTCATAGTGCACCGTGGGGTGCCGGGCTAGAATGTCACCCCTCCACTGCTACCTGTGCGAGTCGTACGAGGTGACTAAAGGTGAAATTATAATGGTGAATAATAGGCTAACATATCTGCAAAAAAAAAAAAAAAAATACCGGAAGGTGGGCAGCAGCGCCTTCTGAGGAACTACGATCCCAAGACGCCTGCCAAGCGTGGGGATTACGGCAAACCCTCCCTTAATGGGGAGGCTGTCTTCAACAGTGGACAATCCAGCTAATACAGTATGAGACAGACAAATCGTATGCCTTCAGACTGCGTCACGCCTCCTATGACAACTGCAGTGTCGACAGCGTCACGCCTCCTATGACAACTGCAGTGTCGACAGCGTCACGCCTCCTATGACAACTGAAGTGTCACCTCAACCTGAAAATTAAACTGAAAAGTTCTGCGCCCTCCACCGTAATCTTCACCTCATTGCGTTCAACCAACAATTTCACTTGCAACAGTGCCGTTGAAGCCTCAATACAGTTATGTTTGCACACTACTACTTGCATGCATGATTTTATATAATAAGGTATTACCAACTAAGACAGAGTCTGGCTATAGAGGCTTACGAGGCGAAGGCTAGATATTATACAAAGGTGTATATTACGTGTATGAATTGCTATGTCTAACGTCCAGATGCGCAAGCGCAGCGCAGGTGTAGTGATAAGGTTTATGTATTGTTTCTTATTTCTAGTTAACACTGTGCCATTCACAAGTACGCGGACGGATTTAGGACTACGTACAACAGTGCAGATAAAAATGATTAAATAAACATATTTGAACGTGGTACATTTATAAAACTAGATGCAGTGCCAGGTTTCACCCGCGTTATGTAATGTGATTATGATAAAATGATCCTATGTGTTAATCCAGAACATAAATGATTTACATTTTAAGCTTTATTCAAATCAGTTGAATTCTTTCAGCGTGATGGAGTAACAAATATACACAATCACATTCTAACTCACTCACAATCTTTAAAATATATGAAAAGTGTAATGTGATGAATCCCACAAAAAAAAATAAGCTTAAATTGCGGGTGACAAACGGCACCTATTTTTAGAAGTTAACTTTTCCAAGCATAATCTTCTAATGAGTTTATTTGAATGGTCCCTAGAAGGAGTTGTGGGAAGCCTGAGAGTACCAGGCGTTTATGAAATCAAGGCGAGTTAAAAATAAGTCTTTCGGGGGATTTCCGACTGGAGAATGCTAGTCCAAGCTACAGTTGTTTATATTGTACCTATAGTGTAAATAGTTAGTTTGATAGATTCTTATTGATGGACAATATATGCAAATTTTTGGTATCTAAGATGCTCTTGAGTGACAATTTTAATATAAGAAGGGTCCACTGGACCGTTCTGAAAAATTATATGAAGCCATACTATTTAGATGTCTTAATTTATTCTTTTTATAATGTGTCACATCAATCTATTATAATTAATTACAAAATATTCATTACATTACATACATTACTCAGATGCCATGCGGGAACTGTAAATCAAATTTGTTTTTTTTAATATTATGAAATCTAATCCTGAATACGCTCCTGCACTTTCTAAACAATGCATCAAAGAAAGCAACGATGCAGAAAGTAATATAAACCGGTTGGATTGAGAAATGACAATTGTCTTGGCTCCGAGGATCGCAGCCACCATGGACGTGAAACTGGTGCTGGTCTGCGTGGTGCTGGTAATCATGGCTGTACAGGACTTGGTGCGAGCTGGTGAGGAACTTTCATTTATCAACGGCGACTTACGATGGTAGCTTCTGTCCGTGTTTTTGTGTATAAAACGGTGATAGCCCAGTGGTAGTTACTGTCGAAAGCCATGCCTGGGGTCCGTGGTTCATATCCTGTTGTGGGCTTAAGCTTCATAGCATGATGGTCTTCAAGTAGAAAATCTGTTTTAAAAATCTGACATCGTGTTCCGGCAGGTAACCTTTGAGAGCCATTTTCCATACTAGGTTTAGCTTGTTAGTGTATCATGAGCACCTCTTCTAATGATACCTGAACCAATAGGTGATTATAATGGCTATCAAAATATGAGAAGAACAGTGCAATTTTGCAGCGATCGTAGCGCAATTTGTTTAGCAGCCGTCTTCACTATCGCAGTTTAAGATATCATTTACTCAAAAGGTGGCATTCTAGCCCGGCACCCCACGTTTAGCATGGTCGTAGGGTATTATATGAATGCCGCCTGGCTAGGTGCCATCCTCCAGTAGTAAATCTATTGTCGCCAAGCACCAAATTGTGTTTTTCGGCAGCTGTCCTTGAGAGCCAGTAATTCTAGGTGAGCCTGAACAACATCTTCGACCACATCATCACTTACCATCAGGTGAGATAGTGGTCAAAAGCTAGTCTATCGTAAAGCTTCTGGACCCATGGTGGTTTTGCCAAAGACGCCAGAAATTATGGTGTTCAACACCTCGTTGTTTGTGTACAAATATATTTTCATAATTCTCTTCGTTATATACATAAGTGTGAATTCGATAAAATAGACCGAAACAGCTGCCTGAAGTCCAGAATATTATTTCGTGTTCAAAGTAGAATTCTTCTAGATAGAGCCAATAGATTAACAATGGTCAGTAATTTGTTTAGTTAAATTTCTCTCTTCTGTCTTTCTGGTAAGTCTGGAGTCAATTCTGTTTTTGATCAAACCACATAGTCGGAAAAGGCGAAAAATACTCTGTGCCAGATTTTATTAACTCTTAACTTCAATTTACCAAAAATATACATAACATAAATCGTAAAAGTCTAGGAACTAAGAATTGTAGTTAAGTTCAACTCCTATGAGGCGAGGGTGTGGAGGTCAGGTTTCATGTAATTTTGCACATTGGCTAGATATGAGCACCGCTCTACAAATACTCCATCCAGGAACCACAAACTAACTCCAAGCTACTTTGTAAAAATACACGAAATAGTACACCAGAAAGGAGATGACAACATTCTAAAACAATGTGTTTGATGGTTATGGGCCATCATGCTGCAGGTCCATGGTTCAATCTACCACGCTGGCTTAAGCTCACCGCACAGTGGAAGGACAATTTGTGCATGAGTGCCTGGCTAGCTACTACCCTCAAGTAGGAAATAAGTTCTAATAGAGTTTTTCGGCAGCAGGTCTTGAGAGCCAGTAAGAAATTACAGGCACATGATACTTAACAACTGCATGTCTCATGGTGATGGGCGCAGTACAGTTCACTTGTGCATGCATCTGTTAAAGGCAGAGGTCTCCACTAAACATCAGGTGGCCTAAAAGGTGTCCTGGTCACAATCCTATTAAAAAAAACCTTCGTCCTAAACCCTATGAATAATTCTAGAGTTTCTGTACAATCGCATCTTACCAAAGCAAGAGGAGCTGGAAGGGCTTGACCTAAAATGCATACCTGGACGCACAGTCATCAAAATTCAGGAAAAAGCCCCTGAAGTAAAACCCCAAGAAAGTGACTCTGGTGAGGACGATGATGGAAGACGTAGCCATATGAGGTTCACGACAGATGATGAGTCCTGCCAAGTGTGTGTCTGTTCCGTCGAAGGAAAAGACGAGTACTGCAGTAGAAGACCAGCCATGAACGTGAACGAGTGTATGAGGATGGCGGTAGTGATGGATCAGTTTAAGAAGAACGAGCCCTATGACCACGAAAAGACCTTGTCTTACATGATAAGGAGAGGTTGGTGGGATAGAGGATTTACCATTGTAGCTGGTATGACGTGCATTATGAAATTTGAAATGCATATTTAATGTATCTGTTTCCCGAGAGGAAATGAATCAGTGGATTTTTACATGAGGTAGTCGTGAGGTAGACTACTCGTGTTTTGACTAAAATTTGAATTTGAACACGTTATTACGCAATTAGCGATAACGTCTTCTGAATATAATGCTATTTATGTAGAAATAGGATATTTTAGGCGGTTGTTAGAGTTATATTAAAAATAAGATTATATAATCTTAGAATCCGACGTAACAGTCACAAAGTTAAGGCTAAGCAATTACGGTGCCTATTTTTGTTTGTTTTTCTTTATCTTAATATACTCATGCTCCTACTATAGATCTCATCTGGCACAACGACGAGATCCCTTACGAGGCCAAAGCCAAATGCAGGAGAGGCCATTCCTACTACAGCAACAGTATGAGCGCCAACGATACTGACATAGACTTGGCATCAGACATAGAATCCCTCATCAACTACGCCAACAAGAGTGTCTGTTTCTACTGCGTTTGCACTGTACAAGGGGACGCAGCGGGTTGCATCCCACGAAGTCCCTGGAACTGCGAATATTTTAGAAATCTCCGAGGACCATACGGGACTATCAGGGATAAATACAGAATGTTGTTCCATCAAGACAGACCGGCCTACTTCAGGCAACTCTCGTATCGCTTGAGAAGAACAATGGATGATGCCGTATTCGATTTGATTGACAGCGGTATGCTATCACTGGGTTTTGTTTTGGGACCGGTGTTATTTCTTTTTTGTGCTTTGTTCTTTGTCCCTACTAGGTTGCTATAGTTGTCTTCTGGCACTGAAGTGTTTTCTGATATTGTTATTGAGTGTAAATATATATTCGTGATGTTTATTTTATTTTGTGCAGTGTTATTTACAAAGGATTTATCAAGACAAAGCTCAATTGTTTTGGAATTCATTTGGATGTAAACAAAATACCAATAAAATATTACAACGAATAAAACGTGCAATTATATAAGCATAAACAACTACAAATTAGCGATATAAATAGTTAGTATTTGATACCTACTTTATCCGACTATACTAGAAGTCGATGCAAACTGTAATCAAATACTCAGCTTGTCGCCTTTTGCAAGCCAATCTTGTTAATTCAAATTTTAGCACAACCCTTTTTACAATCATACTTGTTGCTTGTTATGGCGTAATGACAAGAACTTTTAAGCCACGATAAACAGCACAAGTAGACTTTTCTCTACTACATCTTATTTATATGAAACACATGGTAAATGAAAGATTGGTTGCAGGGGGCGACGCGCTGTGCTGTGGGCATCCGGACGGCCACAGGAGGCAGTTGCATCATCAGGTCCGGAACAAGATCTGGCTCTTGAAGAACCGTGTCAACAAGGAGAACCTGTTGAGTAGATCTCCAGGAGGGGACTACGTTGACTTCGTTGTTAACAATGATTAGAAATATATCACCAAAATGAAAGAAACTATACGAATATCGAAAAAAAAATAAGATGAATTATAGAAAGAGACAAAAGGATATCATTAAGTATTGCAAGAAGTATTACGATGATTAATACCAAAAACTATTTAAATAAGAAAGCCTTCAGAAATATATTACTGTTTACAAAATATCCTCAAAAATATAGTATTAGGCAAGACTTGTCATGTAATTAAAAAAGTGGGTTCGGTCAAAATAAAAGGGAAAATATCTGAATCCAGACTATGCCTTGTAATGAATTTCAGATATTTTAGAATTAAACTGAACTGGAAATATCTGAGGTACCATTCGATAAAATACTTTACTTTGAAAAATATAGAAAAGACAAAAAAGAAAAATAACAACAAGAAATTTAATAAATACATCCAGAGACAATTCCGCCTACAAGTGATTATTTTGGCTGTATAGTGTCGTGACTCATATGTTTTTGTGAAGTGTATTTTTATACTTTTATAAGATTTTCAATTAAAATTCAGTGTGTGTAAAACTGTTTTCAATTATTTTCATACTCTCTTGCACATAATTTCTTATATCACTTACGCACGTCATTTCCAGCTGCACTGATAAGCACCTCAGCACTTAAGACAATGATAAGGATTTTGAGATCTCTAGTTTCTAATGTTAGTGTAGAAGGAAATATTATTTTAAATGTGTGGATTTTAAAACAGTCTGCGTGAGAGGGCACACTTGGATTGCAGTACGTGTGAGATGTTCATTAGATTAAAAAATAAAGTTACCCGTTAATTTTATTCTAAATAGGATGTGAAATGTATTTTTACTGGAAATGTGTAATTTCTAATAGCTAGATATTTCAAATTATAAAAATGAGGTACTATGTCGCATGTTAAGTGTGCTCTCTCAAATTAATTATTATTGAAATAACTTAATAGAGTGTTCTCATAGTAGGCTGAGCATGACGGTAAGTGCATTATATTATTACGAAGTCCTAATTATATTAACTTTATCATAAACCATAAATTATCAAAAGAAATCACCCTATTGAGTTATCGCATAGTGCAGTAAATTTAGAATATATTGAGTGAGCTTACAAAAGCACAACGAGGGGATAAAATTATCTACAATCGGGATTCGAATCCTAAAGAGAAATATACATCGTAAAAATTGATGAGAGAAAAAAAAGAAGAGATGACTCCGTCCAAACTTACTGTTTTCCGTGTCAATCCAAAAATATAATAATACATTTTTGGACTGTAGATAACTACCGATCTGCTGAATCGACTGATAGTAAAAAAACTTGCTGTACGCTGCTCCATAAAAGTTTTTAAATACCATGTGGCTAGCCTCTTACCAACTAAACAAGGCAAAGTTACTGATTACGAGTATAACTAAGACACCTACAATAATAAATAAATACAGTGTGAATTAAATTAAAATTCATAAAGATATGATAATTTTAACTGTGTGTTGTGTAATATTTAACGTGTAATTTATCTTAAAAATTAATTGATACACTTTTTAAATAATACTTTCAGTGGGCGATGGAACAGAGGAGCAGAAATGTATACCATTTATTTCGACGTACACAGACTGTACTGAAGGTAAATTTTTAAATACATATCGACGCTAAAAAGCGTAAGCCCCGTAAATCATTATAATAAAAGTAAACACTATAGCCAAGACATTTTACATTTTGGAATAAATGTCAAACTCTACTAATGTAACAATATCTTCGCATTCTAAAGACGAAATTTGGGGATATTTGCTGAGGTTAATGTAAAACTAAAATATTTATTTACACCCTATTTTATTTCTTAAGTTCCTTCCAAGTTGGCTAGTGTGCGGGCGAGTCCATTGTCAATTGAAAGAAAACAGATAAGAAATAGATAGTTTTTCTTTTAATTTATTATTATGATTACTCAATTAGGGCATTAGTACCAACAAAGTTTTAAGTATCTACATTTAGGTAGGTACCAGATTTGTACTGTGCAAACTTTTTATGCAATAGTATCTATATAATAAATTTTGTTAAGGCTAAATCGATACAAGTAACGTTATGTTAAAATATGCCGTTTTATTTGAGGATGCGTATATGCGGTTCTGGCACTTTTTCTCTATACCTTATTAGCTGAACGCGGAATAAGAACGCTGTATACGCCTGAATTCAGTAAATGATTTCGCCTTGAGATTGGTGCATTATATATAAGTATTAAATAAGTAATGTTTTTAACTGAATTTTAATCCTCTTGGAGTAGACATTTTCGATGTTCCAGTGCTAAATATATAAACAAATTAACTATGTTGTTTTATAGAGCTTATGCTTGCTAGCGTCGATATATTCTATCAATACTGTTTCTATAAGTATACAAGAAATGGATTTTGATGCTGTAATGGTTCAATGGCCTTGAGTGCTAACTGCCGATGAGAAGGTACTAGGTTCGAATCCTACCACAGGCTTGAGATTCATATAATGCTGGTCATCATCATCAGGATGATTAGTAAACTACTAATGCTCATGTGGAGCATGTTGTGGATCCAACGTGATTGTCTTCTCAAACAGCACAAGATTAAAATATATGTTTTTGGAATCAACACGCAGGACAACAAACGAGGCTCTCGTCATGCCCGCTACCTTTTGGGTAATCAATATGTTAAGATGGTAAAGAGAACTCATTATCTTCCCCTTAGTCATGTTTTAAGATTATCCAATAGGAGGATATGTAACAGTCCTAATATTCTAAAGCCGGGAACTGTACGACATAATATTGTGAATGGTTACCTGGTTAATTAGGGATGTAAAATCAAAAATCGCACAGCAACTAGTGGCGTGTTCCAGCAGCTGTGTATGAACGATAGTTTCCATTTTATGTCTAGTCTGTGGTCTAGTCTAGCCTGCTACCACCTTAGAGCTCAACATCACTTATCAACTAGGAATAGTGTTCTAGATTGCTGGACCTTATTTAGAGCATATTGTAACTTAACCTTGCGTTCCGGAAGTCTATGTAAACTAGTTCGTATGCAATTCGTAAGTTTATATGACATAGCACCTTTAGGAGCTGCGCAGACGCCCGATCTTTTCTGCCGGAGGTTTGAGTGAATGAGTTACAATCATATGCCGTATATGTGAAACGGAACAGATAAATAATGTGACCTAATGAACCAACGCGCAATTAATTTACGATCAATTCCGTGATCCATTGGAATTCTTTCGCGCGAAGGTGTCCACCCAATCGTACTTATTACATTCGTCATTCGACATGCGTACACCCGTGAAAGGGTCTAACGGGGTATTCAATTTTCACAGACAAAAAGTGAGTCTATGGAGCCCTTAGAGCAGAGATCGTGGTCAAAGGTTATTTTACCTTTAATATTTGAAGAAGGTATATATCAGTGGCACATAAGCGCGTCTACTCTCGTTAAACAAATAATAATTTTCGTTCTTTTAACAAAAAGGTTCTCCTGCTACATTAATTTGCTAACAATAAATCTTCATCTCAATTATCTCCTTCTTCTCCAAATAATTCAGCCAAATTTCAGAGAACATGTGCGATGGCTGCGAGAAATGCACGTGCTCAGCTGAAGGTCGTTGGACGTGTGAGAACGTCAGGCAGTGCACTAAGGACCAGGAGCAGGATATTCAGGAAGAAGACATTAATAGAGCCTTGGACTTGTTGGTCTACGGTAACTATCAACTTTTCAGTTACCATGTGACGCCTAAATCTAGAAGTAGACGAACTCTAAGTCTACTTGGAGTTAGTCAAATATACCGGTATTGTAGATCGGTATTGAACTGACAAAACAAACAAAACAAAACGCTCGGAGCGGAGATTGCCAAGTTGTCCAGACCAATCAACTTCGTTTAACAATGTTCATTGTGGACACTAATTGGATGGGTAACCGCTAGTGCGATTTACTTCTGAGTGCTTCTGTGCTTCAGAAGCTTCACTAAGCTGTCGGTCCCGATTATTGTCTTAGGATGGCAGTCGTTATAGCATGGTGGTAGGTCATAAAGGCACTTCTGGTTAGCTTGCACCCCCAAGTAGAAAATTTGTACCTAATATCAAGTCGACTGAACGAGAGAAAGTGATATTATAATTTCCTAGGAGGTTAAAGAAACGGCTGATTATCTTCAAACCAGCCAACAAATTTTGATTAAATAGCTTAAAACCATCGCGATTAAAAAGCAGTCGGTCAATATGGAAGCTGTGATACCACAGACTGACCCAAAGACTGTGCATCGGGAGTAAATTTATGCGAGTTATAAACAACAATATTATATATTATATTTATATCGGTAACGCGTACACTCTTTCTAAAAACATGTTCAAAATTTGCCTTTTTAAAACTAACTTCAGCAAGAACAATGTATAGCGCCAACTCTGCCTCAGAGGCGATAAAAGGTTAGAAATGATGATGATGGTGAGGTTTCTTCTTTTTGTGATAGACCAGGATTTACTTCCATTGAATGTTGAGGCAGTTCATCTTGCGGAAATAAATCCAACATTTCGTATGACACTCTGCATGCAAACTTTAACCGACAAATTTTCTTTCATTAAAGTACATGTATATACTTATTTATTATTATTATTAGCCGGAATTGTCCGATTCCTGAGCACCCTTTCACTAATTCAGTCTAGGTTACTGATAAGCTCATACTTGTCAAAGGAGACAAGCTCGCCTCCTCACCTTCAATTATTTCAGCTACGTGGCCGTACTCCCAACAGGACTCGGTCGGTTGTAAAGTATACACATTTGCACGATGTTTTTTTCAATGGTTGTTTTGTTTTTATACAGATATACAACAACACGAAACTGAGACTTCAGGATCATCCTACGTACCCGGACCTGCAGCATCACACAATATTGATAAACTTCTAGGTATGGTAAAAATACTATCTCAAAAGACCAGCCCGCTTAAAATTTAGACCACGATACCATTTAACTCTAATAGAGATTATTACATTCCTTTTGCGTGGGACTAATCACATCGCTTGTTTTGAGAGCTATGATATATATACTAACGGACACAACAGCTGCTACACTTATATATTAATTTAAAATTGCACCAGCTTTGTCACTAGTATTTTTGTTACATCTATCGCAACTGATAGCAGGGTTTTTATGTAATCTGTGGCAGAAACGAGAATTTTGTGTTTCAATTATTTTTTCATAGGAGACGGTACGGACATCGTCCAGAGTATAAGACATTATCTAACGAACAAAGTAGGTGGAGAACTTTAAATAGAGGAGACGAAGCGCGAGCGAAGCGTATTTGTATTTATATAGGGAACTGTATTTTTCAAACCGGCTGGAATATGGGTGTTGAGAACGTATATGATTATATCTTAGACACGACGTCTTTTAAACACTTCCTAATTTCTAAATATGACGTTCAACACCTAACGGTGTGTTCTGGCAGCCTATGAAAATCAACTATCAAAAAAAAAGTACCCCTATGTGTCAAGGTCAGGAAAGTTTCTTCCCTTATTAGCACTAAAACCAAGCACTGGTCTTTCTCTGGTCAATCTTTTGTGTTCGTCCACAATGTTCTAATAATAGTTGGTAATTGTTTTTCAGGTTATGTGATTGGAATACCTAAGCACAAACACTAATTTGCACATTAAATCTATACTAAAAGCATGTTGCACATTTTTCTACTTTCTTTTTTAATACTCAATATGATGCAGAGGTAAGCATGTGTCAATATTATTTTCTGAGTAATATAATTTGTGGTGAATAAATATATTTTTTTGCAGAAGAACAACACAGGAATTACAAAATACAAGACAACAGTTTTGAAATGAAGAGAGAAGATGAAATTTTGGCTTATTTTGTCAGGCCAAAGAGGTCTGCGGCCAAAGACAAGAGTGACGAGGAAAATGATAACGGCACTGTTATATTTCATCATACTATCGATGAAATGAACGAAGGTATTGAAAATATGCAATTTAATTTTCTACACAAAACAGATTAACGGCGAATGATAACAATGAATCTTAACATCTTATATATTATATAAACAGAGTTGTTTTTGAGCACGACGTAAATACTCGATATTAATATAGATAAGAAGATTAATTATTCTAAAACTTACATTTATGCTGAGCATTAGCTCCGTAGCCTAGTATCTAATTTGAAGTCAATAAATAAAATTTGCTTAATAGTTACATACAAAATCCTGATATCACGAAATTATAACTGTTGCTGCGGCTAAAAATATAACTTTGGTGAACTATTTGATTTGTGTTTTAAAATTTTAATAGTATGTGTATATTATATTACAGATACTCTGAAAAACTCTAATACAACAGGAACACTCAAAGCTTCGAAATTTGATATAATACCGCAAGCATCAAGGAGGACTACTTTGTTAAACAATTCAACATCACTTCAAATAGATTATGCGCCGCCAATAGACAACCAGCATGCTGGTGATAACAAAGTTGACACACCAGCAATACATGATGACAAGGAAGATTTATTAATTCATCACAAAATATTTGAGATAGCCGGAAATCAAACTCAGGCAACTAGAGATAAAGAGCTTTCAAAACTTGTGGTTAACGAATTGAAAGGTGGAGCAGAAACCATTGGAGAGCCAAACTCTCCAGTTATTTCTAACATAAGTTTTACTTCTGAGAATGACACACTGACGGCTATGGCTTTCATTGCTGGTAATTTACTTAATAAATTATGGAATATGGAAAAGGATGCAAGTGAAAACTCTTTAGAAATAGAAAGAATTAAACATGAAAAAATTCAAAATCTTCTTGAATTATTTAAAGAACCCCTTAATTTACGCCAAGAAACATTTTTGAAAAACGCGTTAGCCGAATTGTCTTCAGCAATGGAAAGAAAGGAAATGGAAAACATTTCTTTGTGTAAAAATATTGACGAACTTAAGAGGACATCAGGTCTTGGTGAACCAAGTGAGGTAGAACCTCTGAAAGAAAATGATGAATTAGAAGAAAGTAATATAGGAAGTAATTCAAATAAGGATATATCCCAGAATAAATCTACCTTTTTAATTGGTTCCGAAGAAAACCAAATGAAAACAAACAAAAAAGCTGCCACTGTCGATGCACTAAATAAAATTAATAATGTATTAGACTTGATAAAAAAATATGAACAAGTTCAAAATAGCTTGAGTGATTTCAAATCAAATACAAAAAATAAAAATATCAGGAAATCATTGGATAAAAACGTAACAAATGATGAAAATAATACTTTGCGTGTATTTGGTAATATTTTAGAAACTTTGACATCTTTGCTCATACCAAACAAAAAGCACAAAAAAAAGATTAATAAAGGTATAAAATCTAAAAGTATATTTGGTAATAATAAAAGTCTCAAAGATAAATTTAAAAATCTTGATCTGGCAGATATGTCTTTATCAGTTAAAGACAAGATAGTTTTAGATTATTTAACACATATGCAAAGCAATCCAAATTGTTTATTAAGTAAACCACAAGAAAAAATATCACTTCCTAATATTGAAGGAGATGTTTTACTTAACCTCTCAGAGTTTTTCAAAATAAAATCATTATCTGATTTATTAAAATTAGTGGATACGGGTAAACAAAAAGAAATAGAAGAAGCTGCTCTGCGATCAGAAACGACCACGCTTAAGTCTGATGTTGAATTACATGAAAAACATCCAATATTTGCTACCACTGAAGCGAACTTACAAACATCAGAGAAGGAAAACCTAACAAAGTTTGAAATGACAAAAGAAAAATTAAAATTACATCTCAAAACTATATTGGAAGATCTTATGGAATTACAAAGTATCAATGGAAAAACTACTAATGGAAAAGATATTGAAATTGCCGAAGCTTTACCGTGTATTTACAATCTTTTGAATGTAAATAAAGATTCAAATAATGTAACGAATTCAACAAAAGAATTGAAAAAGACTAAACTTGGTAAAGCAGTTCAGGTCAATAAGGTTACAAGGATATTCGATAAGCTTAAGAAGGAGTTAAAATATACATCACAAACAAGAAGGAGCAATTTTCAAAGTGGACCAATTTGGCCAAGACCAAAATCCGCCCTCGTATGGGAAAGGACAATAAAAAATCTTGGCATCAAAAATAAACTTCAGTATCGCAGAAATTCACAAAACGAATTTCCGAAATCCCTCGAGGACACGCTAAAAATGATTGACAACTTAGACTCTTCAGGATCCAATACATACAAAAGTTACGCTTATTTAGACGAAGTTCCTCCAGCTGAAAAACTGTTACTGCTAAAAACGTTGGCTGCGGATACCAACAAATATATCACATCTTTGATAGATTTAAATAAAACTATTGAAGCTATAACTGAATTTCGAGGTGATGAACCAAATACTATTGCTGAATTTATAGACAATGTAAACATTAATGTTAAATTAAATGAAAAAGTTATTAAAAACTTACATGAACCGAGACAAGATATATCTAACCAAGAATCAAAACCTGCTAAAAGGTTTAAGATTTACAAAACTGAAAAAGAGATTGAACCTGCTGTAGCGAATAATAATGTTATAAAATTGACAAGAGATCAAGTGATAAATCAATTGATAAAAAACCGTATGCTTTACTATTTGAGATTGAAAGAAGCGACAGGAGAAAGTAATAACAGTTTCATTATGGATTTAGCTAAAAAGATTCTTTTGTACTTGGAGATTGGTAACGATAACCTAGCAAGGCAACTTTACAAAATTTTTGTTTCCAAAAATAAAAAATCAATGGGTACTGACAGTCAAGTATTGGGTAAGAATATTTTTTGTCTGTATTTTATTACTGCGATTATAATAATAAGCTCAACGATTAATAAATGAATAAAACATTTCTGCCACCCCTTTTGGACACATAAAACCCTCATAATATCTTTTTTATTTATAAGTCATTCTTAAGTCCTCCTACACTGTATCAATTTGGAAAAGATAATTATGTATTTGTCTTTGCTAATTTGATACAGACTACATAGAACCGCAGACTAAAATAATAACATTTTAGGGTGATGTTCTATTTAGTAGTAATTTATTTTTCAGATCCAGAAAGATATCAAGTTGTCAATCAGCAAAAGATCAACCGAAGAATCGCCAGTAAAGTGCCATTAATAGATTTTATAGAACCTGCAGTAGTAAATAAGGGGGTGTCATGGCGAAACCAAGATCAACTGATTAAGCAACTTATGAGCATAAAAAATATGAAGGTTTAAAGGTTTTGTTTTCATATTTTTATATTTTTTCACTTGCAATAAAATATAGTTTGTTAAAAATTGTACTTTATTTTATAGTTTATTCGACGATAATTCACCTTTTTGTATTATTTTTCCTCAAACAAATTTGCCTTTGGAGTCGTAAGGTTTATCTGTTTATTTAGATCTTCTTTTCTTAGAGCTGAAATCAAAATTATATTACTAAATATAAATATTATAGCAAAATTGTATGCATTAAATTATTTTATCATTACAATTTTTCTGTTATAGTGAGAAAAAATACATCTAGTGTAATTCAATTTACAATAGGGTAGCTAACTAGATGTTATTTAAATAATAGAAATCATAACATTGTACCTGATTGAGATTTGGAATTATTCGCTTTTCTGGATGCAATAATTGATTTCGTTGCAGTTGTAGTATTCTTATTCAGATTTGTTATCTTCTTTTTAACACCTGAAATAATAAAGAAAACAATTACTTAAATATAGGTGTAATACATGTTAAGCTTGAATCATTTTCAAAGAAGTTTTTATAATCATGATGCAAATAGCATAAAGTTGACTGGTCCTCACTTAAGTAAAGTGTAGGTATTAAGGGAAGCAGCTTAGGGTCAGTGCCCAAATGTAAGTCGCATGAAGTCTGGAGTTGCAGAAGACCAATAGTTATTGATTGTTTCGTTCCGTGTAAATAGTGATGTCTAGCCTATCTAAACATTACTAGGCTGTTATATGTAAACTGTCTATATAGACAGTTTACATGCTGTGGACACGGGCAGAAAAACTTACTCCTGGTGCGGTTGTACCTGGCCACAGGTGAACTATGTAGGTGGAGCACGATCCAGGGACTTCGATAATTAGTAACACAATTCTATCCAATTATTTTTTTAACTTATATAAAAGTAACTTTTTACCTTTTTGTTTTTTGGCTTTATGCTTTTTAGTTAAAGCTGGATTAATCTTGCCCCGCAAATATTTAGGTATTATATTCTTCATTCGGTTTTTCAACCTTTTCAATTGTGTCTCTAAATCACTCCTCTTTCTGCGTACTATGTTTAGTCTATTTTGCCATTTGAGCATAGTCTGTTCATAATTATTTTTTTGTGCTAGTTCATTAAATTTCTTTTTGGCGATACTCTTTACTATTTGAGATTTAGGGACATTCTGATTGGACATGTTGACTATATCTTTCTTGGAATGTCGTAGTATATTTCGAAGCTTTTTAAGAAACGATTCTTTTACCTTTTTCTTATTTTTATTTTGAAGTTCTGCTCGCATATTTGTTTTAGCGTCATGGTACTTGATTAGGAATCGAACTTTATTTCTTATCAATTCTAGACCACTGTGTATTTTTTCCATAAGTTTTTCTGCTAACGATGTTTCTATGGGTATCATACGTCTACTATGTGCAAAGTTGACCAAAGTTATTGCATCCCTTATTTTAAAGATATCATTTGACAGTACCAAATGGAGTAATTTCATTGCGTGAAGCTTTTCATGTGGAGAACTATTTTCTAAATCAGAGGTCAATTTTGGCCATGCTTTACCAATCCTTCTTAAATCATTGGTCAAATTGTATCCTTTATCATATATTTGAAGACCAAGTACAGAAACGTCATCAACAAAATTTTGCTTTATAATGCGTTTCATAATATTTTTGGTCGATTTTGATAAGAGTGCTAAAGCGTTTGTTTCTGGCATGCCTTTATCTAGTGCTGTTAGAATGTCAACAATTCGGTTTTTAATAAAATTTGCCGTTTGACTGCCGTCTTCTTTTATTGGGTGTAGCCACAGCCTCCTCGTCTGAACAGCTTTTGGTTTTTCGAACTTTAAATCTTTTTTCTTATACAGATGAAAGCTATCTTGTTTACGCATGTAATATTTTATGTAACGAATTAACATTTTTAAATCATCTGGGAGATTTTGTGAGTTTGAGAGTTTTTGTATTTTAGCAATATCTCTGAGAACTTCATAAACGTCAGTCTTAAGTTTATAAAGTAACTTATCTATTACGTTTTGATTATGAGTCCTTAAATTTCCCTGAGTGTCAGATACTACATCGAGCTTATAAATTGAGAAATATGTGTTGGTGCCGTTTATATCATCTGGATCCTTAGTGACGTTTATTTTCATATTATTATAGTTTTTAATGAAACGCTTTAGATTTTCCTTTATTAAGATTAATTCTGTAACTTCATGTTGCTTATCATCAATAATTTTTGTTAATGGATTCAAAACGTTATCTTCAAGATCACCGTTCATGTCCGTAGTAGTTTCTAATGTCGTTGTTGTAGCAGAACTTGTAGTTTCAGTTGTGTTGCTCTCTTGAGTCACAGCTGAGACGTCTCTTTTCATTATATTCACTGCATCTAGATCAATTCTGTCGTTAGAAGTGTAGTCAATTGTGTTATTGTCTTCTTTGTAGAAGTTTGTCATACTATTTAGATCTATATTTTCTGAAATATATTATAATGATTAGAATAAAGCAAAGTGTAACTTTTAATCAATTTGAGCACAATTGTTAAATAAAGTAAGTACATACCTGTTACATTATTATCATTATTCAGATCATTTCCACGTGGGTATAAATCTACAACAAAAGTAGAATCGTCTACTGAGTCTGTTGCTCCTGTAGTTTCGTCATTGCCCTGCTCAATAGCATTTAAAACATTCAAAAATTGATCACTGGCGTTAGTTTTAATAATTTTTATGTCACCTAAATCCATGTAATCAATATTTTCTTTGTCTTTGAGTTGTGACTTTCTTCTTTTGTATGTTTGTTCATCAGTCGCGATGTTCTTTAGTACTTCTTCAAAGCCTAAATATTCAGGTTCTGTTGGTTTGGTTGAACTTGTTGCCATTTGCGTCAAGTAGTCTGTAATAAACAAAATACTAATAAGAAAACATTAAAATTATATTTTAGAAAAATACCTAATAAATATAAAAATATATCTACTGACAACTCCGCCTAACTTTCCTGTGAAGCCGAAGTGACGTCATAAATGCCACGGAGCTAGACTTACCTAGAAAAAATTAGGCGGGGAATTTTCACTAGATATATTTGTATGCAAAATATTAATAATGGATGCTTAGAAACTGAAAAAAGACTACTGCTCCAACACCGGTCAGATATCACGACTGAACATCGTGACTGCTAACCGGAATAGTTGATTGATGACAACATTAGTCGTGAATATGAATGGTTTCATAGTAATCGCTATCACATCGCATGAATTAATTAATAGAAGGGATATAAAACTCTTATTATATAATATATGTACATTATTGCTCATAGGCTAGTCTTTGACCTCGATCACACCTGATGGTAAGTGATAATGCGGTTAAAAATGTTGTTCACGCTAACTTAGAACACATGCAGGATACACCGTTAGGTGCTTCTCGGCAGATTTTCTTGTTTAGGTTGGTAGCTAATCACGCGGGCATTCGGCTGACAAACTATTCATAGTTTCTGACGTCGTTAACAATATCAGCTGTTACTAAGCGATAATGTGGTCGTAGATAGTAAGCATGATACAATGAGAAAATCTTTCAAGTACCTACAGAAAGTTATTCAATGCTATTATTACATACATTTATATTTGAGACACATAGTATGCAAGGACTTAAACCAGGTTGGTTTACTGTCCTGTGACGTAAAAAATAGTTACTTCTTAGTATCATCAATAGATAACTTTATAAATTTAATATATCATATTAGACCTGTGTGAAATTATATCTCTTTTTTTAATGTTATTGTAACGAGTTTGAGTGAACAAGCTCGAGGCCCACCTGATGTTAAGCGGACTAACCTCTGCCTATAACAGATGCATTTCGTCACAAGTCCGACATAGTTCTTAAGTCACATGTGACTGTAATTTCACTGGCTCTCAAGGACTGCTGCCAGAACACACCGTTAGGTGCTTGGCGACAGATTATCTCCTTGAGGGTGGTCGCTAGCCAGGCGGGCATTCGCAAAATGCCCTTCCACCATGCGGTGAAGCTCAAACCCGCGGCGGGATTCGAACAATGGACCTGCTGCGCAGCAGTCCATAGCCAGTGCCACTGAATCATCACTGTTTACCTGTATAATCAGCTACGCCTGTTGTAACAGTAATATTCCTGTTATTGGAAGTTGCTAGTTCAGTGGTGACGTTAGGTTTGACGCCATACATCCACTCGGCGATGTCGGCAAAGTCCATTTTTGTTGCTGCAGGTTTTTCTGTCAAATCGTTACTTTCAGTTTTGGATAAATTTTTGTCAGAACGTTTCCTTCTTCTTACATTACCTGCAAGAAAATGTATGGTTAAAATAATAAAATGTATGACTAGCCTATGAATTATTATTATAGCACATACGCAGGGTTGTCTGGAAGAGATCGCTCTCAGAGATAAGACCGCCCATTGTCATACCTACTCATAGTCATTGTTTTAAGTTATTAATTTTAATGTGTCAATAAAGTGTTATCTATCTATCTACGCATGCTGAATCTTAAAGAAGAATTTTAAAGATTTAAATTTCTAGGAATAGCATAGGTCACAGGAAAAGCACCCTATATTATGATCTATAATCGATAAATTTAATTCTTTATTTGCATGATAAACACTATTGGTACAGTATGATCTTAAATATTAATACAAAACATAAATAACCTCATTAAAATTGTACAAATACATTCATATTTGTTCAAAGTTAATTTCAACACAAAGTAATGTTATTGTAGCAATTAATGTAGTGGTGTGTACAATAAAGAGTTCTCTATCTATCTAATAAGCAAAAATTTTAAAATACATATTTCCTGTGATAAATGTAATCATAACTCGTTGCTTTCTTGAGAAAATCTTCAATTGTATAGAAACGGTTCTTGCTCAAGCACTTTTTCAATTCCTTGTAATATTTGTGATCTGGTATATATTTCAATTAGGAATATAATTAGGAATAGAATGTTACAAAAGAGGTGCCATATTAGTGCAGTTATTCCTAAACAGCTCAAGTGAAACCGCTGGCATTTTAACTTTTATTTGTGTTGGCAGTCTATTACTCACGATATCATGAGGTATGAATAAAGTTCTATTACTTCTCACAAACTTACCTGTCTCGTATTATAAAATTACTTGCCACAGTAAGGACGTTTTGAGACTTGAAACAGGTTTATAAGGTTGAAACCATTTCAAGTACATAGCACGACTTGCTTCCATCCTCCCCGGTGCGCGGTGCGCGTCGTCCCATTAAAGGGGCAGATAGGAAAAACAGTTTCATCCACCCCTTTAGTCACAGTGTTGGAGTTTAACAGGGAGGATGGCACACATCAAGTATCATTTACCCCGGTACCGCATTTGACGGGGTAGATGGCACGGACCAAGTTTTATTTGCCCCGCTATAGAATGTTACATCTAAACCTTTGTTCTCTAAATACCGATAAAAGGAACGCGCACTTTTTATACGCCATAAAATTTTGCTTATATCAGAAGCGTTTCCTCAAGTTACAATTCCTTAGCCAATCACAGAGCAAACATGCGCACGGTAAACCAATAAAACCAGTAGTAGTAGTAATGTTGTCTTAGGTTTTCGCGATTATTACACATATTAATTAAACAACTACCACTGTAAAAGTAAATACGTGTTGGTGAGAAAATTTGGACATTTCTAAATTTGCCAACGTTGGAGACATGGCCTTAAATTCACCTTGGAAAAAAATTTGAAGAAGTCTCACCATTTTCCATTAGTTTCTCAATGACCATGCTCAGCATCCGATGATCTACATCCAGCTCGGTATCAGGGCGACACTTCTGCTCCTGGGAGCAGCGCCACAGCCCTGACATAGTGCAGGTGCAGGTTGTGCAGCCGGCGCAGATGTTCTCTGCAAATTGTTTTTTTTTTCGATCACATATGTATTTTAGTTTCCATATTTTATGTTTATAAGATTCAAATTATTTATTTGGTACCAATTTTGAAATCAAGCATTTCTAATGTATACTCGATGCATTCGATAGGTTATGATATAGATTATGTACATTCGATAGGTATATATTTTGAATGTATATAGTGAGACATACATACACCCTATGTAGTTGGGTATGAGTATATTTATTTGATACCTTATTGCACAAAAACAAAAGAATGTACTACGATAGCAGGACTTAATGCTAATGCAATCTCTTCTAGTCATCCAAGAGATGACAGAGGAAACATAAAAATCGTTAAGCGCATCAATAACTTGAATACACAGTATATAAAAATAAAAATTAACTAAAACAAAAACAATATCAAACAGTGAATACAAACAGTAAGTAACTATATGATATAATAAATGAGGGCGTAATGGGCGTGTATTTAAATAAAAATGTGTAATTATTTGTGTCGTGTCGTGACGTCAACAAATACAAGATTTTAATGTTCTTTTGTTGTTTTTTTTATACATAAGACATATTGTAAGTACTGACCCCACATGAGTGGAATACTGGACGGAATACGATTTGAGATTGTAGTAAAATTGCAATATTTAGTAGTTTAGTTTGCTATCGCTGGCTTTTACAATGGTCGGTCGGTGTGGAGACTTGAAAATATTTACAAACTATGCGCTAGTTCTAACGTTGTGACTGCATATTAGTAAGTTCTTGTTACAAGAGGTTTGACGGCGTTTTGGTAAAAAGGTTCTACACTGGGTTTGAATCCAGGCCGGGCAGTGTTGTTTGTTTTTTTCTGACAAATTAGTCAAAGGTTTTGAAGCAGTGATGGCTCAGTGGAATTGGCTATGGGCTGCCGCGCAGCAGGTCCATGGTTCGAACCACCCTCAAGTAGATAATCTGTCGCCAAGCGCCTAATGGTGTGTTCCGGCAGCTGTCCTTGAGAGCCAGTAATTCTAGGTTAAGTCTGTTAACACCTTCGACCACATCGTCACTTACCATCAGGTCAGATTGTAGTCAAAGGCTTACCTATCAGCGATAAAAAAAAGGGAAATTACAGTCAGTTGTAACTTTACAACTTCATGGGCGCAGTGCAGTTCGACAATTGTGAGAATCTGCATCTGTTACCGCTTAACATCAGGGCCTCGTGCTTGTCCCGTCATAATCTCATATAAAAGAAGATTCAGAGCTGTTCCACGAATTCCATTCTTAATCGATCAACTAATATAGTTCATCAACTAAGCAGTGTTTGCTGCGCTCATTGCTAGGATATGTAACCGCTAGAAGCATTTAATACTGAGCGTGCAAGTGATTCGGAGGGCACTTTAACCTAAGGTTGTTGTCTACGATGACATTCGTTGTAGTATGGTGGTAGGAAAGTTTGCGAATAGTTGCCTGGCTAGCAAACAGCCTCAAGTAGAACATCTGTTGATAGAGAGCCAATAATTGCAGGTAAGCCTGAACAGCATCTCCGACTACATTATCACTTAACAGATGGGATAGTGGTCAAAACATCAACAATAAAAAATGCTCTCATGGATATACGCGCTACCTTTCAGGTAATTAGGTCGTTATAATCCCATTTCTCCCTCACGACGTGAATGGTGACATTTCGTCCCTTAATCGGTCACTATGCCACCCAAAAAGAGGCTATGGAAGTGCCCTGTCATGTTGCCCTTAGACTGTTGAGAATCTTTCATAACTCACCTTTGTTACAGTCTGTGTAGTATGATATCATCGGTATGCACTTCTGGACTGCCCAAGACATTTGCGCTGAAAAATATATGTAACGAGGTTAAAATTTCCTTCATCGTGAAGGATAAGGGTCTCAATACTTTTGGGTTAACTCCACACAGGCTAGCTTTACAACGTGCCAGACTCGCAATAATACATACGTATAGAATGTGGTTTTGGATGACGGAAGGTGTGCCTTTATACCCCAGATGCATTTTCTACGAGCTGCACTGCCACCATCACCCTGGGACGTAAAGGTGTCAAGTCTCATGTGCATTTAATTTCGCCAGCACGCTTACCCTTCATACCGGAACACAGTAATGCGAACATTACTTCTTGGCGGTAGAAATAGATATGGGAACAGTACATCCCCTGGCGAACTCTTTCACAAAGAGTTCTACTGCTACTAAAATGCTTGACAGATGTCTGTCAGCAGCGTCTTCTATTTTGATGATCAAAGTATAAATTAAAATATTTGTTCTCATCCTATTTCTAAGCGATTAGTCCAAGAAGCTCTAAGCTTGGTGATGAAAGACATGATGCGTTAGTGCAGGCTAGACTGCAGACCTTCGAACATAGACGCAACTTTACCAGCTTGTCTGCATTCGTCTTTACTTCGGAGAATGCACAATTAGAGTAAAGTGATCAGCCTCCAACGTTTGTATGGAGAAGTTACTTACTTCAACTTTAATATCAGTTGGGGCAACTGCAAAAGATAAGTATAAACCCAAACGCATCATACCTCGCGCAGTCAAGTCAAACATCATCTCGTCGACTTCAGTGACCTCTCCTTCGTCATCCTCCTTCTCCAAGATCTCGTCTACCTCCACGTAGTACTCACACCTGGCCTCGTCCAGGTTGGTGCAGTCGTCTCCGTAGCATATCCGGCATGAGTCCTGGGTTTGGCGCCGGAAGGATGTCAGGACTTCATAGCGGAAAGTCGAGTGAGGGGTGGATGCTGTGGATAATACGTGATTAGTTAAAGCAGTGGTAGTAGAGACAATAAGTGTTGGTTGTATTTGCCAGAGTCTTCAGAAAGGTACAATGTGGTCATCATCCTGCGTCATTGGTTTGGTGGGGCTTGTTTTATCAAGGCGTCACAATACAAAGCTGCATTTTTGTGAAAAAGGAGTAAAAACGATAGCCAAAGTGTATAAAGAGACAGTCTTGGATCGTGTTGTGAAACTCTCAGTAATACATTTTTATGCCAGACCAGGTGCAGGCCTGGTCACAAGGCACGAACTTCCCACACCTTTTTTCCATCGGACATCCAGACAAACGGAGAGGCGCCATCCGTATATGGTTGATATTCCCAAGACTCGTACGAAGCGCTTCGCTTCCACTTTTCTCGTACGTACTGCGAAAGAGTGGAACTCCTTACCGTGGTCAGTCTTTCCCGATGAATACAATATGGGTGTTTTCAAGTCGGGAGTAAATAGGTTTCTTCTAGGTAAGCGTGCTCCATCCTAGAACACATCAATGCTTAACATCAGGCAGGGTGTGGTCAAACAGACAGATTAAAGGCCTGCATAAAAGCCAAAGGTGGCCATTTCGATTTTTTTTTTTATATATCTTTCTTAGACTTTAACAATTCAAATAATAATCATTCAAATAAATTTAGTACTACATTAATAAATGCATGTTAGACTTCTTTACATATTTAATCGTAGTAGGTACACTAATTACTTAAATAATAACAAACAAAATGCATGTGCTATGAGTGAGTTTCCGGTTCAAATAACATAATCGACACCTTGTTATAACGATAACAAATGGTCAGGTTTTGTTTGAAAACGACGTGATCCGTGTGTAGCTACAATCTACAAAGCATGGCTTAGTTTACAATACGTAAATTTCATATATTCGTTTATATAAATCACAAATAGCGTGGAAACAAAAAAAAAACAACTTATTACTACAAATATATAGTAAAGGCATTTGGTATTTTGAAATAAAATAGGTTAAGAAATACAAAATTAATTACTGCATTAGTCCGTAGTATTTTGTTAATAAAAGAATACCGCCAGTAAAAAAAAAACTGCACGAATGTAATGAAATCTTATAAGGTCCTGCAATTTAAATCTAAGTATTATAATAACAAATAAAACATTAACCTCCTTACTTATAAAAAATCCGCTATGTAGTTGCTAAGTAATGGATAACTAAACAGTGTTTAAGTAATGTTTAAATATTTCTTACTTATAAACGCTACTTAGCAACTATTTAGCTGAGCAATGGATAATGAGGTCGAACATAATTTAAACTGACAACATTGAACTAAAAGGTATTATGAAAGACCCAAAATGCCAAAAAGTATGTATCTAGTGCTGAAAATCTTAAAAATTAAAAAAAATACTACTCTTTGTACAAACCTACTGATTTTTGTACATATGGTTAGGCGTACTAGAGACTTCTGAAGCAAGTTTGTTTTTGCAATATGGTAAATTATAAGTGCCCCATATTCCATGAATTCGATCCAGCAACCTATTCCATAGCATAATTGGAAATGCATTATGGAAGCCCGAATACCGTCATATCCCGCTGGAAGTTATCTTTTTCCATCCCAAACAATACCTATGCCCAATTATGTCTACGTTTTTTTCTATGAAGCCAAGATTCCAATCTTCATATTTTTTTAATCATTCTATAGCGATTCCTTAAATCACAGTAATATTATAAAGGCCGTAATATGTTCTTGTGTTTCATCTAGTGTGTTAGAGAAATGATTTTGTATGACTGAAACTGTGCCCGGTGAATGACAATAGGCTCGCCGCCTATTACATGGGACATAAACCCAATTGACCGAAACATGGGTGTTTACCTTTGCTTACCCCTTCAGGGAATACAGGCGTGATTATATGTATGTATCTAAAGTTTATGTATATGTGTTTTTGTCTTCTACATGTATTCACGTTTTAACGGCTTGAGGGTTTGGATGAAACAACGGAATAGTTAGTTTAGGTTCTCCATACTTTTCATCACCATTGTCTACACGGGTGAAACCGCGTGGCGCAGCTATAAGAAAATTACAATGAGTTCGATCACCGGATCGGATCAGATGTTGGGCTTTTAATGAGAAAGTGATTTTCAGTAACAGTCCGGCGTCTAATTTGGACCAGTTTATTACCATTTAGTAATAAACTCGCGACCTATTAAATGAGATCCATAATACAATTAAGAATATTTCGACTCCTAAAATTTTTTTTTTGCTGAACTGAATCGATATCTATGCTGAATTCGCAAATAAGTACTCAATTCTGTTATTAAATTGAATCTCTATAATTACGTCTTCATATTCATATTCATGAATATGCGCCATCTTGCTACTTAAATATTTAAACATGGGTGGGACGGTGTTTAAATTGACAGCTGGTTTAAGCAGTAAGTTTTAAGAAAATTACATTTACTTGACCAAATTCTATAATATATTTTATAATATTATTTAATACACGTTTTATTTAATGCATTGTATTTATAGATTAACAAAATGATTATTGATGTATGTAATCTGATTTTAATATTTGTACACCAGTGGACTGGTTGACTGTAGAGAACTAAGTTTTTTTTATCTTAAGAACTATTTGTACCTACTTTCAACAAATAAATATTTGAATTTGAATTTGAATTATTTTTTATGACACAATGTGACCATTGAGGTAGAAATGGCTCTTTTGCTTTTATGAATAGTAAGTTTAAAAAGAAGAACTATATTTTTCTTATGTATTCGATTTGAAAATATGTTTTTTCTGGGTCGTTGAAAAACAGTGTATCATTGACGACATTTGTGTAGCCTAGTTTTAAAATCCGTTATATCAGTATGCAGACCAATTCTGGGCATGCGCCCAGAATTGGTCGGGCATTTGACGTTGAGCACCCAACGGTGTGTTCCGGTAGTAGTTCCTTGAAAACCAGTTTCCATTGTAGGTTAAACCTGTTTACCACCTTCAACTGGCAGTACAATGTAGAATATTTCAATACTAAAATTTGTAATTGACCTTCATAAGAGCGTCGTAGACGCCTAAATTGAATAAATGATTTTGACTTTGACTTTGAACTGAATCTACTATCAGGTTTGATGGTGATCAAAGGTGCCTATATGGGCAGTAAAAATGTGGATACGGTGCGTCACACCGTGGAGAAAAGTGCATGGGAATCCCAAAGGCGCGCTCTGACAGTGGAGGTCAGTATTAGCCTTTCACTGCCAAGCCTGGTAAATGCCATGCTCGTCAGCGAGCGGTGCTGGGCAGCAATGGCCTCCTATTGTGAAGACATCATATCACAAAAGGAGGCTGCGGAGCGGGTCAGGAAGGAGAGTGTACTCGCTCTGAGGTTTCACGACCAAAAACGCGCCAAGACAAAGTGCCCCGTAAATCAGGATGAATAGGATCGGTACGGCTGTTTAGTGGATATACCGGGCAATTTGTTTGGGGAGTCCGACATAACCAAGCTCCCCGCC